>JARHVA010002451.1:1845000-2557609 GCA_037957365.1 Torreya grandis
TATGCTCAAAGTAATCAACCAGATTGTAATATGAAGTTTGAAAAAGAAGAAGATCCATTAGATGAGTATACTTATAATAGAGGTTACTTTGCTCATACTATTCCACATATGAGTATGACAAAGGAGTAGGTAAAGAAGATACTTGATTTCTCAACCACCAAGCTTGCAAGGGAACATGTAATGTACCATTATCCATCTCATCACAAAAGTGAATTATCAAATTTTCCTTTTGATCCAGGTGGACCAAAAAGTTGGAGCGATTTTTGTATATAATAGACTTCTTGTTGTTGATATTTCTAAGTGTATATCCTCACATGCTTTCAATTTTTTCTCTTTCCAGTTGTTGTTGTCCATTCCTCTAAGTGCATGTGTGCACGTGTTTGTTGTTATTTGTGTCAGTTGTCTTATTGTGTTTTTATATACAAAATATATTCCAATATTTAGTGTATATCCAAGTTTGTCATAACTAGAGTTTCTTATTTCTTTGACCATCAAGTTGTTCAACCCCCAAAAGTCACCAAAATTGTTAGTAATTTCACCTGTCAAGACTAAATTACTACTCTTATCATTCAAAACTTTCAAAAAACTATTTAATATCCCTTTAAAGTAAGGATTTGTGGCCTAAAATCACTAATCTTAGTCAAAAAATGTCAAAAATAGATTTTAAATGGGTATTTATCATTTTAAAAGAGCATTGTCAAGTTCAAATATACAGACAATCTATGTATAGGGGTTAATTTTTAAAAGAAATTGAGATTTATGGGATATATAGGTGGTTTCAAGACCTAAAATTTTATAAATAAGTTAATAATGACTTTATAAACATTATGACAAAGTTTCATGTCCATTAGATAAGTGGAGATACTCATTGTTTTGTAATAATCCTTAGCATGTCTGTTGGAGATCACCATTAGAGCAGGCATCATTCTGGAGTGTCACAGAGGTTTATAAGTCCAAGTAAAAGTTTGAAAAGAATGAGATGATATTTTTAAATCATAACTATATGTTTTAAGAGTGTTAAAGGTCTAAATTTTAAGCAAACCATGCTCATACAGACTTATGCAAGCAAATAGGCATATAGGCCAAAAAGGGGTTTTTTGAATTTTCAAGAAAAATGTGCTTTCAAAGTGTTTTAATAGCATGGTATAGACTCCATGATGATTTTTTAAGGCATTTAGAATTAGGTGAAGAGTTATTTTCATTTTGGTGAATTTTTAATTTTTACAGTTCTAGGCACCCTTCCAAGCCTCTTGTTTAGATGTTCATATCTTTCACCACGTGTGGATTTTGTCTAAATTATATTATTATATTTTTATTAAACCTATTTAATTATAACTAATAAAAAAATTGAGACTATTTAAGTGTATGTGCTTTATGAACAATTGTTAAGAGTGTAGGCAGCTCAGAATGCAGTCAAAACCCCACAAGTGGATTTCTCCACATGATAACTTTTCATATGTTTTGAATGGAAAATAATATTTTAAGGTATGTTAATGGGGTCACTTTTATACATATAAATGTAAATATTTTGGGATTTGGAGGTTTGTACTTCATGAACCATCATTTTAAAAATTTAGCTTCAAGGCCCTCCTAAACCCTCAAAAAATTAGTTTTACAAAATGTTGATTTTATTACCATAAAATCATCATGGATCTAAATAAAACCTTTTCAAACATCAATTAAACTTAGAGAGGATTCCATAAATTTTAATTGTATGCATAGAGTTGTACAGATGAGAGCAAAAATCACATTTTTGTGGAAAAAAACATGTAAAATGAAGTACAAGATAATTCAATGAAATATAATCAATAGATCTCAAATCCTAATACTTTTTATTCATCATAAAATCTTAATTTTTTCATAAATCATCCCATAAGTATCCCAACTAGCTTGATCAAAATGCCCAGTCTATAGGAAAATGGAGCAAAATAGGCCTAGTCAACCTTTTTGACTGAATGGTGAGTATTTTCTCATCAAAATAAAATATCTTACAATGAGAAAAGTTGTTTCAGGTATATTTAATTTTTTTTTTTCATGTTTCATGGCATCTTATTTCAGGTTTAATGGATTTCAAATGCACAAATTGGCTTTTAAGCCTATTTGGTCTAATAGGCCTAGTTGGTCAAATGGTCAACTTGAAGTTTAACATTGAAATAAGCTAACAAAGAGTTTAAATGGAGTTTCCCACATTCTATATATATTTTTTATTTTTAAATATCACTCTTAACTCAATCCAAAAGTGCCACTTCATGCAAGTTGAGTTCAAGTGGAAGTTGACTAGTCTTTGAGTCCACATCTCTTCGGTTGACTAGTTTGACTAGTTTCATGCATCTCCCATGCTTTTAATGCAATATAATGACATTAAATTACTTAAAATAACATTAAATATGGATTTCATATTCCAAATTATGGCACTATTTTCATGCAAAGAAGGTTGACAAGTTAACATGGGCCCACCACTTCTCAATTCAACGCCAAAGTAAAGGTCATGCAAATTTTTAAAGACTTGAAGAATTGAAGACTTTGTTTAATATTATAAAATGAATTTATTATTCAATAATGCATATATTTTCATGGATGAGTATTTTTATAAGTTAACATGGTCCCACCACCTCTAATTCTATGCCAAAATTTGAAGACCATGTAAATTTTCATAAATTTTAGAGATTTTGATGAACTATGTTAACATTGTAAAAGGATTAGGTCTTGAGTTAACTAACCAAGACTAATACTTATCTAAAATAAACTACACATTGGTTTTAAATAGTTTTTAAACATATGTATTGGCTTTTTTAAGCCATTATTCATTAATTCCTAAGGCAGAGAAGAAATTGTAATTGAAACCATTTTTATCAAATAAAGAAGATTTTTGCTTATGTTTTTTAGATTAGAATAGAGTGTAATTGACTATGTACCAGCATACAAGTGGCATATACTTTCCATTTTTTCATGTCCTTTCCACACTTATTATGAAAATATCATCCTCTATAGGTCATTTGAAGAGCTAAGATTTGAATTTGCTTTATAAAATTCTTTCAGGCCTTCTTTTGAAACATTGATGTTTAGGATTGAATGCAGAGTTTTATTTCAGATTCATATGTGTATCTTACTCAATTTTATAAATATTTTAGAGAAAACCAATCATTCAGGTGCATCACCTAATTAGATAGGATTTTTCATTTCAATTTCTTTCTCCCTTTTCATCCCAAAAATCAAAACATTTTAGTTTTAGAGATAAATCTAAAGCGAACCAGCCCTCTCTAGAGGTTCTTCTCAATATAGAGTCATCCACACTCTGAGAAGATCCAATTTTATTAGTTAGATATATGGTGTGCCTTGTACATCTTCAAATAGAGTGCACTCTAGAGTGATAATAAATAACACTAGCTCTCCCTAAACCAGCCCAAAAATGGTCTTTTTCTATCAAAATAGTAAAATAGATAACAAAAATGATTAAAAAAATTAGGAAAAGTTAGGGTCCCTTACCACGTGAACCTCCTTTGTAGCCTAAATATGTGCCTCAACCTCCTCATAGCATGATAAACTAACATCTCATCTTGTCAACATGTTTCTCTCTAAAACATAGAATTAATTCTACTCAAATGATGCAAATGAATTGATAATGATTCAAAATGACATTTAATTCATAACTTTCCCAATGACACCCTATTAATGTTACCTCTCCACACCAATTTTATTAATTAATACAACTATCTTGTTATTACCATATCTTGAAGATCATAGCATTGATTTGTGAACCATTTCTTACATATGGGACTTGATAATAATACTTTATGTGTATACACAATAGTTTCAAACTTTTATTGATTACTGACACTTTTTATCTTGCAAGAACCCATTAAGTATCAATCTCTCTAAGTGCATGTCTTAATGAGTGCACCAAGAAAGGTGTGGATGGACCATTGATGCTTTATAATATTGTTTTCCCTTTTTCCACTTTCCAACTACACACTTGTCTCCTAAAACCTTTTACCCTAAGCTTATTCTTCTCAATATTACCCATTCCAAACATTTGTCACATATGTATACTCATATTATTTTCCTCATCCCCCTTTTAATAGTTGGTTGTACTAGGTTGACTAGGTTGACCCTATATAATTTTCAGCCTCTGATTACTGTACAAGGTCAACTGGGTCGACCCTATACTAATTTTGGGTATTTTCACTTGAGAGTTTTGTTATCCCTTCGGTTGACCTAGCTTAAGACCTAGTGAATTATTTCCTAAGAACATATAGTGTTTACTAGGTCAACCCCATACACTCAACATATTTATAAGGATTTAGGGTAAGATCCACCTATATATACAAGTTCATTTCCAACCATTTGAGAATAGAGAATGAAGAAGAATAAGTATGAATGAACATCTGGTTATTGACCATTATACTTGAGTAATAAAGCTTAGGGTTCCATACTTTCTTTAAAGATATGGATCTTGTCTTGTGGATAAGTATTTTGGATGCATAGATAGGTTATGTAGCCTAGAGATTATTTGTCTTATTTATCCATACATACCACCATAATCTCTTATGAATCACTTTGGCCAAGGGAGAGATTGAGGCTCAGTGGGTTCATCTTCAAGGTAAGTATTCCTAACTTTATTTATCCTTTAGAAGAGTAGATAGATAATGCAATTGTGCATCTCTTCCATATATTAAGATTTTTTATACATTGACATGAGTACATGTATTATATTCATGTTTAGTTTAATTTATTTTGTTTCTAACCCCCACTTTGTACCATAAGCTTTGGTGAGCACTAGATTACATTTACTGTCTTATTTATTAGAATAGAGTGAATATCAAAACCTATGACTCTTTTAGGGTTATTTCATGATTATGTTAGACTATAGGCTTTGGAACCCTTCTTATCATGGTGTATTCTAATAATTGATCTCCTAATCAGGTCTAGCATATCCCCATATTGATCATGCTCCCACTTAACAAATGTATTTTTAATTAGAAGTGTAGGTATGCTATATCTTCCCTAATCTAGAATTGATTCATAAACATAATTCATTTCTAATTGCATACATTCTAGTGAACCTGATGTGAACTAACCCTTGAATGATTTATTCACTTATTCTAAAAATTATCTTGTTTCAATTCATAATCTGTTATAAGCTTTCTAATTTTCCCTCTTTACTATACTAGCTTGACCTAGTTGACCCTATACATTTTTATAGCCTCTATTCACTATATTGGATTGACCCTGTAATATTTACAAACCCTATTTACTCTTTTTCCAACCTCTATTCACTATACTAGCTCAACCCATTCGACTCTGTACTATTTGTACACCCTATTTTCTATGCTAGGTCAACCCAATTGACTTTGTACTATTTTTGTCACTTTGTATCTCTTTGATATTTTTTTAGTACCTCTTTTTTGTGTGTTTATCTAGTCTTATCTCATCATGATGACATTTTTTTAGCCTTATTTTAGTCAATAACATTTCATAATTAAGGATTTGGATAATAGCCTCACTTGTTTTATTACTTTAGATGAAACTATCCAATTTCTTCCTTCCTCTTCTCCTAAACCAAAACCAATCACTACATAATGTAATGTAGATAAGGTCCTTCATCATAATCCTCTTCCCAATACCAATGTTGGGAATCTCCCATCAAATAATCCTCCTCATATCAATACCAATACCCCTCCTACAAACACTAACCCACATATTGATACAACCCAACTTCTTACACAAGTCATATAACAAATGAACATCATGCAAACAACCAATCAATCTCAAATGAGGAACATGAAACAACATTTATTAAACATGATTAGTCAACCACCTCAAGTCATCATGTCTCAACCAAATCTAATTTTTTTCCCTCCTCCTCTTAGATATTTCAATATAATATCATCCCTCAACCTCCAATAAATAACAAAATGCTTCAACATCTTTAAAATGAACCTTTAGCCCCATTTATTTCATTCGTAGATATTGGAAATATTTCTCCAACTATCACATTTAATGGGACTAAAGACCCTACTATATTTATTAAGTCTTTTGGTAATATTTATAAGGAATGGGTCCAAACTAACACATTTTTTTCCACCAAGATCTGAGCCAAAACTTTTGTTGGTGATGCATTTGAATGGTACAACCAACTTCCTAGACATTCCATCTCACAATTAGAGGATTTAGTCAATGCTTTAGTGAATGAATTCCAACATGATGACCTTCCTAAAAATTACCTTAGCCATTTCATCAATTCCAAGCAACTTTTTAATGAATGTGCTCACTCTTTCATGAAACGATGGAAGTCTCATGCTCATAAAGTGGATCATAACATGAATGATGATACTCTTTTAAAACTATTTGTCAATGTTCTTAAATCTACTCTTTAATACAAAGTTCAAAATTTTTCACCCTAAACTTTAGACGAATCCTTGGACCAAGAAAAAAGGCAATACTTTCTTATGACTCAATTTGAAACACCTCAAACAACTACTAAAGCACCTTTTCAATCATTTTCTCATAACATTGATTCATCCAAGCCTCTCTAACATTAAATTAGAGCATCCAATTAACCAATTTTAACCCAACCCACCCTCCTTTGAGTCTAGAACAACTAAGAATAAATTACCACCCTCTAAACCCATGAGCTTTGATCCTTCCAAAATGGTACACTCCTGATAAATTTTGTTGGTAGTATACTACTATAGATAATTTTCATGAGTCTTGTCATGATATTCATCATTTTCTTCTTTCTTCCTTACTTGGTCCACATTTTTATCTTGATAATATCATAAAACATTATTATCAAGACTAATTTTAAGATTCTCAAATTCAATCTCAAGAACCACAATCACATCAACATCAACTACCTAATGAACAACAACAATCATCCCATACTTATACCTCATCTGTTGATTTTGTTCAAACCACAGTTGGTCCTTCTTCCTACACCAATAAGAAAAGGATATCTAACATGAACAAATTTAAACATATTGTGGCATCCATTGAACCTCAACCTCTTAGGCCACATGACCCAAAAGATTACTTAGTTCAAATACCTACTCCAAAGCATATCATGTAGGGTCCTCCTTTACCTCCCTTACCTCTTTATACCTCTCCTACACATCATATGTCACATTAAAAATCCTTAAAATATAACAAACTAACACATTTACCTATCTCCAAATGAACCTACCAAACCAAAGAAAATCATTTTAATGGTTGAATATTACTTCACTCTACCTCACATGTTGGGGTATCTTGTGATGCCCATCCAAATGTCCCTTTAGACTTTGGGGCATCTTGTGATGCTCATCCCTACATCCAATTACCTATTGGATCATATTAAAATTCCCACTCTTATTCTATAATACATAATAATAAACAAATTTAACTTTAAGAAACCTTTTGAGACTTATAGACTTATTTTTCGCATGCTCATATTTGATACAGACATTAGCATAGATCTTACTTATTCTTTTTGTCTCATGTTTTTATGCACTTTATTTCTTTTACTTTCACTTTATAATCACCATTTTCTTCCTTCGTGTTCTTTTTATTACACATTACATTTGGCATTTACTTTTATTGTTGTCCTCATATATTTCTTTTATTTTTTCCTTTTTATGTTATTCTTTGCCTTAGTAGATTTATGATTATTTTTTTCCCTTATTTATAATTCATCCTCATGTTTTTCTCTTTTATGAGTTTATAGTATAAGACCATGGATAGGACCTGGCCCTCCTCACAAAGTACCATATTTTTGCTTATCTCATTTTATTGTTTCATATGTTTCTTTTTGGCACCCTTGTGGGTTTCTCTTTTATGAGTTGCATTATAATACCATGGATAGGACTTGACCCTCCTTAGAAAATTACCATCTTGTCATTCATTTTTTTTAATTCTTTTGATCCTTATTCTCAGCTTTAGTTTTTACTTCTTTTTATAGATGGAATTTACACAACCTATGTTATCATGTTTTCCTCCATTTCCCTCAATCTTATGATAAGGAATCATGCTTTACTATCATTGTATCCCTTTTTCACCCTCTGTCACATTTTTTATGAATTTAATCAAATCAAATTGTTCCATGTGTCATTCCTCTTGATCTCCTTTCCTTTCACTCCATATTGGATAAAACAAGGTTGAAGTCAAGATAGAACTTTTATTTTACCTAGATTTATGAGACTCTTAGACCTCATTATCTTTGAATTTATCTTTCTTAGCAACCAAGTCACAAGTATTCAAATGAAAGTCATATTTAGCACCCATTTTTGGTTTTCTAAATTCTTATGGAGGAGGAATAGAAAAATCCATCAAGAAAGTTAAAAGCCAAATCATTTGAAACAAAAGGCAATGATATATAAAATGCAACATACAAATCTCAAGAGTCAAAATCACACCAAAAGATATGATTCCAAGCATACATCCTATCTCTAATTGAATCTCAAACTTCATAGTTGGCCTCATGTAGAGCCAAGGTCCATTGGGGTGTGGTAGGCCAGTATATTGGAATGGGGGAATTCAACAAACTCTATGGTGCTACCTACTTTCTCATGAAATTACCCAATATTCATAGTAGACTAATGGCTCTGTAAGGGTCTTGAGGAATGGGGAACACATTATGGGAAGGTAGGTCCATTTTACTTTTCATGTATATAGCCTTCATGGGATGATCTATATACTTTATTTGTTGATTTAATACTTGTGTGGCTAAGAAAATTTCTTCATATTCCTTAAGGTTGAAAGTCCTCTTGTTTTGACAAACATAATTTAAGTGTCTTGAATTCGATAGATTTTCTATACCTTGGTTTTTCCTACATTCTCCCCTCCATGCATTTAATTTTTCCCTTTGAAAGACAAATTGTGATTCCAAATCTATTTTCCCTCTTCTATTATTCCTTCTTCTTCACCTCTTAAAAACATGCTAGCATTACTTTATTTTAATTTTATTTATCCTTAGAGTAAAACAACATGTTTAAGCAACTATGGATTACACCCTTACACCATTTATTTACTGCATCATCTCATTTTCATACTAGTCATGTCATTATGTGGTTATTTTTTCTTATATTGTATCTTAGAACAAGCACTAATTTTGAGTCTTCATCCTTTACGATCTTTTTTATTTTCATTTATCTATCATGTTCTTGTTTAATTTTGGTGGACTTAACTTATATTACATATGTCATTTTCTATTATTACATGTTTCTCTTTATGTATGCCTTCTTCCTATTTGTCTCACATCTTCAATTACATTTAATTTTTAGGCTTTCATGTTTTTTTTATTTTTGCCTACCTTACATGAGTTTACTTTTCACTTTCTTACATATCTTTGTTAGAGTTGTCTTATATGGATATTTCATTTATCATTCATGTTTTACATGCTTCCTAATGTGATTTAGTATGTTCTACATTCCTTTTTGTCATTTATGTTTTAAATACTTTACAACATGATTTAATGTGTTTTACAATCATTTGTCATTCATTTTCCATTATTTGTCATTATTTTTCCATTCTTTTGTCATTCATTTACCTTCAATAATTTAACCTTGCCTTAAGCAATCCTAATTTACCAATTTTTCCTAATACCCTCATATCTTTGCCTTAACTCATTTTTTACTACTATATGCCTATTTTCCAAAAATTTTGATTTTTAGCTATTTTCGCACTAAATTCTATAGGTTAACCTATATTCTTCACATTGAACACCTTCACATCTCTTGAATTCTACTTATTTATCTACAACATTAAGGTAATTAAAGGTATGTGTTTTGTTACCACTTTTGGTTACATATTCTCATCACAATCTCAAATATTTCACCAAAATGGGAGGAAATATGCATATATTTCCTTAGACATATAGATTTACATTTATATTTTTGGACACACAAGTTTACACAAGAATCTAGTGTCATAGATTTTCAAAGATACAGGCACATAGGTCTACACAAGTTTACATAGAAATTCATAGGCACAAATTATTCATATATATAGACATATATGTTTACACAAGTTTACATAGGCATTTATAGGTACATATTATTTAGATATACATATATACATGTCTACATAGGTTTACAAAGGCATTCATAGTCATAACTTATTCAGATTATATAGATGTATAGGTTTATATAGGTTTACATAGGCATTTAGAGTCACATATTTTTAGAGATATAGACATAGGGGTCTACACAGGTTTACACATGCATTCATAATCATAGTTTATATATATATAGACACATGGGTATACATAGGTTTATTCAAGTTTACACAGGTATTTAGATATACAATCTACATAGATATACAACTTTGATATATGTATACCAGTGTATTTAGATATTTGGATACACAACTACATCACTTAGATATCAAGATTAGGGGAATGATGTAAATTGCACATTTTTAATCCCCATTTTTATATTTACCAGGTTACACTAGTATCCTCACTAATATAGTCACCAATAGCATCACCAAGTTTTCACCATTTTGGGTCACAGGTCCATTTGTAGTGGTTCATCCATAGTATTACACTAGACCCAATTTACACACTCAAATTTTGAGTGGGGGCAATCAAGACTTATTTATCCACACCTTTAGTTGACACACTCATATTAAGAGTGGAAGAAAGTGAGCCTTGTTTATCCATACCTTTAGTGTACATACTAAGATTCAGAGTGGGGCCAAATGAGCCTTATTTCTCCTCAAATTTAGTTTACATAATCAATTTTAGTACATGGGGCATTTACATCATATGTTTCCTTTCACATGTTACACTCCAATTTTCATCCACTTATCTGGATAATAATTGGGTCAAATCTAGATTACATTCACATAGGTGAGTATAGGTATGCATTTTAATTTTATTTTACACTAGTACTTCCATTTCATTGCATTGCTAGAATAAAAAGGGGGGATGCAAACACCCTAATTTGGATAAATAACCACAAGTATTATGTCTTTTTTTGTTCTTTCACATAAGGGTCTTAGTGATGGTTATAGTCCTTGTTTACTCAATCATCTTAAGTCTTTTGATCTTTTTTATGTCTTATTTTCCCCATTTTTGACACCCCCAATAGTCACAGTTCACTTCTTTCCAGTCCTAGAGGCCCCTATCCTATCATCCCTAAATTTTACTCTGTTCTCATACTTAGGAAATTAGTGACACTTTATTTAGTGTTTGATGGGCCCTTTCACTTGTGTTTGAGTCCTAACCCCTTTGTGACTCTTTTCTTATGTTTTATATATATTTTTTCATAACTTGTCAGCCAATGAACAAGGTATTATATTCCAAGCAAATATACTCCTATGTAAAAATCATCACAACACATTTTACATCTATCACTTACTATTTTGTCACTTATTTACATAAAATCAAATAATATTACAACTCAAATACTCTACATACTACTCAACTTTCACACTTAGATATTTGCATGCTTGATCAAAGAAGGGCCTAGGCAAAATTCATTTTAGCATACCATTTTAAGTTGATGGTGCACATTACCTAAGTGAAAACTACATGTGATACGATACCTCTAGCATTGGGGTTAATGTAGGTAGTGGATAGGACAGCATGGTTCTACTCTATGTGATTGTATTCATTAGGGTTTTGAAGAAGAATGAGTCAAAATAGTGACATAGTCAAGCTCTTACACAACACATAATCACCCACAAGGCCTCTAGGAACTCCCATAGGTTCCATAAAATTTTAAGTCAAACACTACATAAAGGAAAATAGTGTCAGAATTGGACACTAGTGCTACATGGTACTACTATCTAAAAGGGTGCACTACTATCTAAAGATAGATCTTGAAAAATAATTAGTAGATGAAAGATTCCTCTGTATCTACTCAACCATCTCCAATACTTGATTTATGAAAACCTCTTTGTATATCTAGATAAGTCCCCTTTCTCCTTATATTTACTATTTTTGGAAAGTTACATAGAATTAATAAATTCCAATTTTATTCTAGATTAGAAACAAACCCATCCCTTTAATCTAGATTAGGATTTACATAGTAAAACCCTAAAAGGTTAAAACACCTTGCTATTTTATCTTTAACTTTAGATTTACATCCTAAGTAAGGACTAATTTATATATGTTTCATTACAGGTTTGAATGATTCATAGTTTAACATGTGATCTACATCTAAGCATACTCAATACAAGTAAGATCGGTTATAACTCTCTTTATTTTACTCTAGTACTTTGACTTTGATACACATTTAGACCATGTTTAATTACAGAGTTATAAATTGATATTCCTCTACTTCTATGTGGATGATCTTTATCCTTAATATATTTAATACTTGATATTGTTATTCATCATTTAACATCTAATCTCATCCCTTATTGATTCGGACTTCTAGCTTAGTTATCTTTGCTTCTTAGACAATGTTGCTCTTTCAAGACAATCCCACTTATGAATAGTGTTTGAAGCCAAAGGTTTCATCCTACAATAAAATAATGACAAATATTTTAAATTAAAATTCACCTAAGGGGTCATCCTACATGTTTCACAAGTTCCATTCAAATAATTTCTAAAACTATCCCTATATAATCACATTTTCCATTCATTTGTTCACTATTTATCAAGAGAATTATATATTACAAATACCAAATTTATTCTAACTACACATATTATAGGCAAACATGTAAATAACACCATGAAAAATTGAACCAAGAAATAATATACAAATTTAGTCATTATGATCATGATTAGTATAAAATCAAAAATATGAAATATGAAACCCTAACAAAAATGCTAAAATAATGGAAAGGAACCTCAGGGTAATCTATGGATTGAAATGCTATATAAGGATGTAGGTTCATCAATATGTTTTATCAAAATGTGATTAATAAGTGTTGATATAATTAAGATAAATTGTTGAGTAAATCATAATGCACAATATACAATAATCACACAACTAATTTACAACTTATTATTTTTAGAAATGTGGTAGAAGTGGAAAGTACCCATAAATAAATGCCTTAGCTTGAATTATGGATTTTAAACCTACAACAATGACTATGAGAGGTAACTATGAATTAGGAGTAGGGATTTGTATTTATCTTGGGATAAGGCCATGTTATTTGGACTTGGTTGGTGACGCTTCATCCCTTTTTAGATACTAAAACTAAATATTTATAACATATTGGTCTTATAAATTTGATAGATATCAATTAGGGTTCTATCCTTTAGTTTGAGAACTCCATGTTGCCAAAAAGATCATATTGACCATCTCACTATGCATAAATACTTATATCTTACTTCAATCTATATCACTCTAATTACCCATGTCTCTTTCACTACACAAAAATCTAAAAACTTGATAAACATAATTCACTATCTATTTTAGATGCATACATGTTCTTTATCCTTCGAGACACTACCACCAATGGTAGTGACCAAATCCTTATCTAGTGACTAGTTGGAAAAACTCATCCCAATTGAAAATGTTTCAAAACTTATGGGTTGGAATGTTTATCCTATTGAAACCTACCATGAGATATTTTTAAAATTACAAGTATAACTTTCCTCATATATAAAATATAAAGAAAACATCTACTAAAGTTAAATCAATCAACTATACAACCAAGCTATTATGTCCTATTCATCCATATTTTTATATTAAGAATTGAAGAAGTCATATTACAAGTATAAAGAATTCAAATAGTATCCCATGATTGACATTTGTAAAATTAACAACTAGATCACTGCATGCATCTTCATATAGTATATTTCACCCTTGTGCACACACATTCCTAGACATAGGAAATAACTGCTTTAGTATGAGGCCCTCCTTGGAGTATTGGTTATGTAGGTAATGCTCACTGATAGAGGTGTATTTGAGGTCAGCTCACCATTATGATCCCACTAACCCATTTTTAGCAAACTCATTCTAAGGATGAAGAACGATGAAGAACTAGGATTTTGATCAATTAAAAAAGAGTGACATATGTTTCAAAAATATAAATATATCAAAAAAAAGGCAACATATAACCCATAACAATGAAGTGGGTCATATAAAAATCTAATCATTATTTCATACTAGACACCTATGGCATTGTTAGATACTAGTGTTAATGGTAGTGTCTAGATCTAATAGTAGTGTTCACAAATACAAATGTACAATTTTTAAAATATGATGATTGATATAGAATATTGATCCTACATACTTACCACCTCTTCCTAGTTCAGATCTATTTACCCATAATAAAACCTAGCTAAGTATCATTTCTTTTTAGTATTATAATAAATTAAACATCATTCAAATTTAGTACTTTATATACTTAGCATATCTTAGTATTATAATTAAAATATTCATTTATCTAAGTTTATAATTAATTGGCTTGTTATAAATTAGTTTTATCACCCTTTTGATTGAACTAGTTCTATATTCTTAACCCTATCCTCACATATATCTCAATTTAGGTTTAAACATTTAGTAAACTAAAAATTTAATCTCAAAACCCTAGATTGACTTAGGGTTTTTTATTTTATGATTTTTAATTACTATAAATTATTGTTTCAAATTTTAAAATTTTCATTTATAAGCATTAGAAAATGTTAATCAAAACAATCATTTTCAAATGGAATATAAGAAAGCATTAGTCAATCATCTCAATAATAAAAAGGCCTTAATGAATGCATTTTGGTATGTTATAAAAGATGAGATCATTAAACATGTTAAGGATAAAACATCATCACTTATTGATGGTGAATCCTTAGGTGTTACAAAACTAATTTCATACCAATAAACCTCCCCTTTAGTACATTATTGATTCATACATCTATTTGGGGCATGGATTAGGTGTTTACACCATTGTTCCCTGAAATAAATCCTACTATTTCTAAATCTTCCTTGAAAACCATTAGAAATCAAACCCAATTACCAATTTAAATTCCTATATCAACTCAAACCATGTTTACATCCCCTTTAGTGAAATCTCAAGATTAAAACCTTAGTGATCAAAATATGCAAGATCTTGTATAATTTATACAAGTTTTACAAGATAAGGTTACCAACATTGATTAAAATTATATGAAATCACCCTATGCTATTGATTAAAAATATGTGTTAAATAATCATCTTGCCCCTAAAATATCTTTTCACCCTTAACAACTAGTTTTGTTGCACCCAAATTCACATTTAATTATGGAAAGAGTGATCCTGAATAACCTATCCAATCTTTCTACATGGCATGCATTAATTATGCCTCTAATGATAAAATTTTATCCAATTTTATTTCAAGGATCCTAAAGTAACATGTTTTATGATGGTTTCATGATTTACCAATCTAATTAGTGAGAGCATTCAAACCTCTAGTGGATAAATTTATAGAGCATTTCTACATTAGCATCACTAAGAATATGTCATATGCTCAAATTGTAAAAATAAAATAAGGAACCAATGAAACTATCTATGAATATCTTTTGAGATATAAAATAATGTTTTAAAAAATGACAAATCCAATGGTATAAAAAGAGATTCAAGACATCTTCAATAAAAGTTTGCTTGACCCATTACATGACTCCATTATTTTCAAGAAGTTCAAATCTTTTGATTACTTATACCATATTTTTCAATAGAATGAAATAAAGATTATTTCACTATATAATCTTAAGTATGTATCAAACACACTAACTACATCTAATATAAAGTTTCATATCAAACCAAGCTACAAGGTGAAACCTACAAAAACTAAAAAAGAAATAACCATAATAGTTAACATAGTGTCATATAAACCTAGTCAACTCATCTTATCCAATGCACCTAAAGGACAATTTAAATTATTAACTAAGTCTCTAAATTCTCTAATTCATAATATTGTGGAGTTTCATGTCATACCTCTCCTTCCTCATATAGTGTTTTATATGAGTCAACCTTTACCCAAAGTATATGATGTTAATACATATTATAACTATCACCAAGGACCTAGACATTCAAAAAACATATGTTGTTCCTTGAAGCATAATATCCAATACCTTATTGATGACCAAAGATTAATTTTTATGATCCTTTAAAGGATTTAGGTTCATAACTTGGTGATCATAAAAATTAGAAAATATTTAACAGTCCTTTGCAAGATCATTATAAGAAATATCTAGAAGTGCAAATGGCATAAATTTCACATCCCCATCCATCACATTATGGGTATCAATTATAAGGGAGTATTGGAACTTATAAATTCATAATACATTTTATTGTTTATAGACCTTATTTTATATTTGATGATAATGAAATAATGGACAAGAACTTGGATCTTAATTCATTATTCATTCAAGCATAACTTGACCATGAGCCTATACATAGTGTTATAATCAATAATGGTGCTAGTGAGAATGTATGTACCATGAAATTACTTACACATTTGGGATATACACATGATGATTTATACCATTCGAACAAAACCATAAGATAATTTCATGGTTCAACACATTATTGGTGAGATTAATTTACCTTTACAAGTTGGCCCAACACATGTGGTTACCAAATTGTAAGTTATACCATATACATGAGTCTTTAATATGATATTACTATGAACTTAAATACATAATTTTTTAAAATTATCTTCCATAGTGAATGGGTGTATTAAATACATTCATACCAATATGGTAGTAATCATTTATGGAATTCCATATGAACATCCACTTGAACAAGAAAAATTTATTTCAAGACAAAAATTATCAAACCTACTATGGTTAATCCTCTACAAAAGGGTAAGCAAAAATAAATCCCCTTTCCTAAGAGGTCCATACTTAAGAGTAATTTTCACTAGAGATACATAGTGGCTTCCATGGAGTCCTCATTTACTCCTATATAACATTCTTAGTTACCTATAGAAATTAAATGTTTTCCAATTAATACTACTCAAAAAATACAAAATAACACTCAATGATGGGTTCCAAGAATCCTTAATCCTTCTATTATTTCTTTATTACCATAGAGTTATATTATATATATGAAAAGTAGCATAGATCCTATAGATCCAGATATGAAACCTATGCATCCTCCTCGGTAGTACCACTAGTTTGATGTACCATAAATTGAGTTTGGAGCTACCTATGAACATCCCTTAGATGGGATCATAGGATAAATTTTTATTTCAAAAATATTCCAAAAATATGAAAAGTTAAATATTCAATAAAATATAAAAACATTAAAATAATTCAAAAATGTAAAAATATTCAACATTTTCATGTTTGTTATCTCCTTGGCATCTATTTTGTTTTATTTATGTTAGTTAAATCATATAATTTCATTTATATATACACATGTTTCATACATCTTTGAGTGTGATATAGGCA
This sequence comes from Torreya grandis, assembly GCA_037957365.1. Classification (NCBI taxonomy): domain Eukaryota; kingdom Viridiplantae; phylum Streptophyta; class Pinopsida; order Cupressales; family Taxaceae; genus Torreya; species Torreya grandis. The sequence goes on from JARHVA010002451.1 coordinate 1,862,303, forward strand.
TATCCAAACACATGATATATGTACTTACAGATGTTGGAACTTTCCTATAGGCATGCCATATAGTACGTTGGGGGCATCTACTTCTTTGATCATGATTGATTCAAGTTATATACCCTTTATGATCATTTATACATTATCATATGTGATCTTATATATTAAATATTACATATGTCTATATTTATGCTCATATTTTTCACAACGTACTTAATATGCCATGCTACATAATGTTTTTTTTAAACATATTTGCAAGGACTAGTATAATATGGTTTTATTAGTGGCTTGTGCTTTATCTATTTTTCACTTCTTAGAGCCTATTCCATTACTTTCTATTGTCTTTCTTATGAAACATTTCAATACATTCCTTGATTGTTGTCCCTTATGCCATTGAATGTTGATTGGACATTTGAATATGTCATTATATGTTGGTTTGGAATTTATACATGTCATTCCTTTTGATTGTGTGACATTTGAACATGCTCTTTGTAATTGGTCTTGTTGGACCATTATTTTTCATTACATTGAGTGCTCTTGTGTGTGTTTGATTATTTTTTGAGCTTGTAAAATTACTCTCTAGACATTTCTATGATCTTTATCATGCATTTTAGGGCTTGATGTGATCACATAATATGAGATTCATTGATACATCTACTTAAACATGTTATCCATATGTGTACATGTTTCATACACAAATTACACATCTACCTTATCTTTTTGAGGTAAGGTAACTACTATATTCTATTTCCATCACCTCAAAAGGGGGGAATATCATTGGTTAAATGTTATAGAAGCATGACCTTCACATTCTCATAGTTTATATATTTTAGTGGGGGAATGTCATAAAGGTATGATTTTCATAATTACACACTTTCTACATATCTTCATATTTAAATAAAGGCATGTCATATAGACATGACCTCCAAACTTGCATAATCTCCAGTAATTAAATTAATTAGATGTTCACACAATATAATATTATATTATATAAATTAGAGTAAAATATATAGATCCATAACAATAATTGATATAAGAGTAGAATACTTGATAAATATATATAAGCCACTTCGAGGGGGTAACCTCCATAACAATGAAATAAGATTAGAATTCATAGTATGATAATAAAATAATAACCAATACCTCCTATATATACTCTACTTATTCATGGTTATTCCATAGGTCAATATTACTAAGAACATAGAGATATTAGACAAGATAATATAAGAGTTTCTAAGCCACAAGTTGGACACACATATACCTAGACATGTCATAGGTTAAGGGAATAATGTGCCCCTCCCCTTCAGAACAAGGTTTCCCTCAAAATTGAATCAATAAAGGATTTTGATATAAGAATGCTTAATCCTCCCATGTTTTAGCTTCAGAATGTAGATGCTTCCATTTGATAAAATACTCCTTAATCACTTTAGTCCATAGTTATTTAGTGCACATGTGAAGGATCTCTTTAAGATTCGTAATTAATCAAACTTATTCATCCAATTTAAGTAGCTTAGTATGAGTAGAAACATTATTTCCAGTTACCTTATTTAGGTAACATACATGGAATTCTAGGTGTATGTGAGTGGATAAGGGAAACTATAGCTTGTAGGCTACACTATCCATTTTCTACAAAATCTAATAAGGGAAATAATAATTATGAGACATATTACTATCATTTTTTATTTCTTCATATACATATAATTATATGGATGTAAACACACAAATACCTAATCACCTATGTAAAAAATCCACTGACTATGGTGTTGATCTACTTGCTGCCTCATTTTATGTGCCATTACTAAATTATCTTGTAAACTAGTGCGTACCTCCTATTAATGATGAATGTAATCCTTAACATCTCAAACCTTGGAATACACATTAAAGGATGAAGTGATGTATGGGGAGTGATATCCATACAATTCCATGAAGGGATATGTTTTTTAACAATTTTGAAAATAAGTGTTATACCACCATTCGATAAGTGGAAACCAAGGAACCCATTTTTCATGTTTGTCAAAAAAAAAATGAAGATACCCTTCTATAAATTTGTTAAATATCTTTATTTACCCATCACTTAGGATGATATGATTAGATATGAGCCAATTGGGTGCACAAACATGTAAATTATTCATGCAAAAATTACTAGTAAATATGGGATCTTGGTCACTTACAATGATCTTTGGATTACCATGCAATTTCTAAAATATATTGAAAAAAAGTAGAAGCTACTCTACTGGTGAAAAATGGTTGTGATAAGGGAAAAAATGAGCATAATTAGTGAGTCAATCCATAATTACCATGATAAAATTTTACCCTTAGACTACAGTAACCTAGTAATTAAATCCTTGTAATCCTCCTCACACCTCTAGCTAGGGCTGGATAAAGGCTAAAAAATACCAAGGGTCTTAATGGGTTCACCTTTGTTATGTTGACATACCATGCATTCGACCATATATTTATGGACATCCAACTTGAGTCCTTCACAAAATAAATCTTACTTAATTCTATGATATGTTTTTAAAAATCATGAATGACCTCTTATTGGAGATGCATGAAGTTACTAAAATTTTTTATGTTTGAGAATAAAATGCTTATAGAGGTATAATCAATATTTATACCATAATGTGTTCCATTTCCATGAAAAAAAATTAGACTCCCCATAACCAAGTTGAATATTCTAAATCAAATCATGTGCATCCCTTTCATTCTCCCATTCTAGTCTTACTTCCTATAGCCAATCTACCTTCTAAATGGTCATTATGCATAACAATGCCTCAACTGATTCATCCCAACTATATAGTGCATGTTCCACCACACTCTCTTTTCCTTTATTATATATTATTTCAAAATTATATCCTAACATTTTAGTCACCTATTTTTTTATTCTTCTGATGAAAATCATTGTCCCAAAATATATTTAAAGTTATCATGATAAATATTTACCTAAAAGTGTCAACCCATCAAATAAGGTCTTGATTTCTTGATGGCATGCATAATATCCATCATCTATTTCTCATAGATTGGATTGAGCCTATTTTTCCCCTTTAGTTGATGATTCTCAAATGCAATGGGTTTTCCTTTTTCCATTATTATAACCCCCATGTTGTATCTTGATGCATCACATTCAACAACAAAAGTTTTATAAAAATTAGGGGTAGCCAAAACTAGAGTGGTGCACATAGTCACTTTCAGTTGTTCAAACATGTTGATAGCTATTTTATTCCACTATAAGGATTATTTATTCAAAAAATATGTGAGTGGGGTTGAAATTCCACCATAATGTTTTACAAACATGTGATAGTAACCTATTATCCCTAAAAATTCTAAAGGTTTTTTAGAGTCTTGAGAACTTGCCACTCCATCACCACTTGGATATTTTTCGGATCAAATTTCAAGCCTTCATATGAAATAATATGACCTAAGTACTACACCTCTGTGATGTCAAAATCACATTTGGAGGGTTTGGCATAAATATGTTGTTGTTCCAAAACCAAAAGTACCTATTTCAATGCTTAAAATGGTATTCCCAATTTTTTTTTAAATGAGGATGTCATCAAAAAACATGAACATAAACATTTAAAAAAATCCTAAAAAAAGTATTTATCAAACTTTGAAATTTATATGGTGCATTTGTGAGACCAAAAGGTATGACCATAAACTATTAATGGCATTCATGAGTTTGAAAAGTTGTTTTAGGTATGTCCTCTTCATGGATTCAAATGTGCTGATACCCAAAGTGAAAATATAATTTGATAAAATAAATAGCACCATGCAATTCATCTATAAAATCATAAATTATTGGAATAAGAAACTTAACTTTGATGGTGTACTTGTTGAGTTATTTGTAGTCTAGGCACATCCTCCAAATGACATCATTATTACACACCCCATGCTTCAATTTATCTATGTCTAGTCATTCTTACCTCTATAATATCCTATACCATATTTTTATTTCAATCTTATAGTAATAGGGATACATGTAAGGTAGAATTTTTGGTGGTGTATTACCTTAGTGTAGTCTAATGGGATGATCATGTGCTCTGCTTGGTGTAAGTCCTTTTGGCATGACACCAAAAAATTATAATGGTCATTCAACACCAGTGGTACATAAATATGGGTAGACTCCTTGGTTGGTTGAATTTATATGGAAAACTATTGCACAAAAATTCCTTTGACACCTTTTTTGATCATCTTCATCATATGGTGATAACTAACCAATTATGTAAATTTAGCTCGTAAACCATGTAGTTTAAATTTATTGACTTATGAATGAAAGTTCACAAATAGTTCCTAGAATTTATATCAATTATGCCTAAAGTGGTGATCCATTACACTCTATAAATAATGTCATCCCCACCCATGGGAATAGAAAACATGGAAGAATATAATAGGTAGTCTACCATAGTAAGCTTAAGACTATTGCATTTACCAAAATAGTTGACTATACCCCCATCTATAATCATGACTTGAAATTATGGAGTTGGGTAAATGTAATAATACAAACAAGTACCCAAATTATTTTTGAAGTTTTGTACTCATATTGTCAATTAACACAATGACCTTTTATTTTGTGAGAAAACTTACCACCTTAAGAGTTTCATGAGTACTAATACCTAAAAGTGCATGAAAATAAAGAGTAGGTTGAGAATATTTAGATTCATCCTCAGGTTCTTATAGACTTGCACCTAAGGCCCCATCACTTTCTTCATCCTCATTGGCACCTTCAATGTAAAACACCTTATTTTCAGCACATCTATGTCCATTTCTCCATTTACTATCACAACCAAAACATAACCCTATTGCATGCATATCCTCAATTTATTAAGGGTTGAATATTGTAGGTTAAAAAAATGATGGGGCTTAGAAAATGGTTCATGGTAATTAACAAAAGGTATTAATTTGACTAAATATTTTCCTCTCATGCATACAATTGGTATGGATTCAAATACTGAAATAGAACTAAATATGTGAACCTCCATTTGAATGCTATATTTGAGGCCACCCAAGAATAGGTCAATCAAATTTTCCTCAATGATTTCATCCACATGTAAAGAGAGAATAAAGAATTAATGAATGTAATCCTTCATGGTCCCTATTTTAATTAGTTTTGATAATTGACTTAATTATTTTTTTGAGACATTATTTTGGTAAAGGAACTGCATCACCTTATAAAATATAGACTAGGTAACTTGAAGTCCCTTAATTATTTTTTATCACACAACCATCTATAAAAAAATAAGCTAATCAAGTTCTAGATACATATATTCCATGACCACATTTTATTCACATGTAATATTATGTATATCAAATAAGTTTTTGATTTAATTGGTCCAAGTGAGTGGATCCTTACCATCAAACTTGTACAAGTCTATTTTTTGTAACAATTGCTTCAAACCAAGATTTAATATGTGATTATTTTAATGGGAAGAATATAAATGGAGTAGTGAAGGATTATTTGGTGAAGTTTTAATGTGATATTGGACAATTTATTAGTTATAATTTTCAACTTATCCTTTAAAACATTTAGGTCCCCTCTTTCCCCAACGATGTACCTTTTGACCACATCAATATCATCTTTTTGCACCATGATTTGTAAATCTAATTAAAGTTTTTGACTAACCTAAAACATAAATGTATCATAATGTTTTTACTCCATGTCTTCCATGTGATGAGTTTCTTTCCCTTTCTTGCATCTACAAGTGTTACGACCACCATACACAAACCCTAGGATGGAGGGTTTCGACCCCAAAAAAAAGGTATCAGTCTGTTATATAATTATAATAATATTGTTGAGATAAATCAATTGACTAATAATATACACAAGGGTGAAATTTTTTGTCATAATTGTTATGAAATATTATACTATTGCAATCTCGATGAGACAAACCTAATAGATGCTAATTTACACAAGGGTGAAATTTTTTCTAGGCTTTTTTTTTCAAAAAATCACTTCAAAAAATATTAAAGTGAATGAAAAATTAAATTATTTTCAAATCATAATTTATGTTTTTTCTATCCTACCACTCATAGGATACTCATAATGCTAGCTCAAAAAAAACAATATCGTATAAACTTTCCTAAATCAAAGCTCTAAACTATTTGTAATGAAATTACTTAGATGTTTGCCCAATATAATATAATATCACATAAATAAGAGAATAATATGTATATCCAAAAAAATAATTTATAGAAGATAATAATTCTTGATAAATATAGATGATCCATTTTAATGGGAAACCTCCACAATAATGCAATAAGAGTAGAATTTGTAATATGATCATAAAATACTAACCACTACCTCATATATATACTCTTCTTAGCCATGGTTATTCTATAGGATGATATTACTAAGAACATAGATAGATGTTATAATATAATATAATAGGTATGTAAGACATAAGTGAGACACACATATCCTTAGACATGCCATAGGTTAAGGATGTAATGTCTCCAGTTCAATTTTATGATTCAGATATACACTTGGGTCAAAATATTATACATTGCATCAATTTTTTCATATATGTGAAACACATATTTTTAGATGATATATTATATATATAAATCTAACTCAAACTTATTATATGTGCATATCCATGCTATTTCACCAAAAAATTCAAAATTTACCAATTATACTATTCACTAAGACACAATGATTACACTAGGATGTATTGTTATCAAGCCTTTTGTGTTACATCAATTGGTTAACTTTATAGGTTAAAGTGATTAAATAATTAAACCTTTACATATTTATATATTTGAGTGATTAAATCATCTAATTTCACCAAATTTATAAAATGAGTTGATTAAATCACTCACCCTCACCAGATTATATGTATTCACAATTGAGTTGTGCAATTGAGATATATTGATCTCAATGTTTGTGTCAAAACTCATCCATTACAATGGATTTGGTGAAAAATACATTCTAATTTCCCTATTCAAATCTCCAAGGTTCATGTCTAAACCTCTCCCAAATCCAATGCTTCATAAGAATCTTTACCTAGTTAAAGCATCGAGAGGAAACATTGTTGCATTGACACACATGTGTAATCCTTCCTTTCTTTCTTTTCAATCATTTAAATTATTTCATAATTAAAATTATATACATCTATTTACACTATAACATATAATTTTTTACAATTTTTATTCTATAAACATACTCAAAATGGGCTCAAATAAAGACAAGGTGTGTTGTAAACACCTAGTTATGCATTTCTTTCCCTTAAACTAACAACTTCATATTTATGCATTACTAGATTAAAGTGGGAGAAACGTATATACTAGATTGAATATTTATATCATCTTAGTCTTTTAAATTTGACAAATATCAATCATGGATCTATCCTTCAGTTATAAACCTCTTTAGTGTTGAAAGGCTCGCATTCACCATCTCACTATGCCCAAAAGGTTTTTTTTTAATCTGATACATATCACTCTAACGACCTAAGTCTACTGTACTACAAAAAAATATTAAAACGTGATCAAAATAATTCACATTTATTTTCATATCCATACATGTTCTATATCTTTCTAGACACTACCATCCATAGAGGGATACTACCATCAATGGTAGTGCCCAGATCCTTATTTAGTGTTCAGTTGCCAAAATTCATCTAAATTTCAAATGTTTCAAAACTTTTAGCTCAGCCCATTTATCTTATTAAATCTATAATGAGATGTTTTCAAAATGGTATGATATAAATACAAGTATAAGCCTTCTCATTCCTCATCTAGTAAATATCAAGGTAACACCTCCTAAAGCTCAATTAATTAACTACATAACCAATCTATTCTAACCTATTCATCACTATTTCATATTAAGTATATGAGAAATCATATTATATATTTGAATCACTAAAATAAAAATCCATGAGTGATATTTATCAAATTACAAGATAGATCACTACATGCATATTAATATAGTATATTTCACCCTTGTGTACACATAGGTGAGAAACACATAATTTTGAGACCCTCCTTGGAGTATTGGATATTTAGGCAGTACTCATTGATAGATGGGTATTTTAGGTTAGTTTGACATTATGAGCCTACTATCCCATTTTTATAAATTAAAATTTAAAAACAAGGACCCATTGTTGTAAAAAAATTATTTGGGGAGCTGTGAGCCAAAAAAAATATGACTTGGTTATCATTCATTTTCCATCCAAGGCTATTCCCACATAATCTAGCATTAAAAAAGTTAAAATTATGAAAATATAAGCTTAAACTAATATCTTGAGTCATTTATAACCTTGGTTTTTCATGAATTGTTTTCAAGGTCAATGTTCCAATTTATGAGCGAATAGTTCTAATCTTTCTACATATTAGTTACTATATTTTGAATCATAAAAATATAAAAGACTAAGGATCATTAATCTTATATAATAAGGCCCATACTTTTGGATACCATGGACTTAAGGCACATGTCTCTCTTTCATCACTCAAATCTTTGGATGTTTTCAAGACTTCTAAGTCTTTAGAAGATTTTACATTATTAAAATTTTAAGTCTTCCATGCTCCCAGGCTCTGCAAACTCACCATGTGACACATTCTCTCTAAACTAGAAACATAAATACTTAATATTCTTATAATTAAAGGTTAAAGGTTTTGTATTATTATGTGTCCATGCTCCTGATCCTTAAAGGTTTTGAGCAATTGACACTTGACACATTCTCATTAAAGAGGACCTAGAGAAATGTTAACTGACTTTTTGGTCTAAATTCTAATGGTTCTGAGCTTCTATGTTTTTTATATTCTCAAGATCACTTCACTTATCTTGATCATGTTAATACATGTCCACAAGAAGATTATTGGTTTAAAGGATATACAATACTAATGGTCTAATACATTATGATCTGAGATCATGCCACATGGATTGATCATGTAAACTCACAACCAAAAGACCTATAGAACACATTGAATAAATCTAAAGGGTCAAATTAACAAGGACTAGATAAGTGGCATTATTCAAGGGATGCATGGCTAAAACATGAAAATAAAATATCAATAGTAGGGTAAATAGGATAATCAATTAATAATTAATAGTCATCTCAAGAATGATGACTAGACACAAAAAATTAATGAATGGCTTCCATTTGGAAAATAAGTACACATGCTAAATATGACTATCACATTCAAATTTAAATAGACATTATAGAAAAATTTCATTATCTACATTTAAGGCACATGAATACATTCAATACTTAGTCTTGTGAATGATATATGTAAAATGTGTGCTAAGGAAAATTCACTTTCTCATTAATATTTCTATCAAAAGAGTTCATTTATGAGTTTCTATGATGCCAAGTGAGCCCTAATTTTCATCAGCTAGTAAGCATAAAACAAACTAGTCAGGACACCAAAATAACTACAATGAGCAAAGGAGAATGATAGTCTCTTATTCAAAATAGGGTAAGCTCTTAGTATTATCCCCATATTAATTTTTATGATTGATAAAGTATAAAGATACGGTATTCAAGAAGAGTGACCTAAATCTCAAGTTTCCACATTACTCAGTGCTCTAGGTATAGGTGGAATTTATCCAGTCATACTCTGTTGAATACTAACTCACTCTAGAAGCTAATCAATACATTGATGATGAAGCTAAAATAATGGATCAAAAAGGGTTAGAGGATGAATCCCAAAGGGGATATCTCCTCCAATTTCATTATCAAATTCAAACCAAGAATTGTAATATCCATGGCCCTTTTGAATAGATTATATGATTTCCCAATTATTACATATATTTAGGTTGAATGGGTTCCATTGTTAGATATACTCATAACATCTAACCAATTGGTGTCACTCGGGGAGATTATAAGTGCCTGATTAAAATCATAGGTACTCCATCCTAATTAGAGGCCTATAACAACATTTTATATATGATGTCCTACCTATTAGATGTAGTGATGGCTATAATTTATAATACCTATGGTTAGGAGTGGTAACCCTTAGATGAATATTTGGAAAATAGGGTTGGAGAATATTTTTATTTCATGTTCATTCATAGATTTAGTAATTAAATCATAAGGATATGTAATGAGGTCTATCCTCATATATATTAAGTAATGTAGGGCACACCAATGCCCAGATTATTTGAAAACATGACAAGGAGCTTGAGTAAAATGGGGGACTATTGGTTTTACCCAAATGTAATTTTCATCTAGGTAGAGGGAACAAGGATATCTCCCTTAATACTTCCACTCATGTTCTGGACACTATAGTGGAACAATAAATCAAATATCAAGACTTAAATAGAATTGATGAGGAATTATGTCAAAGGAATTTGGCCTACTATTTTAAGTCTCCTCTAAGCATTGGGTAGCATTAATATATAATCAAGCCACATTTCATTGAAGCTAGTAAAGATAGAACTTGGTATAATTTATAGCTTGTACTTAAGGAATGAGACCCCAAGAGGAAAGTAAGGGGTTATCTCAAGTCTATTCAAGAAAAGAAAAAAGTGCATAACTTATATGATCACTGAGATTATAATCATGATTATATCTGCATGAATGCCTTATATGATTCAAAGGTATGGAAAAAGATGAAATATAAATCAATGTTTATGATACATGACCAAGCTTTGCAGTACAATCATAAGGCAATAGAAGAAGAGGCACAAAATAAATGGAGTCGATAATGACCTCCATTTATGTCACATGATTCTTAGCCATAGGATCAACCTCCATCCCCTTCAAAAGGGCCTATAGAGGGACAAATAGATGAATTTGGTAGTCAAAGAGAATCTAATCCTCAAATTAAGAGGGAAATTTTGAGAGGTCTTCCAAGTCCTCAAGTACCTTCCACAATAATAATTTCCCACATTCATAATTTGGGAACAACTACCATAAGGATTAGGTCATCAATTTCTTTAGATAAACAAAAGAAGAGAAGTTTTATGATGAATCCTTTGCCTCCTCTTACCATAGTTAGCTACGTAAGTCTTCTTGAATTCTTAAAAATAGATTTCCCTTCCATTCCAACTTCTCTAGACTCTCCTTAATTTCCTAAGTCTCCTTAGTAAATTCCTATGCCTTCTACTTCATCACATTCACTCACACTTCCTACCATAGTTTTTCCTACAACCCATCTAACCATCTAATCCACATTCCATTCTACCCATATATACCTATCAAAGAAAGCACTTGGACTCTCCTACTCCCTCCTAAGTGAAGAAACTAGAAAAGAGGCCATCACTTGGTCTCCCTATATTAGAGGAAATTAGTGAAGAAGAGGAAAAATTTATAGATGTTACAATGGAAATATAAGAATAACAAGCTAAATAAGTAATATATTTTGTTGATTATACTTTCAAAGAGGAAGACCAAGAAATGGGCATTGCACAACTAGGTGATGAAGAGGTTGAGCTAGAAAAATCCAAATCTTTGATTCTAGGTTATCATGAAATGGAAGACACCATAGTTGGCCTCACACATGAGCAAAATCAAATAATTCATGAGGTAGTCTCTTCTATTATTTCTTTAATTTATAATGTATAAATTCTAGCCATGAGTTTACCCTTAGTTATTCAGAGGGTTGTATCATCTAGTTCTGTTAGTACTACCATTAATTTTGATATTATTTCTTTTCCTAAACTAATAAGGACTCCCAAGTTAATCCATTTTAAAAACTTGGTCACAATTTCTATTTTCAACCCTAAGAATCCCATGGTTACCAATAAAAAGTTGACCCAAATAGAGTTCCCCATGTCCTAGCCATTGGCTATGCCTATAGGACAATGACTATGGAAGTGACCTCATTTCTTATTAGATTCTTTGTATAAGTAATCCCTATGAAATAAATATCCCCATGGGATAAGTTTAGCTATAAACTTCCTCAATTTCCTATTCAAAAAAGTGCCTCCTTACCAACCACTTTGATTATAAACCTTATAAATTATGACCACTCCACCTTATACATCCTGAAACCCTACTCAAGAAGTTGAAACATGAGAACTTATTATTCCCAATGGGTGAGAAAGATGCATAATGTTAAATATGAAAGACACAATTTGGTCTTAACTGATCTCCTGCCAATCTCCACTCAGTTTTATAAGGAGAGTGGGAATATTTAGAGAGCAAGGAAGAGGAAAATAATGAACCTAAAAGTAAAGGGTGAAGATGAGTTTGAACAAAGAGAAAACTTGTTCTCTTTAGAAAAGAAGCCCAAGAGAAATCCCAATGACCCTACTGAATATATTAAGGATTTCAACACTTTTATGGTTTAACAGGGGTGGTAATGAAATAAATACACCAAAGTACTAAGGAGGCATTAAAAAGATGGAAGAAAATTCAAATTACATAGGGCCCTCAGGAAGTTATTGCTAATGTTTAGAGTGAAGCTACTAAGCTATACAATATTTTGTTTAACATCAAGGTTTTCAAAGTAAGTAACCAGACTAATATAGAAAATATTATTACACTTTAGAATAAAATGAAGGATGTATAAAGGAGATTGAGTTTCCTAGTTTAGTGCTCAAGGATTAGTGATTTCAACCAATTGAACTTCATGACTAGCATGGATGCTTCTTGGTGTTTGAACAATGTGATTTCCAAGAGGGATAATTCTCTAAATTGGTATGGATAGATTAAGTTGATGGAAATTTTTATCATCCATGAGAGTGAGGCACTACAAATTTTGGGGGACATGAGAGTTATGAGTGTAATCACCCAAACTAGAGAACTAGTAAATAGACCCAATTTTGAGAATATTCTCCATTCATCTATAGACAACTTCAAGCAACAATTTAAGGGATTGTTAATAAAACCAATAAGGAAGGATTGTAATTAGTTAGTTTTTCTAAGGCTACAGTAATAAGAGCATAGGATCTAGTAGCCAAATTTAATAGCTCAAAGGTAGAATAAGAAAGATTTATGATTGATGTTATCTTAATATTAAATCTTTTGTTACTCAATTCTGAAATTATAAACAAAGATTTTGATGCAGCTTATGCACTAGGTGAAGAGTTAAAATCTAAGGAAGCAACATTTGGGTCAATTCCACACATATAACTAACTATCAGTGCCCCCCAAGTTCACAAAGATCTTATTCCTTGCCTCACTTAAAACTACAGTCACTCATCAACTCCTCTAATTAATAATGGTACATCAACACTTTGATCTAAAAATAATTATGTATTTGCATGTTATAACCAAGGTGGGACTTTAGTTCCCAATCTATTTAGTATACATGCATATTGTATTTATATATGCAAAGTCTATTTTGGGTAATATCATTATACATGAATTTTTTCATGGTTTTGAATGAAATGTTCTATTTTGAACTTACAATTTTAAGGGAAGCTTGAAGAGATGAGGATTTCCCCATCCCAAGATTACAAATATATGTAACCTACCTATAGACACCTAATTTAACTTCACTGTTAAAATGCACCTAAAATCTATTTAATAATTTTTATTAAAATAATTCATCACATCTCCCTCTAAATTTAAATAATATAATAAGCCAAATTAGTAAATTATGCACACTTTAAATCCTTATTTTAAATGTAAAATCCAGATTTTACACCTCATTGAACATCTTTCATGTTATTCCCCCTCACATGTTAACTCATCCCAACCAAACCCATAACTTTCTCAACCTCATTTGAGTCATCCCTTGAGTTGTTAAGAAGTTTGACTCATTCATGTTGATTCAGATAACCAATTCCATACTTCTCTAAATAATTTGAAATGGTATTCATCCTCATGGTTGAGGACTCATTATCCACCATTGATTATTTGGATCATTTAATAAATCCAAATAATCATCCACCATTAGATCTTCCTCCAGAAAACTATAAATAAGCTTAAAAACCTTCATTTTCAAGAATCCTAACTTATGATAATGAAGTTATATTCAATTCAAAAGTAAATCCAAGTGAATCAAATCATACAAAAACTCCTTTTGCACCAAAATCCTTCCCATTCTCCTTTACATTGGAATAATGAGCAACCACATTTTTGAAGAGCAAATCAAGTTTACATCATAATGAATAAAGCTTGAACATTTGAAGTATAATTTTATGTTTTATATTTTTATTTTTTTTTACTCTATCTTAGGTTGGATTTAGCTGAGATTAATATTACATTATTAATTTATTTCTTAGCATTTCTAAATTTAGTTCACACATTTTAGACACGCCCGGTGGGACCTTCCCTCATATTTTTCATCCTTTATTCATCATATTTACATTTAAAAAGCATTTTTAATTTTTTTTTTATTATTTTTAGTTGCATATTCATTTAATCTTATATTTGTGAGTGTTAGTATATGCTACAGGTCATTATCAAACATTTTTTGCTTGGTTGTGTATGCCCACTGTGTAACAATGAATTCAAAAATATCAATAGTGAAATTGTACCCCATAATATCAAAATCATTTTTTGACCCATTTTTAGTATCTTTTTCCTTATTTTATTTAAATCATTGGCTTTATGTTCATCTTATACTTTTGTCTACGTTTTTAGTTTTTTATAATTCTTTGCTATATGAAAAGAGTAAAATTGGTATACTTTTTAGCAAAATCATTGTCTAACAATAAAAATGTCATTCTTAGCAATGAAATCATTAAAATGAGTAGAAAAATAATTTTGTTTGTCCCTATATGTTTTCTATTCTATGTTTGCATGCTCAATAGCAGAAAAAATTTGTAGTAGTGATATCATCATTCTTAGAAATGAAATTACATTTTTGTGTAGTGAAATCACTTCTACAGGTTGCAAATTCATCATGTTGACCAATAAATTCATCCCTATGGATTGATAAATTATCATATAGGGTAGTGAAATTGTTATTTAAGGATTAAACTGTTCATTCTATGTTTTTTGTTTTCTATCTTTTTCCTCTATTTGTTTTATTACAATTTCACTTTTTCTATCTTTCTATGTAACTACAAATTTGTCACAGAGAAGTGGTTTTTGCTTTGTTTTTTGTGGTTTTTATTCTCTATTACAGGTTGCCTTGATTCAATTCTAATCAAATGTTATAAAAATTTATTTACAGAATGACTTTCAAAGATAATAAGTGAAAAAGGAAAAATAAAAACCAATTTTTTTATTAACACTTTCAATCTTATTTGTAATGTTTTTAGTAATTACATCACATTTTATTTTAGTATTCTATTTGTAATTATGGAAATTATGTATGTTCTTCACTTAGAATCACATTGGTGATGATACTTGGGAATTAAAAATAATGCCATAATTTTTTATGTTACCTAAGTAGTTCTCATGTATGTTCTTCCCTTGGTGTGACATTGGTGATGCTACTCAAAAATTAGAAATAGATAATTAATTTTTATTTTATTTTTTAGGGGCTCTATTGACCATGGATTTTACCACCACATAGTAGGCTAGACTTAATTTACCAGTGGGGTATATAAATTGATATCCATCTATTTTAATTGTAGAATTAGTTGTGTGTTTTAATTACACCGTGACATGAGGGGCTTTCATGCTCTAATACCCAGGGTTTCAATATCTACCTTGAAATATGATATCATCGATTATTATCACATTAAGACCCCTATGGCTATGTTGAGAAATTTGGGACAAGACCCAATATTGTGCATCCACTTTATCTATTTATTCCATGATTTTTCCCCCTACATAACCTTCTTTAAAACTTAAGCCTAAGATAACCTATTTTGCCATTTGACTTTGGTGCATTGATTATCGGTCAGCATCGAGAAGCTACCTTCCACACACCCTTGAAACTAGAATCAGTGGTTCATGGGAATAGAATTATGCTCCATGGTTAGTGCCTTGAAATATTAGGCTAAAACTGAGAGTACAAATGAGTAAGTGACATCAAAAGGCCAAATAGTTTTTCATCCTAGGTTTTCACCTTTTATGTGCAATTTATTGAATATTTAGAATATAAGTTATGTTTTTAATTTCCTTACATATATCGTATGATTAAAATTAATTTTTTTAAAATATTTCTTTTGAGTTCAAACCATATCTTAAAATCAAGCCTTTTTATCAAAAACTCAAAATAATTGGTTCAAAAATTCAAAATTTTCAATCAACTTTTTGGTTAGTATTGTTAATTTAAAACATCCTTATTATTTAATTCATTTTCCTTTTTATCTTAACCATGCTACCTATTAATATGCAAATAGAAATGTTAAATACTCCTAATGCAAGGGAAGATCCTTTTGGTAATGACCCCTTTTAATTCCATGGTGGAGAGCATCTTGTAGAGATACATGAAATTACTAAGCAAGAAGAAGATGAAGGAGGAGCTTACCAAGATGAGGGTAGATCCAAATTTTTCCAACCTCCACCCTCCTTTGATGAGTATATCATGTCTAACAAAAATGAATTATTGACTCAAACTTTGGGATTTGGAGCAAAGTTCCCATCTGACTTTGATGTACATAATTTATAATATCTAATTTTAATAAAAGAACCTTCATCCTCTAATCCAAATGAAAAAATATCACAAAGTTCTTTAGAGGTTAACAATGATATCATTTTTTCCTCACAACCTCATCCCCAAATCTATCAAGTCAAATGGAAAACTAGTTCACCTGAGGATTCATCTCAAACTAGTCATGGTTTTTCAACAAAAATTCATGAAACTAAAGAAAATAAAGAGATTATGAACTTTAAATCTCATCAATAAATCAATCCCTTTGGTTATCCTAATATGAATGTAAATATAAATTTACCTTCACAAGTTTATCCAAATAATTTGAGTTTGAATATACCTTCAAATTCATCAATCATGTACCCCACCAATCAAAACTTGAATCCTACTTCAAGTTTACCAATCATTAAATAATACAAACCAAACTTGAACATGGGTCTCCCATCTAATTAAACTTTAATTAATCAACACTTGATTACACCAATTTTTAGTACACACCCAAATTCACAAGTTTATAATTAAATTAACCTGAGTTTGAATCTTCATTCAAACCCATTAATCAACCCCAATTAGAGATTTCAAAGCTTGTCAATCATATCCAATCAAAATCAAAGCTTGAATACCTATTCTACCTTTCCAAATCAATCATTTAATCCTATTTTGAATTATGCTTCATGCACATTCAATAATCTAAATTTAAATAATAGTATACCAAATCAGATTTCTTCTTCTAACATACTTGGATTGGTACCATCCAATCCAAATCCCAATTCAACTGCAAATCAATTTAACTCTATTCCAAATCTTTCATTTAATTATACCCCAAATCCCAAGACAAACTCAAAGAAAAACCAAACACAATTGGATTCCAACCTTAACTTCAATTATTCAAACACAAATTCTAATTCAAACTTTAACCAAAATTAAAATAATTTAATCCAAAATTTTAATCAAGCTAATACAAACCTATGTTTTAATCCATTTAATTCAAACTCCAACATGCTTCCACAATAAAACAATTCAATTTTGTTTAACCAAATAGGTTTTGGTTACAACACCAATCCTAATTCCATGAACTTCAACACCAATATACCAAACAATTTGAGTTTCAACCCAAACCCAAATCAAACAAACTTAAACATAAACTTTACACAAAATCCTAACGTTTGTTTTAATTCAAACCCAAATCAAACCAATTTTGATTTTAATCCAAATTCAAATCAAACCAATTTTGGTTCCAATATAAATTCAAACCTTGGTTATAACCTCAACACCTTTTCACACGCTCAAAATGTTAATTTCAACAATCAAACTCCAAAAAAAGTTAATCAACACACTCACCAAAACACAAATCAATTCATGGGTCAACCATCTAATTTATTAAGTCAAATGAACCAACTATCCCCATATCTCATGCAATAATTTCAAATTATAAAGGATAGAGTTAAAGGCTCATAAGATGTCACTTATAATCAACAAAAAAAAAAAAATTGAGGAATTTTTATCATATCCATATGATTTAAGTAAAATGAATACACCTTTTCCAAAATATTTTGAACTCTCAAAATTTGATAAGTATAAAGGTAAAGGAGATCCCAAAGAACATCTAACTAGATTTTATCATGCATGCATGGATGTTGATTACAGTAACAAATATATTTTGTATCTATTTCCATGAAGTTTAGGAGGCAAACCCTTGAATGGCTCTCATGACTTTTGAAAGGGTTTATCTTCACCTTTGAAGACTAATCTAGAAAAATTGTCTAACACTTCTCTTATAATATTGAAAAAGACTTGACACTTTAAATTTGCAAAACATCAAGCAACACAATGATGATACTTTTGCTTCCTTCCTCCAAAGATGGAAAGTAATGGTAAGTTATTTTACATGGTCATTTCCTAAAACAAATCTTATGGACATTTTAATGAACAACTTAAACTCAGATTTGGAACACTATTTGTTAATTATTTTTCAAATATATTTTCATGAGTTTATTGAAAAAGGAATTCAAGTGAAAATAACTTTGATTAATAAAGGTGTAATCTAAATATTTAAATTAGATAATAATAAAAAAAAAATTTAAAAGACAAACCAAAATTCTTTACCAAAAATAAAAATCTTATTAGAAACTATAATTGATGTAAAATAGATTCAAAACCCTAAAATACAAACATACAACGAACCAATCCATAACATTATAATTCTAGGTGGATAACTAAAATAAGGGAAACCTAAACGTAAGTTCACTCAATTAAGTGACACTTAAAAGAATTTTTTCCAAAAATTATCTCATGCAAACATGACTATATGTCCAAACACTAAAACCTTTGAAGAAAATGTTCCCAAACCTAATTGGTACAGAGAAGACAAATACTATGAATACCATCAGATTAAAGGACATTCAACTAATTAGTATCTACACTGAAAATAGTATGTTCAAGACCTCATTGATAGATGTGACATAGAGATTGAAAATCCATCATCTAAATAATCTAACAATAAAAAATTAGGGATATATTAGGACCCATTCCCTAACATGATCAAGGAAAGGGAAAGTATAAATAAGAACCATAATCTAGTAATGTTAACCAAGTTAGTCATCCATTTGATTCTATAATCAATAGCATCAATATGGTATATAGACATGTTAATATTATTACTTTTCCAACATATGAATGTTTTGTCACCATGATATGCACAAATCTTACCCTCTCGAGTGTATCATCCTCTAATATTGAATGTAAGTACAACATTATTAACCATCTTGAGAAAATGGCAGCCAATATTTCAATTTTAGACCTTATCAAGACATCCCCTATGTATAAATATATTTTTTATAAAGTTATACAAGATTCCAATGCCTCTCAAAACATTAATCCTATAAATTTCCAAGCATTAATAGGTTCTTTGGTAACAAATAATCAAGTAACATTTGATTATTTAGATGTTTCTCCTTTAGTTTCAGATCATAACATCCCATTATATATAGAGATTAATATTTCTAGGCACAAAGTAAAAAGGGTTTTTATAGATAATTGTTTGACCCTTAATCTATGTACACTAAGACCCATAAAAAATCTAGGATAACCAATAATAGCATTATAAACAAACATCATTATTATAAAGGTATATGATAATAATGATCATTGGTTTATTAGCACAATCAATTTTCATTTGATGGTAGGGTTTATCATTAAGGAAACTCTTGTTCATGTTATTGATCTTGATTTACCATACAATATACTCCTTAGACATCCATGGTTTCATTCTATGAATTCCATTCCATCCACTATTCACCAATTTGAAATTATCTCTATTATGTTGTGGAGCCTATTTCTAAATTATAATGTATTTCAAATAATATACATTTAAATTGTATTATACACTCTTTATATATTTTGGACCCCCTTTAATGGGGAACCATTTTGGGTTGACTTCACCCATGGTTTTGGTACCCATTATTTTATAAAACCTCTATGTTTGTGTATTATGTATAGATGGATATTCAGTAGGTAATATATTATGAGAATAAGGGTTTGAGAAGTAATAATAGAGTGTGTGAATTCAGGAGGGTTTGTTGAGTGTAGCTCTAAATAATATTTTATACATTGTAATTGGGAGAAGACCTATCTGAGAGTGGACTTTACTTTTGTGGCTTATAATAAAATTTGAGCAAGTGTTTCTTGGTAGATGTAGCCCACATTGAGTGAACCACATTAAATCTAGTCTTCTTATTATGTATTTTTATTTCTATTTCTTTATGCATCTCTATTTATATCTCCTATTATTATGATTCTATGAGATTATTTCTGCATTAATTTTTGATTTATTCCTAACACTCCCATGAAGAGATGGAAGTTATTATACAAGGTGATCCTCATCCTTTCCAATATTTCAATCTATTGGAAGGTAAATATCAAAAAGCAAACTATCTACCAGTCATAGATGATAATTTTACCCTTATTAAGGATTATTCTTCACTTAAAAATTATGTCCATCCAAAAGCTTATTTCAAATGCCTCCCCTTGGTGGTTCGATTAATACACCAACTCTTTTCATCTCCATTTAAAAAGCATTAACCAATGAAACATCTAACCAACCATCCAAATAAGCTTCAAATAGATTATCTAAGCATGCTTCAAATCAACTATCTATTGGACAAGCTTCCAATAATCCTTATATTGATCAAGCTTCCAATCCACCACCTACTAAAAAATCATACTCATCTACTTCTTCCCACTTTAATATCATTTAATGAGGCATGAATGAGTACATCATCTATTATTTTTACAAAAGTATAATACAATCCAATCTAAATGACTATGGCAGACCACACCATCTAAAGGATAAAATAATGGTTAATAAGATTAGTTAGACAAAATTTCTCGATGGAGGTTATCTTTTCAATGAACATATCAAAGATTTAAATTCTTCTTGGATTTGATTTGATTAACTAACTACTTGTTTTTCCACCAACAAATATCGCATTGTAAAATCCATCATGTGCAATATAATGAACTATAAAGGCAAAGGTACTGGCCTCTATGAAGAAGGTTCTATTGAACCTATAAAACTAAAATTAAATGAGGTAAAACATGGTATAGGATTTAACCCACTTAATGTGAACCTTACACTCTCCCAAAATTACTCTTCTAGTGAGTTAGAAGATGATTTTTTGGACAAGATGGGTTCCATAATTAGCCATTTTGAAGATCTTGCCCTTAATAACCTATTATATGAAAATTCCATCCTTACACTTGACCTTGCATATCCATATCTCATATAATGGGACCAACTATCCACACCTCAACTTGATATTTTTTAGAATGATGAAGCTATATCTAAATTATTGAGAACACAAGATCAAATTCCAGCAGGTAACCATAAGAAAGGATTTCTAATACAACTAGAAGATTCAACATACTTTGGGGAACAAACATTATATCACTATATCAGTTTCACCTATGCATCCAAAAAATAATAATTTGAGGAAGATTTAAATCTTCCTACACCACCCCTAGATTATAAATATGAATCAATTGTACTTGTTGAAGAAACCATTACTGTAAACATCAGCACTGAAGAAGATCTTAAAATTGTAAAAATTTCCATATTACTCACTCAATAAGAAAGGGACATATTTACACTTGTTCTTCATGATTTTTATTATGTGTTCACATGGTCTTATGTGTATGTGTCAAGATTGGATCCAAAGATAGTAGTTCATCACCTTGTGGTGCATCCACATGCAAAACTAGTAAAACAAAAACTATGTAAAATACATCCAAGATTGTACTAATGGTAAAAGAAGAACTAAATAAGTAGTTGGATATTGGTTTCATACATCCTATTAATTACTTATAATTGATATCAAACATTGTACCACTTTCAAAGAAACTAGAAGGGATTAGAGTCTGCATGAACTTCCATGATATAAAAAAATCATGCTCGAAGGATGATTTTCCATTACTTAACATAGATATGATTTTAGATTCAACTACAGGTCATGATATGCTATCTTTAATGTATGGTTTTTCATGCTGTAATTAGATAAAAATAGTTGTCGAATATCAACACAAAATGATATTTACAACTCCATGGGGGACATTATATTATTAGGTGATTCCTTTTGGTTTGAAAAATGTTAGAGCTACATATCAGTGGGCAATGACCATCATTTTTCATGACATGCTTAATGATATTATGAAAGACTACATAGATGATATTCTGGCTAAATGTAAATCTAGGAAAGACTACCCTTAGGTGCTTCAATCATATTTTTAAATGTATGAGAGAGCACAAGATGAGATTGAATCCAAATAAATGCATGTTTAGTGTAATATCAAGAAAGTTGTTAGGGTTTATTATTTCACAATGAGGTATTTAATTTTATCCTTCAAATTTTTAAGCTATCATGGATATACCTCCACCTAAAAATCTTAAACAACTTATAAGTCTACAAGGGAAAATTCAAGCAATTAGAAGATTCATATCTCAACTTGTAGACATTTATCACCAATTAACCTTTTTTATGGAAGGATATTCCTTTTACATGGAATGAAAATTGTGAAAAAGAATTTGACAATCTCAAGCAATATCTTTCGAACCCACCAGTGTTAATGCCACTTATTGCAAGTAAACCTTTTTTGTTTTACATTTCATCTACTTAATTTTTACTTGGGGCATTATTAGCACAACATGATGATAATGGGAAAGAATGATTAGTCTACTACTTAAGTATAACATTGATATCATATGAGCTAAACTACTCTTAGATAGAAAAGGCTTATCTTATAGTTGTTTTTGCTTCTCAAAAATTGCAACACTACATGCTTAACAATCAAACCAATATTATTTCTAAGATCGACCCTCTTAAATATCTTTTATCCATAACTACTCTAATAGGTAGGATGGTTAAGTGGGTTATGATTCTTAGTGAGTGTGATTTATAGTATATTAGCCAAAAATAAATTAAAGGACAAGTTCTATAAGATGTATTGGTAGAATCACCACTCAATAACAAATCACCTCTCATTATAGAATTCTCACATGACATAATCATATTTATAGATAATTATCTAGTTTGGAAGATTTTCTTTGATGGTTCCTTTACTAACCATAGCTCAGGGGGTAGGTATCTTGTTGGTCATACCTAATGGGGATTGCATTCCTAAATAATATGAATTGAATTCCCTTATAACATCATATAATATGAAGGTCTCAAGAAAGCCACAAGATGAAAATCCAATGGGGAATCCAACATCTCATTATTTTTGGTGATTATAATCTTATCATCAATCAATTCACTAATGAATTTCAAGCTTGTGATGATAAACTAATCCCTTATACTAGGATGGTGGATAGCTTGAAATCATCTTTTGAGTATATCAAATTTGAATAAGTGCCAAGAATAAATAATTGAGAAGCAAAAGCTATGGAAACAATTGGTTCCCTACTAGATTTGAGAATAAAACATAACAAATTTATGGTTTATTACTTAAGGATATTGGCTTATGATAGACCTGATTTAAAAATGGTTTGTGAGGTAGTTGGTCCCACTTCTCCATGGTACTCAAAAATCTATACATACCTTCATAATCATACCATCCCATCTAACTTATAATCTAACCAATGCAACTCCTTTATTCAATGCACATATTGATATACCATCATTAGAAGCACCATATGTCATCAAGGCTATGATGGAACCCTTATGTTCTATTTAAATTCTAAAGAATATAGTTTGACAATTAGAGAAGTTCATGAGGGAATTTATGGAGCACATTAAAGTGGTATGGTCCTTGAAAAAAAGTTTCTTGTAGTAGGTTATTATTGGCCTACAATATAATATAATTCATGCACCTATGTCAAAAAGTGTATACCCTATCAAAAACATGGAGATATTATCCATAGTCCCCCATAAGCTTTATAACCTATCACAATACCTTGGCCATTTTCCACATGGAGGTTAAACCTCATTGGAAAAATAAATCCTAGTTCTTCTGATAGACATAAGCATATTATAACAACAACTAATTATTTTACCAAATGGGGCAAGGCAATGCCCCTTACCTATGTCATTAGAAATCAAATTTACAAATTTATCCTCAATCACATCGTCTATTGCTTTGGTATTCCTTCCACTCTCATTTCTAATAATAGTAAATCATTCAAAAATAGAGATGTTAAGAATCTTTACCAAACCTATCATATCAAGCATAGATGGTCTACTCCTTATTACCCACAAGGTAATGGCCAAGCTGAGGCAATTAATAAAAATATTTTGCATATCCTTAAGAGAGGTTTCAATGAAGTTGGTCATGATTGGAATACTTAGTTATACACTGCCCTTTGGACATACTACAATAGTATCTACACACCCACAAAGATAACCCCTTATTCCCTTGTTTATGGTAGTGAGTCTATTCTTCCCATAGAGGTTGATATTCCATCTTTAAAAATATAATTATAACAAATCATAGATGAAGAATCAAATTTAAATTCATGCATAAGTGAACTCAATATCTTAGATGAGAAATGATGTCAGGGTGCACGAAACACTGGAAGCACACAGTTGATTACCAAACCAAGCAACTTAATATGCAGAAATAAACCAGATTCAACAAGTAACTAGAATTTAGAATAACACAAAATATGAGAGACAATACACAACTTGTATTAATAACTCTTATAGAAAAGAATACAATAAATAAGATGCCACTTCTTCTCCACCACCTCTTCAGAGGTTTCCCACACCTCAAGTGAATAGTAATTCTCTCCTCAAAGCTCTCTCTACTAGGTCCCAACACCCAACTCAAACACAGAGTTGGTGTTCACCTTACACCTGTGCTCCACACACTCCACAAGTGCTCCACGCACTCCACAAGTACTCAAAGCACTTCAAGTAGATCTCCCATGAACCTGCAACAACCTGCAATTCAACAGACCGTACTTATGGAAGGAACTGCCTTGCCTTCCTCTTAGCTCTCCATGTACTCCAGTACATACCAATGAGTACACACCGTACTCCAAGTAGATCCTACCTGATCTTGCTCCCTGTTGTGTTACTATCCTATCTGATCTCCAACCTATAGATCAATATTGGTTCTGCACACTTATGAACCTTGACCTTGCACACACACACACACCTGCAGATCAACGATCTTACTTACCATGTAGATCTCCTATAAGGGCCATGCTCACCTGATGACCAAGATCATACATACCTAAAGAATCTAGCTGACTCTCCAATCTAGCACCCACCTTGGTACTGCTGTGGAACTAGGAGGAACACCCTTGCTCACCTCACACACAGAAGGAGCTAACTTTGCTCAACTCAAACTAGAACAACTTTACAATACAACCATGAGTCTATTATATAGATCTCATCCAAACAATAATTAGACACCTAGTACAATAATTAGATCCACAGCTCTCAGTCTATAATTAGCACTAAGCATGCAAACACTTGGTTCGTCAACCAACTGCCCATAATAAACTCATAGTCGAACCACACAGGCGACCGACACCGGTCCCTGTCCACCTGGGGGTCACCGACACCGGCTGATATCTGACTGACATCGATTGCTTCCTGTCTCCTTCTTGCCGACGTCAGTTAGCCTGACCGACGCCGGTGTCCATGGCACTCAGCAACCCTTTTACACCCACCTCCATGTCTGCATCAGTGAAGCTTTTAGCTCCATAACTTAACAATCTCCCACTTGGAGATAAATAGCTACATTGTACCTGTACCTGTACTCTATCTAATCTATTTCCTAGTTTATATCCCTCTTCAAGCTCCCACTTGAAGACTAACCACCACACATCCCGTGGTGCACCTCTTGTCATCCGAGTACCCTGCCACATCCGAACCTACAAACACATGTAGTGAAGTCCTGATCCTACATGTATACTTGTTGCTGGTCCCTCTCAAATCCCTGAGAACCCACTTCCCCGAATTGGCTCCTAACTCTCTGATAGCTCCCACTACATGGGAATACTCAGGTCTATACCAGACCTCATGTGATTTCAGACACTATACCTATCCAGCCCTTAGTGTGCTCCGGCTCTGCATCTTGTGTAATGAACCTCGCCAACACTTAATTCACATCAGCTCCTGCTGGAGACAAAATCTAACTATGATCTCCATGTCTCCCATGTCAAAGAATTTCGCTACTCCAAACTCCTCCTGACATGCCACTGAACTAATCTTACCCTTAGCTCAGCAAAACCCTGTATGTACAAACCCTGATAGCAAATATATCGTCCACATATAGCAACAGAATGATGTCATGACTCATCATCCACCTGGTAAGACAAACCACAGTAGTTACCCTGACATTGACTAAAGCCATGCTTCATCTTCCACCTGTCAAAACCTGTACCACTGTCCTGTAGCTTCCTCAAGACCATATGCCTGGCCTTCCATCTCACATGTCTATTCTCTCTATTCTTCAACTAAGGAATCCATTCGTCTCTGTGCTTTTGCACCAGCTAGCAACCCTACCAAAACTCTTGTTTGGTTCTGCATCATATCCCTACCATGCTCCCACCTGTTTCCTGGATCCTTCCTGCTCTACAATCAGCAACGAGTATAAAGAAGAGGAACAATGAATTTGAGGGCCTACTTACGTCTTCAGTCCTCCATATGGGTGTTTAAGACTCCTTGACAGCATGCTGTCCACCCAAAATCCGTTACAGTGACCGACCTCGGTCACTCCACAGTCTGCATCCGACCGACATTGGTTCCCATGTGTTTGTCCCTGACTACCAACCTGCTAACATCGGTGTCCCTATTACTGACATCAGTCCTCCTAACCGACATCGGTCTTATGTACTGTCGATGTCGGTCCTTCTGACTGATGTCAGTCTTACCCTGCTCGACATCACTGGCTTTGGTCTGCACATGACCGACATCGGCACCTGTCTGTTTGACGTTGATTCTTCCTGACCGATGCCGGTATCTGTGTTCACCTGTGAGTGATGACTTTTTACCCGCAAGCTCCTTTGAATCAATATCCATGTCCAAACTGCCCTGCTCATAAGTATCCAACACCATCCACTGGTTTATGTCTGCCATCTCCTCCAAGAAAACCAAGGCTTTCTAGTTCTTAAGCCTATCAAATATATCTGTCTTCCACTTAAGAACATGCATCTCCTTCCTGCTCATGTGACCAAGCTACAAAGCCACATCTCCACAATAGAAGAAGAATCAGTAATATAAACAAGTAGATAAAGAGTACCTATTTTCTTACCACCAGCTAATTCAAGTGCACCCACTGTGAGAGTTCTTGTG
The DNA here is from genome assembly GCA_037957365.1 of Torreya grandis. NCBI lineage: Eukaryota > Viridiplantae > Streptophyta > Pinopsida > Cupressales > Taxaceae > Torreya > Torreya grandis. Next base: position 1,889,467 of record JARHVA010002451.1, read on the forward strand.
CATCTCTCATCACCCAATCTTTCTGAAGAAATTAGCCATATCTCCAAACTTGGGACCTGCATGACCTTCATCAACCCCTATGTGTTGGCCACCTGCAATTTCAGCTTCACTTCCCCTTTGCCAATTCTTTGGCAAGGCTCACCAACTCCTCTACCTGGGGCTGCATGGAAAGAGGCAATCGAATCCTTTATCCAAGATTTAACTTTATCCAAGAAACCTCCCAGAGCATCTTGTGTAACATCACCTACAACATCTGCTTCTTCAGTTCCTTCTTGCTGATCTTCCATAAACCAACAATATTCTTTTACCTACTCTTTCTTTCCATGGGACCTTAAGTGACCATCTGTGCTTTTCAACTCCTCCATTCTTAGCTTACTTTCATCTGTCATTGCTCTGCTCCCACTCAATCAGAAACCCCTGAGAGTGACCTATAACCAAACACAAACCCTGCTCCCTGCAACCTTAGCTCTGATACCACTTGTCAGGGTGCGCGAAACACCAGAAGCACACAGTTGATTACCAAATCAAGAAACTTAATATGCGGAAATAAACTAGATTCAACAAGTAACTAGAATTCAGAATAACACAAAATATGAGAGACAATACACAACTTGTATTAATAACTCTTACAAAAAATAATACAATAAAGAAGATGCCACTTCTTCTCCACCACCTCTTTAGAGGTTTCCCACACCTCAAGTGAATAGTAATTCTCTCCTCAAAGCTCTCTCTACTAGGTCCCAACACCCAACTCAAACACAGAGTTGGTGTTCACCTTACACCTGTGCTCCACGCACTCCACAAGTGCTCCACACACTCCACAAGTACTCAAAGTACTTCAAGTAGATCTCCCATGAACCTGCAACAACCTGCAATTCAACAGACCATACTTATGGAAGGAACTGCCTTGCCTTCCTCTTAGCTCTCCATGTACTCCACGTACATACCAATGAGTACACACCGTACTCCAAGTAGATCCTACCTGATCCTGCTCCCTGTTGTGTTACTGTCCTATCTGATCTCCAACCTATAGATCAATACTGGTTCTGCACACCTGTGAACCTTGACCTTGCACACACACACACACCTGCCAATCAATGATCTTACTTACCATGTAGATCTCCTATAAGGGCCATGCTCACCTGATGACCAAGATCATACATACCTGAAGAATCCAGCTAACTCTCCAATCCAGCACCCACCTTGGTACTGCTGTGGAACTAAGAGGAACACCCTTGCTCAACTCAAACTAGAACAACTTTACAATACAACCATGAGTCTATTATATAGATCTCATCCAAACAATAATTAGACACCTAGTACAATAATTAGATCCATAGCTCTCAGTCTATAATTAGCACTAAGCATGCAAACACTTAGTTCGTCAACCAACTGCCCGTAATAAACTCGCAGTCGAACCACACAGGCGACCGACGCCGGTCCCTATCCGCCTAGGGGTCACCGACACCGGCCGATATCTGATCGACGTCGATTGCTTCCTGTCTCCTTCCTACCGACGTCGGTTGGCCTGACCAATGCCAATGTCCATGGCACTCAGCAACCCTTTTGCACCCACCTCCATGTCTGCATCAATGAAGCTTTTAGCTCTGCAACTTAACAAATGACTCAATGATTTAAACCATCTATAATTTTACCATAATTACCTTTGATGTAGCTATAATAAGAGGATTAAATCTAAGAAATTTATAATTATATATCTTGTTCTTAAGGAGAACCAATGAAATATTAATGTTGAGAGATAGGAAAAATGAAATTTTGAACGTAACTAGTTAGGTCCATATGTTGTTATTGCCAAGTATGAATCAGGAGCTTACAAAATAGCCATAGAAAATGGAGAGGAGCTTGATGAACCTATGAACATCACTCACATTAATTTATTATATGCCTAAACTTATTCTATATGTTTTTATTGGTATATCAAAAATAAAATAAAAAATAAAAAAATTGAAAAAATGAGTCAAAAACAAAAAAATAATAAATTAAAAATATGAGCATAGATCATCAAGATGTGAAAACTAATTTAATAGTGCTCTAGATAAGTACCATGGTGAAAACCAAGTTTCTGGAATCATAAGTAAACCATTGTCTATACTTAGCCTAGTTACTTTTGGGCATCACCTTTTAGTTATCCATTGTATATTCTCAAGTTTAACATGTTGTCACTTGTTAGTCATTTATCCTACAACATGCTAAGTTCAAGGTTGATATTCCTATATGTGAACCTAAATTATTTATCATGATAGTATAAAAACATATTTTATATTCCTTATTTCAAAAATCCCAAAATACAAAAAAAAAAAAAAAAAAAAAACAATACAAAAACACCCAAAAATATGGCAAACATCAACATACACACATATAATTTTAGCTAATTTTCACATTGTTCACTCATTTTGGGTTAGGTAACTTGTGCATCCTTTTCATACAACACTCAAACACTTTATTAATCATAGAATTTTTAATAATTTCACATGTTGGGAGAACTACATCTGACTTGATATCCCCACATAGACTTTGTCTAAAGTGGAATATGTAGGCAACACTTAGAGACATGGGGTATCTAGGGTTAACTTGGCCATCATATTCCCAATCATCCATTTACCCAAACATGGATAAGCTTATCCTTATGCTTATTCCTTGATTGTTTAGTAATTAGCCTACTTCTTGGCTACAATTATCCAACCCTTTCTTAGATTGTCTTTGTTTACAACTTTTCTACTTAAATATTTTGTTTGTTTTGATTATTGTATTATTTTTTTCTATCTCTAATCATCAAAAACTAGTTATTTTTATCCATTTCTCTATCCCTAACCATTAAGTTTTTTTTTTACTTAATTCTATCTTTTTCCATTTACATGGTTATTTCCTTTCATTTATCCATTGTGATCATTTTTTATTGTTACTCTTTGTTTGTTTATTTGTGTATCATTATTTCTTAGTATTGTTGTAATTGTCATTATGTGTGTGTTCAAAATCATTTAGATTAATTTTTGTTGTCACATCTTACTTTTTATTGTTGTTTTCTATGTGTTTAAAAATATTATTTTGTGAACCACATAATAGTATGGTTATGGTTTTACTATATCATAATGTACTTTTACACAATTTATTCTTTCTTTTATTAATATATTTAAAACATAAACATTCATCATAATTATTCAATATCATTGGTGGTAATGAGTTTTATGCTATATTAAAAATCAAGTTGATCAAAACTTAATATTGTTGAAAATCCAATGCAAAGAACCAAAAAATAGATGTATTGTAGCTATGTCACATTCTAATTCATTAATAAACCTAATCATACATCACATAAGCCATAAATACATAATCCATATGCTGAAAGAAAGAAAACATGCTAGCGTAAATCAAAATTTAGGAAATATAACCAATGATACAATATATCCATACATCTATTTATCATGCATAAAGTCCATATAAATCAATAAATAGTCCATCAATGTCCAAATCCACATGGTATAATGTCTTCTAATCATCACACACACACACACACATAATGTGTCTATACAAAAGATACATTTCAAAATGTGTATACATGAATGAAATCAATTTATCCTATATCCCCTATGTCTCATCTTGTCCCTCTAATGGAGTGTCTATTCTTGGTAATAGCTCTTCACATCATGGTGTGACTCATGGAGGACCCATCATATGTTGTATCTATCTCACCGACATCTCTGACTTAATCAACAAAACTGATCTAGATAATGTTGAATGTCTCACAAAGTACTCCCTAAACTATAATTCCCTCTAAGAACATGGTATAACATCCTTTTATAAGCTCTTGTAATATGTGGCTTATTCCATGGCCCTCATCACTCTATCCAAAGTAGTAATATGCCCTTGTCCATAGAGTAACACCCTCACTTTTACTATATTAATCCTCATTCTATCTCTCTCCTATCTATAGCATTGTGTCAACATTGTATAATCTAAATTATAGGTCTATACATCATGCGTAATAATTGTTGTAGCCATTCCATCTCCATTTATCCCATCTATAATCACCTATAATCTATCAACATTAGACTATAATGATTTGATATCAACCAACTAGTCCCCTTTGCCATCAATTGCACCCTATAATATGGGCACCTCCTGGTGTAATCCATTAATCTCTCTATTATGACCTCTAATATCCTAGTGGAGTATATCAATAAAAGCATACTCCTCTCTATATCTTAGAGTACATGAAGAACCAACCACATCCCCTCTATTTATCTAGGTGCCCTATACTTCTCTCATGATCACATCCTCCCCCTCTCTATCCCCCTCCTTATCAACCTTATCAATGGAGTCTTCCCTCCAACCCTCTACTTTATATCTAGATCCATCCTTGTATCCACATCAATATCAACCACTACCTCATGAAAAATATCTACATCATCCACCTCTATAAACATTGCATCATGCATCTAGATAATCACTACAATACATCCTCTACTTCATCCTTATCCTTTATCTCCTATCACAAACATCCTAATATGGGCTCCTCATCATGTGCCTCATGGTAACCTACTCAATTTAGCCACCAATCTCTATCTCCATGTCCATAATGGTGCTTATAGAATAGTCATTCTAAGTGGTCTCTATCAAGCCCACTAATATGCATAGCCATCAACAATGCCCACATCAATCACATCTCTCTGATCACTCCACCTAATATTCTATAACTATGACTAGGTATGGTTGGATATCATTGGATCAATAGTCATGCCCCATTATGATCTCTCCCTCATCGATCATGAAAATACATGTAGCCTAATTTTTATATGTTATCTCAACCCAAACTATCTCATCACCCTATTTAGGTGATATCTTTCTATGTTACAATCATGTGTTCCAATAATGTAACACAGGGTCATCATATAATCCATGTGAAGTTCATCATGTGGTCACTTAATTATAATCTCCCTGTAAGGTCTCTAGGTGTAAAACTCTAGATCACCTAAATGTTGTCTACATGTGACAATAATCATTTGCCACCCATATGCCAATGGCTCATCATAAAATTGAGTGCTCATGTTTCTAACTGACATCTCTATAGCAATGTGTTCCTAGTATAACACCTATAGTAATTTTAAAGTACTAATCTCTCTACCATCTATATAAATTGCATGATGTAAATCTTGATACAACTATGCTAGAATGCATAGACCCCATGCAAATATATCACCTATCTCCATCATATCTCCAATCACATCTAGAATACCAATAGGACATAACCTCCCACTCTTATTAGGTAGCATAATGCCACTAATAAAATTCATGACTAAAATGGTCAAATGATCCATCTCTAATTTGGTATAATAATCTACATCTACATCACCTCTAACAATAGGAATCATACCATCACAAAAAAACCTAAATAATGTGATTTCCTATGGACCCTACCCCTAGTGCACCCATCTCCCTCATATTGGAATACCTAAAATCTGATACACATCCTCCAATGTGACAATTATTTCCCCTATTGAGAAGTGAAATTTACTAGTCTCATTGTACCATCTCTCTACAAGTGTTTTTAGTAGCACTATATCCACTTGAATCTCTATCATCTTTGCAATGTATGATAACCCACTCTCCTATAGAACACCAAACTCATACTTTGTAAATCTATCCATCTATGACATCACTCTAAGTCTCTACTCTCAATTCACAATAACTTTTAATACATCTTTCACATCACATATGTTAGCATCTAATTATTTTTACTTAGCATTAAATTTAAATCATCACTACATTATAATCATTCAAAAAAATAACCAAAATAAATTAATTATACTATCAAATAAACATTTTCCATCCATCCACTCATATATCATTTTCATACTATTTATCCTTCCCTAAAAACCTTCTTTGACTATATAACACATGTTTTAACTTCTACATTTAGCATTTTTTCTATCTATTCATTTTGTTTTGCCTTTGATTGACCATTTTCTTCACTCCAATGAATTGACCTCTTAGTTGAATGAATTTGCTTCCATATCTAATGATTTCGATCCTCTATTGAGTGATTTCACAACTACCAAATTGCAAAATCACATTTTCTACTTTCTCATGATTTCTCAACCTTGTTCAATGAATTCACTTCTTTATTTTATGAATTTACAGTTACCTACAGTGAATTCACTATTTTAGATGTTGAATTCACTGATTTCGCATTTGTGAATTCATTTTCCCTCACTTTATGCCCTAATAAATGACCATAAATGCAAAAAAATAAAATAAAAACTAACTTATCAAATGATCAATCCTCTTAAGTCTCTATAACCTCCTCACTCACTCCACCCAATGCTCATGGTGTGGAATACAATCCATATTTCCTCCCAAGTCTTAGAGAAAATCTCTCAATTAAATTTTCTTAGCAAATAACTTTGAAAATAAAATTTGCACAAATGAATTTCTATACCCCATTTTTTATACTTATAATTTTATCCCCTACCAAATAATTTTCCCCCATCCCTCCATGATATTCATTCTTCATCCATTTTTCAAAATTATGGATACGTTAAATCAATTTATTTTGAATTTTCTCAACATCTTACAACAATATATATGCATAATTTATCATTATCATTTATAGTTAAATATATTTTTCTATTTTTTAACCCACAACTTATTATCACTAGGATATACCATTTCCACACCCACTCAATTAACCCCTATATCATTAGCAAAACACTAAGTATGCAATCTACGAATGGTAAAAATATTTGTTTTCAAATTCATACTTTAGTTTTACTTAATCAAGGGTAACCTTTTTACATAAACAACATATTACAAGTTTGACATCATTTTTACAGTAAGTTTATTTATCATTCATCAACATCATTTTTTTAAATTTCCTATTTTCATCAATTTTGAGCTTTTGTCCATGTTTCTTGCACAAACCCTCAAGGGGGCATCATCACACTCATTTTCATTCATCTGGGGAAAATTTCTCCTTCTGAATCATCAGTACTCTACTTCTACTATTCTTTGAAATAGTATTACTTCATAATAGTATTATTTCTCCTTCATAAGAGGGGCAAATATATCCACTTAAATTACATTTAGTGTTGAAATGCACCTAAAATTGATTTAATAATTTTTTTTAAAATAATTCATCACATCTCCCTCAAAATTCAAACAATTGAATAAGTCAAATTAGTCAATTATAAACACTTTAAATCCTTATTTTAAATATAAAATCCATATTTTACACCTCATTCAACATCTTCCACCTTATTCTCCCTCACATGTTGATTCATCCCAAACAAACCCATAACTTTATCAACCTCCTTTGAGTCATCCCCTAAGTTTTCAAGAAGTTTGACTAATTCATGGTGACTCAGATAACCAATCCCATACTTATCTCAACCATTTAAAATAGTCTTAATCCTCATGGGTGAGGACTCATTAACCACCATTTATTATTTGGATCATTTAATAAATCCAAATAATATTCCACTATTGGATCTTCCCCCAAAAAACTATAAATGAGATTGAAAACCTTAATTTTCAAGAATCATAACTTATGCTTATGAAGTTATATTCAATTCAAAAGCAAATTTAATCGAATCAAAGTGAATCAAAGCATAAAAAAACTCCTTTTGCATCAGAACTTTGCATGTTCTCCTTTGCATTGGAAGAGTGAGCAACCACATTTTTGAAGCACAAATCAAATTTACATCATAATGGAGAAAGCTTGCACATTTGAAGTATACGTTTGTATTTTCTATTTTCTTTGTGTGTTGCTCTATCTTAAGTTGAATTTAGATTAGATTAAGATAACATTATTAGTTGATTTCTTAGCATTTATAAAATTAGTTCACACTCTTCTGATATCAAAGGGAGGAGAATTTTGGTCATTTATATTAATAATAAATTCAAAAGAGTTTTATTTGACTTTGTCTGGATATGAAAATCTTGATTCTTCTCCAATTCTATGGATTACTTAAGACATTCTATCATTATGATATCTTAGTGATATTATTATGTATAAGCTATCTATTTTAATTACAATCATTCATTTTTAGCTATATCTAATTTGAATACCTTTTACATGCTTATCATAATCTCTCTTATAGATGTGCAATAACAAGTTGATAATTAGAAAATCTTTGAATTTTTATGTTTGAGTATACTATGTTCTAGTTCCTTTGGCATGTCACTATATTTGATTATTGGTTTACTATAGTAGCTTACAATAAGTATTGGTTTAGATTCCTTGTCCTATCTAAAGTTTAAAAACTAGTATTGAAAGGTGTTGGGACCAACATACCCTATTTGTTTAAAAATTGGGACCCTTGATAAGTCTTTGTATCCAAGTTTTGAAGCCCTTAGACATTGAGGTACTTGATAGAATTTGAAGATCATCCACTCTATTAAATAACATGCTTGTGTGATTAAATCTTCTTGTTTTGGATTAACCATTCTTGTGTGATTTAATATTCTTGTTTTATATTAACCATGCTAATGAGTTGCATGATTCATTTTGTAAGTTCCATGGTGGTCACCCAAGTGTTCTATGTTTAGAAACCCTAGGTGGCCCTTGATTCAAAATCAAATATTAGAGGGAACCATGTTGGCAGGAACCAATTGAAACTCATCACAAAGAGAAGATATAAACAAGGGGTTCATGTGGGTTTAAATCATGTTTTCATAACATGACTCGATCTCTTCATTATCCTTCTCCCTTTCTTTTTCTTAAATTCCTTGGGTCTAATTTGGTATAGCTCTATGAGGTCTCCTTTTACAATACCTAACTTAGCCTAGATTATTAATACTAAGTCCCTAATAATCATCATGACCTTAGTCTTAATATCTTATGCTAAAATCTTTTATTTATCTCCTCGATTCTAATAATTATCTCCCTCACCCTTTGCAGGATCCTATAAATGATGTTTGATCATTGGATTTGATCAGATGGAATGCCCTAGCCTTAAGACTTTGGCTTAAAAAACTTACACTAAGATCAATCTAATGGCCTATGATATCTCATTGGATTTGATCCAATGGCATGAGGCATAAGAAGAAATTCAAAAGGAAGCATAAGGCCCTGAGGGATGGATGTATGATAATAAGATGGTCAAATAGAAGGAATAAAAGGGCCCACATAATAAAGGCATCTAATCAATGATGATACCCCCATGCGGATCAATGGTTATCACTAGTCCACTAGATTTGATCCAACATCATGAGGCCCAGGTAAAATTTTCAAAGGCATCCCAAGCTCTTGAGATGGACACATGTCACATTTTAATTAGAACCATGGCTACTTGGGTATTCAATGGAAATCATTTTCTCATTAGATTTTATCTAATGGTTTAAAAGGCTTGATGACTTTTCAAATATCTATGAGCTCAACACATGGTTAGTGCTCAACCAAAGTGATAACTGACAAAAGATACGTAGCATGAGAAATATTTATGAGGATTTTGAGTGTCACAACCACAAGCTTAGAGATCACTAGACTAATAAAAGGTGAGGACTTGGATTTGGGTCGATGGATCATGCTAAGTTTAGGATCCTAATCCTATGACATGAAATAAAGGAGACTTTTAAAATCCAATGGCTAGTGTTTGAGTGACACTTATGAAAATTATTGTACAAAGCCTAGAATGATGCCACATAGATTTTATGCAAGTAAAAGGTCTCCATAAAATATAAAACAAATATGAATTTAAATCCTAAATATCTCCTATCATTAAAGATCCAAACCCTAAACCCTCTATAAATAATACCCAAATCAATTCAACTGGTTACAGTTCAATTAAGATAGCATAATTATGTTCTTAAAAATAAGTGTTATGATAAGAACCCATGGTAATCCAATGAAAACAATTTAGTAACATCAAAAATGGTGGTTGGTAGGCAATAATTGAAGATAGAAGTTGAGATTTATCTAATCTTTGACAATGAAGGGAGGATTTTCAAAGACACAGAGTGAGACCTGATGGCCCTAAACATCTATGGAGTGAGGAATTGGTTTAAATTATTCTTCTTGGTGGATGAATTTTAGCCTATCTCCCAAGAGGAGATAAGGAACATCATGGAAAATTAAAGGTGTAATGACCTAGTTACAGTTCAAATGGCCATTTCCCACCATGCCATAGTGAAACTAGAGGTAATACACTACATTGATGTCCTTGCAACCATATTTGTTGATTGTAAGATAGATGGGAAATGGATCATTCAAGAGGGTAATTATTAGAGGGTGGCATACATCTCTCCTATAGCCTTTGAGACCTATTACAAGCTCCCCTTACCCCATCTCCACCTCCCTATCATGAGGTATTGGGTTAACACCTAAGACCTTAAATCAGTCCATGCACCTTGGTTAATCTAAGGACCCCATGTCTTTAGGACCCTAGATGGCAAGATCTATATTATCTAATTTAGAAAAGGTATTAGAATAATCATGACCCTACTAAATCAAGCCTTTTGTGCCCCTTCCACCATGTATGTAAACAAATTCTAGGTGTCATATGTCCATTTCATGGTAGAAGAGAATTTGACCCCTCTAATGGGAGACCTAATCAGCGTCTTCCTAGCTAAGCAATTCATAGCCATCAAATGATGGACCTCTAAGCAATTATATATGTTTTCCTATCTATTGGATTCCCTTTTGGCTTATGTAACCTTACTTGACATTAGAAATTGGTCCCTTGATGGTAGGACCATAATTTCCCACTATTATTCTAAATTACATATATTCAAGTATAGGAACCATATGCAATTCATCTGATTATGTTTTCCCAGCCATAGTTGAGGCCATCACAAGATTTCTTATGCTAAGATTACATCCCCTTATCAAGAAATAGGTGGAAATCATGGGGGATGTATGGTATTATCCTAATTACACTATCATTAGGATAGAAGGGATCCTAACCCAACCTTACAGGCTACTAGTCCATGTCCTCAACAAACTTGTCGAGCAAGAAATTGCTTCCCAAATCATCTAGGGCATTGACAAGATATGCAGAGAGAAAAGGAAGAGAAAAATCCATCCCATCCCATTGGATAGTAGGAAGGTCATAATCAAATACTAAAAGTAGCTAAAAATCATGGTTACACAGAAATTCTTCTGATTTCCAATTGGATGACCTTAAGATGTGAGACCTTAGGAATAGGGTAGTTAACCACATTAGAGATATAAAGGTCAAATATGAACATAAACTAGGTGTCAATGATGACATGTACATTAGAGCAATAAATTTTGAGGAAGTACTCTCCAAGATCAAAATCTACAATATCAAGTTGGAACGTAGACTGATCAAGGATAATAAGCCTTCAGGGGAGATATGGAAATTTCACCCCTTGTAATATCATTTGTTGTTAGGTCCATTTGGGACCACTTAGGAGGAGCCCAAGGAGCAGCCATTTAAACCTCAACCCCACCAATAAGATGCATAAGCTGAACAACCTTGGGCTAAACAACCTCAAGATGTCAAAAGGTAAGGAGAAAGTTGGAGAATAGAGACCTGGGGAAGGTCCCTCACCTTCAAAACTGCTATAGAGACCACCTTCTCCCATTATATTCATTAATATGATATCTCTTGAGCTAGGGGAGACCTTGGAGGGTGCCCTCATTAATATAATATCTTATGGCTCAGATAAAGAGGAGGATCCCTCTAAAGAAGCAAGAAAGGAGCTAGTTCCATTAGAAAGAGAGAAAAGGAAATTAGAGGTGGCCTTAGTTCCTATAATTCCAAAGAATAAGTTTAGGTTTACCTTCACTCACCCTACTAGTGAATTCAACCTCTTTAGTGATGAGTTTCCTATCCATGGACCAATCATCCCTAACTAGTTTATCTATAAGAAGTGGTAGCAGGTCCCATGCCTCTCTCCTTCATGGGCCTTGACACAAGTTATCTTAACTAAACATGATAACATCAAACCATAGATCAAGGACATAGTGGAAAAGTAACAAAAGAGAAGAATACAGGTTTATCATGCTCAATAAAGACATAAAGTTGACACCCTCAGAGCCTCTGGTAGAGCAAGTGTGGACGTGATTGAGCCTCCAAAGTTTAAGAAGATAGAGACTAAATTCTAATTTAACCCAGACATAATAAGATTAGAAAGGATCACCATAAGGACAGCCATGGTTGGTCAAGAAGAATTCACATTTCAACGGTGGAACCATTCACAGGGTTAACCCCTGTTGAAGGACAAAAACTTGGAGAGGCTCACATCCATGAGGAGGATGTGGAAAGTTTAATTGAGGCTCAATTTCAGTAGGCTATGGCTAGTGTCTAGGGATTAAAGCAAATAATCTAGAACCTAAAGAAGGAAAAAGAGAATTTTCAAACTCAAACAATTCTCTCAGTGTCAGACTCCATGATTAAGATGCTTGAGGAATAATTTCATGACATATTCAAAGCACTAAGGTATATGAAGTTGAGGCATAGTGTACTAGAGGACCGGGCCACCTTAGCCAAGGAGCATTTACTCAATGGTAGACTTTTGAAGATAAGATTTCCTAACTTCTTAACATCTAGGTTAGGAAGCAAATGCCAAATCTTAAATCCATCAACATGGGGCACCTAAGTGTCATTTTGGGAATTATTGTAGATAAGGTCCAAGCCTTGAGTTATTGGCATACCAAAGTGGAGGAACTTATTGAGTAGAAAGAGCTCATGGGAAAAATTGAGAGACTCCGGGGAACTATGCTCGAGGATCCCATAAGCCCACTACCTTGGGAATTATCAATGATGAATAATTCCATCATAGAGCCACTTTAGTGACTTAAGAAATTAAGGGCAAGAGTCAAGGAAAATTAAGACAAGATAATATTAGAATATTAGACATGATATTCAATGTAGGGAAGAGGATCAATGAATCCAAAAGCATTAAGGAAAATTTGGATAGGAATGACAAAGATTTTGATGAGCTAGATGATCAAGAAGGGGAGTGCATCACAAGGCCTACCATGGACTTAGGCCTAATGGATGAACAACATGAACGAGCTATGAGTATCCTTTAGCAACAAAGGGCCCCACCTCCAATAATTTAGTTATGGCTTACCTAGGGAGAAGCCCTTTTGTTAAGGCACATGCTAGTTTTTTAGCTTGATTACCTTTAGGTCAGTATGATTGTAAAAGACACGTGTATTGTAGTTTATTACAAAGACAACTATCTTTATCTTTGTACACCTGTACTTTTAGGCTGATTGGTATACTACCTAGCTTTTCTATAAAATCATGTATTACCATTTGTAAAGGGAGAGATTTTTTGAAAAAAATTGTATACTCACACCAATTAATACAGATAAAGGAATTCATGAAAGATTATCTATCTAGTTGTATTGATAGTTGTAGCTTTTCTCTCAATTGTTTGTTTGGATCTTAAATTTGAATGGTTTCTTTAATTCCTAAAGTACATTAATTCATTTATAGGGTTGATAATGTATGCTTTGCTAGATTAATTAGAAAGATCATGAGTTGTTTTGCTTTAATTTATTTTATATCAAATATGTGCTTCAGCTATTTAGATGTAGAAGCAAAATATTAAAAGTAAACTTGATTTTTGCTTGTAATTTTAATTTATCATTAGAAATTGGCCTAGTTTATGATGGAAATTGATCTTGAGTTATTTTAAATTATAAATTGGTTTAAATGTATGTTTAAAAACTAAAAATTTATCATAATGTTTGAGGAAAAGACATGCAATCATAATTGTTTCCTTTCTACCTTACCCTCTCCTCTTTTCTCTTTTTTACAAAGATCTTCACTATAGCTTAAAATTTCACTATAAATATCCATTTAGTGTAGTATAACATCAATATTTGGCTAAGAAACCATCAAAAGGCTAAACCAAGGTGGCTCCCAACTACTGAATAATATAAATTTATGGAACAATCAACTTTACTCTACTGTTATTTCACCATAGGCATCATAATTGCCAAATACCTGCAACTCATGCCTTGAATTCTTAGAATTCTAAAATGAGTAATGTTTTTTAAACACGAAAATCACCTATGGTATATTTAGAAGAATCAAAAAAAGGATTCATCCCTAGTTGACCATAGGTTATCTTTTCTACCTTACCCTTATTTTTGAAGTTTCTTTTAAAATCCTACCCACCTATGTTAGAATCATCATCCTGTTATCTACTAGACTTGCACCCTTGTGAAGGTATTTCAAGAATTCATAGTCTAAAGTAACATGGAGAAAATCCTAGGCTTTGGGTGACCTGATAGATGGATTTAATCTCTAGATTTTAAGTGATATCTCCCCTTGATGTATCAGTTAGGATCTTTGCCAGCGAAAAGGGAAGAAGATAAACTAAAATAAACCTATATAAATAAGGTGATACACCAAAATGTGTCCTTTACTTATATAATATGCACTAATAAGGTTGAATAAAAACATATAACTGATTACACTTCTCAAATTGAGGTATATAAACATCAATATTTCACATAAAGGCTTAACTTGATGCATGATATAAGGCAGTTGATCAAAAGGTCTCTCAAAGACACTAAGGAAATATTACACTTGCCATACATACAAGATTGTTCAAACACATTATGAAACCTATAAAGATGAGATAAAACCTACAAATAGGTAAAGAGGAGTGTAAAAAATGAAATAAATCATGCACTATCATTGTCATTCATCAACTAACCATGAACATACACTAGTCACAAGCATTTAGGAGGCATGAGTTCAATATTATTCATTATAAAGAGGCAAGTATAACTATTTTTATGATTAGGTCCTTGAAATAATTCAAATTAATTATTATTAAAAAATTCCAAAATTAGGCCTAGAAAATGAGAAAGGGGAGAGAGAGAAACAAAGTAAAAGTCCAAAACCTAAGAGATGAGACATTCACTTAGTCCTTATCCAACTCTAACGTAGTAGTTCTTTGATGATATCTCATCCAAACTTTAAAAAATGCCATATAGATAGAAATTAGACTTGTCTTGAAGGTTTGAATAAGTCATTAACATTCATTTATGGTCTTTGACCCATACAATCTCCTATATCTTTGCTTGCATAACCCTATATTCTTGGTCACATATCCTTGTTGAAGAATGAGTCTTCCTCAGAAAATAGGTATTCATGTCTCATTAATCCCTCAATTTAAATCTTATCCTAAGACACTTATGAGGTTTTTCCACCTTACTTGGGTTGTTATAAGGCTCATTTATGTTTGTTTGACTCTTTTAACATGCTAGGCATAGGAAGGAAGGTCTTATTAGAAGTATTTGAGACGCTTTCAACATTTGAATATTTATTTCAATTAAAATATAAGTTTTCCTTGATTACTTATGCATATAATATAATTATAAATATCAATAAATCCTTTTGAAATGTTTCTATGCATCAACTTAGTGCTTTGATCATTTGACTCTCTCTTAAGCAAAGAGGCATGAGAGAGAGAAATTTGGGTTTCACTTTGAATCATAAAATATTACACCATGTATGTCTTCTTAAAATAAATTAAATCCTAAAACAAAACACTTTGATACATCAAACCCTCCAAAAGATGCCATTTTGTCCCATTTGCTTATTTTTTCATCCATTCTTTATAGCCCTAAAAACTAATAAAGCTCCTTATCTAGAAGAATGTAGAGATCACATTGGAAATTTGAGAAAAAAAATTTAGGACCATATATCCCCTTAAAACTCCATATAAAATTTAATGATCCAAATCAAAGTGGAAGTATCTATTTTCTATCATTTCTCTCTTCAATTAGGCCTAATTAGGTCTCCTAAGCCTAAAAAAAAAGACTTGGCCCAAATGACCACCCACACATGTGAAACCTTATAAAAGTGTTTGATTAAATTTAATTATCATAATACCATCCTCCTTCCAAATTTCAAGTTCTATAACATTGTGTAGATGGGCAAACCATGAAATGACCATTAGCAAGCCTATATGATTGTGTGTGCTTGAGGTGTTGTTTGAGATGTATATCATGAAAATTGTAGGTTTTGGTAATTTAAAATGACATAATGAGACATATATAACCTTTAAAAAAAATCATCCCTTGATAATTATGTCCTTTATTTCACTCATAGACCTTCACCATTGATTCATGGCATGCAAAATTGAGTTATCTCACCTCTTAAGCTAGTGGCCAACTTGCAGGGACTGTTTAAAAACTTTGAGGGACTTTTATAAGAGTTTTTATGATCATTAAAATTATATAAATTCCCCATAAACATATTATAATGGTTTTTAGATCACTCCACTACCTATACCCTCAAAAATAAGCTTAAAATTGTATATTGTGCCCTATACCATATAATATTGTACCTTCACATGGGAAAAACACCTAAAAGTGAAGCTCAACAGAGTTTTGAGTATAAATAAAATAATTTTTGAGGTAAATAATGTAATTTTATGGAAACAATAATTATATCTTACCCATTAGGTTCGTTATAGGGTTTAAGAAAGGTTTTAAGAGGTTTATGTTCTTAACAATGGTTCATAAAGGACATGGGTCCATTCCAAAAACCAATGCCAATAATTTATATTAGCAAGACCCCCCTAAAATTTATTATGGAATTTATTTCCCATGAATCTCATCATGAAATTTCTAATCAAATAAAATGACCTATTTGAGTTCCTTTTTAAGCAAAACAATGATATTTGCCTTCTAATTGATTGTTCATGCAGCTATGAAACCCAAGGACTAATCCAACTCTATAAGTTTGAAGTATCAAACCCCATCCAAATATGGAAGTTTTAAGTATTTAACCCCATACAAATTTTCAATAAACTTCAAGTGACCATGCAAATCCTATAACAAGATCTAACCTCTATAAATTTGCCTCTCAGATGGGGTGATTATGCATAAAGGTCGAGGAAGGTTATTTTGGGTCCTAAGACCTCAAAACTCATTTTAATAGAAAATTAAGATTTTAAAAAAAAATAAATGATTAATTAAATGGTTTTAAAATATTCTCACAATATTGACCTCTCAAATAGATCCAAAACCTTGAATTCACACCATTGAGGGTTTCATGCAAATTGTGTATGTTGACCCTAGATGTCTATAAACTGAGTTTTTCTCCTCCTCTCATGAAAAAAATTTGATGAATGTATTCATTAAGGTCATATACACTATTTAAAACTTTTAAACATTAAATCTCAATGAAACAAATTTATTCTCTGAACACTTTTCTTGATAGTGGACCTGTAGGTTTCAAAAGGACAGTGTTAGTAGACTGTGTTAGTTCTAAGTTCTACCCCCTCATGAATATGATCATAATATAAATTTATAAACTAAATATATTCCAGTCCTTTATATTCTCTTATAACTCATTCAAATTAATCTTTATGACACTCTGTAACCCCTACCAACAATCTCATTTATGTCCTTGACTACATATAGGTTTATATTAGTTGTAGGTGTGTATTTTCTACCCTTAGCTTATATAGAGGAATTAGATGAAATAAGACCTTAAATAGGTCTATGAAATGGGTAAAAGAGTATTTATTACCTTTTTAAAATACACTAAACCCTTCAAATCTACTCCCTCACACAAACTTATCATGCGCTCGGTATACAGGCTGACTGTGATTGTGCCTTGTCTGGTTGTAGGTTCAATAGGCTTGACTGTCGGTATTCTTTGAGATAAATCCTTATTAATTTATAATATTATTCATTAAATTATATATAAATTTAAAATTTGTATGCAAACCTATTCATTTAAATTTCCACTCCACCATTGTAATCTTTCATCTTCCAAATTGACATTCAAGCTTGGTTAGGTTGAGCTGTAAGTGGTGATTTGGAGCTTTTGACTGTAGACTTCCAAAGTCACTTTCCTTAATTTAGTTTATAATTTCATTTTAAATTAAATTAATTAATTATATACCTTACCCATCCATCTTATAATTTCATCTTCTCCTTACTTTCTTAACCTTCACAAAAAAATCATGTTGCATAGAAGATTGTTGATTGTGCTAAAATACATAGTTGTAGATGCACATTTATAGTTAGTAGACTATAGATACAAAATTTCATGGTAATTATATTATTATCCAAAAATATCTAATACTTATAATTTATCTCATTTATAACTATTGGTGCACACCATTTGCCTCAATGACCCTAACATAATACTTTCTTGAAGTAGCCTAATAATGGATGACTATTGTAGGTGACATTCAGCTCACTATACGAACAAAATAAGAATAGGTGACATGGTTGGAAACAAGATATATATGATGAAAAAAGTGATTCTTGACCTAATCACACCCCACCAACTTAGATAAGTATTCAAGTATATTGATAAACATGGATATAAAACATAAACTTTACCTTAAAAATTGCTAATTTGCCTTAATTTTTGCTAAAATGGTTTTAAGGTCTTCTTTCATGCTTCATAACTATACCTTGGTGACATATAGATCATTATAATCCATTTAAAGGGCTCATATCACCCTGAAAACTCCTTAAAACCTTCATAAAACATCCATGAGAGCTCAGAGTACTTTAGAAGCCTCTCTTAGTTGTTAAAATAGTCATACACATACTTGGTTATGTAAGTTTCATTTGAGGCCTAATTGGATCCTAAAACTCTCTCGAATATAAATATCCACCTTTAATACCTTATTAAAACTAATAAACAAATTTATTCCCTTCAAGCAAACTTATTTATCTTCATGACTCCTCTCAGTTCCTGAAATCTGCCATGATGTTGTCCTAACCTGCTCATTAAGCCTACAAGTGTTCTTTTGATCTTTAAGAGAGCATGGTATTTTCATATATATTATCATCCCAAGGGTAAATCCAAAATTTATAATATTTTTTAAATACTTCAAGATAATTCTGACCTCATTAAGATACTCTCATACATTTAGAATCTCATTAGACCTATAACTATACCTTGTGAAAGACACCATCTCACTCAAGTTACCTCAAGAAAGACCATATTCAAGATGAAGGTAATTTAAAATTTAGTTTTAATTAAAGAGGTGTATTTTATCTAAAACATGAACATGAGAAACCTTTGAATATGAATGCATTCAACTGATCTATCAAATATGTCTAAAAACTACCAACCTTAATAAATAAGAAACGCAACCGATTTCCTATCAAAAGTATCCTTATCAGGACAAAGTATATAATTATCCCAACATTAAAAAGGTAATATTTTACCCTATAATCATCCCACTATAACCCTTTTTCTCCATCAAGCTCTAAAGTGAAGAAATAGAGACAAACCTAGACCCTAACTGGATGACTAGGACATAGTGAGCCCTTACACTCTTAGCGATTATTCATAAATATGGGGAAATTAATCTGATAACCATTTCCAATCAATTTAATTTCATTATGGTACCTATCATTTCCTAATATATTTGGACCTAGATCTCTCTATCTTTCATGTACTGAGCAAAAACCAATGGCTTTCCTAAAGCTGCCAAAGACGTCGATATGAGAGATAAGTTGGTTTTCTATATTTTGATACGTAAAAAAATTATAACCCATGTATTTACCTTTTCATAAACCAATTAGGTATTAAATATTCCTTAATTTTAAATTTACCTTGAATAACTATATGGATATCCTCAAAATAGGCTTTTTTGGCACTAAAATTGTTATAATCACTTGATAAACCTAATGGAATTGCTAAAAAAGGCATTAATTATTTATTTTCATTCCTAATTAGGTACACCATGTCCCTCTTCTGATATTATACTACAATTACCATGAAAAACCTACTCCAAAATCCATAAAGTGATCCAAAATGCAACCAACTGGGTTATGAAGTTAATCAAATATATCACCAACTAGTTTGATCAATTATCAATCATGTAATAAACTTGACACAAGATATGAGGCCTATTAATATTCTCTAGACTCCTTATCATCAATTTAAACAAATTGAAATAGGTCAAGAGGTGGCTAGACAAGCACATGGCCATGATGATCAAAACCTTAAATTCATTAAATTTACCTTAAACTCTAATAATCAAGGTTTTGGATGAACATTTCAAAGACATTACAAGAAAAATATAACATCCAATAGGGAAAATAACATGACAAGCAAATTTTCAAGTTATAGGGGTGGCATTTTGACCTATGAGGTCAAACTTATCAATAGTTTAGTGACTCAGTTGGGAAGCATGCCTATTACACTCTGGAACCAGATAATTAACATCTCTTTAAAGCTCATGGAGATCAATCTCATATTATGAAACCCAATTATTGGACTTTGACCAAGGACCACAAATCTTGACTCAAGATAATGTAGATGTTGTGCTACTCAAAGACAAGAAAAGAAAAGACAACAAAGCAAGGAAACTAGGCTAAAAAATGCATGTGTTAGATGAGTACTTATTGAAATCAAAATGTATGAAAACTAATTTTCTAGGATAAAACTTGGAGGAAAACTAAAATAACTATAACTAACCTACAAATAATCCTCCTCCAAGATCAAAAGGAAAGTTTTTTGATTGACCTCTTACTTGGATGAACCTTCTTCCTTATTGTCAGCACATTTTATATGCCGTGTAATAGGTCTACATCATCAAACAAATCTCCAATGAACACATTCTGGTCTAAAACTTCAACCTCTACCTTCTTCTATTGTTCTTTTTTTTACTATAGTCTCTAAGATGACCAAATATTGGTTTGTAAGAATTGCTACATTATGAACTTAAAATGATTGATTGAAGTAGCATACCTAAACCTCAATATCCTCTTGAATGCTCTCAAATTTTCCATCATTGTATCTAAAATAGAGAGTTTGTTGTTCCTTGAATAATTGTGGAAAAAAAATATCCACATTATCTTTTAAGAGTACACCAAGATCTACAAGTAAGTTGAGAGGATGATAACCCATGTTGAGTATTTCAAACAAATCATCATCTAGTGAGGTTACCTCTTGAAAAGGCAGATTTGTAAGACTATCTCCCTCTAGCTTGTTTATTAGTTCACCAAAACTACCTTATATTATTTTACCTAATTCATAATCATATGGGAGAAGTGAGTATCCTGATTCCAAAGCTTCAAACAAGTCTTCACTATGATCTTAATTGATATAAGGGAGATCAAAGAAAGGATTTACCTTATATTACACATTTAAAGTGTCATTAGGAGCATCTAATTGAATCTCTACTACATTAATATCTTCAAACTCATTAAGAGGGTCTAATAATAGCTCATCTTGATCATCTACAACTTCCTTGTCATAGTCAATGGATTGATTGATTAAGACAACTTATTCAATTACTTTACTTTGCTCTTCATGCTCAATCACATCAAAAGGAATTTCTTGAAATAAGTCAACCTCTCATTTATCTTTTCCTTCAACTTCTTGTTCAAGTTTTAAAGTTAAAATGCCTTTTCTCTCACCAAGGGGAGTACCAATATATATTTCTTCTTCATGCACACTTGAAACATCTTCCTCACATTCTCCTTGAAACTCACTTGTAGCTATAACTTCTTCTTCTATCCTCCATAGAATAGGCTCCTATTTAATAATGGAAATGGTGGGAGGGAAATTAATATTCTCATGTGTTTAGTTTGGAACTAAGAGAGTACTCTGTTAGGTTGTGGAGCTAAAAGCTTCACTGATGCAAACAGGGAAGGAGGTTGCTGAGTGTCACAGTCACCAGCATCGGTTAGGCTGACCGACATCAGCCAGTGGTGCATAGGAATGCAACCGACATCGACAGGAGTCGGCTGACGTTGGTCACCTCCAAGCAGATAGGGACCGATGTCAATCACCTATGTGGTTTTGAAACTATCGATTGCATGAACAGTTTGTTAACAAACTGAGTGTTTGCATGTTAAGAGCCAATTATAGACTAGAAGCTGTGGATCTAATTATTGTAATTAGATGTCTAATTATTGTATGCATGAGATCTATATAATAGACTCATGGGCTGTATTGTAATTAGTGATAGAGAGTAAGAGAGAAAATATTACCTCCTTCTGTGTGTGAAGAGAGCATGGTGTGTTCCTCCTAGTGCCACAGTGCCAAGTGTGAGTGTTGGTTTGGAGAATCAGAAGGATTCTTCATCTATGTATGATCTTGGTCAGCAGGTGTGCAAGGCCACGTTTGGAGATCTACATGGTAAGTAAGATCATTTGAGTTGTAGGTTGTTCTAAGTTTAGGGGAGATATACTTGGAGTGCATGGAGCACTTGTGGAGTGCGTGGAGCACTTAGGTACTGGCAGTAGTGGATACTGACTGGTTGGAGGTGAACACCAACTCTGTATTTGAGTTGTGTGTTGGGACCATAAGAGAGAGATCTTTGAGGAAAGAATTATTGTACACTTGAGGTGTGGGAAGCCTCTAAGAGGTGTGAAGAAGAATTGCCATCTTCTTTATTGTATTCTTTTCTAGATGAGTATTAATATAAGTTGTGTATTGTCTCTCATATTATGTGTTGTTTCTGGTTTCTAGTTACTTGTTACTTCTGGTTAATTATGCATCCTAAGTTGCTTGTATATGGTAATCAATTGTGCTTCCGTATTTCCCAACATACTCTTGCAACTGGAGGTCTTGGAGATGGTGGGATCTTGTAAGAATGCTTGAAGAGAAAGCAAATTCAGTTATCTTATGAGTGATTCATCATTCTCAGTAACCATTTGAATCTTTTTATAGTCTTTTTGAGGTTCCATCTCAGTTGTAACTTGATTTCCAACCTTCTCAACTTGGACCTCTTTTTCTTGGATAATCCTCTAAGATGGAATAACTTTAGGTTCTTGATGAAGGGGAAATGGGGCTTGAATACGCACAAGGACTTATTTAGGCTCAAAATCTGAATCTTGACTATCTTCCTCTTGTTTCTCCCAAGATTTAATTACTTGGTTTCAAGGTAGTACTTTGAAACTAGTAAGTTCACTTGGAGATTGAATTGGCTTTCTTAGAGGCTCCATTTGAGAATGGATAATGACTTCATGAGGATAAGGAGCACAAGAGAGATGATATGGTAAATAAGAGGATTCTTAAATATTAATAGGAGGAGATTCATCCACAAGACTTGGCATGGCATAATTATGAATTATATCCTAGGAAGGCCTCCAAGATGAAGTGAGATTATTTTCTTGAGGAAGGGTAGGTGTAGCTGGAAGGAAACTTTAAACACAAGATGTTTAAATAAGGATAGAAGGAGATGACTAAAATTTTTTATGTTGGATCTCTTTATTTTCCATTACTAACCTATCTACCCACCATTGGATCATGGTTCTCAATTCACATAACTCATAAGTCATAACATAGTAATTTTCCTCTCCAATTACTGCCCACCTGTTTTTCAACTTCTATATTGTCTTCCTCATCTTCTCTATGAGGTGAAAAGGTATCACATCCAACTCTCTATCCCATGCTCTCATCACCCCTTTAGACTCTATAATATTTGGTTTGAATTCCAATAATTATATGGTAGGTAAAACATGATTTTGAGTTGGAAATAAAGTAGGAGGAGGTGAGTATAATTGATACAAGTCTTGATAAGGTTACTAAGGCATATAATTAGGGTCATAGTAAAGTTAATATGCATCAGTATACTGCTGGTAAGGTTCATCATAAGATTGATAAGGCTCATCATAATGCTGATAAAGATCATCATAGGGTTTATAAGGATTACCATAGTGCTAATAAGGCTCATCAACTTGCATGAAATTGCCATTTTCTTCAAAGTCAGCCATAAAAACAACATCAAGATAGTGAAATGAAGATACACTTACTTGGAAAATGTGCTTGAACTACTAGAACCAACTAATAGTACTTGAATATGCCATTGATGTTTTGAATACCTCCAAAGGTTGATTTGTATAATAACAAATTCAATGATATTTCCATTAATTTGGACCTTTGTCCTATCGGGGGTGCTAAAAACTATTATCTACTAGACTTACACCTTTGTGTAGGTAGATTCAAGCCTTCACAATCTAAAGTAATATGGAGAAAATCCTAGGTTGTGGGTGGCCTAATAGATTGATTGAATCTCTATATTTTAAGGGATAGCTCCCCTTGATGTATTAATTAGGCTCTTTACTCTACACTACCAGCTTGCTAGAGAAAAGTGAAAAAGATAAATTGAAAAAAAACTATCTAATTGAGGTGATACACCAAAATGTGTCCTTTACTTGTCTAATATGCAATAAGAAGGATGGATAAAAACATGGACGTGATTTAACTCTCAAATGAAGGTCTCTAAACATCAATATTTTACATAAAGGCTTAGTTTGATGCATGATCTACGGAAGCTAATCAACGGGTCTCTCAAAGACAATAAGGAAAGATTACACTTGCCACACATACAAGATCAATAAAGAACATTATGAAAACTATGAGGATGATCTAAAACCTGAAAATAGGTAAAAAAGAGAGGACAAAATTAAAGGAAGCATTCACTATTAATGTCATTCATTAACTAACCATGAACATACACTAGTCACAAGCATTGAAGAGGAATGAATTTAGTCTTATTCATTCTAAAGGGCAAGTACATGTGTTTTTATAAGTAGGTCCTTGCCATAAATTAGATTAAGGATTATTAAAAAATTCCAAAAATAGTCTTACATATAGAGAAAATGATAAAGGATAGAGATAAACAAAGTAAAATCCCAAAACTTAAGCGATAAGACATTCACTAGGTCCTTTTCTAACCCCAATGTAGTAGTTCCTTGATTATATTTCATCCAAACTTTAAAAAATGGAATAGAGGTACAACTGATACTTATCCTTAAGGTTTGAAGAACTCATTAACATTCATTTCTAGTCTTTCATCCATATAATCTCCTATATCTTTGCTTGCATACCCCTATATTCTTGGTCACATGTCCTTGTTGAAGAATGAGACTTCCTCCTATAAAATAGGTCTTTAAGTCTCATTAATCCCACCATTTAAATATTATCATAATCCAATTATTTGGTTTATCAACCTTACTTGGTTTGTTATAAGGCTCATTGATGTTTGTTTGACTCTTTCTCTTTCAACATGCTAGGTGTAGGAAGGAAGGAAGGTCTTATTAGGAGTATTTGAGACGCTTTCAACCTTTGAATCTTTATTTAAACCAAAATATATCTTATTTGGCTTGAGTAGGTGTAGGATATATTTATAAACCTCAAAAAATCTTTTTAAAATGTTTTTATGCATCAATTTAGTGCTTTGATCATTTAAATCCCTCTTAAGCAAAGCAGCATAGGAGAGAGAAAATTGGGTTTCAATTTTAATCAAGAAATATTCCACCTTGGAAGGATTATAAACATTAATTCAAACTTGAAACAAATAACTTGGAGCCATCAAACCCTCCAAAAGATGCCATTTTGTCCAATTTTCTTGTTTTTTCACCCATTACTTATAACCCTAAAAACTAGTAAAGCTTCTTGTCCATAAGAATGGAAAAATCACCTTTTTAGGACCCTCTATTCCATTACAAATCCATATCATATTTCATGAGCCAAATCAATGTGTAAGTATCTCTTTTCTATCATTTATCTCTTCAATTAGGCCTCATAGGCCTAGAAAAAGAGATTTGGCCCAAATGACCACCCAATGGTGTGAAATATTCCAAAAGTGTTTGATTCACTTTTCATGGCCTAAGAACATCCTCCATGCCAAATTTCAAGTTTTTAAACATTGTGTATATGGGCAAACCATGAAATGATTATTGGCAAACCTATATGCTTGTGTGTGCTTCAGGTGTTGTTTGAGATGTTTTTTCATGAAACTTGAAGGTTTTATTTCTTGAAAATGACTTGATTATACCTTTATAACCTTAAAAAAATAAATTCCTTCAGATGTATGTCCTTTATTACACTCATAGGCATTCACTATTGACTCTTGGCTTGAAAAATTGAATTTTCTCACCTCTTGAGCTAGTGGCTAACTTGAAGGGACTGTATAACAAATTAAGGGACCTATATAAGAGTTTTGATGATAATGAAACTTGTATCAAGTCCCCATAAACATATTTATATGTTTTATATATCACTCCACTTCCTATACCCTCAAAAAAAAGCTTAAAACTGTCTATTTTACCATGTATCATATGATAATGTACTTACACATGTGAGAAAACACTTGGAAGTGAAGATCATGAGAGTTATAAGTATAAATATGATCATTTGGAGGTAAAATCATGGAATTTGATATCAACGAGAAACATATCTTATCTATCGGGTTAGTTGTAGGGTTTTAAGAAGGGTTTTAAGAGGTTTATATTCTTAACAATGGTTCATAAAGGACAAGGATCCATTCCAAAAACCAATTTCAATAATTTGTATTATGGGGATCCCCATAAAATCTATTATGGGCTTGAGTTCCCATGAATCTCCTCATGAAAGTTATGATCAAACAAAATAACCTCTTTGAGCTCCTTCTTAAGAAAATAGGGTTATCTACCTTCTAGTTGATTTTTCATGCAACTATGAAACCCAAAGACCAAACCAAATATAGAATTTTTAAGTATGAAACCCCTTAAAACACATAAATAAAATTAAATTTACCAAGCAACTCCTAAAATAAGTTCTAACCTCTATAAATTTGCCTCTCGACTAGGGTGACTATACATAAAGGCTGAGGAAGTTAATTTTGGGTCCTAAGACCTCAAAACTCATTTTAATAGAAAATGAATATTTTAATGTGTTTCCATGATTCATGAAATGGTTTAAAATGATACAATACTTAACTCTCAAATAGGTCCAAAACCTTGAATTCTCACCATTGAGGATTTCATGCAAATTATGTATGTTGACCTCAGAGGTCTATGAACTGAGTTTATCTCCTCTAATGATCAAAACTTGATGAAGGAATTCATATAGGTCATATACACTATTTCACATATTTATACATTCAATCTCAATGAAACAAACTTTTTATCTAAATACTTTGATTGAGAGTGGACCTGTAGGTTTCAAAAAGACTATGTTAGTAGACTGTGTTAGTTCTGAGTTCTGCCCCCTTATGAATATGATCCTTATATAAATTTATAATGAAAATAGATTCCAATCCTTAATATTCTTTTATAACTCATTCAAATTCATCTCTATGATACTAATTACCATCACATGTGTAACCCCTGCCAACAATCTCATTTATGTCCTTGACTACCTATAGGTTTATATTGGTTATAGGTGTGTATTTTCTGCCCTCAGCTTATATAGAAGAATTAGGTGTAATAAGACCTTGAATATTTATATTGCATGGGTAAAATATTCCTTATTTCCATGTGAAAATACACTAAACCATTCAAATCTCCTCCCTCACACAAACTTCTCATGCACTCAGTACACAAGCTCACTATGACTATGCCTTACTTAGTGGTAGGTTCAATATGCTTAATTATAGGTATTCTTTGAGAGAACTCTATATACACATAATATATTTAATTTTTATCAAATACTAACACTTTACATCTTATAGGAACCCATTGAGACTCAATCTCTCTAAATGCATGCCCTAAGGGGTACACCGAAAAAGGGCTAGGTAGACCTTTGGTGCTTCATAGGATTGTTGTCCCTTTTTACCACATTATTACAAATCCAACCAGATCCCAAAGCCATTACCTAAGCTACTTTTCCTCCCTTGAGTATTCCCCTATTATTTTCCTCTTTCATTCTTCATTTTCTTTCTATAAACTCCTTTTTGATTGTCAATTATACTGGGTCAACTGGGTCGACCTAGTATAATTTAGGGGTATTATTTACTTTCTTAGCTTGTTATCCCTTCGATTGACCTAGCTCAGACTTGGTAAATTATCCCCAAAAACATACTGGGTTGAATGGGTTGACCCCATACATCTACCATTTTGAAGTGGATTTAGGGTAAGATCCACCTATATATACAAGATCATTTTGGTCATTATTTATATGTGCAATCAAGAGTTAATATTTGCTTACACTTATTCATAGTCTACTCTTCCACTATTCTACTTAAGGAGACTTAGCTTAGGTTTCTTATTTACATAATCTAGTCTTTTGGATAAGTCTTGGATGTTTTGGCCTTTCTTATTGATCCTTACAAACCACAACAACCTCTTACAAAGCCCCTTTGGCCAAGGGAGAGATTGAGTCTCGATGGGTTCACATTTAGGTAAGTATATTCTAAATTTGCTCTCCTCTCTTTTAGTAGATATAAGTAGCATAAGTGTTGGCTCAAATAATACCATCTTTCATATTTTATGTATTAGGGTGTTACTCATACATGCTTTAATTAAAGTTCCTTATACATATTTATTGTATTGATTCTAACTCCCACTTTATGCCACAAGCTTCAGTGAACACTATATTAGATTTTACTTTCTTGTTATTAGCATAGAGTGAACATTTAAAGCCTTAGGACTCTATTAAGGTTGTTATGTGATTGTGTTAGACTGTAGTCTTTGGAACCCTTCCTAATATGATGTGTTATGAAAAGTGATACAAGTGATCCCCTAATCAGGTCTATAAGATCCTCATATTGGTTATGCTCCCACTTAACAAGTGTATCCTAATTAGAAGTGTAGGTGTGATCTATCTTAATCAATCTAGGATTAATTATAGACATGATGCATTTTCAGTTACATACATTTTGGTGAACCCAACATGAATTAACCCTTGTATGGTTTATTCACTTTTTCCTTCATTTATTTTGTTTACTTTTGATCATCATTTTTATCATATATTTTGACATTTTAGATCGATTCTATTGACCCAACTTTTTATCTCTATATACAAGTTGTAGGAACAAACAACAAAATCGACCTAGTTAACCTAGTACATGTTTCTAGCCTTTCAAACATCCAATTTAGCCTACTAAGTTGACAAAGTTGACCCTTTACACTTTCAAAACTTTTCAACAGGTTATTATATAGCTTGATTGATTATGTCAACCCAGTTTGTAGGTTTCTCAAGCATACTTATAGGTTCAAGACTAGCAATCTTCTTCATTACATCTCTAATCCACCTAGGCTCCTTTCTACTTCTTTGTTTCTCTCTTTTCTATCTTTCATTTCATAGTTTTTAGTCTTGAAAACTACCCTTGCATAGTCAACTAGATCGACACTATCAACCCATTTTTATATTATGTGTGTTATTTGAAATAACTAGATCAACACTGTCGACCTAGTTCATTTTCAGACCTTGCTTCCATAGTACAAGTTTGACCTTATTCTATATTTTATGCATAGTGTCAACATTATACCTTATTTCAAAGTTGGAATTAACCTCATATCTTTTAGTAATTAGCTCACACATTTATTTCTTGTTGTTTACATGATTAGAATAATTCACATTATTTAATTGGGAAATTTTAAAATTATCACTTATTTTCACTATTTCTATTCTATGCACACATAGATATATCACATAACATAAAAAATCATTTTAACATTTATCTACCCTAGGCCAACCTACTTGGATTTCATCACCAAGAGGGAAGTCAACTTTTTTCTCTAGTCAAGTATAAATCATGGTTAATGGTATATTTTGGCTAAGCACCTGACACCCTTATCATTGTGGTGTGTGAAGTGAGAGGGTAGGCCCCAATACCAAACCTATATAATTGCCACTACAGTCCCTTTTATCCCAGACTAATTGAAACCATCCTTAGATTTTTATCTATTACCTTGCTTATAGCCAACTTCTAATCACATTTTAAAATCATTTCTTAATAATCTAATAAAAAAATAGGTTGACCAATTAGTTAGCTCTTTACTTTTCAAGTTGATTTATTTCTCTTTGTTCAATTATGTGTGCAAAAACTTGCATTAGCCAGTGTTAGTGCAATGTTTTGTTTTATGATCTTTAATTGGATTGGTCACCATTGATCTAATTGATTATTTATTTCCCTTTGGCTCTTACTTTCCTAGATTAGATGCAAAAACTATCTTGATTCAATTCATAACTTGTTATCATCATGCTCTTTCTCCCTATTTATTGTATTGGATCGACCCAGTCAACCCTATATCCTTTGTATCCCTTGTTCACTGTATTGGATCAACCTAGTCAACCTTGTATAGTCCATAGCTCTTTTTTAATACTTTTCTTACCCCTATTCACTATACTGGATCAACCAAGTTGACCTTGTATAGTTTATAGGCCCTATTTTATGTACTGGATCGACCCAATTGACCCTGTATAATTTTTTGCTTTCCCTATTTGTCAACCTAATTCCTTATCCTTCCAATTTTGCAGTCTATTCATCTCTCTTCAGTCAAAATGAAATATCCTATCATAATATTTTTGGATAGCTTGAATCCACTTAGGTACTATATGGGATGTTCATTTCTTCCTCTCTTTTCCTCCTCAAAGCACCATCACTCTTGGAGCACCTCTTCTCTTTCTTCATCTATGAACTACAATATGGTGTAAATAACACCGCAAGATGAAGTTGATGGATTTGATCCTTTCTATACTTATCAATAAACTTCTCAAAATCTTCAAACTAATGTGGTAGTGATTGATATAAGTTTACTTTAAAATCCCACTAATCCTTCTTCTAGCAATCCTCTCCCTAATACCAAGATGGGAAGTGCTCCTACAAACACCAACCCACCTCTCGATACAACCCAAATTTTATCCCAAGTCATTCAACAAATGAAAATTATGCAAAATCCTAATACCAACCAAATTATTCAACTTCAATAACACTTAATCAACCTCCAACTATTCATCCTTAAGCTAATCCTAATTATATTCCTCCACCTCTTAGGGATGCCTCAAGTAATGTTATTCCTCAACCCATATTTAATAACATGATGCTTCAAACCATTCAAAATGAGCCTTTATCCCCCTTCATTATTTCCATTGATATTGGTAACATATCTCCAACTATCAAATATGATGGGAATATGGACCCTACCTCATTTTTTAAAGCCTTCAGCAATCTTTATAAAGAGTGGATCCAAACTAATACATTTGCCACTACTAAACTCTTAGTCAAAAATTTCACTAGTGATGTATTAGAATGGTATAATCAACTACCCCAACATTCTATTTATAAACTTGAATATTTGGTGAATCTTTTGGTTAAAGATTTTCAACACAATGATCTTCTAGAAAATTGTCTTAACCACTTTATCAATGCTAAACAATATCCAACTAAATCAGCTCATGACTTTATTAAAAAATGGAAATCTTTAGCTTATAAAGTTGATCATAACATGAATGATGTTAACTTATTCAAACTCTTTATCAA
This sequence comes from Torreya grandis, assembly GCA_037957365.1. Classification (NCBI taxonomy): domain Eukaryota; kingdom Viridiplantae; phylum Streptophyta; class Pinopsida; order Cupressales; family Taxaceae; genus Torreya; species Torreya grandis. Next base: position 1,920,604 of record JARHVA010002451.1, read on the forward strand.
AGATTTAACTCCTACTCTCTAATATAAGGTTTTAACCTTTGTTCCTCAAACACTTAATGAAGCTCTTGATCAAGCTAAGCATCAAGACTTTATTATGAAGTAATTCGAACCTAATCCTAAACTACTTAAAGGATATTTCCAAACATATAATGTTATCACTAGCAATTATCTATAAACCAAATAAGAGGTTGTCAAAACTGATATTTCTTCACCTTCTCATACACATCTTTTAGTTTAGCAAATGAAACAATTTTAACCACCTTCAAAACCTTTCATCTATCCCAATGCTCCTCCTAAGTTGTATGACCCTAATCTATTTTGTTGGTACCATGTTGACATTGGGCATTCTCATGAATCTTATAGAGGGCTTAATGAATTTGATGTCCCTTATATGCTTGGTGATTCATTCAATCATGAAGCTATGATCAAACTTCATCATCAAGAAGACACTACTAATTTTCAAAAATGACAAACTTTCAAAACTTCTACCTCCAATAACCAAAAATCTTCTTCTAATAATCAGGTAAATATCAAGGATGTTTGTGCCATCGATGCTGATTATGATCAATATTATAACAACTCTCAATATGTCAACACTATTAAGGTTAACTATCATTGTAAATTGACTCACAAAGATCTCGTTATCAACCCTTAAAATCCATCTTTAGAAGAATAACTTCTTAAAGATACTACCACCTCCAATGTTGATTCAGAGGCACCCAAGGAACAACTTCCTCCTTCTGATCCTCTAACCACATCTAAACCTTTTAAAACTAATTTACCTTCTAAAACTCATGCTATTTCTTATAAATCTCATTGGAATTTTATTGAATAACTCAACTCTATGCCTTGTAAGATTCTTCTTATGGATTTAGTTCGCACTTGACCCTATCATCATAAATTTCTTATGTAACAACTTCAAGAAATTGAAACTCCATCCTATATAGATGAAGAACCACCTTCTATTGATTCTCAACCTACTAATTTTAATACCATTGAAACTTCATGTCCCTCTTCTAAACCTTCTATTGAATTCCTTGAAGAGGACATGATTAATGATGAAATTATTCTTCATGTCAATGATCTACCACTCTTTATTCAAATAGCCATTAATACCACTCTTATCTAAAAAGTCTTAGTTGATGAAGGCTCTAGTATTAATGTAACATCCTTGTGGCTTATTCAACAACTCGGTTATAACAAGGATCATCTTAAGCAAACTCATTTTACTTGTCATGGTTTTGATAAAACAAATCAAAAACCACTTGGTTGTATCTATCTTCCATTAACCATAGGACCTAAGACTGTTCAAACCAAGCTTACAGTCCTTGATCTTCCCTTATCTTACAATATCCTTCTTGGTCATCCATAGACCCATCAAATGTGAGTTATTGCTTCTTTTGGTAGTCAATGTATTAAATTCTTAAATAATGGAAAATGGTACAAGAATGAAGTTAATCCCAATCCATAGAGTATCCATCTTCTTAATCCTAAAATTCAATATCATATTCATACAAATCATAAGATTAAAATACTCCTTACCTGAGTTCATCAACATGAGTCCTGACTTTCAATTCACTCTTATAGATTATAATGATTATTATCCCAATGAATTGAAACACACTTGTAATACTACCAAGTTACCTCCATATATCTTGCAATGGCTTCCTCCTTTTCTATTACCAAGATAACATATTTTTCCTCTTATTGATGAGATTACTAAATTTCCCACTCCATACAATGCCTAAGAGCCTTCTTTACTAGAAGATGCCTTCACTTCTAACGATTTTGGAGTGGTTAAATTATTTCAATATCCTCTCATCATGTCTCCTCATACATTCAACAATATTGGGATTTCACCTTCTAAAAATCCCCCTGATTCTTAAGATTATACAATTTCTCCAACATATGATGATAACTATATCATAGCCCAAGCTCAATATAGAGATTTGGATGTCCAATAGAAAACTTTATCCTAAATTCATGCTTTTAATTGAGATGTGTATACCATTGTTGTGGATCATACCTTATATCTTTAGGGTCATGTGCCTCCTATCAATCATCCTCTTATTGATACTCCTTGGGTCATAGAATAAATTATACCTTTTGAACCTCTAGAAGTTCCTATCTAATCATTACATCTAATCTTTCTCCCATTATTGAATCCATTGATATACTTATCTCTTCTATTCCATCTACTTCTTATACTCTTGACATTACGCTTGATGTCAAGGTAACCGATGTCCATCAAATTCATTCTAAATATGATGACCATGTTAATCAAAGTCTTGATCTTGAAGTAGATGTCGAATATTATGGTCCTCTTCCTACCTTACCTAGTGATGAAGCTATTCTTGAGTTACTTCATGTTCGAGAACCTCAAATTCCTTGGTAGCATCATAAACTTGGAAATTTCAAAAATAAAACTCCTTACTTCAACAACTTTGTTGCTATCACTTATCCTAAAATAAATCCATTTTCAATCTTTCCTAATGCACCATATCACTTTCAAGATGGTAATGCCATTCTTATTAAATAAACCACTCACATCAAATATGGTACCCCATCTTGTCCTCAACTAATTCTAATTTCTCAAGAGCTTTCACTTATGGAATATGATAACTTTAGCTTATTCTTTGACAAATATCATGAAGCTTTCACTTGGTCCTATGAGGACATGCTTATTAATGACCCTAGCATTATGGTGCATAACATCATTACTTACCTTGATGCCAAACCTATGTGTCAAAATCAAATAAAATTTTTGCCTAAATTTTCAACGTTATGTCATAAAGAAATCATCAAATTACTTAATGCTAATCAAACCTATATATTATTCTAAATGGGTGTCTAAAATTTTTCCCATTCAAAAAAAAGTCACTATGGTTATTCACATTTGTATTGATTTCCACAATCTTAATCTTACTTGTCCCAAGGATAACTTCCCCTTACTTTGAATAGATGTCATCCTTGATTCCATAGTTGGTTATGAAATGTTATCTCTTATAGATGGCTTTTCAGGATATAATCATATTCATTTCATGACCAACATAAGAATACTTTCACCATGGAATGGGGCACCTATTGCTATGTAAAAATTCCCTTTGGTCTCAAGAATGTCAGATCCACTTACCAACATGCAATGACTCACATATTTCATTATCTCATTCACAAAATTGTTGAAACTTATGTAGATGATCTTATTACTAAATCTAAACATCGTAAGAATCATCTTTTTTATCTTTAACCATCTTCTTAAATATAAAGTTAGACTTAATCCTTGCAAATGCGTCTTTGGAGTCACATCTAAAAAATTATTAGGATTCTTAGTCTCCCTTTAGGGCATTGACGTTGATCCTACCAAAATTAGTGTTATCATCAACATGCCTATTCCTCATTTTATTCCCAACATTCATACTTATTTAGGCAATCTTGGGGTAATTAGATTATTCATCCCTAAAATGGCATATCTAATTCACTCTATCAATTCCCTTCTCAAGAAATGTATTACTTTAGAATGGATGGATCCATGTCAAAAAGCCTTTGATAACATGAAAGAGTATTTTCTTCATCCACCTACTCTTCATCTTCTTTTTAATGATAAACCTTTGATTCTATACACTTATTCCACACCTATTTCGGTGGGGCAAAGCTTGCCCAACAAGATGATATGGGAAGAGAGTATGCTATCTACTACATTAGCTAAAGCCTCATCAACTATGAAACATGTTATACTAAAATTGAGCATGATTACCTCGTTATCTATTTTATGATTGAAAAGCTTCGTCACTACATGCTTTACCAGACTACTTATGTCATTGTTCATTACAACTCCCTTCATCATTTCTTCTCCAAATCCTTTCTTCCTAGAGATAGAATTGGCAAATGGATGGTCCTCTTTATGGAATTCAACCTTCACATCATCACTCAAAAAGTTGTTAAAGGGCAAGTCATAGCTAACCAACTTGTTGTAACTCCCATTCTGACCACTTCTTCCCTTCAAGATGACCTTCTAGATGACAATATCCTTTATATTGAAGGTCTTAGTCAAGATATCTCTCTTAAATATTATTTTCATAGATTTACCATTGATCTTAAAGCCAATAATCTTGATGAATCTTCCACTCCCTCTGATGCTACTAAACTAAAGGTCGTTATCAAGGAGCTCCCTGAAATCAATGTTGACTTACATGAGGATACTTGGACCCTCCACTTTGATGATGTTAAATGAATTCAAGGAGTTAGGGTAGGTTAAATTGTCACAAGTCCTCTTATTAAGAGCATTCTTTTAGCTTTTCACTTCATTTTTAATGTCACTAATAATATGGCTAAATATGAAGCTCGTATCTTAGGCATGAGATATGCTCTTGATTTAGACATCCAATACCTTTATGCTTTAGGTGACTCTTAACTCATTTACCATCAAGTTAATGGTGACTATCAATGTAAAAGTGACAACCTTATTACCTATCATCAAATTTCAACCACACTCACTAAGGATTTTATCTCTTTCACTATTGAGCCTATTCCTAGAAATTAAAATTGTGTTGCTAATTCTCTTGCCTCTTCAGCTTTTCTATTTCATCCACATCAATCTCTTTTCAATCCTTATTTTCTTATACAAATAAGAAAATCTCTATCTTTAACTCAAATAATAGATTCACTTATTTGTCATATTGAGGTTGTTACTATTCAACAAATCCCTTGGTATCAAGACATCATTTAATTTTAAGAACACTAAACTTATCCTTTTAATTTAAACTCTTTTGAAAAGACACACATTCATAAAAAAAAATTCAAGTATGTATTTTGACACAACATCCTTTACTATCATAATTCTAAAGGTACCTTTCTCTGTTATGTTATGCAAGATGAGCTCCCTCCTCTTCTTGAATAAGTACATGGGGGAATTTGTGGTGGTCATTATAGTAGACATTCTACAACATGCAAATGCCTACGTATGGGTTACTTTTGTCCCACTCTCAAAAGGATGCAATTGAATATGCTAAAAAGTGTACTCCTTGTCACCTTCATGATGACTTATCCATTCACCTCCTTTCGAGATTCAAACTATCAAATCTTCTTGGCCATTTTCCATATGGGGATTCAATCTCATTACTAAACTTCCTCACTCCCAAGATGGGCATGTTTTTATCATCACTAGTATTGGATATTTTACCAAGTGGGTAGAAGCCATACCCCTTGTTAATGTCACTAGTCCTACCAATTACAAATTTATTCTTAACCAAATCATTTTCCACTTTGGTATTCCCCATACCATCATTTCCAACAATGGTGGTAATTTCAAAAACAAACATGTTAAATATCTTTACAACAAATTCAAGATCAATCACAAGTTTTGTATGCCTTATCATCCATAATTTAATGGTCAAATTGAGGCCACCAATAAAATTTCAACAAAATTATCTAAAACACAATACATGAAACCTACACAAATTTGCATATTCATCTTTACCCCGCACTTTGGGCCTATTGGACTAGCATATGTTGCCACTGGGGCAACTTCATTTTCTCTAGTCTATGGTTCTGATTCAGTTCCTCCTTTATAAGTTGAGCTTCCCTCTCTTCATATATCTCTTCATGGAATTATTCTCAATGAAGAATTACATGATTCTCACCTTCATGCCCTTGATCTTCTTGATAAGTGTCATCTTTTTTCCTTGTAACATAACCACTAATACAAGGCTTACATCACCCAATAACATAATAAACATGTTAAAATTTTCACTTTTAATTTTGGAGATCTTTTCCTTAAATTAGATTACACCCATGATAAAGAAGGTAAATATGCCCAAAAATGGTGGGGCCTATATTTAGATAAAGATATTCTTGGTCCAAGAACTTACCATCTTCAAACCAATGAAGGTCATGTTTTAAAAGAGCCCACAAATTCTTAATTCCTTAAAAATTACTTTTCCTAAACATTTACTTCTTATCATGTTTTCTATCTATATGTATCTAATACTTTTTTGCAATTTACTTAAGCATGGGTCTCTACTTATGCAATAGTTTCATTCTATTCACAAACCTTTAGTCCTTAATTTTGGTCTTTTGGTTTCTTGATGTACCATAGTCTTCTTTATCTTCTTGAATTTTCTCTTATCTTTCACACCCCTTGGGTTTTTCTTTTGTGAGTTACTTTGTAAGACCATGGATAGGACCCGACATCCCTCAAAAAACCACCATCTTTTAATCATTTTTATTTCATTATTACTTCTTGCCATTACTATTTTGTCATCCTTTAGGTTTTTCTTTTGTGAGTTTCTTTATAATAAGGCTCCCTCACATTTCTTCCCTACTGCTTGTTAGCACCCTAGTGGGTCTTTCTTTTATGAGTTGCTTTGTACGACCATGGATAGGACCTGACCATCCTCATAAAATTACCATCATTTTCATGTTCTTGATCTTTATTCTCAAACTTTAGCTTTTTCTTCTTTTGCTAGATGAAATTTGTATAACAATCTATGTTAGCATGTTTTTCTCCATTTCCCTCATTCTTATGATAAGGAATCACACTTTACTGCCATTGTATCCCTTTTTTCCCTTTGTCACATTTTTTACAATTTGAAGTAATTCAAATTTTTTCATGTGTCATTCCTCTTGATTTCCCCTTTATTTTACTCCTCATTAGATAAAACAAGGTTGAAGTGAAGATAGCATTTTTATTTCACCTTGATTTACGAGACTCTTAGACCCCATGCTTTTTGAATTTTCTTTTTCTTAGTGACCTTATCCCAAGTTTTCAAATAAAAATCATCTTTAGCACCCATGTTTGGTTTTTCAAATCCATATGGATGAGGAATATAAAAAGCCATCAAAAAAGTTAAAATCCAAATCATTTGAAAATAAAATTCAATGATATCTAAAAGGCAACATATAATTCTCAAAAGTCAAATTCACACCAAAAGATGTGATTACAAGCACATCTCCTATCTCCAATTGAAGCTAAAACTCCATAATTGGATTCACATATAACTAAATTCCTTTGGTGTGTGATAGTTCAGTACATTAGAATATGGGATTTCAAAAAAAACTTTATGGTGCTACCTACTTTCTCATGTAAGTAACAAATCTTTGCAGTAGACCAATGGCTCTATAAGGGATTTTGAATAATAGGGAACACATCATGGAGAGGTAGGTCCATTTTACTTTTCATGTATTTATCCTTCATTAGATGATCTATATACTCCATTTATTGACCCAAGACTTGTGTAGCTAAGAGAATTTCTTCATAGTCCTTAAGGTCGAAAGTCCTCTTGTTTTGACAAACCTAATTTGAGTGTCTTAACTTTGATAAAGAGTTCCTCTACCTTGGTTTTTCCTTCATTCTCACCTCCACCCATTTCATTTTCCCCCTTGATAGGCAAATTGTGATTCCAAATCTATTTTCCCTTCTTATTTAATTCCTTCTTCTTCACCATTTAAAAACATGCTAGCACTACTTTGTTTTATTTTTATCTATCCTTAGAGAAAAACAACAAGCTTGAGAAACTATGAATTTATTATTTCTTTATACCATGATTTTACATTTACTAAAATTAATTTACTTTTATTTTACCATTTATCTTAATTTTACTATCATGTTGTATGGACACCTTAGTTCGTGCCCTTTTTCCATTGTTGAGTGAGGTTGGGTTACTTTTTACTTAACAATGTTGTTTTCCATTTTATACATTCTTTTTCCATTATTGAGTGAGATGTGGTTTGTTACTACTCATTCATCAATGTTGTTTTACCATTTTGTTTAGTCTTTTTCTATTCATTTTTGTTTTACCATCATGTTTGACGTGTATCCTTGGTTTGACTTGGTGAGTTTGCCTTTCTTACTTAAGGATAGCGTGTTTGAGTTTTTCAATCTTTAGTAGCCTTGGATTTTTGGTTACTTGATTTAATCTTGTTGTTTGACTTGGTCATTTGGTCTAACATAGTACCTATCACCCTAGCTTTCCAAATTTCCCAAGTACGTCCCATCCTCATAGCACCAACTATCTTGGATTTTATTGTATTTATTTGTTTTTGATATTTAGTTTTATATTCTTGGGTTTGTTAAAAGTAGTCTTTGCACCCTACATAATCAAAACTAACAACACAACAAATAACCATATCATGATAAAGGTAATTCAAGGACGCATTTCATTTAATTTTTAGTTATTTACTTTTTATATTAGTTTCCCTTTTAGTCATTTACTTTCATTTATTTTTGCTTTAAAATATTACAACTTTTTTTAGCATCAGCGTTGTGTGTTACTATGTTCTTTCTTGAAGCACCATCCCCTATTGTACCTTAGTGACACATGATGAGATTTGAATTTAGAATATGTATACACATAATATTTTTAAATTTTATTAAATACTAATGCTTTACATCTTGAAGGAGGCCATAAATACTCAATCTCTCTGAGTGCACACCCTAAGGGGTGCATTGAGAAAGGGGTGAGTAGACCTTTGGTGATTTTTAGGATTATTGTCCCTTTTTACCACATTATTACCAATCCAAATAGATCCCAAAACCATTATCTAATCTACTTTTCCTCCCTTGAGTATTCCTCTAGTATTTTCCTCTTTCATTGTTCCTTTTCTTGCCTGAAACTCCTTCTTAATTGTTATTTGTACTTGGTCAACTAGGTCGACCTAGTACAGTTTAGGGGTATTCTTTACTTTCTTAGCTTTTTATCCCTTCGACTGACCTAGCTCAGACTTGGTAAATTGTCCTTGAAAACATATTGGGTCAATTGGGTCAACCTCGTATAGCCAATGTTCCCAAAAGGATTTAGGGTAATATATGAATATATATACAAGATCATTTTGGTCATTATTCATATGTGCAATCAAGACTTATTATTCACTCACACTTATTCACAATCTACTCTTCCACCATTCTACTTGAGGATACTTAGCTTAGGTTTCTTATTTGGAGAATATAGTCTTGTGGATAAGTCTTGGCTACTTTGGCCTTTCTTAGTGATCCTTATAAACCATAATAAACTCTTGTAAATCCCCTTTGGCCAAGGATAGATTGAGTCTCAATGGGTTCACATTTAGGTAAGTATATTCTAACTTTGTTCTCTTCTCTTTTAATATATAGAAGTATCATAAGTGTTGGCTCAAATAATACTATCTTTCATATTTTATGTATAAAGGTGTTACTCATACTTAATTTAATTGAAGTTCCCTATACATGTTTGTTTTATTGATTCTAACCCCCACTTTGTGCCACAAGATTTGGTAAGAACTAGATTATATTTTAATTTCTTTTTATTAGAAGAGAGTGAACATTTAAAGCCTCAAGATTCCATTAGGATTATTGTGTGATTGTGTTAGATTATAGGCTTTGGAACCCTTCCTAACATGATGTGTTGTGACAAGTGATATAAGTGATCCCCTAATTAGGTCTAGTAGATCCCCATATTGTTCATTCTCCCACTTAACAAGTGTATCCTAATCAAAAGTGTAGTTGTGATCTATCTTATCCTAATCAAAAGTGTAGTGTGATCTATCTTATCCAATCTAGGATTAATTCATAGACATGATGCATTTATGATTGCATACAAACTCCTTCTTGATTTATAAGATTATTAATTACCTTATATCTATATTTAAAACTCCTATTCAAACCTATTAATTGAAATTTCCACTCCATCATTTTACTCTTTCATCTTCCAAATTTACCTTCAAGCTCAGTTAGGCTAAGCTGTAAATGGTGATTTGGAGCTTTTGAATGTAAACTTCAAATGTCACTTACCTTAATTTGGTTGGTAATATCATTTGGTCTTAAATAAATTCATTATATACCTTACTTATCCATCTCATATATTCATCTTATCCTTACTTTCTTAACCTTCACAAAAATATCATGTTGCATAGAAGATTGTTGACTGTGGTAGAATACATAAATGTAGATGCACATTTGTAGTTAGTGGATTGTAGATAAAAAAGTTCATGGGAAATATATTATGATCCCAAAATATCCAATACTTATCATTGATCTAATTTAAAATTTTTAATACACACCATTTACCTCAATGACCCTAAGCTAATACTTTCTTGAAGTAACCTAATAATGGATGACTATTGTAGCTGACATTCAACTCACTATATAGATATAAGAAGAATAGGTGGCATAGTTATAAATATGATAGATATAATTAAAAAAGTGATTATTAACCCAAAAAAACCCCACCAACTTGGAAAATTATTCAAGGTGATTGATAAACATGGATACAAACCATAAACTTTAGCTTAAAAATTGTTAATTTACCTTAATTTTTGCTAAACTATTTTTAAGATCTTATTTCATGCTTCATAACTATACCTTAGTGACCTATAGATAATTATCATCCATTTTAGGGGCATATATCACCCTAAAAACTCATCTAACACCTTCATAAAACATCCTTGAGAGCACACAGTTCTTTAAAAGTATCTCTTAGTTGTTAAAACAATTATAAACATACTTGGTTATGTAAGTTTCATTTGAGGCCTAATTGAATCCTAAAAATATCTTGAATGGAACTATCCACCTTGAATTCCTTATGAAAACTAAGAAACAACTTTATTCCCTCCAATAAAACTTCCTTATCTTCATGACTCCTCTTAGTTCTTGACACTTGCCATGATGTTGTCCTAACCTGCTCATTAGGCCTACAAGTGTTCTTGTGAGATCTAAGAGAGCATGGTATTATAATTTCATACATATTATCCTCCCAAGGGAAAATACATAGTTTATAATATTTTTTAAATCCTTAAAGATCATGTTGATCTCATTAATATACTCTCATACATTTAGAAACTCATTAGACCTACAACTATACCTTATGAAAGATGCCATCTCATTTAAGCTACCTCAAGAAAGAACCTATTCAAAATGAAGGTACCTAAACCTTTAGTTTGAATGAAAGAGTTGTATTTTACCTAAAACATGAACTTTATAAACCTTTGAAGATGAATACATTCAACTGATATATCAAACATGTCTAAAAACTGTCAACCTTAACAAACAAGATAGGCAACTAATTTATTATTAAAAGGCTCCTTATCAAGACAAATTATATGATTATTCCACCATGAAAAATATTCTATTTTGAACCTGTAATCATCCCAATATAACCATTTTTCTCCATTGAGCTCTGAATTGAAGAAACAGAGACAAACTTGGACCCTATCTAGATGACTAGGAGATAGTGACCCTCTTACACTCTTAGAAATTGTTTATAAATATGGGGAAATGAATATGAAAAACAATGCCACTAAATTTAAGTTCATTAGAGTCCATATAATTTCTCAATATATTTTTACCTAAATTTATCTCTCCTGCCTATATTGAGCAAAAACTGTTGGCCTTCCTAGATCTACCAAAGAGGTTGATATGAGAGATAAGTTGATTTTCTATATTTAGATACCTAAAACACCTTTAAAACCATATATTTGACCTTTTAATAAACTAGTAAGGTCCTAAATATTCATGAATGTCAATTGTACCTTGAATAACTATATGAATAGCCTTAAAATATGCCTTTTTGGCTCTAAAACTTTTATAATCACTTGAGAAACCTAATGAAACTATTGAAAAAGGAATTTATTATATATTTTAATGCCTAAATAGGTAAACCATGTCCTTATTATGATATTATACTTCCATTAACATGCAAAACCTACTCCAAAAGCCACAAAAAGATCTAAAATGCAACCAACTAGGTTATGAAGATAGTCAAATATATCACCAACTAGTTCAATCAATTATTAAGCATTTCATGACCTTAACACAAGCCATGAGGCATCTCAAGATGATTTAGACTCCTTATCATCACTTAAAATAACCTGAAATAGGTTAATAGGTGGCTAGAAGAGCACATAGCCATGATGATCAAAACCTTAAATTTATCAAATTACATTAAAATATGCTAATCAAGGTTTTGGATGAGAATTTCAAATGCATTACAAGAAAAATGTAGAAACCAAGAGGGAAAACAACATGACAAGCAAAGTTTTAAGTTATAGGGGTGACATTTTGACCTATGAGGTCAAAATTGTCAACATTTCAGTGATTCAATTAGGAATCATGCCTATTATGATTATGAACTAGACAATTGACATATCTTTAAATCTCATAGAGATTAATCTCATAATCTATATCACTCACTATCATTCCACTAATAGGTTGTTATAAACCAAATACCTTACAACCATGCCTTAGAGGGTTTTGGTTCACTAATCTTATAATGTTAGAGACTACCTTGTAAGAATTTCTAAAGTGTGTATAAAACCCATATCAATAGAATTCTTAAATTGGTGGTAAAATTATGGTCTCATCCCCTACTTCTATCCATTTGAAATATCACCTTAGTTGCAGTGGATGTCTTTAGATGATTAAAAAAGTCAACCTCAAATAATAACCTATTACATCCACCTTTGGAGATCCATAGAAAGGTTAAAACTACTATAGGTGTTTATAGAAGACCCAATGATCAATCATCATCCCCAAGAAGACATCCTCATCTTTCAATAGTTTTAATGGCTCATCTTTAGAATCTACCTCCTAATCATCCACATCTATCTAATCCTCCACCTCAAGCCCCAACTTGGCTAATAGGCTCAACCATTAATGTCATAAGAGTAGTACATGAATTACCCAGAAACCTAGCGAAGTATCTTCCTTCTCTCCCTCAAGAGGAAGGACTATGAAAGAGAATATGAAGGATTCCAAATATGCCCTGGGTATCCTAGGTTTAACTCACAAATACATGGATTATAGACTATTTCCCTTTAATTTATAAGAAGTTGCCTATGAATGGTTTTTAAATATTCCAAAAGATTCAATTACAACCTAGATGGAATGTCAAAATATTCAAAAGAAAACCCAAAAGTGTTTTTTATTTCCTTTCTAAAGGTTAAAAATAACTACATCCATTTTTGCTTGCTTAGGTAATTCATATAGAATAATCTAGGTGGGTTAAATTTATCATAGCTATCACTTCTTACACACACATACCAAACCACTTAAATTATAAATTCATTAAACATTGACATAAGGGAACCAACTGAGATTTCATCATCTAGTGGTAACCTTCTTCCCAACTATCTTACTTTGATTTCACCACCAAAGGGAGAACCAACTTAGTACGTTGACTAAGTATAAACCCTGGTTTTTTGATATATACTAGTTAATCACTTGACACCCTTATGTTGTGGTGTGTGAAGCAAGGGGGTAGGCCCCAATACCAAGCCAAGTATCAATTCCAATACAAATATCTTTTCAAGCCTAAACAGACCTAAAACCATCCTTAGATTTTCATTTCTTATGACCCTCGATAACCTTATCTTTTCTTTTATCACACTTTAAAGTTAAAAAGTAAAAAAAAATTAGGTACATCTTTAACATGTGTGTCTTTTCCTTTTCACTAAATACGAGATAAGTAAAAATACTTTTTATGTGTTTTTTGCTTTTGTTTCTTGCTTTTTCCTTTATCTCTACATGGTTTTGATACGATAATAGTTGCTAAAGTAGACCAAACCCCCAGCTTCATCCTCATCCATGGATAATTCTCATAGTCCTCCTACTTCCCCTGAGTCTATGGGGGAAGGTATTTCCTAGTGTTATACTCAGAGCAATCCTAAATTCACCACCATATTAGATAATAACCCAATCATGATTAACCATTACCTTAGCTCCTAAGCTATATGCATCCCACTTTCTCCCAATACATAGTTTTCCAATAATCCTTATGGCATGCCCTCAATGGAAGGTGAAGGATTTACCATCATTATGGTGTCTTCCCATAACAATCCTCCCCCAACAATTTTTGACACCAACACTACACAACCTTTAGGCAATCTGCCTTCAGTAACATCTAGTGTTCTATCCTTAACTAGGACCCAAGCTCATAATGTCACTTCACAGTAACCTACATCTAATCCACCTATTACCATGATGCTTTATAACTTAGTTATCTCAATATCAACAACCCTTCCACCTATCCAAACTAGTGTACATTTAAATCCCTAAACTCAACCTTTACAACAAGCCCCTATAAGTTAATGACCTCAACAATATGTCCCCTTGACTACCCAATACATAACACCTATGCAAGCTATTAGGTCTACCTATATTCCCTTACAAGCCCCATCGTATGTGGTAGCATCATAACCAATCATGACTACCTCAATTGGTTATCCTTTATCCCAGTCCTTTTCCACTCAACTTCCTACTCACCAACTCCCACAACAAAATGTCTTGGGAGATGTCCCTCAATACAACACCCAACTAGACTTTATGAGCATCCTTATCAATAGGATGTCCAATTTATAATCCTTTGTCTCTGGGCAAAAAACATGATCACTTAGGAGAAAATATATAACAAACCTATTAACCTAGTTGTCCCCATTAGACCTTACCCTCTACAATGGGAGCTTCTAAAGTCTACACAGTTTCAAAATCAGGAGAATCCTTAGTATCACCTTTGAGCGTTCAGGCATGCTTTCTATCTTATAGCTCATGATAATGCTCTTCTTCTTAGGACCTTTCTCATATCACTAGCTAGACCTGCCTTAGATTGGTACAGTTTAATTCCTCAACATTCCCTATTCTCCTTTGGGTAGCTATGGTACAAGCCTACTTGAGGTGACTATTTTTTGGTGTGTGAAAGAAATATTAAAATAGTAAAACTAAATGGTATATTAAAATATCAACTAATTAGACTATGTGAAGAGCACTTTTCTATCAATATCTCAAGAAAAGTCACTATCATCAACCCTATACCATCCAATAGTTTGATGAAGAATCTATCATTTATTTCATGGTTAGATGGAGGAGTCTTATAAATCAACTCACCTTTTCCCTTTCATAACCTGAACTCATTGAATTATTCATGAGAGCATGTGCCAAACATGTCTCAATGATATTATAGGTATAATACTTCAAAACCTTTAATAAGTCCTTTTCAATGGCCTAAAAATTGGAAATTAGATCCTTGGAAGAAGGAAAAATGAAATTTCATAGTAAAAACATCAAACCTCATCCCTCTAAAGGGACCAACAATAATAAAACCAAAGGAGTTACTAATGCTATAGTTGTAAAATTAGTGCAACCACAAATAAGAAACCAATCTAAGCCCTTCACCTCTTAGGCACAACCTCAAAAGCCATTAACATGTTTTCCTTTATGATAGTATACACCTTTAGGAGAGTCTTATGCCATTTATGTTAGATAATCTCTTAAAGGCATCTCTTATTGAACTTCTTCTAGTAAGGCCTCTTGATGATTCTCACCCTAAGCCTAACTAGTTTAGGGAAAATGAATTTTGAAACTTCCATCATGTAATAGGTCATGACATCAGTAGGTGTTATTATTTCAAGGGTATAATACAAAATCCTATTTTTCAAGGGGAGTTATAACTAGATAACCCTAATTTTCCCCCTAATAAATCTATAAACATCTTCAGGCAGTCATTCCCTAATCATGCTTCTACATCTAATTCTATGTAAGCTAATTTAGGATCCACCTCAGACCATGAAACTCATATAATTAATACAATCCATGACCATCTTCTACCTAAAGAATTTGATAGTACTTCTATCCTCTATCTCATTATAGGAGACATATTCAAACGATCTAAACTAAGTAAAGTTATCCCAAAAATGCACTCAAGTTTTTTAGATATCATTATTTGGGATCCACTTGAGGAAACCATATTTGAAAACATTCAAGATGATCAATTAGAAATAAAAGAAGAAAAGACTATCAAATAAAAGGCTTGTTTAGACATTTCACAAGATATGCATACCATTCCTTGTATCATCTCAATACCTACATCTAGGATACCCATCCCCTCTAGCTTAATACCCCCTGAGGAAACTGTCACGTTACCTTAAACCAACTCAAGACCAGTTCCCCCCATACTCAAGAGGAGCTAAATCTTAGAGAAATTAAGGGAAAAGTTATAGATATAAAAATCACAAACCTCAAGGCCCCAAGAGGGAAATCCTTGTAGAATCCTCCCATTAAGATTGAAATCCCTAAAGAGGATATCACCACTACCCCCAATCAGATTCAAAAAGGGAAACCATTGATTCTACATATTTGAATAAAATCATCTATATTAGGACCCCATCCTTTAGCAAGATTAAAAGCCACTATCACAGATTCCTCTACTAGAGATCATGTACCATCACAAGGGGATCTACCCACCATGATTATGCCAATATATAACCCTTTAAATTCATACTATCCATAAATTTTAGGTGTAAGGGCTCATCCTAAGCACAAAGTACCTGCTATAGGGAATGTTCAAACAACTAGTTTAAAATTCAAGATTCGAAGTCAAATAACTCTTCCCTAATAGTACCTCAGAAAATTGAAAAGCCTAGTCAAGATCCATTAAAGGGGCCTTATTCTAAGATCCTAGATTAGCTTCTCCAAACATCCCTTATCACTCTACCACCTATAAAACCCATTAACCCTCATATTTAGAAACTAGTATGATATCAAGAAAATAAAAAATGTGTGTATCATCGAATAGCAGGTCATAACACAAAAAGTTGTAATGTATTAAAGGTTGTGATCCAAAACTTATTTAAAGAAGACAATATTTCAATGTAACAATTAGATCATGACCATCCCCATATTGAAACTACTAGCGTCACATCCACCTCAAGAAGTAGCATACTGCCAATAGTACCAAAACAAGTTATAAAAGAAGATAAAACCTCTAATAAAGCTCAATATCAACCCATCTTAAATCTCCTAAATGTGGACAAGTCTATGAATGCAAAAAATCATCTTTTGTTTTAGATAGATGTAGTTCACATAGCTACACAATCCTAAACCTAGGGTCATAAGACCCACAATCATGAAAAAGCCAAAGTGACTATTGCCAAAGCACGAGCTCCTACCATAAATAGTCCAATAATGCCTGCTCTAAAACTTAAAAATTTTATTTTAAGGAAAGCACAAAATAATAATGCTTTAGAAATAATATAAATATTTGTTCTAAAGTAGCTTCATCATCTTTTAGTCAAGATGTCCTTATAAGAACTTGTCCAAAATTCTTCATAGCATCATGAGGCTATGATATAAGCCTTATGGGCCACTAAGATACAAGTTAATGAACCCCAACCCTTATCATCTTTCATTGCATCACTTCCAAATCACTTATCCATAACATTTTATGATTCATAAATACCACCCTTATAGCCTAATGACCAGAATCCTACATTATTTATCACTACCCAATTTGATCAAACTCAAATCAAATGAGTAATGATTGATAATGATATTAGTGTAAATATCATCTCAGCTTCAGCTACCTAAAATAGTTGTAGCCCAATTCCCTACTATTTTATGAGCATTTAATGATACTTTTACCCCTATGTTAAGAATGGTAGTCTTTCACATTCCGGTAGGTATATATGTTCTACCTAAACTATTTTATGTAATAGAAGGGGAATTTTGGTACAACATCCTATTAAGTCATCCCTAGATATGTGTCATGCATTATTTTCTTCCACCTTGCATCAATGTTTTACATTTGAACATGAAGGTAAAATCCACAATGTTTAAATCAACCCCCATCCATTCAAAACTTACAATCTCACCTTTTGACCAAATGATGTCTTAATTTCATTGCAAAGCACTACCTCATCATTATCCAATGAGGTGTCAACTAGTACGATAATTCCTACTTCAAGGATTGGTAAGGAGTATATTGATTCCACATTCCAACAACTATCAATTAGGGAGTATTATTTATTGACACTAAATACTCTCCCCACTCCCCAGGATTATGGGCATTTGAACAAACAACATGCATATTATCCAAATTTAGGAGAAATTATTCACTTCAATCCACCTTTCCTCCACACCTATTTTATCTATGGGAGAATTGATCAACCTTCTTCAGGCCTTTCCAACCAAACCCATGTTAAACCATTTACCTCAAATTTTTTATTCCTCAATAAACTCCACTTTGTAAAAACATACTTATAACAGTGTGCTTGGAAGGGTTTCAACATAGGTCACTATGAACAAGGCCCACATAAGGTTACATTAGGATATTTTATAAAACCTCATGAGAAGAATGGCCTCAATTTTAACAAAAATACCAAAGATACCCTGAAGGTTACTCTCCTTCTTATCCTTAAAGAGGACATGCTATCCTCACCATCCATCACCCCTCCCATCGTATCCATTCCCCCAAACTCTTTTTAGTCAATGCCATTACTAAAGAACCTCTCATCTATCATCATGATGGGGAGGTCAAAACCATTCTTCTATCCTACCCAAATATGATAGGGCAAGATTTTACCACCATCCCTATTCTTTAATGCTAGGATGAGAAGTCAATTTTAACTCACTTAGGCATAAAAAAATCCCATCTACATAAATCCCTTCCATCTAAAACCTCTAGTCTATCAAATAAGGATAACATTGACATTAAACATAGGATCTCATGAGACTCTATGAATAGTTAAGGTTAGCAAATATTTAGATCATTATGACTACCAAGATTTCACTACATTTTTTATAGATCATAGTGAATCAATTGCTTAGTCCTATAGTGACATGTCTAGTATCAACCCCACTATTATCATCCATAACATTGTCACATTCCTAGATGTCAAACTTATAAAGTAAAAGATTTAAAAAATGCACCCTCACATTGAACTCTTAGTCAAAAAAGAGTTGAAACATCTCTTATTTATTAACTTTATCCATCTTATTGATCACCCTCAATGGGTATCCAATATCATCCCTATCACAAAACCCATGGGGGAACTACACCTTTGTACTAACTTTCATGACCTTAATATCACTTGTTCTAAGGATGATTTACCTCTCCCTAATATTGACCAATTAGTGTATTTATCCATTGTCCATGAAATGTTGTCACTTATGGATGGTTTATCTAGATATAATCAGATCCTTATCGCACCAGAAGACCTACATAAGACTACATTTATTACTCCCTAGAGTACCTTATACTATCGAGTTATGTCTTTCAACCTAAAGAATGTAGGAGCCACATATCAAAGAGCCATGACTTATATCTTCCATGATATCATCCATAAAATTATTGAGGATTATGTGGATGATCTCCTTGGTAAATCGAGGACATGAAAAGACCATCTCTCAATCCTAAAAGTAATCTTCTCTCACTTAATCCAATTTCATGTCTGTCTAAATTCTAAGAAATGCATTTTTGGAGTATTGATAGGTAAACTATTAGGATTTATTATCTCCATTCAAGGGATAAAATTTGACCCTATTAAAATCAAATCCATTTTAGAAATGCCACCCCCATCTAATGTTAAATAACTTTGTAGTTTGTAAGGTAAATTGCAGTCTATCCATTTTTTATCTCCTAGCTATCTGATCGATGTCAACCATTCCATCACCTCCTATAGAAGGATATCCATTTTAATTGGGAATTTGTTTGTTAGGAGGGCTTTGATTTTCTTAATATCTCCTTCTTTTACCCCTAGTTCTCACTCCACCAAAGGAGGGGAAACCCTTTTTCTTGTATATCTCCACTATAGATCATGCCCTTAGAGACGTGCTTGCCCATTGTGATGAGAAGCATAAAGAGAAGGTGGTTTACTATATCAGTCACACACTTTTTGAATATGAGACATTTATTCTCACATAGATAATTTATGCCTGGCTCTATTCTTTGTAGCTTCTAAGATTTGATATTATCTTCTCAATCACAAAATCTATGTGGTCACGAACATTAATCCCATAGAATTTATACATTCAAAGCCTTATCATAATTAGTGAATGGAAAAATAGATCATGATTTTAGAAGAATTGGATCTTTATTTTATCCATAAAAAATAATTTAAAGGTCAATTAATTATTGATCAGCTCACTAAGGTGCCTCTTATTGATAATCAACCAGTTAATTATGAATTCCTAGATGAATCCATAGCCTCCACATATCAAACAAAACCATGATATCAAATGAATCTATTATTTTATGGATCCAAATATGAGAATGGTGGGGGAGATGGAATTATCCTAATCCCTCCTAGGGGGATACTTGTACCTCTATCTTTTAAGCTTGATTTTGACTGCACGAATAATATGGTAGAATTTGAGGCTTTAATCATAGGTCTCCAAACCGCTTTAGCCTTGGGTATTAAGACCCTTAATATCTATGGTGATTCCTATTTTATGTTTAATAATATTAAGGTCATATACTAATGTAATAATTAAACCCTTCAAAAATATAAGACCTTAGTTGATCAGTTCCTAGCTAGTTTCAAGCATTATGTTATCTAAGCCACTCCTCGATCAACTAACAAGTTTGCAGATACCATGGATTATTTAGCCTCATTTATCCCATAATAATCTTAAGAATCTAATTTATTTGTCCTCCTCTATAGGATTAATCAACCTTCCTTTACCAAAATTGACTTTCCTTCCATCCATAGTGTGGAGGAAAATCCATCAGATCTCTAGTGTACATAGATATTTGATTACCTATCAAAGGGGAAGATTCCTCTATATCTATTTATAAATGGAAAATGATATTTCTATCATTGTGTCACACATTTTTTCATAATGTGGGGTGTTCTTTATCAGGGTGGTTTTGACAGTATCCTTCTTTGTTATCTCCAGAACCATGAAACTACCCTCGTTATCAAAAAAGCTCATGATGGGTCATGTGGTGGACATTTTAGTGGTCATACCATTGCTAAAATAATATTATGATTGGGATATTATTGGTTGAATTTAAATTAGGATTGTTATGAATATGTTAAAAAATGCATAAAATGGTAGTAGCATACCAACCTATCACATGTCCCTAGTTAAGCGTTACAAGTAGCACTAGACTTTTGGCCTTTTTCCTAGTGGGGGCTCAATATTATAGGTCAAATTAATCCTAAATATTCTTAGCATCATAGATTCATCATTACTACCACTAATTATTTTACTAAGTGGATAGACGATATCCCCCTTATCTCTACCAAAGTAGATAAAATTATTGAATTCATTAGTCAACATACTATTTGTCACTTTGGTGTTCCTCATAAAATCATCACAGATAATGGAAAATCTTTTAAAAATAAAAATGTTCAAGAGCTCTATGATTTATTTAGCATTATTATAAGATTCTCCTCACCTTACTATCCTCGAGCTAATGGATAGGTCAAGTCATATAATAAAACTCTTGTCAAAATCCTAATTAAAGTTGTTAATGAAGTAAGAAAGTACTAGCATCTTCATGTTCCCTTTACCTTATGGGCTTATCGAACTAGTATTCAAAACCTTAAAGGTGTTACTCATTATGGTACCTAATTTTTACTTCCTCTTGAGGTCTAGATTCTTTCCCTTTGTATCTTCCTTAAAGATATCATTTCTGAGGATGACTTTCGTCAAGAATAATTAGTGCAACTTGAACTCTTGGATGAGCGTTGAGCATTTTCCCTTGACCATCTCCATGTATATCAAGAATGAATAAAGTGTGCCTATAATAAGCATATAAAATAAAGTGAATTTAATATTTGTGACCTTGTCTTAAAGGAAAATCAACATGTCACTAATATGGAAAAAAGCAAACAAGGAAAATTTGCTCCAAATTGGCTTGGACCATATATTATCACCCATAAGTACATATCTGGGGCATATATTAGCCTATCTTGATGAAAAATTGGAATGAGAACCTCTTAATACATTACATCTATCTCCTTTCTACTATTAATAAATCTTGATCACTTTGGTCTACCTAGTTTCAGTTCTTATGGTTTCATTTGACAAAACCATATCCTTATTATTCTTATACAAAATAACTATATGTACAGACATGTGGTTATCTAGAATCATTTCCCATTTTTACCTTGAATATGAATACCCCAACTCTATTTATATCATGATTTAATTGGATAAGCTCTACCTATAATGGGAAGGAGCTCCTAATCATTTTTCCTTGAAATCCCTCCCTATCACTAATTCATTATGAGAATAAGTGTATTATATTGTGTAACAAAACTTTGGGAAATTATCCTAAGATACCTGAGGTCAATACATAAATAAATAATAAAACTGGGATTAAATTAAAATTAAAGCATCTACAAAATAAGCAAAAATAATAGACTGGTCCCTTGAAGGACAACTATGAAATCTACAAAATCTACAAACATATATAAAATATCAAAAGTGCAAACTGCTCCCTCGAAGGATAGCTGTTATGAAAGGCATATCTTAAAATATAGACCACTCCCTCAAAGGATGGATATCATGCATAAAAATATCCAAAGAAAGCTTCTTGTATTGATCAGCTTTTTATAATTTAGTAGACTTCCCGCATTGATCAGTCTACATGGATTGGTACAAGAGGATTCTAGGCTTGACCTTAGTTTTGGGTATACAAGATGAAAACATATTATTATTAATAATCCACTTTATATCAAATATTAAAAGTAAATCCTTAGAATTTTCCATCTCAAAATAAATAAGATCCTCAACTTAGTTGACCTAAGGTTGTTAGGATAGTTATTAGTAGTTAGTTTTCAAATGATTTTTTTGGGTCATGGTATGAGTCAATAACGAGTAATAAAGAACTTTTTAAATTAAATTTGTGCTAATTAATTATATATTTTCCACATATTAATGAATATCCTAATCTAATAATCAACAATCTATAAACATGAAGCCTGTAATCTATAAATCACATCAATAATAATCATGATACATAGACATTTTTCATAATCCATAAAATCCTTAATCACATTGCATAAAATCTATAATCCATAATCAATAATCTAATTTACATCCATAATCCATACACATTTTTACATAAACACCCATAATTTATAATCTAATCAAGCTCATCATTATTATACCCATAATCACATAATCAAAACCGCATCCATATTAATTTTATCATGAATATTTTAGAATCACATAAGTCCATACATCATATAATCTAATTCACATCCATAATATAATCATGATCCATAAGCATTTTATAACATTTAATCCATAATTGATCATATAATCATATCATATAAAAATCCATAATCCATGATCCAAATTACATCCCTAATACCCATAATCCATAAACATTTTAAATATAAATCCATCACATGTAACAACTATAATACATCACATTACCTAATAAAATAAATCCATAATCACATAATCAAAATTACATCCATGATAACATAATCCATAAATAAAATCCATAAGAGCATCATAACTCATAATCATGAATCATATATATAAATAATCAAAGTGTATATCATGAATATATGTATAAAATTCTATGACTCTCTGACCAGTATAATGAATAAATACAACAGTAAATCATCTAATCTGTAAAATGTATCCTGATCAAAAAAATACTCCCTAGGGCTCTACCTCTATCTCCACTCCCATCCCCTCCCCCATCTCCTCCTCTATCTTTGTCTCTCCTGTAGGATACACTCGCCATGTTCACCAACCTTGTATGAGTGCACTTAGAAGACCTGTCATGTGTAGCTAGATGGGAAGTATAGTAAGGAATCTATGGATATAGATCTAGTAAAATCAGCTCATAGTATTGCATCTCTACCACCAACTCCATATACCTATTAATGCTCATTGTGCCTCCCTATCCTATTTTATGCCCTATCACTCCTCCAACTATCTGTACTAGGTCTCTGTCCCCTTAATCTATCTCAATCTACTCAATATTGATCCCAAATCTCAATTACTAGGTCATGACTCAATTTTAATGAGTTTAAATCCACCCACATGGTATCCAATCTAATTTGTAAGGTGTCTCACTCAATTTTCACTATGGAGAGATCCCTTTGTGCTATAACCACCTATCCCTATAGGGTGATACACTGGGCCCTCAGTGTATCCCTCTTTATAATGCTCTCTAAAATGTCAATCACCTCCTCTATCTCCTCCTTTCCCCCAACCTTGCCCATCTCCCCCTCATCTCCCATCTCCTCCTCTCCTTCATTTCCTCATCCCCTCTATCCTAGCATGGATACACCACCCTATCCTACCTTGGCACCCTCTATCCTACCCACCATGCTATAAATGCTAGAGTGCACCTCGCAACCTCTAAATCATCCCCCATTGGCTCCTCCTCCTCTATCAAGACATTTATAGTGTTTGGTCCTAAGAGCTCCCTTTCTATATCATCCTACCTATATACACATAGGGCCCATAGAATGTCCTGTGTCAAACCAAATTATCATTACACTCACCAAAAATTGAGGTACTCTATATACTCTATCCTCTTCCCTATCACCCACCTCTCCCTCCAAATGATTATGAGCTCTACCTCTACTCTGATTCATGCAAAAAATTGAAGATAAGGTCTCTAAATTATATCTCCCTCTCTCAACCCCTCTAGGACCCCTCGATAGTACTCAAGGTCCTAAATAATGTCATCTATAAAGTCTCATGCTAGATTAGTATTCCATCATAAGAAGGCCATGTTGTCTTTAGTCTCGTACCATCGTATCCATGGTGTACCAATGGGCCACACCACCCTGATGTGCTCATATGCCTAGAACTATAAAATAACAATAACATCCAATCCATATCACCTTTGGGTCCTCCAACCCCATAGCTCCCTATAAACCTATGCTAATAAAGTGGATGCCTAGGCAAACACTATCTGATGCTCTTGCATATCTATAACTACACCTATCAAACTCCACATAAATATGCCCCCTCCTAAATCTAGGAGTGCATAACAAGAGATCACCACCAGCATCATGGTTAGTACACCCCTCCCCATTACATCAGCCTCATATAGAGAATCAAAAACAAATCCACTAGTAACAAATGTGATATGGTAGCATCCCCACCATTTAGGCATGTTAATGTTGCTCCACATCCCTGCACATCCATAGGAACTATAGCTACTCCTTGCAAAAGAAGTCATAAAATCTTATAGATATCCTCCTTCATCGTCATCATCTCTTTGATAGGTAAGCATAACATTCTAGTAAACACATCCTAATGCTCCAATAAGGCAACCAACAATCTCATATCTTGATGAATGCATATATAGTAATGCACTCTTCCTAGGCTTATAGCCTCCAGATGTGCCCAATCATCATCATCATCAAGCTAGTCCCATAGTTATTCCATAAATGCAATACTCAATCCTACATTCGTAGTAGATTCCATGCCTATCATGAGAATATCTTATAAGCCTAAATTATCCTAAAAATTCTACTTACCCTAACCCTAGACTCTAATCTAAGCCTTTCACTTTTTTCATATAACTGGCATCAATCCCTTATAGACCAGTATTGTTCTATCTTGATTGGTATCATTTTTATGAAATGATGTCAATTCCCAATAAATCATTATCGATTCATGAGAATTGGCACCAATTCTCTAGTGCCATCTTACCCTAGTTTAATCTAGTATCCTAATCTTAAAAAGCCAAAAAACTTAAAAAAAATCAAAACATTAAAAACTTAATAAAAAATAGGACCTACCTCATCCTACAATCATCATCATCACCTCAATCCACTATCACTACCCTCTATATCATCCTGTGTTATACTCATCATTTTAGATCTCAAGTATCATTTCATTTTTCACCAATAGCATATGATCCCTTTTCCATGTCGGATTTGCTTATATACCTAACTTTATATTGGCACTGATCTATTTTGGATCGATGTCAATTTGGTGGATTGGTACTAATTCATTTTGGATCAATGCCAATTTTCCTATTTTTCACTACTTACAATTTTACATGCATCCAGTCCTGATCCTTATCTTCATCTTACTACCTTTCCACACCTACCCTATTATTTTTCATATACCATTTTAGGTTTATGGATTTAGACTCCTTTTTGGTCCCAAATCCTACATAAGACATGTACTATTTTGGGTATCTCCCCTCACTGGGTCTCAAGAGTTCAATTTCTCTTTAGAACAACTATTTATAGGTAGTATGCATATTGTATAACACACTGAATGCTTCAATCAACCAAGTCTTATCATTTGTCCTCTTGTTTATCCTTTATTTAAGCCCACCTATTTGTAGTTTTAGAAGTCTATTATGGGATTTGCCTTAGGGCATCTTTATATGTATTATATTATATCCTATCAATGAAAAACATATGCTTCATATTATGCATCCATGTTTATTAGAGCTCATTTGTTATCTACCCATCCCATCTACTATTCCATTTTTCAAACCTGTCACCCACTCTTTATCTCATGTTAGCTCCTAGTTTGAGGGGGGATACCTCCTCACATAAACCTGGGGTATTAGACCTCTCTTGATTTTTATCTCACAGCACATATTCCATACTGCTCCATAAATGGGGGAAAATGTAGACACTATAATTTCATATACTATATATGATTCATTAAGTATCATAGGCCCTTATTTTTATTTAATCTCCTAAATACCCTTATCCTAAGGTTTAGTATATTTATCATTGATAACTCAGTAATTTGCTTTTACTATTACCTTTCTAACCCTCCCTAACCTCCTAAATCCATTAATAACCTAGGAAATCTACCTCTTAACCACTTTATCCCTATATAACCTTTGTTACCAACAACCTCATGCTCACCAAAGCCCAATTTTACCTATGGTTGGAATAAACCTACTAATTTTGGTGAATCAACATTGATTCACCTATGATTGATGTTGATTCTTTGGATCAACATTGATCCATAAATACCCAACCAACCTTTGGCTATAGGATGAGAAATTTTGAAACCTTGAAGTGATGATAATATTCTTAGAGAATTAAGGAAGCCCTTAACATCACTTTGTTAGAATTCTACTACATTTAATCTGCATCCTTTATCACAAGCCCAAAAGACTATCTGCATTCATGAGAAATATTTTATTATGTTTACAAACAGGTCCAAGGTAAGTAATCATATTATTTATTTCATTTTCTATCAAACTCTCTACTTTTATCTACTTATCTAGTCTTTAAAATACCATCTATATCCCTCACTATCCATTTATTAGCCTTTGTAATATAAATTAATCTCTATTTTAATTAAATATAGTTTCAGAGAGAATCGATGTTGATTTATTATGAATCAACACTAATCCTAATAAAATTGACATTGATCCATTGTGTTTAGTTTTTAGAACCCAAGACTTTAATCTTAGATCCCAGTCCTTAATCCTTACTAATTTTTTATCATTTTAAATATAGCCTTGTTATGTAGAATGACTCTACTAGGCATATTACATGAGGTAATCAATATCACTAATCTCCCTATAGTATCCCAAACCCTCTTTGCTGATCAAAGTGGCATAGCCTTTGAGTTAGCACTTTGTGCAATTATTTATTCTCCCTCTTTTGAAGCCACTATCGACCAACTTGATGTCATATAAGAGGATGCAAATGCTACTATGGCTTATTGGGATGAATATTTTGTTTACATTGATAGATTAAATGAGGATTAAATCATAATCATTTTGTTATCATATCTTTATCTATTATAATTTCAATCATTATGTAAATAAGTGAGCTAACATCCACTTGAGGAAGTTCACAACTTCCTGGGACTAGTTTCTAACCAAGCAACTCACCCATTTATCTATTAATCTATTTTTGTCTAAGTTTTTTATATGTGTGCATGTTATTCTTCCCATCCAAAAATAATCTCCCTCAGTTTTTGGATTCAAGTGATGTGCAAACATCTCCTGATCTAATCCTATTCATCATAAACCTTGATTTTTCATTGAGTTTTTAGTAAGTAATTTAAATTAAATAAAAATGAAAAACTACTCTAACACTCTACCACCAAAGTATGCACTTATCATAAAACTTTTGATTATCAACCATGTGATGAAATAATGGGTAATATATCATGTAATCAACTCAAGCCAACCTGTTAGTCTATCTACTTTACTAACTTGTCTAACTCTTCATCTAACATTTTTCCATCCTCCTTATTTCTTCATTTGTTCTCTTACTTATTACTAGCACTTCCTTTTGATAAAATTCACTTCTTTCTATGCAAATTCACTTATTTCAAAGGTGAATCCACTTTTCACCCACCCATGACATTACTTTTCAACTAACTATGAACTCACGTCTATCGATGGGAAATTCATTATTTACCACATGAATATGATTTTTGGCAAATGTAGATTCATTTCTTGCTTTCTATCAAATCTAATTAAACAATAATGAATCCATGTCTAACAAAATCATATCTACTAACCTATTCATGAATATGTATTTCCTAGAAAATCTACTAAAACCTCTAAAATTTTCAATAAATCATGAATTTGCTCTTTGAAATCACATTTTATGGCTATAAATATATATTTTGGGGTAGAAAAATTACTATGAGGGAAACTACTCACTGTAGTGACTTCACTCTTATCTTATTTCTATCCCTAATTAATGGCATTAAATTTAAAAATCACTCAAGTTTAGGGTACTCACAAGGTCCCCATGATCCTCAAGTCTCTAAAACTCCCAAACTCTTTCTCCTCAGTGGTGGTGGTGAGGAATACGATCCATTTTTGTGTATCCCTCTCATGTCACTCTAGAGCTCAATTTTTTAAGAGGGTAGGGTGAAAATGAATAGTTTTTACTCCTTTGCCCTCCCATATAACCCCTTTTAACCATCATTTCTTCTTATTTCTTAATTTATTCCTATTTTCATCCACAAGTCCTATTTTTTGTCCCCATTTTTCCATCATCACACTTCATTACCAACCAACATCTCATTTTACATATGTACTTATAACTTTTCTCATTAACCTATTTCCTATCACTATCCTAGTTAGTCTCCTCGAGGCAACTCTTGGGTATTATCTCATCATATTATCATTACTTATCACCTTATTCTTCCCATTTTGGGAGAACTACATCAACCTAAGGTCCATATAGATTATACAAGCAACACTTGATCACATGGGGTTTCCAAGGATAACTCAACCATACTAACCCCTTTTATTCCTTTATCCCTTAGCCACTCACATTCTTATCACATCATGTCACTTTCTCTTGTTTTTCATCAACATAATTTTCTCTTTTAAATTAAGTCATCATCATTTTGGTGTCAAATCTAATTCTTGAGCTATAATCAGTCAATTGCATCTAGGCCTACTACTTCTTCTCCCATGCATACATTATCACTCAGGGAAAATCAAGCATGAAATTACTTATTTAATCATCAATAGATCATTTAGGATATGTTTCTCCCCATTAATTAATTTATTCATCCAATCCATGCTCACAACTCTTTTTATCATGTGTCCTTACTATGGATATGTCTAAAGCTTTTGATACCCATCCAATCACTCCAATTAAAGACCATAACTCTCCCTAACATGCATCATTACCTAGGATACATCCAAATCTCATGACCTTATTTATCTCATCATCCAAAGTTTATGGCTTTCCCCTTCACTTGGGGCACAACTAAGGTCAATTTTTTTTCAAATTTTCACTCCCTCCCATACATCTTTTCTAGGGACATCATTAAATCAAGTCATCTAGTCAAATTGTAGCTCATCAAATACACACATTAATCATATTCATCACTTATAATCATACCAAACACCTATCCCATCTATCATGTCCAACCCAAACTTTATCTCTTCTATCCATGTATCCTACCATTCATTTTCTTTCGAGTGGCAATCTATCTTATTCCTTGCTATGCAACCCCTAGAGGGTGCATCACTCATCCTAAATCTCATCATTTAATAACTCACATGACCCTCCACTTCTTTGAAATTCCATTACTTCTTCTATTCTTAATTCCCTTTCAAATAAGGGTAAAATGTATACATCTATAATTAACCCACTCCCTTATCTACTACTAATTTTTATTATTAATTACTAAATAACATCACATACTAATATTATCTACACTATCCTATCATCCCCTTGATATTTCTAATATCACACTAACCTTATAACTCCTTCCATCTCAATTAATTCTCCCATTAACATCCCACTTATCACTAATCTCCACTTATACAATATTTTTAAATTTTAAATTCCTCCCTTGCCTACCACCAACTACCTCCACTATGATTCCTATAAATCCTCCTTCTAATCAGCGTATAAACTTTATTAATTACTTATAATGACTCTATAACTCTCTAAGATTCCTAGAGCCCCCTCACTAATCATTTTTTATAATTTTTTAGGAATTTTGAATTCCTAGATAATTCATACACCCTTAGATCTCCCTCTACTATGGCTAAATTTCAGCCATTGATCTCCTCCACCAACTTCTATATAATCATCTACACCTCCATGCAAAATCAACTAACAGAACTAGGAATTTGGAGATTAACATAATATTTTTTCCACCTTGTCTATTTTTAATCATCCTTCATGACCTTTGTTGTAACTATCTTGATCTCTTGTCAAAAGTAATCCAACATATTAAACAACTACCAAGTTTATCCATTCTCATTCCTGCTCATCTACTACTTGTCAATGAAGGTAAATTTGATTACAAAGTGAAGTATAATTGTATTTCATAATGTATTTACATTAAAATTACTTCATTTACCCATTTTGAGGTTTTACGTAGGTTATGATAGATTAATAATTTTAGTTTTATCCTCCCTTTTTCCTAGCTTTGAAGTTTCTATTCTTAATTTATACATCACACTTAGCGATGCTCAACGTTTTGGTTACACTTTAGTGCACCACTTTATTGGTTCCCATCTCTTCAAGCATTACAAATTAATTTATGAGGGTTAGAGCATATAATATTTCCATTTCAAGAATCTTCATCGATTCTTCAAATTGAGAATTGATCACTCTCAATTCACTATATATTTAACACTTCTCTACATGCCTCAACAAGGTGGCATGTACATCTCCATAACAAAGACAAAGTGTGTATACACATTTAGATTTATATTTTATTTACTTTGGTAATTTTAAGTATCACTAGAATAAAGTGGTGAGAGGCGAGAATGTAGACATTAAAATTTAATCAATAAATGCTTGATAATGCTTATCCTTGACATATTTACCTTAGTAAATTTGCCATTATGATAACCCAAAATCTCTAAAAAAGCATTCAAAGTCTTGTAATTACTAATAACATATTCTAGGCTTCCCTGTTTCATTCATATTCATCCCTATGTTTAACCCTAAAATGAATTTAAATAATTAGAGTTAACCCTAAATTAATTTTAAAGGGGTATATAGAAATGGCAATGCACAGGGGTGATAATCAAATCTATAGTAGGCCAATTGGGTGCTAAACTCATATATAAACAGACACTAAAATTTTTATATTTAGAATATGTTAAATATAGAAAGTATAACTAAGCTATGTATGGAAGTGATAAAGAAGTGATATACTTAATTGGTTATGATGCTAACACAATGTTAGATCTATAACATACAAGAAACATATTGGAAGAAGATTCTAGGATAGTTGTCAAATTATATATTAGATGCTTCTAGATCTGAAGACACTAACATTAGCCTAGAATAGTTGCATCAATGCTAATATTTATATTCAATGCAAGTGTCTTATATGTAATACCTATTGAAAAAGGATGCGACTACCTAGATGTTTCTAGGTTTGATTTCAACTTCACTCTAGTACATTCAAATCTAGGTCATGGACTGTCACTCTTCATGAGATGTCAAAACCCTCTCTATCTTCATAGTGACCTTGAAGGAAAATGGGTTAGTGAGCACATAATGTTGATCTAACCCCAAAGACCCCTCTATTAGTGAGCACTACCTATATATCTAATACTCTGAAAAGGGCCTCAGACTGATGTAGTTATCTAATACATGTTGGCTTGTGTGTGAATCTTGCAATATGTGATAAATAAGGACAATAATGACCTAACTTGTAACTTGAAAAATATAGCTCTTAGGTTTCTCTTTTAGTAATTCAAACCTATGTATGTGTTATCCCTATGATTGATATGAAAATATGAGGAAATAGGGAAGATTTACTCAATTGAATGCTTTGATAAGTTACCTTAGGTCTTTTTTAACTTTTCCCTAAGTATATGTTAGGTGAGGGATGAATGAGGGTTGATATTGTATTTATATCAATCCCTTTGGATAAATAACTCACATTAAAAACTTAAGTTGACCATTAGGATACATTTCATTTGTAAAATAGATGACTTTAGGGCACTTAACACTTGCATCAGGTCATGGCACTAGCATTGATATTAGTGTCTATCTCAGATGTTAGTGTCTAGAGAGTAAGAAAGTAGGTATAGGTTCATAACTTATAGAGATAGAAGATAAGTACATTTTAAGCATTATGGGTAAGATATAAGGCATGGGTCATCAACATAAGACTAGTCAAACTAAGATATATGCCAAGGGGCACAAGATAGAGCATACGTGAAACTTGTGGAAGCAAAAAAAGTCCAAAACTAATTAGAATAATCAAGGTCTAAGTTTTCCAAGTTACA
The DNA here is from genome assembly GCA_037957365.1 of Torreya grandis. Taxonomy (NCBI): domain Eukaryota; kingdom Viridiplantae; phylum Streptophyta; class Pinopsida; order Cupressales; family Taxaceae; genus Torreya; species Torreya grandis. The sequence continues at coordinate 1,953,000 of JARHVA010002451.1, forward strand.
AGCTTGAGGTGTTATATAATCCATAAATATCATCTACATTTCCCCTCCTCTATCTAATAATTAAATTACTAATCTAAAAGAAAGGAATGTGTACTTAGGTGTGTATAACACACCTTATCTTTGAGTGTGCCTAACTTGAGTGTTTTGATGATGAATGAATTGCAACCAATATCATGTTATAGTATATAATCATTGCATATAATCTATAATTTAAATCACTTGAAATTGATTAAAATTAAAAGAGCAAGGTTTAACATTACACCTATTTGTCAATGTAACTATTTTGTCTATTGGCAAGTTGATTTGAAAAATATGTATAATTAAAAGACTCTGAAAATAAGATTAGAAAAAATATAGATAAATCTTGAAAGTGCATATATCCAAGGATATATATATATATATATATATATATATATATATATATATATATATATATATATATATATATATATATATATATAGAGAGAGAGAGAGAGAGAGAGGCCCATGCCCCCAACCTTGGAGTAAAGGTGAGTTACCACCTGGTAATAGATATTAGCTTAACCTTGCAACCCAATGATACTTATAAATTGGTGAGGATGGATGATAAAATCAATTCTAACCTAAAAACTTAGCAAGATTGAGTGATTTAATCACCTCAACCATTCAAAAAGTGAACCAACTACTGCAGTAGATTAGCTCAATAAGGTCTATAAATGTCTAACTGGGGAATTAGTACATAAAAGTTGATGATGTGGTAACATTCCATAAAAGAGTTTTGAAATCTGAAATTGATTTAAATTTTGTAATATTAGGCATAAATTTCATAACATATGCATCTTAGATATGTCTCATGCTAAAAATGTGTATAACAATAGTACCAATGTATAGAATTTTACCACAACTATGAATCTAAATCATATAATTATATGCTTTGACCAATTTGTAAAACTATGTAAGTATGGAAAACATACTTCCAAAGCATGCCTCCACTGTATATAGATAAATTTAAAAATTGATATGAGTACCAATGTGGAGAACATGTTTTCAAAACATGCCCCCATTGTAATCTAGAGATGTTGAATACTGAATAGTTATGGAGAACATGATTTCAAAGCATGCCTCCACTGAATCTAAAAATTATGCCAAGTGTGGAGAACATGAACCTATGACATGCCCCAACTAATATGCCTCCCCTTTGAAGTGATGGAAAGGTAGGAAAGGCTAGTTACCTCATCTCAACAAGATAAGACAACTGTATAATCTATGAATGAAACCATGTAGCATATAGAAGGAACATGTCGAGTTAGATATAACATTGAAGCACATAGAATCAATGTGATCACATTAAGGACTAAGATGCATGATAAAGATCATGGAAACATCTATATAGTAACAATATAAGCTCAAAAATAAAATCAAGCACACACACAAGAACACTCAAAAGTAAGTCAAAAGGCAATGGTCTAAGGAGACCACAAACAAGGGGCATGTTCAAATGCCACACAATTGAAGAGACATGACTTAGTTAGATGTACATAAAATAAAGAATGATATATTCAAATATCCATATAATAAATAATGACATACACAAATGTCAAAGAAAGCATACATAGGCATGGGGCCTCAAGAAAAGGAGCATATTCAAATGCTCAAACAAGGAATACAATAGCAAGGCAAGACACTCAAGGAAGTCCATAAAGGAAATCATAAGCAACCAGCATAAACATTTCATATTAGCCCATGGATCAAATGTGTTAGGAAAAAATGTCAAGTGTATAACATATCAAGTACCATGTGTAAGATATAATCATGGATAAAGGCATGTGTAAGTACACATGTAAACATAAACACGACAATGAAATATGATCATCAAACCATATAACCTATGTGTATCAAGATCAAAGAAGTGGATGCCCCAAATGTCTGCATGGCATGAGTAAAGGGAAGGACCAACATCTAAAATATGAATAGACCATGTATTTGTGTATGTATGTATCACACTCAAATAGAAGTGTGACACATGTGTGTATGTAGAATTAACTGAATATGGCATATATCAACATGGAACTAACACATAGGTGCCAAGGAACCAATATAACATGTAGGTGCAAAAAATATTTTTGGGTTTTTGAATATTTTTGGATTTTTTGGTATTTTGGGGAATATTTGAAGAGACTACTCGATGATCTCATCCAATGAATGACCATAGATATATCCCCAATTCTTGCCTGACAACCTTAAGTTGGATCTTTTATATTATTTACACCATGATTGGATAGGTTTAAAAGGTACATAGCATGTTCCTCCTCATGTTTTGCATGTGTAGTATAAGAAGTAATGTTATCATTTAGAACATGTATTAATTTTCCTTCATGAGGAAATGAAATACCTTTTTGATTTGGATCAATTTTTGTTTCCATTTGGTATGGTCAAAGAGTCCACAGTGGAAGTGCATATGGAGATGTGGTAGTCATAACCCAAACTCGTGTTTGAATTACTTTAGGACCATGAGCAATTGGTATTGTTATGTTTCCCAAGGATTCATTCCAACCTCTTTTGTTTTGTAAGTTTTTTAGATCAAAGCCAATTTGTTGTAAGCATCTTATATTGCAATTAGTTTTTAATTGTGTAGGATCAATATGGTTATTCTAGAAATAAACACCACCCATGTATAAGGTAATTGTTAAATATTTTTGGAATTGATACTTTTTATGTTGTTCACATTGAGATTCTTACATAATATACACAAAATAAGAAGGCTCAATATCACTTGGCACTTGTGTCTCAAATAATGCCTTGTATAGGATATCCTTATAGACATCATATTATTTCAGGAGCTCAAGGATTGAAAATTTTTCATGTGTATTAATAAATTGGTCAATAATGTCATATCACTTATATTTTATTACAATCTTAGGTTTAGGAGGCACTTGTTGTATATCAACATATGGGTAAATAGGTTGAGCAATCTTACCTTTTTGAGTAGTAACATGGACCGCATAATCCAATATAAGTCATGGGAAAATAATGGGTGTGGGATGGTAGATGTCATTTGAATAAGACTTAGGTGTAACAAATGGTTGAGAGCATACACGTTGGCATTTAGATAATATCTCTATAACATTACAAAAGGAATTTTAAAGAGAGATCAAGTGTTGTTTTTGCTTTAAAACCCTCTCATGATTGACATGGATTCGCTTAATAGTTTTGACAAGGCAACTAATGTATCAAACCATAAAAACTTTAAGGTATTCGACCATGAAATAATTAACAGATATATCCATAACAAACATGATTGCAAAATTATAGTAATAAGGGATCAACAATAAAAAATTAAATAAACCCTAATTGTCTTAGGGTTTGATGTTCAAATATTAGATTCACCAAATGCTTAACCTTAAAATGAATATTAATACTTGGATTTAGACTTAAATTACTTTTAAATGGGTATATATAAATGATAATGTACAAGGGTGATAATCATATCTATAATAGGGTGATTGGGTGCTAAGCTCAGATATAAACATACACTAAATTAATTATGATGAGAATAGGCTAAATATATAAAGTACAACTAAGTTATGTATGGAAATGATAAAGAAGTAATATACTTAACTAGTTTTGATACTAACATAGTGTTGAATGTAGAAAAGATAAGAAACACATTAGAATAAGATTCTGGAACAGTAGTCAGATTTTGGACTGGATGCTTTTGGATCCATGGACACTAATACTAGCTTGGGATAGTTATGTCGATGTTATTTTATGGGTTTGATGTAAGCGTGATATATAAAATAATTGCTAGAAAAAGATGTGACCATTGGGATGCTTTTGGGTTTGACTTTACCTTGGCTCTAGTGCATTCAGATCTAGGTCATGGACTATCACTCCTCATAACATGTCAAAACCCTAGCTCTTCATCATCATAATGCCTTTGGGGGAGAATGGGTTAGTGGACACATGGTGTTAAACTGGCCCTAAAGACCCCTCTATCAGTGAGTGTTGACTACATAGCTAATACTCTGAAAAGGGCCTTAGACTGATGTAGTTTTCCCTTATGTGTGAATCATGCAATATGTGATAAGAAAGTACAATAGTGACCTAGCTTGTAACTTGAAAAATATAGCTCTTGGGTTATTCCTTCAGTAACTCAAACATGTGTATGTGTTTGTCCCTATGACTGATATGAGAATAAGAGGAAATAGAGAAGCTTTACTCAATTGAATGCTTGATATAATGCTTTGATAAGTTGTCTTAGGTATTTTTTAGGTTTCCCCTAGGTGTATGCTAGGTGAGGAATGAACGAGGATTGATCTTGTATATATCAATCCCTTTGGATAAATAACTCACATTAAAGTACTTAGGCCAACCATTAGGATACGTTTCATTTTCAAAATTGATGACTTTAGGGAACTGGACACTTGTGTCAAGTCTGGATACTAATGTCAACGTTAGTGTCTGTCCTAGATGTTAGTGTCAAGGGAGCATGAAAGTAGGTACATACTCATAACTTGCAGAAGTGGAAGATAAGTACATTTCAAGCATTCTAGGTGAGATAGAAGGCCTAGGTCATCAACATAAGATTGGTCAAACTAAGAGATAAGTCAACGGGCATAAGATATAGCAGATGCGAGACTTGTAGAAGTGAAAAGGTCCAAAATTGAAAGGAACAACCAAGGTCTGAGTTTTCTAAGTGTAAAAAATTGAGGTGCTATATAATCCATATATATCATCTACACCCTATTCAAGAGATGCTTTACTATCACTATTGTTTCATAAGCCTATGTCTTTTTAGGATAACTCCACACTAGGCAGATAGGGGTACACAACACACTCGTCAAAAGTGTAGACTTATTTCACGTGCTTTAATAACTATATTTTAAAAATGACATGCTTCCTAATGACTTTTCCATGTATATCAATAGGCTAGTTATCAGAAACGTTCAAAAGATTTATTTATAAAAGCACATCAAGGGTCACACTTGAAAGGACCTAGCACTCTCTTACAAGGCACCTATCTTTCTGATTTCAAAAGCATCTATTTTTTGAGTAAAGATCCCTATTATAATTATGCTATAATTTTATAGTCTTTGGTCAAGTCTAGCATTATTTATTGCAAGTTAAGGGCATCCCTTGTTAAGCATTCTAATAAAGTTGTATATTTTCATTCATATGATCTTCCTTAAAATGAGAACTACATTGATCTAAGGCCATTTGGGTTTAGTAGGCAACACTCCATCAACAAGGAATATTTCAAGGATAGCTCGACTATTCCCACTTCCCTAATTTCCTCAAATTTCACATTTGATATCCTTTTGTATGTTTGTGTAGGATTAGGGTCATGATTTTATAGGTCTCCAGTGCATCAATTCAAGTTCCGTACATCGATAAGTCGCATACAAACACAATAAAACAAATCCATATTTTCAATTCCAACACATAGTTTGACATGACAAAGTTGAAATAGATAGACAAAAATGCATTACGCTCATGTTCGTCTCTTGTAGACTTGTCCCAATAGACAACAAGTCATTGTTTTCTAATACATATGTGTTTACAAGTCTTTTGAGATAGTTACAGTTCACATGAAGTCAATATAATCTGATATAAATCATTTGCAAGGACAATTATCTAACCCTAACCCTAATTTCTATTTTTTTATAAAATTATAAATTCTGTAAATTCTATGGATCTATGTATTTTATTGTATTATGTTTTATATATCATCTTGGATCATATTTAAATAGTTTACATTTCCATTTAAAAGTAATTGTAATTCATACTTAATTCTAATGTAAACATGATCAAAAGCTAAAGTGTGAAAATTTAGGGCAAGAGGCAAAGGATCAAAGAATGATGAGCAAAGCCAATGACTTGCATTGCAAGTGACAATCTTTGACTAGGATAGTTCATATAGTCTTGACAGTCAACTAGGTCTATCCATATGATCATATTATTTTTATTTGTTTAAATCAGATGTCAAGTGGAACATGGAAAAAAATGATAAATTCATGAAAAAAAAGTCTAATTTGTGACGACAAATTCAACAATAACTTTAAACTTTGTTTATAATATTTTATGATGCTTAATTAAAATTAAAAATTAGATTTTAATTTTTGTGGGATTTTTAATTGTATATAACTAATTAAGTAAAAATCTCATAAAATTTAATATCTAAATAAATTTTTTTAAAAAAGCTTTCAACTTAACTTTAAAATTAAATATATTTATATATTTACAAGTAAAAATAAATTAATAAATTTACAAAACAATTTATTATCTTGCAAAATAACACTTTATTATAAATTTTTAATATTATTATTTAATATATTTTATAAATGTATTTGAAATGATTTTAAAGATAATATAAAATATATGAAATAATTAAATAAATTTTAAATATTATTTATATATATGAAAAATATAATTTTTATTTTAAATTTTTTATATATTTTAATTATTTATAATTTCATTATCATATTTACTAATATATCGAATTCAAAATAATATTTAAAAAAGAAAAGACTCCAAACTTATCATAAAACTAAGATATTATAATTTTTAATTGATTTTATAAAGTAAAATATATATATATATATTTTATTTTTTCTAAATAACGATTAAAAACAGCCCACCACTACCTAGTGGGCATAGTTTTACAAGAGTTAACCGCTACCATCCTCATGATGATGTAAGAAAATGAAAACTTACTTAATTTCATTAAATAAAGAATAAAGAAAATAAGAATACAGTAAATATAATTTGATTAGACGTGCAAGATTTTGTCGTCCGATCAAGTATAAGGTAATTCATGTGCCGAGCGAAATGCTAGTTTTGATGCCGCGCTAACCATGTTTTATCTCTTCTTGTAATCTCAGACATCGACGGGAAGGAAGAGAAATGGCGGAGAAATTGATGAAAGTGGCGCAGTTGCGGCCGGGCACAAGTGGACATACGTTGCTGGTAAAAGTGGTAGATGCAAAGATGGTTTTGCACAAGGGGCCTCAGGGCCGTCAAATGCGTCTTGCTGAATGCCTTGTCGGGGATGACACCGCTATTATTGTATTCACTGCTAGAGGTGATCATGGTACGTGAAAATCTCTTCTTTTCTCATTTGTGAAATCCCAACTATTTCTTTTCCATAACCTTAACTCCCTTACGATTGGTGGTTTCATAACCCTACCTCCGCTCCGTTTGGTGGTTTCATAACCCTAGCTCCGCTCCGTTTGGTGGTTTCATAACCCTAACTCCGCTCCGTTTGGTGGTTTCATAACCCTAACTCTGCTCCGTTAAGCCTTTCATAACCCTAACTCCCTATAAAGTTATCCTGATTGCCTTAGAATTGTTCAGACCCAATAGATCTTTGTTTCTTCTCTTAAAAAACCCGTGGAATTCGCTTCAAATTGATTTTTTAGCATCAAGCTTGGGGCTTTAACTTTTCAACATTAATAGATTTTCCGTTGATGTGAGTGAAGATGGTAGGTTTGGTACTTGCAGAGTACCTTTGGATCTCGTTTTCTCAAATTCAGCCCTGCCATTGTCTTTAGATTTCGTTTTGTCAAATTTAGCCCTGCCATTGTCTTTATTTCATTTTTTTGCTGATTGTCATGTGGTGTCTTACTAGACTTAAGGATATGTTTGTTAACACTTAATCACATTTACCTATTCCTGTTATATTAAGACAAAGGTGAAATACACGACACAAGAAATGAGTGTGTATTTGTGTTTGCTCTGTGTGTAGACGTAGACCATAATAATTCTGATTTTCATTGAAACATATTACATGAATTCAAACTCTGAGAAACAATCCATTGTTTTATTATTTTGCTTTATAAAACATTCAAATTGTGGACTGATACAATTTTGACCCTCTCTCTCTGTAATCAAAATTTTGGACTGATACAATTTTGCTTTATTCCACTTAAAATTTTGACTTTTATTTCTACAAATCAAAATTTCTCTATGAAGTTGCTTATATATACAATATATCCTTTGGGATACTTACATTAAAAACCTCTATATGTTGTTTTATGCCTGTTTCTAAAATTTGATTTTTTTGGCTCAAATGTATGTTACAGTATTTGTTCTTTTAGTTAGAGAACAAATCAACCACCCATTGGTATCGGGTGGCCCACTAATAAAATTCACATGAAACTTGAACCCGGATTTATCCCTTTTTAATTCGGGAATATCCGGGCATTTGTGCCTTGGTGGATGTCATAACATTGTGACATACCCTCACCAAGTGGACTACAACACCTTTGATGTATTTAACAGTTCTTGAACATCTCATTTTAATATTTTATGAACATGTCTACAATGAGATAGACAATAGATATGTATGAGTTTGACCGACCTATCATAACTTCTGAAGTAAATACAAATTCAATTTTTCACTATGTTACATTGAGTCCCCCTTTAAGATTTAGGGGGGACATGAAAAGGGGATGCTTAGAAATATCCCCAGAATCCTATAAACAATATTTGAGTAGGAAAATAACATGGGGATGGGGACGGAGTTAGCAGGACAGCCGACCGAGGGACGGGGACAGGTTCCCTTGGAACATAGGTTTTTGAGAACTGAAAAGACACAAAATGAACACATCAAAAACACCACTACGAAAGTCCAGTACTGAAATGTGGCAATAATATTGAATTTAGCTACTTGGATCATGAGCAAAAACTATTAATTTTCATATTCTTGGAAAAGTTTGTTGTTGCTTTTACACATGCCTTTCGATTTCTATTTATTGCATTAGTTTGATTCTCTCCCAATGTCTGCTACGTAAAGAATCTGACTTTGTTGTTCTTGTCTATTACCTCTTCATCTAGTGGAATTGATGAAGCCTGGAGCAACAGTAATACTGCACAATGCCAAAATCGACATGTTTCGGGGGTCCATGAGGCTGTCTGTTGATAGATGGGGACACATTGAACCAACAGAAGATGCCAAATTTGAAGCAAAGGAAGATAGTAATTTATCACTCATAGAATTTGAGGTTATCACTGTTGTTGATTGAATAGTCATTGAAATTTGATATTATAATTTGGATGTGTTTTGTAAAAGTTAATGGAAAGCAGAGTAAAGAAGTTCGTGTTTTATTAAACTATATGATACTTGGAAATGGAAGTAAACAACTTTGATTTTACTAAGATTTCCAGCCTATGATGTGGAAATGTTTTCCTGTCTACTTTCAGTGCCAACTTTAATTTAATTTTTTCTTTACTCGGGTTCACATGTATATTTTCTTTCCAAAGGAGTTGGTTACATGGAAAACTATTCTATTATTCATTTTCTATTCTGTATCAGTTGTCATTGTTTATTAGCATGCTACAACAGCCTATATTCAACTGAGATTGCGTTTGGGTGAAGCATAGGTAAACAGATAACATATAATTTTCTTGTAAGATCATAAATACTTTCCTTTGCATCTGTTCATTGGTTCTCTTAATTACCTATAATTTTGTCACAAGGTTGTAAGTTAAATAGTCTTTGCTTCCATTCACTGATTCGTTTCATGAAATTGCTCACTTCCTTATCATTGATGGTATCTAGCATCTGGATTATGCTAGTAATCCATTAGCCCTGTTCACATAAAATACTTACTACTTTTGTATATGCTTTGTTTGCAACATACTTTTTTCTCTTTTGACAACATAAATTTTTGAAGTGAGTATTTAATCCTATTACTGCACAGCTGATACTTTCCTCTACTTAACTAGCTTTTGACTGATCTAGGGATTTTCTTGAATCTGTATATACGGGTATGATATTGTAGCAGTCCATTTTCTGCTCCACAAATTATATAAACCTTTTGCATTGAATAGCTATGCAAAAACTAGATTCAAATATAGCATTGTACAGCTTACATACTTTCAGTCAAACTGTTGCAAATTTATCTCTTATATATGAATATTTCATATGAAGTTCTGACTTCATTATTAATGCATTAGATTCTGAAATAACTGGAACTTGCTTTCATATTGATGGGGTTGTGCAAAACTGTGCATTTTCTTAAACCGGCATATGTTTTTTCTTGCACTGGCTGACAAGTGGATCAAGACAAACAACTAGTGCTAAATTTAGAAAAATGGACCAAAACAAGTAGGTATGACATTTAGTTTTTCTAGACTCTCTGTATCTTCAAGTTTCTTAATGTGTCAGTTTCATCCCCATAATTAGTTCCAATTTGTAGACTTCAAAGCAATGATCCGGTCTTATGCAGTTTCCGGCATGGTAATTGACCATAAGAGCTGCCATGGTACTCTGTTGTGTCTGTTTGGCTGTTGCTGATTGTACTTTTCATCTATTTTTGATTCTTTGTTGAAACTGTAAATGGATGCTAAAAGGCTAGTTGAGTTTGGATCAGAGTTGTAATCATTTTCTATGCTAAATAATCAATTACTAGTGCACGCATCTTATGAAATACAGTTTAAAGGCATTGTTTATCCATACCTGTGGTCTCTCATTAAATATTGACGATAGTTATGCCCCAGACAAAACCAACTAGTATTTAGAACACATCAAAACAAACAATTTTTTAGAACACATCATTATAGAAAATTAGAACGCATCCAAGTTGTTGTAGTCCCCAAAGAAGCTCCAACTCCAACTTTCTTTCCAATTCTCTGAGCAGAAGCTGAATTAAGACCTCTTTCTGCTGCTTGGTTGCCAAGTTTGAAGCAAAAAAATATGGTAATGTTTACCTGATAGAATTCCAGGTTATCACTGTTGTTGACTGAATCATCATTGATGTTATATTTTGAATGTGTTTTGTACAATTTAATGGAAAGCAGGGCAGAGAGATTGTTGTTGTATCATGCTACTTGATACCAGTAATTGGAAAGAAAACAAGTCTGATTTTATTAAGTCATCCAACATATGGCATGGGAATGTGTTCCTGCCTAGCATCTTTGTTCCTGCCTAGTTGCTTTGATTTTACAAAGCATCCAGTGCATGGCATGGGGATGATTTTTACTTTGTGGTTCTTATGTATGTTTTCTTCCTGAAGGATTTGGTGACTAGGAGAATTATTTTATTGTTCATGTTGTGTGTCATATTTTTGGTTATTGCTCATTAGCATGCCAGATCAACCTATATTTCATCAGAGATTGTCATGGGATGGAGCATATTTAAACAGATAAGTTGACAACATATAATTTTCTTAGGTCATAAATACTTGCCTTTCTGACTGTTCATTTATTCTCTAGATCACCTATAATTTCTTACAAAGATCGTCAATACTCGACACTACTTCGATTCATTGTTTCTCTTAATGAAATTGCTCTCTTCCATATCATTAATGGTATTTAGCATCTTAATTATATTTGTGATGCATTACTCATGTTCACACACAAGCCTAACTACATTTATGCATGCTTTTCTCTCTCCTTATAATTTATTTGATGTGATTATTTAACCTGATAGGCGCTAAGTGATAATTTGTGATTATTTAACTCGATAGTGCACAAGTGATACTTTTTTCCTTCTTAGTTGGCTTTTGTGTCTTGGCTGATTATAGTTTTTTATTGTATCTATATAGATGGGTATGACACTGTAACTTTGCATTTACTATTTGTACACTATTTGTCTTAACTTTAGTCATTGAATGGTTATGTAAAAACTAGATATAAATATGGCTCCACTATTTTGGTTTGATAGTTTAGGTGCTTTCAGTCTAACCGTTTTCAAAGATATCTCCTGCATATGAATATTAAATTTTTGACTTAATGAATGATTTTGCTGCATTAACATCCAAAATAACTGCATTGGCCTTCACATTGATGTGTTTATGCAAAACTCTGGATTTTCTTGAACTGTCATACATTTTCTTTTGGACTTGGATCAAGATAAACAGTTTGCTGTCAATTTAGGGAAATGGACCAAAACAATTGGTTATGAGTTGGACAATTATTTTCTCGTAAGACTGTCGTGACTGTCCATACCTTAAAGATACCTTGAAGTTGCTTAGAGTGTTGTTTGGATCCCTATAATTAGTAGCAGTATGTAGACTTCAAATCTATGATCAGGTCTATGCAGTTGAGCTTGGACCAGAGTTTTAACTCATCATTTTCTGTGCCAAATACGTGTAACTTAGAAAAAACTGTTTAAAGATCAAGTTTACCCATACCAGTGTCCTGCTATTTCATATTGACAAATATCAAGTACCAGACAAAATTAACTAATATTTAAAATGCATATCATATAGAAAATAAGGAAGCATCCAAGTTTTGGTTTCCCCAAAAAAGCTCCAACTATTTCTAGTTCTCTGAAGCAGAAGCTGAAACAAGATGCCCTTCAGTTGCTTCGTTGCCAAGTTTGTAGCAATGGAAGATAATAATTTATTGCTTAGAAATTGAGGTTGTCCATTTTTTGATCCATAAAAAGGGGTTGTCGTTGGCCCACCCCATCGAAAAAGGAAAACACCGTTGAACCAAAATCAACCAGAAAGAAACCAACATACCATATTATGTTGAATCATAAACTGCATATGATTGCTGCATCTTCTTACTGCCATCCTTATACCTGACATATGGCCCTTCATGCCACAGCCCAGGGCACATGCTACAACATAACAATGTTAAGAGAAAACTCCTAGGACGGGGCATCTTACCACCACATAAAACCAACCCAAGCCCAAATGTGTGGCCAAAAAAGGCCTTTTTTCATTAGAATGTACAAACATGCTAAGTTCAAAACTACATGTATAGATCTCCTAGCAAAAAAAATGTCACTTAGGGAGCACACACAAGCTTTGTGGAGTGTCTTAATAGCCAAGCTGACCTCGAGTCATGGTTCCATCATGCTAGTTGACCCCAATGCTCACTCTTCAGCATAGACCCTTTTCCTCTATGACTACCTCCTCCCACAAGACAGTGATCTAGAGTCTCTTCATTGCTTATTGGGGTGATAAGGGGCGGCCCCTACAATGCTTTGACAACATCCTTGAAGGCATAACAAGATGCGGCCCCACCAAGCCCATGTTCAATACCTTAATCGCAAGATCATGGAGCGATTTATTGAATCGGGAAGGAAATACCACGAGGCACAATACCCAATACCTTAATCGAGGACACACTTTTATATCCCTGAAAATTGAATTGTGTTTGAATGGTGCACAAATTCAAAGGAGTTCAATGCCAATGTGTAGGAGAGCATATCATAGACTTTCACAATAGTCTACCTTTGTTTAGCTTAACAACATCCCTCTAAGGCAGAGGTGAGATGCTCTGAAGACCAACTACTTCAACACCTTTGTTTCCTTGGCTATCTTCTACTATGTTTGCCTACTTGTAACATTAATCCCAAGTGATTTCTTGCAAAGATTGTTTCATTGCTAACACTACTTATATGATTGACCAGAGTCACCAATTTTTACAGGATCTTTCTTGGTTGCGTCAATAACAATCTTCCATCTACCTTTTACCATGATTCTCTGAAGGCCTATTGATCTTCCCAGGGCTAGGGATTCTAAGATATTGTCACTTTCACAAATGATGAATCACAAAATGATGCCACTTGCTACAGCATTGCATGGGATACCATTAGCAACTCCGTTGAAGTTGAGCTCAACAAAGGTTGCAGGTGGTGCATTCCAATGCACCCCTTCATGGATGATTTTATTTGATCTCAAGGGCATGATATCGAACAAGATTGACACAAACTTTCAAAGTTAGAATCTCCTCCTATCTTGTTCAAAAAGATTGATTGTTTTTCTTCCATAATAAAGCATTTACCTATTCAGGGATTCTCAATTCAACTTGTAAAATTATCGTAATAGGGGATGAGGCCACTCTAAATAGCGTTTGGTTTCATTTAGTCCAATGAGACCAAATGGCGATAAAAGAAACTCATCAAAGCAATACCAACTCTTCACTACTCACCAAAGTAGTGCCAACATTTTAGAGCCTTTACATATTACACTCTGATTTCTTCACTAAACTTGATTTGCTCATTAATTGATATTAATGTGTTTATGATGGTTAATTATTGTTGTAGCAAACTATTTTCATTTATGTTGATGTATGAACTGACACATAATGATTATTGTGTGACTCATTGCTTATTAGTGAGTTATACATGAGTTTCATATGTATATTGATCATGCTTATATAGTACTGTAGTGCTTTAGCAATATTTTATTGATTATTATTGATACGGGCTAACTATCGTTTACATTTGTTAAGGTGGATGCAAAAGATAGTCCACTCTCTAGAGACATATATAGAGAGTGTATCATCAAATAGGGTGTAACAAATGACTATGTTGGGGGTGGAGAGATTCGACAAGGAATCTTGCATACACCACGTAATACAGTTAATTGCATTTTGTTTATGAGTGAATGGTTATATGTTTGCTCAAATCTCAGTTGCATTTGGTTGTTTTGTGCTTGATAATGTTGACTGGGTTTGATCCATGATTAGGTGCTAATGTGGTCATGTTTGTCGCTGTTATTGTTCTTTATGATTGTGATGTTTAATGCCGCTGTGGGATATTATAGTTATACATGTCTTTCTAGATGACTTTACTTTGTAGAATTGTTGACTGCACGACTCCTTACTGGTGTGTACTTGTAAGCAATCAACATAAAAAGTATCATTAAAAAAGATTACGACATATTTAAATTACAGTTTGTAGTTTATTAAATAGGTTGATTTTATAAACATTAGCTAAACTTAGGTACTAGGTGAATGTGACTATTGTGGTGTCTATGGTGACATGGTTTTCAATACCCAAAAAGGGGTTAAATTAGGCATAAAACTTTATATTGTTTAATGCTATTGTTATTATATGTGTTTCAAATTATTAAATTAATAATTGTCTTTTGACATTTGTTTTGTCAACCTTAATTTGGGCAAGCTATCATTGTGTTTGGTTGAGCCATGCGAATAGGAAGGAATTAGGGTTCGACTATGAGTTTAGTGGAGATAGCTTGGTCACTGTGTTGTGTTTTGGGATCAAATTGAGAGTTGTTAGTTATTTAGGGAAATTTTGGGGTTTATGGTGAGTCATTCTTTGGATTCATTGACGGAGAATGGTGAGTCATGAAATTAGGGGTTTCCGGTGGCATGTAGATGGCTATAGAAATGATAAAATATGAGGGGGATTTCAAAAGGAAACCGTGTCGTGGTTGATAGGAAGAAATAGAATAGAAAGAAATAACTTTTTGTGTAGACAAAGAAGAAAATCTTCTTTAAAAGCATTTAAAAATGTAGGGTTTGTTATTTTGTTCTACCGTACATAACTATGTTGATGTCATACTGGGTATTGCTGAATACTTGAATGATTTTATATAAGTTCGATTGGATTATTTTTCCCATGATATAGAACTAGGTATTTGACCCTATGGGAGGAGAAATCTTCCCACAAAACCAAATCACTGATTCGATATGGTATAACATGAACTTGGTTAGTTAAGGTATTAGGGACGGAAATGAGTTTTTGTGATTGTTTATACACAACTGTGTTGTTTATTGCATTTATATGATGAAATCGTTGTGTTGTTAAAATTGGTAAATCACTGTGTTATTTAAATTGTTAGAACCGCTGGGAGTTATTATTTGTTACCAGGTTTGTTAGGGTAACAAAAATGAATATGGGTTTGTGTATATTTAAGTCATACTTGATTGTGTGTAAGTTTATAGGATATAAGTGGTAATTTTAGCTTTGTTGGTATATGGTAGTGATTGTGGTTACTTAGTTTTATTAAATCGCGGGTTTGGTTGTTTAGTCAATGGTAGTGTTAGATGGTTTATAACTGAGTTTGTTATTTAGTATATTGTTAAACAATTGTGTTAGTCAGAAGAACACGACTATGTTAGTCTAATGGATATATGGTTGTGTTAAGATATATGATAAACGACTATGAGTATTGGGGAAAGACTACATTAGTCTGTTTAGCATATGACTGTGTGTTGATTTTAAGGTAAACAACATTGAACGGCTTAATCGTATAGCATATAAAATTATCTATATGTTTTCCATTTCGTCTTTGAACATGTATATACAGTAGTATATCAGATAATGACATAAGTTATGAATTGAACTTATCCCAATGCAAAATGACTCTATATGTGAGATAATTAACATAAGACTATGTATAATAATAATAGAAGAATGATTGTGAATTGTTTAGTCGGCTATGTTAGTTTGTATGGACAACAACTAGGTCTTGACATTTATAAATGAATAGTTGATGTTCGAGTTATTAAGGTTAACATAAATGTTTAAATATAAGGTTTGAATTCGCGTTGATGAACTAAATTTAACCTCGACATACATTTTATATGTTTGTGGGTGAAATAACTTAGTAGGTCGTGGGAGGTAAAAAAAATGTAGTGTCGAATAGTTTCCAAGGATTTGATGTACCATATGGTAAACACATATTTTTCACTTTTAATGTTTTATGTCTCAAAGCATTTTTATTGGGACACTCGGTGTTGTGTGGTGTAAACGTGAATTGTGTTTTTAGTTTTATATTGAGTTAACATTTTCTTAAGTTGGGAGCTTAGGATAATTACTCTTTCCATTAAAAATTAAGTGGCCAAGAGCTTGCTTTTTTATATATATATATATATATATATATATATATATATATATATATATATATATATATATATATATATATATATATATGGACATACAAAGTATATAGATATATGCAGATAATCTAGTATGAACATAGATGTTTGTATATAGTGAACAAATGTATCTATACGAAAATCGTGATGTATTTCATTGAATTATAATGTATTTAAATTAATTTTTAATTGATTGAAAAATAGAATATTGATGTTTAGAACAAATTAATATTATGATAATGGTATTTATTTAATAACTTGGAATTTAGTGTGAAATTCCATATTATGTTTATTTTCATTATAATACCTACGAAAGAGTGTTTTTACATGAGTTGGTGAATACTTAACTATTTTAAATATTGTTTGGTAATTAATTTACTAGTAAAAATGCCTTATTTAAAATAAATATTAGGTTGTATCGGAACTTATGAAAATATAACAATTTTTTTATGTTATTATTTAGCATGTGATTAATTTATGTATGTTTCCTTTGCATTTGATTACTGTGGTATTAATACAAAAATCTATATGAGAATCCATGGAATCTTGTGTATGATTTAATTAAGAAATTTTGGTATTAATGACACTGAGAAAAGAATTATGCGAGAAAGATTTCATGTATTTACTTAGAGTCATTAATATATAGAATAAATAAAATCCAATAGAGTGTATGTGTGAATATGATTGATTTGTGTGATCTTTAGACTATATAAAAAATTTAGCCAAAATAATGTTTACAATTAAAAATTATCATTTCACCTATTTGATTTATATGCATGTATGCATGATATCATGTTAGAACGAAATTCTTTATGATATGTTGTATGTGATGGTTATCTTACAACACACGGATTCTAATTGATTTGTAAATACTTTCACTGTTATCATCTGCTCACTTGTGAAGGAAGGATCATTCTCTAGTTGGGTGCTTGTTCGGGGGATCTATGGTCTGTGGTTGGTGTGGAAAAGTACTTTGATGATTTTCTTCCTCTCCTCCAATAATTAACCAATAGAGACTTTTACTTATGATTATTTTGCATATTGACGAGTTTGTGGATACTCGTTTGTTCCATGAAAAAATGTATAGATTTATATTCAAACTCTGCTATAATTTTTTTATTTTGTTGTACTATAATTACATTTTAATACTCACTAGTTGATTGCTTTTATTGTATAATTTATTATGTAAATTTTTAGCAGTTGATTGAGATAATATACAACAGATATATAATATGTGGTGGATTGGTTATGTAATACTACTTGATGTTGTTAATTTGATCATTAATTAAATGAATCAAATTATGTAATAATTTCATATGCATTTAGTTAAAAATCAAATATCTTAACCATAGTTGAGAATAATTTGGTTTAGATTAATGAAGTAAAATTAAAAAAAAGTTACCTAAAATTTATTTTTTTGGGTTAGATTCAGTAGGGTTCTAATATTGTGTTATCCGCGCTGAAGTTAAAACTCTAGGACTTAATGAGTTCACTGACGTATTCGTATTCTCCTGTTATTCAAAAATGAGAATTGTGCGTAGTAGACCCAGAGGTAAGGGTACTTTAAATACTAACCCTAAAATATATCCAAATCAATTTGTTGCAAAGCAAGCTATGAAGTTAGATTAAATCCTTGAACTATGCACAAAATTAGAGATCGAATTATAGCCTTATAGTAGGAAGTTCATGGCCATGTTAAGAAAAATAATTAGGAAGAACACCTAGCTCAGCAAGAAGTTCAGCAAGAGCATAAACATGATGAGGTGCCATAGAATGCAAGGGCTCGTGTCGCTGTAGAGTTTGCACAGACATGAAGAAAGTTAATCCTCTTAAATTTGACAACACTGTGTTAGGAGATGGTGCAAAAGCTTGGTTGACAGAGATGGAGAAGTACTTTGGGATCAGTAATTACTTGAAAGTCACCAAGACAGTTTGGGGAGCGTATCAGTTTGATGGAGAAAAAATGATATGGTGGGTAAATAAGAACCTTGAGATGAACCTCAGCGCCACTACCACCACATAGGAGCAATTTATGGTTTTGTTTAGATCATGATGGTTGTCCCATCTATATTTCAATCAAAAGCTGACATATTTTTAAAATCTGAAACAAGATCTTTCATTGAATGAAACACTAGGAACATTTACTAAGCTCCTAAAATATGTTTCTCAGTATCAGGTAGATGAAAGGTTTCACATTCAAAAGTTTTTTTACAGGATTAAAACCTCAAATTGGATGTGAGGTAGTGTGCATGGGCCATTTATGATTGATCATGTCTTTGAGAAGGTAGTAAAGTAAGAGCTAACATTAAAGTATCTTGCTCATATCAGAGAGAATTTTAAGAAGTTTGGAGGTTCCAAATCTACTCTTAAAAAGAACTGAAGAAATAATTAAAAACTAGTTTAGGAATCTGAATGTTAAATTTTGTAACTTCTCAGGTAACAAGAAAATGAATGGTGGGTTCAAGACTAGTTTCAAGGAAAACCAACAGTTTGAAAATAAAGGACCACCTGGAGGATGTTTCATCTGTGGGGGTGATCATTATGCCAAGGAACGTAGTCAAGGAAAGTTTGAAGGTAAAGCTAAGGGTACTATACAACAAAGAACTTTTCAATAGAGAATCCATGTAGCTATTAACAATCGTTAGATTGATTTTCAAGTCTCATATATTGAGGTTGCATGTAATATTTTTAATCATTCTATTTCTATTTTGATTGACATTGGAGCTACAAAATGTTTTATTTCTCCTCGAATGCTAAATAAGTTATTTAAGAAATTTGGTATAATGACAAATGCATGCTCAGTGCAATATGGAAATGAGGCCAAGGTCAAAGTTGATAGGTGCTTAATGGAAGCTAAGATTGAATTCCATGAATTCACATTGATAGTAAATCTTTATATAGCACCGCAAGGATCATATTATGTGATCCTAGGGGTAAATTGGCTTGCTAAACATAAAGCTAAGGTAGATTGCTATCTTAAGAAGGTAGAATGTCAAGATGATTTTGAGAATCAAACTCAGATTCAAGGTGAAAAAATAGAGTTAAAATTTAAGTAGATTTTTTTAATTAGCTTAAGAAAGCTCACAGGAAAGGATGTCAGACATTTATTAGTAAAATAATTGAAGTGGAGGAATTTAAGGAATCATCCATTGAGAATTATCTTTTTCTTAGAAAATTTCAAGATGTGTTTCCAGAAGAATTGTCGAGCTTACCACCCAAATGAGAGTTTGATTTCTTGATAGATATAATACCTGATTCAGAACCACAGTCCAAAGTACCTTACAAGATGACAACTACATAATTAGTTGAGTTAAAAGCGCAATTATAAGATTTGTTATCTTAGAGGTTGACTCGATCAAATGTGTCACCATGGGGTGCACCAATGGTGTTTTTTAATAAGAATGATGGTACTCTTCACTTGCGTATTGATTACATGATGTTGAATAAGGGACAATCAAGAACAATTATCTATTGCCTCGTATTGATAATCTCTTTGATCAAATGTGCGGGGCAATAATTTTTTATAAAATAGATCTTCGAGTAAGGTATCATCAGCTGAGAATCTGAGAAGAATATATTTCCAAAACAACATTCAGAACTTGGTACAAACACTATGAATTTACAATGCTTCTTTTTGCGTTAACAAATGCTCCAACAACATTCATGAATCTCATGAACAATGTGTTTAGAGATTATCTAGACTATTTTGTGTTAGATTTTTTTGGATGAAATTCTCATTTATTCTAAGAATGAAGAAGAGCATATGCAACATCTAGGATTGGTTTTGTAATATTTGTAGAAGCATAAATAATATGGTAATTTATCCAAGTGTGCATTTTTTAGAGGAAAGTGCAATATTTAGGGAACATTATCTTCACAAATGGAATTTTAGTTAATCTAACGAAGATAAAACCCATAATGGAGTGACCAACACTTAAAAATATGTACGTGAAAAGTTTTATGAAATTAACAGGATATGACAAGAAATTTGTGCCAAATTTCTCTAAAATAGCTAACCCAATTACCTATCTTCAACGGAAGAATTCAAAATTTTTCTAGTCAGACAAGTGTGAAAAAGCCTTTCAAGAGCTAAAAATGAGACTTACTTTGGTACCTGTTCAAAGAGTTCCCGACCTGAGCGGTTAGTTTTTAGTAATTATAGATGCATCTAGGGATGGTCTTGGAGGAGTTCTTATGCAAGATAGTTCAGTTGTAGCATATGAATCCAAGAAGCTTAAGCCATATAAGTCAAATTATGCTCCACATGATCTGGAACTTGTTGCAATAGTGCATGCCTTGTAAGTTTAGAAACATTGTTTGTTGGAAAAGCCATTTGAACTCAAGATTGACAACTTGGGGCTCAAATATATCTTCACCCAATCGAATATGAATGCCTGGCAAAGATGATGGATGGAGTTCTTATCCGACTATGATTTTGATATTAGCTATATCAAGGGTAAGGAAAATAGTGTTGTAGATGCCTTAAGTCATAGAAAGTACATAACAACTTTGGCTATTATCATGAGTACTTTTCATGATCAGGTTATTAGATTATCCCTTGGAGATGAAATCTATGAGTAGTTTAAGAAAGCTTTGTCAGAGGATGATCAAAACCCTAAGTTTAAATGATTCAAGTTGGAGAATGATGGTCCTTTGAGGTACAATGGCATAATATATGCACCCGATAAAAAAAATTTGAATATGATGCTAAAAGGTTTCACAATGCCCCTTATTCAAGTCATCCTAGAGTGACTAAGCTCATGACTGAGCTAATACATCTTTATTTTTAGAAGGAAATTAGAAAGGATGCATCAAATTTTGTGTCTCATTGTTTGGAGTGGCAGCGTGTGAAAGCTAAACATGTGCATCTGATAGGATTGTTATATCCTCATGATATATCAAAATGGAAGTGGTAGGGAATTAGTATGGACTTTGTCCAAGGTTTGTCTTTATTATGAAATCAACATGACATGATCTTGGTAATAGTTGACAAACTAACCAAGGTAGCTCATTTCATACCAAGTAATTTGATGGATGATGCACCAATTCTTGTGAAAATATTTATGAAATAAGTGTACTAGTTATATGGGTTTTTGGAAAAGATCATTTTTGATCGAGATCCAAAATTGACAACTAGGTTTTGGTTGACTCTAAATTCAGATTTAGACACAGTTGAATTTTAGTACTACATATCACCCTGAAATGAATAGATAATAGAGAGGGTAAACCAAGTTCTATAAAATCTTTTTCGAATGTATTGCATAGATCAACAATACAAGTGTGAGGAGTATCTTCCACTAGTAGAGTTTACTTAAAATATCTTTTACCAATCAACTTTAAAGATTGTTACATTTTAAGCTTTATTTATAAGGAGGTGTCAAACACCAATCAGTTAGAACAAACTT
This sequence comes from Torreya grandis, assembly GCA_037957365.1. Taxonomy (NCBI): domain Eukaryota; kingdom Viridiplantae; phylum Streptophyta; class Pinopsida; order Cupressales; family Taxaceae; genus Torreya; species Torreya grandis. Next base: position 1,974,968 of record JARHVA010002451.1, read on the forward strand.
GAATACATGGTAGTCTTTGGTCCTATAATGCTTGTAAAGATGGAAGAGCAAGTCAAATCAATCAGACAAAGGTTGACTGAGGCTAATAATAGATTTAAAAGTTATGCTGATATGAAAAACATAGCAAGATAGTTTTTTATTGGTGATAAAATATTTCTACGAGTTAAGCCTCATAATAGATCTATTTAGTTTGGTAAATCAATGAAGCTTTCACTAAGATATGTGGGACCCTTTGAAGTCTTAAAAGTGATCAATCATGTAGAGTATAGGCTTGATTTTACACCATCTCTATCTCTTTTGCATAATATTTTTTATGTGTCCTATTTTAAAAAAGTATGTAGTTGATCCTTCTCATGTATTAGATTGGAATGATTTATATGTTCTGGATACTGGGGTGGCCACAGTAGAACCAGTTAGAATAATTGACACTCACAAAATTAATTTAACACAGAAGTATTACAATGCAAAGTCTAGTGGGATGGATATTCTGAGAATAGTACCACTTCAGAGGACCATGATGAGTTCTATAAGTTATTTTCACATTTATTTGTTTAAAACATTTACTAATGTTACTTGATTTGCTAATATGTGCTATTTAATTTCAGAACTATAGTTTGAAATAAGTGTCATCAAGATCACCAATTTTAGGAAAGAACGATGTTATACCCTGATTTACTCATTAAACTTGATTTTCTCATTAAACTAATATTAAGGGGTTAATAATGGTTAATTATTGTTGTAGCAAACTATTTTCATTTATACTAATGTATGGACAAACATATAATGATTATTGTGTGACTCATTATTTATTATTTAACTGTACATGAGTTTCATATGTATATTGATCATGCTTATTCATTACTATAGTGTTTTAGTAGTATTTTATTGATTATTATTGATATGGGCTAACTACCATTTACATTTGTTGAGGTGGATGCAAGAGACAGTCCACTCTCTAGACATATATGGAGGGAGAGTATCATTAGGGAGGTTGCATCAGATGACTATGTTGGAGGTGGAGAGATTCAACAAGGAATTTTGCACACACCATGTAGTATAGTTAAATGCATGTTATTTACAATTTAATGGTTATATGTTTCCAAAATCTTAGTTGCATTTGGTTGTTTTGTGCTTGATAATATTGTTTGGTTTTGATCCATAATTAAGTACTAATGTGGTCATGTTTGCAGTTTTTATTTTTATTTATGATTGTGATGTTTGATGTCATTGTATAATATTATAGTTATAAATATTTTTTTTAGATGAGTTTAATTTTTGGAATTGTTGACTACATGACTCTTTACTGACGTGTACCTATAAGAAATCAATAAAAAAAAATATCGTTAAAAAAGATTATAAATGGCATGTATTGAAAATAAAGGTTATAGTTTATTAAAAAAGTTGATTTTATAAACATTAGCTAAACCAAGATACTAGGTGAATCTCACTATTGTGGTGTTTATGGTGACATGTTTTTCAATACCCAAAAAGGGGCTAAATTAAGCATACAATTTTATATTGTTTAATGTTATTACTTTATATGCATTTAAAATTAGTAAAATAATAATTATCTTTTGATATTTGTTTTGTCAAATCTAATTTGGGCAAACTATCATTGTATTTATTTGGTTGAGCCATGCGAAGAGGAAAGAACTAGGGTTCGACTGTGAGTTTAGTGGAGATAGCTTGGTGATGGTGTTGTGTTTTGAGGTTGAATTGAGAGTTATTGGCCATACTAAAAATTTATGGTGTTTATGGCGAGTCATTCTTGGGATTCATTGATGAAGAAGGGTTTGCTATGAAACTAGGGGTTTCTGGTAGCATGCAAACGATTGTAGAAATGATAAACTATGAGAGAGATTTTAAAATAAAGCTGTGCCATGGTCGATAAGAAGAAATAGAAGAGATTTTTTATTTACATAGACAAAGAAGAAATTCTTCTTCAAAAGTATTTAAAGAGGTAGGGTTTGTTATTCTATTTTACCCTACATACCATGTTGATGTTATATTGGTTATTACTGAATGTTTGAATGATTTTATACAAGTTCGATTAGATTATTTTTACCATGATATAGAACTAGGGATTCAACCCTATGGGAGGAAAAATCTCCCCATAAAATCGAATCACTGATTCGATATGGTGTAGAATGAACTTGGTTAGTTAAGGTATTAGGAACTAAAATGAGTTTTATGATTGTTTATACACGGTTGTGTTGTTTATTCCACTTATATAATGAAATGGCTATGTGTTGTTAAAATCACTAAATGACTATGTTATTTCAATTGTTAAAATCATTGGGAGTTATTATTTGGTACCAGGTTCATTAGGGTAAAAAAAATGAATATGGGTTTGTGTATGTTTAAGTCATGCTTGACTATGTGTAAGTCTATAGGATATAAGTGGTAATTTTAGCTTGTTGGTATATGACAGTGACTGTGTGTTGTTACTTAGTTATATGAAATCATGAATTTGGTTGTTTAGTCAATGGCAGTGTTAGATGGTTTATAACCGAGTTTGTTATTTAGTATATTGTTAAACAATTATGTTAGGCATAATAACATGATTGTGCTAGTCTAATGGGTATATATATGAATGTGTTAAGATATATAATAAATGACTGTGAGTATTGGGGAAAGACTATGCTAGTCTATTTAGCATATGATTGTGTGTTGATTTTAAGGTAAACAATATTGAACAACTTAGCTATATAGCATATAAAATTCCCTATTGGTTTTCTATTTCATCTTTGAACATGTATATACAATAGTATATTGGATAAGGACATAAGTTATGAATTGAACTTATCCTAATGCAAAATGACTATGTATGTGAGATAATTAACATAAGACTATGTATAATATGAATAGAAGAATCACTGTGAGTTGTTTAGTTAGCTATGTTAGTTTGTATGGACAATGATTGGGTCTTGACATTTATAAATGAATAATTGATGTTTGAGTTATGTATGTTAACATAAATGTTTAAATATAGGGGTTAAATTCACGTTAAAGAACCAAATTTAATCTCGACATATATTTGATATGTTTGTGGGTGAAATAACTTAGTCAATCATAGAAGGTAAAAATAATATAGTGTTGAATAATTTTCAAGGATTTGATGTACTATATGATATGCAATAGAGTTTTTACATTTAGTGTTTTATGTCTAAATACATTTTTATTGGGACATTCAATGTTGTATGGTGTAAATGTGAATTATGTTTTTGGTTTTATATTGAGTTAAAATTTTCTTAAGTTAGGAGCTTAAGATAAAGATTAAACTCTGTGTGTGTGTGTGTGTGTGTGTGTGTGTGTGTGTGTGTGTGTGTGTGTGAATAATTCATAAAGATGTGTATATACATATATTTATATATATAATACATATACATATATTTATATATATAATTTATACATATATACATTACATCTATATATATGTGTGTGTGTGTGTATGTATATATATCTATATATATACACATACACGTATATATAAGATGTGTATATTTATATATATATATATATATATATATATAATATAAATATATGTATATACACATCTTATATATATGTGTATGTGTATACACACACACACACACACATATATATACGTGTATGTGTATATATGCATATGAATATATATATACACATACACATGTTATATATATTATATATACGTGTATGTGTGTATATATGCATAGATGCATATTATATATATGGACATACAAAGTATATAGATATATGCAGATAATATATATATGTATAGATGTATATTATATATATGGACATACAAAGTATATATATATATATATATATATATATATATATATATATATATATATATATATATATACTTTGTATGTCCATATATATAATATACATCTATGCATATATACACACATACACGTAATATGTGTGTGTGTGTGTGTGTGTGTGTGTGTATGCAGATGCATATATACACATACACGTATGTATATATATATATATATATATATATATATATATATATATATATATATATATATATGTGAAGATAGTATGAACATAGATGTTTGTATATAATGAGCAAATGCATTTATATGAAAACTGTGATGTATTTCATTGAATTATAATGGGTTTAAATCAATATTAATTGATTGAAAAATAGATAGTTGATGTTTAGAACAAATTAATATTGTGATAAAGATAGTTGTTTAATAACTTAGAATTTAGTGTGAAATTTTAAATTATGTTTACTTTCATTATAATACCTATAGAGTAAATTTTTACTCTACGTTGCATTCTGATTCTCAGTCGTGCACTGTAGTTTTGGTTCCCACATACCTTGGTCGTGGCGGCAGAGTTTTGAAACAGAGCGTGGGTTTGATTATTTTGATGCATTTCCTATCTAAGTGTCGAAGTGCAGCGGAAGCTGCCAAGTGGCATAGTCCGAGCACGGGTTCTGTTTCCCCTTTTTTGTTTCCTTTCGTTCATTTTTACCTAAGTGTTGAAATCACGTGGAAGCCACCAAGTGTCACTTTTTGAAACACGGAGCCGGCCAAATGGCATCGTTTGAGACACTTTTCATAAATTTCAGGAAGGCCATGGAATGTGCCATGTATCCAATAGCCACTTAGTGAAAGTCACCACGTGTCGGCATCTGAGAGACAGTCGGTTCAATGCCTTGGTTCAACATTTTTGGTTCAATACCTCGATTAACGTGTGAGTGGTGCATAGTATTGAATTGTTGAACCATTGAACCTTTTGGGTTCATTAGGCAGCACAAGGGAGTGTCCCAAGAATCCAAAGGGGCTAGTACCTTTTCAGAAGGCAAAAAGGTGTCATTTCATTTTAAAGTGCCGAAGAGCAGTAGAGGCCGCCAAGTGTCACTCTTCGAGCCCATTCCTACTCCATTCCCAAAAGCAGTGGAAGATGCCACATACCCCTAGTAGGAGAATCAGAAGATGCCACGTATCTTCCCAAGAATAGCGGAGGCCACCACACATCAACTTCTGAGAGATCATCTTCAAGCTTCATTGCTGAATAGAAATTGTGGTGGGTCCTGGGTGTTATTTCAAAGGTCTGTACAAGATGCCAAGTGTCACCATCCAGAGGAGCCTAATATGTGCCTCGAATAATTCTACAACATAGTTAAAGACAAGTAGAGAGAGCCGCGTGTCTTTGATAAATCAGACAAAAAGTGCCAAGTGTCATTCTCTGGTGCCTTCTAAGTGACAAGGAGAATTTCAGGAGATCGACTAAGTGTCCTCTCCCATTTCAATAGAACAGAGTGTTTTGTGTATCTATTACAGCAAAGCAAGATAGAGAGAAACTCGGTAGGAGTTATTTTTGGTAGATGGAATAGTTCACTAGGTAGATTTTTGGGGCCTGCAAACATTAAAGGGGCTGTCTGTTTGTCCCCTATAAGTAGAGGAGAATGGATAGTTATGCAGCTAAGTAGGTGATGGAATGAGGAGATTCAGGCAAGAGAGGAGGTACTAGACATGAATCGACACATTGTAGTCATAAGCAGTTGCCCCACTCTAGCATGGCTCTTCCTGATAAGACCATGATACATCCAAGGCATTGAAGGCACCGTCTGTTTGTCCCCTATGAGTTAAGGGTGGAGTAGAATTATGCGGGAAAGGGGATGGTGGAAGGAGACATCTGAGGCTATAAAAGAAGAGGATCAATAACAAGGGGGGACTTTATATAGTTTAGACTTTCTAGAGTTTTGACTAAGTAATATCATTTTCTTTTGTCTCATTTTCTTGAGTTGTAGAGTTGATGTAACTGTGCATGTTTCTATGCATTTTATGTGGCTTAAAGAATTAAGAAGATTGAAATCTATGCCTTGGTTGATATTATCTATGTCATTTGCAAAAGTAGTCTAAACTGTGGATTTTCTAGAGTTGTGATTATGAATGTCATTTGCTTTTGTCTCATTTTCTTGAATCGGAAGTTCTACATAACTGTACATGTTTTTGCACCTCTTATGTGATTGGAAGATTCTTATAAGAAGATTGAACCCTATGCCTTTGTTGACATTTTTTGTATCTCAGCAAAATAATTCCCTATTGTGAGCCTCTATTTCTATTATTTCAATCTTTTACATTGATCATGCACTTGTCTACTCTTAAATGTAATTGAATCCTATATATAGTCTCACTGTGCTCAAGTTAGGATCAGGATTACACTCAGGCACATCGCCATAGTTAGGTTTCAATTCTTGCATTTGCATTTCTATTTAATATCCTATCCCTTTTCCCCCAACACTTGATACATAAAAGAAGAGACCAACTTCTCTAAAATTTGGAGGTTGTTTCAAGCTGTAATATCCCATAGCTTGAAACTTTCCATTGTTGTTGATTAGAATCAAGCACAATTTTAAGCATCAATAGTTTTTGGCACGCCCGGTGGGACCAGTCTTGAAGTTTTTTTCAAGACCATATGAACCAGAGAGCTACGAGGAGTCAGAGCTGTGGACCAGTCACCAGATCACAATCTACTGCAAATCTAGGTATTCTTTTGCCACCTCTGGTAATAAGTCCAAGAAGAAGAGCTAACTAGTTTGCACCAATACTAAATATGGGAGCCCCTATACCCTCAAGAAATTATGTAAGCTGGAACATTGGTAGTCCCTTAATCCTCCCAACACCACCAGCTATTTGGGATCCTATCCCAATAAATGCTCTTAAAGCTCTACCCAAATTTAGTGGGCAAGACTCAAAAACACCTGCAAAACATCTTCAAGATGTATCAGATGTCTATGCCATACATGTTATCACATAATAAAATGTGGCCATAAGGTTATTAGTAGCTTCATTCAAAGGGAAGGATTTAGAATGGTATCGGTCTTTGACCCCAAATACCATATCTACTTAGGACCAGCTCGGAGATGTGTTCTTTGAAAGATTTGTAGAAAAGGGTGATAAGTCTTCTTTGTTACAACAATTGATCACCATTCAAAGGGGACCAAGGGAGGACATGACTGACTTCAACACCAAATTTCAAAAAACTTGGGACAGAATGCCTACTACAGGTAGGCCACTAGCTGATATGGCCATAGTGTTTTATCTCAAAGCTTTGAATTCAGATATATCTATTATGATTTAGTCACTGGGACGACACACTTTGCCAGGGGCTTATGACTATGCGGTCAGAGCTGAGAATCATTTAATAGATATTGGAAAGTTACCTCTAAGGCCTCCCATGCCTGTGTTCCCAAAAATTTCCTTGCCCTTATCTCAAGAATTTACTAAAGCTGTAAGCCCACCTATGTCTATGTACACTTACCCTCAATCATCCGTGAAAGAACCTGTCCCTGCTCAACCATCTGAGATGGATGACATCAAGAATATCTTGAGGACATTTTCCAATGAGCTGATTAATATAAAGAGACAACATAATACATTCCCTAAGCCTCCTTATCAAGGCTATCAAGGCAATAGGTTTTCATCCCAACCAAACCAATATTAGGGTCCTCTAAAACAAACTAACCATCAACCAACAAATCAATTAGTTGCAGTCCCCACACCCTCATAGACCATTCCTCCCAAATCAAATAGGGAGATGGTTCCAGGATAGATTAATTATGTGGATGATACTAATGCTTGGTGTTTCCCTTGCAATGATGCTCATACACCCAAAGATTGTCTTAGGGGTAATCTACAACAAAGGGTGGTTGAGCAAAGAAGAATGGATGGTCAGTTTGCCAGTACCAGTAACAATCAAACCTACCAGTCTCCCAGTATGCAAAATTTAGTTCTAGTGGCTCAGATGCAAGGAATGTCCTTGCAATAAGAGGATGAAATAGCCCTAGAACATGCCTTGTTCTCATGGGTTGAAGATGAAGAAACAATTTTCTTGAACAAAGCATCTACCTCCCAAAGGCCAGTGGTGCAATCGAATTATTACACCAGATTAAAGAGGAGAATGGTGGAGCAGCCTGAGATTGTGAGTGGTCAAGTTAAGAATAATCATACATCTCAAGGGCAAATAAATGTTGTTGTTAGACAAGAAGTGCCTTAGCCGGTGCAAGATTAGGGGATTTTGACCTAGATTCAAGAAAAAAGGAGGTATCCTTATTTTCAAAAAACTCAATCTTTGGGACCGATCAATGTAGTAGACCAATTGAAGAATACTCTAGCACAAGTGTCAATATGGGATATTTTGACTATTCTGGAATAGAAGACACCACTACAAGAAGCTCTGCAAGGCCAAGCAGTACCCAAAAGTACTATCACCAAGGAAGGACCTATAAGAAAAGAAAAGCTCAAAGATACGGTTCCTTCAAAGACAACAACCTTTGTGAACGATGCAGCGCAACTAAGTAAATCCAAACCAGAGCCTTTCTATTTGACTCTGATAGTTGGAAAGAAACTCTTGCATAATGCATTAATATATTTAGGAGCTAGTACAACTGTGATGCCTAAGCAAATAACTGATGCTTTGAAAATAAAATATGAACCCCTTATAAAAGGAGTTATGCAGCTAGATGGCAAAACAGTACAAACTGTAGGGAGAATCAAATAACTCCCATTGCAATTATACACATGCCCCAACATAATTGTCAACCAGGATGTAGTTATCATAAATATACCTCCTATTTTTGGTTTATGTTTATCCAGAGACTTTACAACAAAAATAGGAGGATATATGTCTCTTGACTGGTCTCACCTCATCCTGTGAACCAGATATAGTTCGAAGATGAAGATTCTATCTGAACCACTGTCCAAATACCATATCACCAAAAAACCAACAACAAGATTAGAAGCAGATCATACCATGCTAAATAAGGAAGAAAGGCTTTTTGTTGAAGAGCTAGGCAACTGGACTAAGCATGATCAAGTAGAAGAAAACAACTAGTTGTTGGCTATGATGCCGAGTGACCCATATGGGAACTATGACTCTACTGGTTTGGGCACATACATCATTTTTGATGAGGACTAGGCAATCCCAAATGTTATAAGGGAAGAGGCACATACTGTTCAAGAGTTAGAGATCTGAACTTTGAATTTTGATGGGGCTAGAAGTAAACATGGTGCTGAAGTAGGAATTTGTCTTACTGCTCCAAATGGTGATAAAATTTTAAGGGCTATATGATTTCAATTTACTTGCACTAATAATGATGCTGAGTATGAATCTTTAGTACATGGGCTCCTGTTAGCCAAGAAAAAGGGAATTAAGAACCTAAAAGTAAAAGGAGATTCAGAATTAGTAGTAAAGCAAATTAGAGAAAAGGCAGCAGCCAAAAATGTGAGAATGAGATCCTACAGGCATAGGATTTAGGATTTGATAGAATATTTTAAAGATTTCAACATTGAAATAATCCCTAGAAGTCAAAACTCTGAGGCTGATAGGATGGCCCAGATTGGCTCATAGTTTAACCCAGCCACTAGCCTATTGGTTAACAATGAGTCAGTAAAAGTTATAGTGAGGCCAACCATTCCAGACAATGATGAGAATTGGTAAGTATTTGAGAATGATGCTCAGGTAGTCTCTTTCTTACAACAATTAAATGAGTTTGCTAATCATTTGCAAGCTAAAATTGAAGAGGCATATGGTGATCAAATTATATAATTGAGGACTAATAAGCTCCCCAAGGGATTGATCACCTTAGAAAACTTGTTTGACCCAGAGGACATAAGCCTGGAAAAGAAAAGGTTCTAGGTAAACAAAGCATACTATTCTGAAGTAGAGGTGAGTGACGAGAAAAAGCTAAAAGTTGGGAATTCTAAAACTCAAGAAGAAAAGGAAAGATTAATCAAATTGTGCCAGAGATATGATAGAGTCATAGCTTGGAGCTATGAAGACCTTCATGGATACAATAGAGACATTATCCAACACACAATAGAACTGACTAAAGGGTCTAAACCCATCAGATAGAAACAGAAGCTAGTAAATCCAAGGATTAAGCCTCTAATGGTAGATGAGTTGTAGAAGCTTTTAGATTCCAAAATAATATTTCCAATCAAGCACTCAACCTCGGTATCAAATCTAGTTTTAGTTAGGAAAAAAAATGGAGATGTAAAATTGTGTGTAGATTTTAGAGATCTAAATAGAGAATCTCTGAAAGACCACTATCCCTTGCCCTCAATGGAAAAAATTATACAAACTATGGCTAGATCAGAGAGATTTTATTTACTAGATGGTTTCTCTAGATACAATCAAATTTGGCTAGTTGAGGAAGACCAATACAAAACTGCTTTCACTACCAAATGGGGAACATTTGCCTACGTGAAGATGCCATTCAACCTATCAAATGCAAGAGCCACCTTCCAAAGAGCTATGGATGTAGCCTTTGGGGAACTTATAAATAAGATTATCTTGGTCTATCTGGATGACCTCACTATTTTTTCAAAGAATGCTGATGATCATTTTGAATCTGTCTTCAAGAAATGTCAGGATTTTGGGATATCATTGAATCCCAAGAAATGCATCTTTGCTGTACCTTAGGGTAAATTGTTGGGACACAGTTTCTAAAGAAGGAGTTTCTATAGATCCCAAGAGAATCACAACTATAATGAACCTACCTCTTCCAGTAAATAAAAGGGTAGTTCAGTCCTTTTTAAGGAAGATCAATTTTGTTAGTAAATTCATATATGATTTTGTAAGCTTGGTAAGACCAATGACGCTCTTGCTAAAGAAAGACCTGGTCTTCAAATGGACTACAGAAGGAAGGAAAGCCTTTGAAGAGGTCAAGAAGGCTATCTTTGCAGCCCCAATGCTTAAAAACCTAGTTTTTTCCAAGGCCTTTGTAATGTATGTCTATGGAGGAGAGTCAAGTATTGCTACTATCTTGGCTCGAAAGGATGATAGGCTAGAGGGAGAACACCCAATAGCCTTTTTCTCAAGAACTCTCAAGGATTATGAGACTAGGTACAATTTTATGGAAAGACAAGCCTATGCCATGGTAAAAGCCCTCAAAAAATTTAGGCATCTGATATCAGGAAACAAAATTATGATACTTGTAGCTCACACAAGTGTCAAGGAATACATCATGGAGGGAGAAATTACTGAGAAAAGAGCCAATTAGATCACTAAGATCCTTGAATATGATGTAGAGGTCAGACCCACCAAGCTAGTCAGAGGTAGGGGTCTATGCCAATATATGACCCAAGAGCTTGAAAAGATGTTTACCTGAGGGAGCAGATTTAGAAGGAGAGATGGAGGCGGTGCTGAAATTATAAGAGGTTGATCAGGAATCTTGGGTCACAAATAGAATCCATTTTATGAAAAATGGGATTTATCTGAGAGAACTCCCTCAAAATAAGAGGAGATATTATAGGATACAGGGAGTTCATTTTGTTTTAATTGAACATGTCCTTTTCAGAAGAAATTCTGATGGAAAATTGTTAAGATGTGTAGAATAGGCTGAGGTTAAGAGAATACTACACAAAATGCATCATGGAGTGTTGGTGGGGTATTTTTCTACAAAGACCACATCCATAAAGATAAGTGAGGTAGGATATTTTTGGCCTACTTTATTTGTAGATTGTTATCAGCTGGTTAGAAAATGTCAATCCTACCAATATTATATGGGGATGAGGAGGAATGCAGCCATGCCCCTTAGTCCTATAATTGTGGATGAACCTTTTGCTCAATGGGGTCTTGACTTCATTGGAATGATAAATCTAGTGTCCAGTATGGGTCACAAGTGGATTGTGACTACCACAGACTATTTCACTAAATGGACTGAGGTAGTCCCACTTAAGGAAGCAACAAAGAATGTGATCCTAGATTTTCTAGGGAGTATCACTACCTATTTTGGGGCTCCTCGCACCATAATTTTAGATAATGTTAAAGCATTCTTGGGGTCTAAAGTATCTGACTTTGCCTTGAAACATGGAATATATCTGAAAACTTCATCTAACTATTACCCTCAAGGTACTGGTCTGGTAGAATCAACCAATAAGAATCTGATAAGACTCATCAAAAGAGCAGGGGCTGATCATCACAAAGAGTGGCATAAAGTGCTTAATCTAGCACTATGGGCTGATTAAATCATGCCTAAGCAGGTGATAAAAATGCCTCCATATGAATTGGTATATGGAAAGTCTACTATGATCCCCTTAAGCTTGGAAATCCCTACTCTCCAGCTAATCAAACAAATTGAAATTGAAGAAAATGGCCCCATGCAGGTCAGACTCACAAAACTTTTGGAAGTTTAGGAAAAGAGGGATATAGCCCATGATTCATTGATAAAGCATCAGAGAATGGTTAAGAAATGTTTTGATAAAAGGACTTAATCCTAATTTTGAAGTAAGCTTAATTGTTTTGAAATGGGATGCAAGAGCCACCAAGCCAGGTCAGCATACCAAATTTGAAGCATTATGGACTGGCCCATATAAAATTTGTGCGTGCAAGTAGAAGAATTCATTCAAGCTAAAATCAATGGAAGGATAACCTAAAGAGATTCCTATAAATGGAATCTATTTGAAGCATTTCAATTAACTTGGGTCCCTAATGTATTATAGTTAAATACTTTCCCTTTCTCACATTATTTTTCATTGATTTCCTGCTTTTCTTTGAAATAAGTGTTTTAAACACATGTCGATAGATCTTTTAAAGCTATAATTTTCACAAATTTTGATCTAGCAGAAGGTGGAGTTTTCTTTTTGAGCAGGCTCAAAAGTCTTGGGGGTCACCAGTAACTGTAGAGTAAATTTTTACTCTATGTTGCATTTTGATTCTCAATTGCACACTACAATTTTGGTTCCCACATACCTTGGTCACAGCGGTAGAGTTTTGAAATAGAGCGCAGGTTCAATTATTTTGATGCATTTCCCGTCTAAGTGTCGAAGTGTAGCAGAAGCTGCCAAGTGGCGTAGTTCAAGCATGGGTTCTGTTTCCCCTTTTTTGTTTCCTTCGGTTCATTCTTACCTAAGTGTTAAAATCATGTAGAAGCCACCAAGTGTCACTTTTCAAAACATGGAGCTAGCCAATTGGCATCGTCCGAGACACTTTTTATAAATTTTAGGAGGCCACAAAATGTGCCACATATCCAATAGCCACTTAGCAAAAGTCACCACGTGTTAGCATCTGAGAGACAGTCGGTTCAATGCCTGGGTTTAATTCCTTGGTTCAACATTTTTGGTTTAATACCTTGATTAATGTGTGAATGGCACATAGTATTAAACCGTTGAACCATTGAACCATTTTGGGTTCATCAGGCAATTCAAGGGAGTGTCCCAAGAATTCAAAGCAGCCAGTACCTTTTCAAAAGGTAGAAACACATCATTTCATTTTAAAGTGCTGAAGAGCAGTAGAGGCCACCAAGTGTCACTCTCTGAGCCCATTCCTACTCCATTCCCAAAAGCAGTGGAAGACACCACATACACTAGTAGGAGAATCGGAAGATGCCACATATCTTCCCAAGAACAGTGGAGGCTGCAACGTGTCAACTTTTGAGAGATCATCTTCAAGCTTCATTATTGAATAGAAATTATGGTGGGTCTCAAGTGTTATTTCAAAGGTCTACGAAAGATGCCAAGTGTCACCATCTATAGGAGCCTAATATGTGCCCCAAATAATTCTATAGCATAGCTAAAGAGAAGTGAAGTGAGCCACATGTCTTCGATAAATCAAGCAAAAAGCACCAAGTGTCGTTCTTTGGTGCCTTCTAAGTGACAAGGAGAATTTTAGGAGATCGATTAAGTGTCCTCTCTCATTTCAACAGAATAGAGTGTTCCGTGTATTTATTACAGCAAAGCAAGATGGAGAGAAACTCAGTGGGAGTTATTTCTGGTAGATGGAAAAGTTCACTGGGTAGATTTTTGGGGCCTATAAACATTAAAGGGGCCGTCTATTTGTCCCCTATAAATGGAGGAGAATGGACAGTTACACGGCTAAGCAAGTGATGGAATGAGGAAATTTAGGTGTGGGAGGAGGTACTAGACATGAATCAACATGTTGTAGTCAGAAGCAGCTGCCTCGCTCCAGCATGGCTCTTCTTGATAAGACCAGGATACATCCAAGGCATTGAAGGCACCATCTATTTGTCCCCTGTGAGTTAAGGGTGGAGTAGAATTGCATGGGAAAGGGGATGGTGGAAGGAGACATCCGAGGCTATAAAAGAAGAGGATCAGTAACAAGGGGGGACTTTATATAATTTAGACTTTCTAGAGTTTTGACTAAGTAATATCATTTGCTTTTGTCTCATTTTTTTGAGTTGTAGAGTTGATGTAACTGTGCATGTTTCTATGCCTTGTATGTGGCTTAAATAATTAAAAAGATTGAACTCTATGCCTTGGTTGATATTATCTGTGTCATTTGCAAAAGTAGTCTAAACTATGGATTTTCTAGAGTTGTGATTAGGAATGTCATTTGCTTTTGTCTCATTTTCTTGAATCAGAAGTTCTACATAACTGTATGTGTTTCTGTGCCTCTTATGTGATTGGAAGATTCTTATAAGAAGATTGAACCCTATGCCTTTGTTGACATTTTCTATATCTCAGCAAAAGAATTCCCTATTGTGAGCCTCTATTTCTATTATTTCAATATTTTACATTAATCATGCACTTGTTTGCTCTTAAATGTAATTGAATCCTATATATAGTCTCATTGTGCTCAAGTTAGGATCAAGATTACACTCAGGCGCATCGCCATAGTTAGGTTTCAATTCTTGCATTTGCATTTCTGTTTAATTTCCTATCCCTTTTCCCCCAACACTTAATACATAAAAGAAGAGACCAGCTTCTCTAAAATTGGGAGGTTGTTTCAAGCTGCAATATCTCATAGCTTGAAACTTCCCATTATTGTTGATTAGAATCAAGCAAAATTTTAAGCATCAACAATACCTATAAAAATGTGTTTTTACATGAATTGGTAAATACTTAACTATCTTAAATATTGTTTAGTAATTAATTTACTAGTAAAAATACCTTATTTAAAATAGATATTGGGTTGTATTGGAACTTATAAAAATATAACAATGGGTTTTTTATGTTATTATTTATCATGTGATTAATTCATGTATGTTTAATTTGTATTTGAATAATGTGGTATTAATATAGAAATCTATATGAAAATATGTGGAATCTTGTATGTGATTTAATTAGTGAATTATAGTATTAATGATACTGAGAAAATAATTATGTGAGAAGAATTTCACGTATTTACTTAGAGTCATTAATACATAAAATAAATAAAATCTGATTGTGTGTGTGTGTGTGTGTGTGTGAATATGATTGATCTGTGTGATCTTTAAATTATATGAAAACTTTGGTCAAATTAATGTTTATAGTTAAATTTTATCATTTTACTTATTTGATTTAGATGCATGTATACACAGTATCATATTAGAATAAAATTCTTTATGTTATGATGCATGTGATAGGTATCTTACAACACAGGGTTCTAATTGAATTCTCAATACCTGTAATATTATCATCTACTAATCCGTGAAGGGAGGACCATTCCCTAGTTGAGAAATTATGTGGGGGATCTATGGTCTGTAGTTGATGTGAAAAAACACTCTGATGATGCTCTCCCTCTTCTTCAACATTCAATCGATAGAGACTTTTACTCATGATTATATTTTGTATATTGACAAGTTTGTGGATAGTCATTTGTTCCATGGAACAATGTATAGATTTATATTCAAAATTTGATGTAAACTATTATATTGTTGTAGTATGATTTAATACTCAGCAATTGGCTAATCTTATTATATAATTTATTATGTAAACTTTCAATAGTTGGTTGAGATAATACATACATACATACATACATACATACATACATACATACATACATACATACATACATATATATATATATATATATATATATATATATATATATAAAATTTTTGATGGTTTGGTTATGTAATATTACTTGATGTTGTTAATTAGATCATTAACTCAATGAATCAAATCATGTAATTTTAGATGCATTTAGTTAAAGATCCGATATATTAACCTTGGTTGAGAATAATTTGGTTTAGATTAATGAAGTAGAATTTTAAAAAAATTTACTTAATTTCAGGTTAGACCCAATGGAGTTCTAAAATTAGGCCAAGAGACCAACATTCAGAAGGTTGGGCAGTCTAGCCCATTGAAAGCATAGTTTCAAAACATACGAAGACCACACTTCTTTAGGAAAGGGTCAAAGAATAAGTAAATGTTGAACATATTCTAAATTTTTATTTGCAAATTTTTCACCATGATGGACCTTTGTAATTTAAAGATTTGGAATTTATCAAAAGATTATACCTTTCTAATTGTTGCAATCCAAGCAAATGCATTACCTTTTGGGAAGATTTGTTTATACCAAAGTTGGGAAGCTAATGCCCAATCTCCCATGCTTGATATTTTCAATACCTCATATCTTACCTTAACTTTATAGGCTCTTGATGGATCAACACCCCCTTAATTTGATCTTCCCCCATAAGCATTGGAATATATTTAGCCTATACCAAATGTTGAAGGAATCAAAATTGATCTAAAAAGAGAGATAGTTGATCTGGCAAATGTTTCCATCTATGTTGAAGGCTTGTAATACACTTCCTCTTCCCAATAGATTGGCATTATGTCCTAAAATATGAGTCACTGGATCTTCTATAGTAACAATGCAAGGCAAGGAAAAAGTCCAAATATGAGAACCCTTTGAAATTGACTGGGGTATAAAGCTGTGAGAAGGCTCCATATAATATAGATATTTAAAGCATGGCAAAGATACTCCAAGATTAGTCCTCTTCCTAAATAAGCCTCACAAGCGAATTTCCTCTCTAGCTTTTGACTTGTAAATATAGCTCTATTTCATCAAGTGGAATTACTTGTCCTTTGAGGTGCCTTGCCACATAAATTGCTTCATAATTGAGTTTAGTTTTATAAGGATGACTATAGGATCCTAAAGAGGAGAGAAGATAAATTGGAAGAACAAGGACTAATTTTATAAGTTGTATACAACCTACAGGCTTAAATACTAACCTTTCCAACATGTTAATATTACTATAAATCTCTCAATTAGTTAACTCTACCAATGAAGCTTGCTTCCTCTATATAACAAGAGAGGAATCACCAAGTATTTATTTAGGAAGATTCTAATTTGAAACCCTAGAAGAGCAAATGCCTCTACCCTCTTCTTGTAACATTGATGGAAATAACTAATGATTTTACCTCATTAACAAGTTGTCTTGGCCCATAGAATACTTGGAAAAGATTATTTTTATTTCTCATGTTCCCTATAACTATGCTTACCATATAAGATTATATCATCCAAAAAATTGGACATGGGTTTGAGAATCCATTTAATATTATGTATATAATCCTAGGAGTAATATTTATTATTTTCTTGTGGAATCTGAATAATCAACTTGAAGGTGAACTAAACAATCATATAGCTATTTATATGTACTCTTGTATTTCATTTTATGAATGAATAAAATTTTGCTTTTCACCAATTTCATGTTCTAATTTTCATCGACCATACTTGGCTTGACATTAGTATTAGATCACATGTTATTTTTATTCATTTTTCATCCTCCAATTGTCTCCTCCCATTGTAAATTTTTATCCCTAGTTGTACAACCTGCATATAATTTGATATAATTTCTTCATACATGCCTTTGAAGTGGCATTTTCTGTGAATGAGTAAGAAATGCAATCTTTTGTGAATGGAAGGACATACAAAAGTGCAATAGTAGGTCAAATTTTAAACAAGTACTTGTATTTTTTTTTTGGTTTGTCATTGTCTGTAATTGATATGTTGGTATTTTTTATAGAGGTAAAGGGTGGGTTTTGGATGGGTCCTATCCCATTTATAACCAATAGGTAGAAGCAAAAATAAAAAATATTAAAATAAAAAAAAAACCCCAAAAAACAAACACACAATTGATCAACAAATAAACACCATAACATAATAAAAACCCAAAAGACCAAAACAAGAAAACATAAATTACATACCAAGTCTAGGCAAGACAATGTTCCATTTTTTAGTTAGATCATTGAGAAATTTATTGAGGTTAAACACAAAAATTGATTCCAGTTCCATTATATACCCCTTTTCAAGTCATTTATCTCCCTTACTGGTCCTCACATTGCTCTAATCCTCCCTTCCAACTTTAAGAACCTCTTTCATAACATTAACATTAGAGATGTAGTTATTGATTGTTAATTTGCTCATTTTGATGGGTTGTTTGATATTATATTGCATATGTGCATTATCCTTCTCCAAATACAAAACCCTCTCTTCCAACCTCAACATATTCTGATGAACATTTTCCCCTTCACTAAGGACTTGTTGCTTCCCAGGAAAACTCGTGATGCCCCTCAAGAGATTTTTAATCAAGTCAATAGATTCCTTCATGATATTTATATCTTTCATAATTCAATTGAGTATATTATTATGGAGGTCCATATCAAGCTTATATCTCTAATTTTCTCTTGGAGCTCATCCTCATTCAATTCCCCAATTCTTTTTTTTGCCTTTAACTCAGCTTCAACTGCTTCACCCAAATCTTCATTTGCTGACATTAGAGATTTATTATTCATGGAATCCACATATTTTCTATCCACACTATGAGAACCCTCCAAAAAATCAAGTTCCTCTAAATTCACCTCATATTGTACCTCATTTTCTTCTTCTTTTGAGTCTAAGACCACAAATAAATGGGGTTTCTTGGTGGGAGTTGATATGGGCATCTCTTCAAGGTTTTTAATAAACCAAATTCTTGATATCTTCCACTTCCATTTCTATTTTATGATCACTTTAGAATTATTTACAAGTTCAACTAGCTTGATGGTGGATGAAGGTCCAATCCAAATGGATTTTTCATGATTACACAACAAAAAAATCAATGCTTAATGGAGAGGTAGAGGGGTTTTTCTTATCTACACATCAATAATAGATTTTTCCAATGAAAGGAACAAATAAAATGGAAAACTAACAGGTATATTATGACAAAAGGGATTTATAAGTGCAAAGTGATAGGAGAACATTGCTTGGTACCTCCCTTCCATAGTAATGTACTTCATAATTTTCTTGGTGACTTCATGATATGGATTGGGTAGAGATTCTTTGATATAGTCACCTTGAAAATCCTAGGTTGAAGAAATTGCTTCACCTCTTCTTTTTTTCCACACCTCTTCTTGAAGAATTTCTTGTCATGCATATTCATTCTAGTAATTTGAGAAATCAACTCCTTAGTGACAAGAATAATCACACCTCTCATTGAAACCATTTTCCCTTTCCATCCAATGAAAAATTCAAACAAATGTGCATAACATTAACTTGATTTTTTCCATATAACTTCCCATACCACCATATTCAAAAATGGGCCAAACTTCCTACTTTTCCTTAATATTTATACACTAGTGGTTTCAACTCTGCATAAATCTCCTCCCACCATAACAATTTTGTTCAAAATGAAACTGAGGAAACCTTAAATCTTATTGCTTAACAAAGAAATTATGCAATTGAAATATGGGCCATAGATCACTTATTTTATACCTTTAAGTGTAATGATTAAATCCTTAATGATCTTACATTGGTTGATATCCTTGGGATTAGGCCAAAGTTTTACATGATTAGGTAAAAAATTAGCACAAGGAAAAATATGAGTTCACAACTCAATCATAATTACCAATGATTAAATTCATGGCATGATTAATATTAATAGACATCGTCATTATAAGTCTATAATTACTATCTCTAATCATTTTGGAATTTATACCCCACAAAGCCCACTTAATTGAGCACTATTTGGAAAAAATTATAATACCAAGCCATGTAATTGTGAAGGAAGAAACTCAAGATTCTACCATTAGCTATACAATAAAAAAAAGTTTTAAACCAAGGTCTAGGCATATCAAACCTCCTTTATAACGAGTTACACCATCTCCAATGCAAGATCATTGACTTTATTATAATTGGAAAAATCTTGATCATTGACTCCTCTATTGGTGAACTAATCAATAATCTTATTCCCCTCTTTGTATGTATGCTTGATCAAACTCTATTGGAAAGACTAAATGATATCAAGAGTTTCCTCCATACTGTTACTTATATTCTAACTAGGACCTTGTATCTTATTGAGACAATTAATTATATTTAGGGAGTCACCCTCTATAATGAGATGGGTAAAGTCAACATCCTTAACAATCTTGACACCCCATAGGACCATTATTTCTTCAACAACATGATTGGATCGAATTAACCCCTTGCATATAATGTAATCAACCCCCCACCCTCCCCCCCCTCCCACACACACACTTTATATGATAACCCCCCAAAATTTCTTAGGATTTCCTTTAAAAGCCCCATAAAATTTGATTTTGAACCATCCAAGTGAGGGAAGATTCTAATTATTAAAACTTATTAAGTGTTTCTTGTAGTTAGTGTCACCCCTTCTATCATTAGATAAGTTACAATTTTTAGTAAATCCTTAATTCATTCTCCTTAAGTTTATTAATATCCTTGGACTTAATTGTTGCAAATTTATCTTTTATAAAAGTAGTCACTTTCAATTCCACAAATTTAACATTCATCTTCCAACCTTTAAAAATTATTTGGTTCCTTTCTTTCCATAAACCCCCAAAAACATGGGGTAAATCCAAATACTATAAATTCTTCAGGTTGTCATTCTTAAAATGTGCCTTCCAATGATTCCACGTATCAAAGAGAGATGATGGTTGAACCCAAACAATCTCAAATATCAATAAGATAAATCCACGAACCAAAAAATCAAAAGGGCATTCCAGCATCAAATGAACTATAGACTCAACACTAGCCTTACACAAAACATAATGATTAGGAATTCACAACCCCCTTCTTCATAAGATTCTCAATATTAAGGATTTTATTTTGAATAGCCAGCCAAGAAAATATGTTAACTTTGGGGATAATATTATTATTCCATGACTTCACTCAAGGGAAACCATTAGGAGAAGTTCCAAGGGCCACCTTATAACCAAATTTGACATTAAATTCACCATCCAAAGAATCTTCCTAGATCAATTCATCCTCAATAAAAAATTGCTAACAAAATAACCCTTTAACAAAAGATTAAGATCATAGATGATCTTGTGGTCCTTAGGATCCATAGATTCTAATGACAATACTTTCCACTCTCTACCCCAGTCATTACAACATGTGTAATCCACAACTCTAAGTTCATATTTATTTTTTAACCTATCACTAACCCTATTCCAAGGATCCACAGTTTGAAGAGGATGGCTGTGTAACCATGGGTTATTCAAAAACAACACTTTTCCCCCTGATCCTATCTTCCATTTAGGCCCTTTCCAAATCATATTTCTACCTTTAATAAACCAATTCCAAAATTAAGATCCATGCAAGAGAGTCTCATCTTGTAACAAATTTCACCCTCCCACAAATCCAAATATTTTGCCTTTAAAACTTCCATCCACAAGTTTATTTCTTTGAGAAATATCCATCCAATCTTATTAGCTACCAAGGATAGGTTCATGTGATTAATTTTTCAAATGCCCAATTCTCCATGACTTTTTGGGTGATAAACTTTCTCCCAAGCCACCAAAGATAACCTATTCGCCTCCTTCGAACTAGACCACAAGAATCTCTTTTGAATTTTTTCCATCTTTTCAATAATGATTTTAGGAACTTTGAATAAAGACATTAAATACATTATAATATTTTTAAAATTAATTTTAATTATTTGAAATATAACATCTTGAGAAAGAAGGATACCCTTCCGGTCAACCAGTTTATGTTGAACCCTATCTAGAAAAGAGTTCCAAGTATCCATAGGCATATTATCATGGAAATGTGGCATGCCAAGATATAAAGTAGGGAGATCCTTTTTTGAAGATCTTAAAATTTTAGAAATATTTTGTTGATGGATTAAAGGGGTGTTAATAAAAAAAATTGGAGCTTTTATCAACATTTAGTTTTTGGCCCAAAGCTTCCTCATAATCCTATAAAAGTTTTTTCAATTACTTAGCTTCCTTCACTAATGCCTTAGCTAATATTATGGTGTCACCCATAAAGTATTGATGACAAATATGATCTATATTATAATTAAGCTTGACTCCTTTTATTTTCCTTCTTATAATGGAAATAGATGGGGTTCTGCTAAGAGCTTTAATGATAATAATGAAAAGGAAGGGAAAACATGTTTACTTGCCTCAAACCATGTTCACAAGGGAAGAAACCTTCTAGAATACCATTAATAAAAATAGAAAACATAACAATAGAGATACATGTAAAAATTAGTGTCCTAATCTATAGTCAAAACCCAATATTTTTAAAAATAATATCATTAAAATCCCAATAAACCCTATCACAAAATTTATTCATATCGAGCTTTAGGACCATACCTTTTTTTTACCCTTTTCCATAGAGTGAAATGTTTCATGAACCAAGATAATACTATCCTAGATTTTTATTCCAAATAAAAATCCTCCTTATTGATTAAAAATAACACACAAGAGAAGATGTTGAATATGGAAACCAAATAATTTAGTGAAAATTTTATAAATGGTATTACAAACATTGATTGGCCTAAAACTTTTAAAATCCTTAGCACCTAGTTTTTTACGAATCAATGATATGAAAGTATTATTCAGTTTTTTTAAAATTTTTATGTTGGTATTGGTGTAAGAGGTGCATGGGGAGAAGGCATAAGAGTCATTAATTAAGAATTTTTGTGGGTGATTGAGTCATGTTTCATTTCTTCTCATGACACTAGGACATGTGACTATTCATATACCCGAAAATGCCAAGTATAACCTTGGATGGATGACTATAGAACACCGCTCAAATCCTTATAATTGTGAGTTGTTACCACTCACATGCGAGATGGTAAGACAACCTTAGAAACTACAAAAGCCATTTTTTTAAAATTTTTCGAAATTTTATTTTTTGTAAAGCTTTTATTTGAAAAGCTTATATACTTTTTGGAGGATAATTGAATTATTTAAATTATTAAAAACAAATCACTTTGGTGCAAATAAATTTAAAATCAGAAATTTATTTGCAAACATAGTGTTTGATATATACGATGCCTTTGGTTCATGTTTATGAGTAAATTCATCACATTTGAATTGCTACATACAATGACTAACATAGTTGCAATAACTATGTTTTAGGGTTTGACCTTATAAATTGCCAAAGAGAAATAAAGATAATTTTTATTTTCTATTTCCCTTTATCACCCATTCATCTCTATTGTAAGACATACATCCTGATAGTAAGATTTTTTGAGTATATATGGGAGTTACGCCCATGTAAAATGATTTATTTCTAAGCATGTGTCATTGATAGAATGAATCTTTTTCACATACTACCTAAGTTTTACGTATGACTCTGCTCTCATGTTTTTTTTATCATTTTTCATGTATCATTGGGTATATCAAAAGAAGAAATTTATTTTATGTATCAAAAGGTATATAAGAAGGGGGAACATATCAAGAGGTTTGATATATTATTCTGGTGGTATATATAATATGTAACTTATTGAAGTGACAAGGAACCAATCTATATTCCCTTGATAACAAAATCTATTTATTCAAAAAAATAGTCAGTGCAACACTAACTGAGAAGAACATTTGGTTAGAATGGTCTAGAAAAGTTGAGAATACTCTCATTTTCAATGAGTTGCAATTTACTATTTGTATTAGAGACATATAACTGGCTGAACTAACAATAAAAACAAAACCACAAACTTGGAAGCATAAAAATCCTAAAGCATTGGCATTGATAAGGGTCTCAAATGATTGAGTAGTTTTTCATCACATGATACAACACACCATGAGAAACACTAAACATGTTAAAAATACATATAATTGTAATTGAAATTGTTCATGATCAAATTGAATAATGGTGATGTAATGAGTCTAGTTTCAAAAATCTTTGTGATCAAGCATGATGTTAAAATTAGTGTAAAAAAATTGGTGTATATATGACTATATTCATAAAATATCTTATTCCAACATATTTAATAGTTTAGAGTCTTTGTAAACAATCAATCAATTAAAAACACAAACTTTTGATTAGTTGCTTGAAAAGATGGCTGAAAGAGAAAAGGCCTTTAGAAGAAAGACTAAAACCACATGAGAAAGTGTTTTATATTCTCATAAAGAGGATAATTATTCAAATAAGTCTTCCTTTTCCAAAATGAAATAAATTATAGAGGTAAATGAATAAATAAAGGATGAGGCAAAATTGATAGAAACAATGGTCAATATCATGAAAAGTAAAATGATAGACAAAACTTGTTTTGTAAATGATGTGGTATAAAAAAGAGTCACAAGGATAATTAATGAAAAACATAATTGGACAAGATTGAGACCCATAAAAAACAAAAAGAATCAAATAATGAGAAGAAGAAAATCTTAGAACTAGACTTGACTCAGTGTACAAGTGAATGTGTGGTTTCAATTTTTGATGAATTTAATAATGATTCAATGAATTCAATTTGGGATGATACTTGGGTACTAGATATTAATGCCAAAAAAAACATGATTTTATTAAGGGACTTATTTGAGGAGTTTCATGAA
This sequence comes from Torreya grandis, assembly GCA_037957365.1. Classification (NCBI taxonomy): domain Eukaryota; kingdom Viridiplantae; phylum Streptophyta; class Pinopsida; order Cupressales; family Taxaceae; genus Torreya; species Torreya grandis. Next base: position 1,999,426 of record JARHVA010002451.1, read on the forward strand.
GAAATATGTGGTCTGGTATATTTAGTGGAAAAACATGTAGGCAACCTGAAGAAAAAGAGTCATTTTGACTCTAGTCAGTGGGGCTTCTAAATTTGAATCTTCAAAATGTCTTATACCTTCCTCAACTAAAAAAAAAACTTGTTATCCTTGGTGCTCATTTGATAAAAAGGCAACTCCATTTTGTTGGATGATGGAGAAGTTAACATCAAAAGGAAATGTGATACTATTATTGTCTTGACTGGGTTTGAAGAAGGCAAGTTGATAAAACTTAGAGGTGAGTCTTCAATTTCTAGAAATGTTTCTCATATCATTGGAGGAAGAATGTCCATGCATATTTTCAATAATGTCCCCTAAATATTTATAAATATCTTGGTGAATACTAGAAAAGGATAATTATTTCATTAGCTAATAATAATGGATCCCTAAATATTTCTTTAATATCTTAGTGAATATTAGACAAGAAGTATAATTTCATTGGCTAATCTTTGAAAAAAATTCAAAGTATGGGTAAATTGAATGGCTATTCAAATGAATATTTGAAAAAACTTATAATTATATGGCAATTTAAATGTAATATTAAAAGTAAGATATATTGACATCCTATTACTTTTAGATTGTTTCTTCTCAAAGTGATATCTTTTATCTTGATTTTTATTTAAAACTTCATTTTTCACAAAGAAACAATTTTTGGTTTCTTTTTATGAAGAGACACCAAAAAAAATCTTTTCCATCTTTGAAGAAAAATATGTGTTCTATCATATTATTTTGACAAGAACTAAAAAAGGCACTGAGTGTCAAGTCAAAGTGAAATAAAATCTAAATTTGATAGTTGTATAGTTGTATTTACATTTTTTTTCTATAAGATATAATAAAAAATATTTAATAAATAAAATTCATCAAAACAATTCATAATAGATTCCTTAAAAGTTATTTTGATAATATACAAATGGGATAAAACAATAACATAAAAACTATCACTTGTTCCCAAAGGTGCAATGGATACTTTGATAGGGAAATAAAAAGAATTGGTAGACATTAATTCACCAAAAATCAAGTGTTTAAAAATGTAATCAAGAAAAAAAATAATTTTTATTATTATTCAAGAAGTCTTGAACAATGAGCACATTATACAAATCTTCTTACAAATTTTACAAGTAATTAAAAAATAAGACCAAAAAAATATTTATGTACGTAATATGTGTAATCACTCAAATTTGGTAATGAATATTTGATAATGTCATTTTTGGCCTACTTTTACTTTAATTGACTTGAGCACTTAATCTAGACCTATTTCACCACCTCACTCTATCTCAAGTACTTATATGGGCCTATCCCTTTCTAAGTTATTTTAATAAGCTTACAAAAATGTTCTTAATTACTAAAACCCTCTCTAAACATTTGTATGGACATCCTAGATCCTTAAAGACAAAATCAACTAGAATGGGATGAGACCAACTAGATGATAATGTCCTATATTTTTACCTAAGCAATGACTATTTTTTTAAATTTAGACACTCCCTTATATGGTGGTATGTATTTTTAGAATAAGTAGTGTGAGGTCTTCTCATTTTGGATTTATATAAAGGCACATCTAAGTCACTTATTTTACCTCTTGGAAATTTCAATATTGACCCACACTTATGCTACTAAAACATTGAGCAAAACTTCCCTATTATTTCCAAATTTGATTCTATTCATTTGAAGCAGTTTTTAGCCTTGTTAAGAGGCTATTTTATCCAAGTCAAAGAAAAATATTATCAAGTATTCAATCCATCTCCAAATGCGTACATGTAGAAAAATGATCATAATCACACAAAACACTCTAAGTAGAAGAACTATGGGATTGATTTTACGTAGGTGATAATCAATCATCATAAGCGTGATTGGGGTCAGTTTAATCCATTACACTCACCCCTTTTTATTTTTAAGGTCTTTGCTATTGTAAGCTATATTAAGGTTTCAACTTTGAAGAAGTCATTTATAGGTCATCAATGCATAATCAAAAGTCAAAAACTTTCACATAGGGGTATTTCAATTAGGTACATGTGACTGTGCCCTAATTTTTCTATTTTTTATAGAGGACAAAATCAACCATCATAAGATTTTAGTGGATGTTGATCCTATCCTCTTTTAGTTGAAATTGACCCTAATCAATGACATTTATAGTTTTTATTGCATGTGCACAATCAATTTTTATTGATAGGCAAAAAATAACTAAGTCTTTCTGTGTTGTTTATAATTAATTTCTTTTATTCATTCATTCCTTCTCTATTTTAGTATTTTACTTTAATTATACTAGTTGTAAGTTATTTTATAACATTTTTTTATCTTTGATTTAGTTTAGATAAAATAGACTATTGACATGGCTAAAAACTATTTAAAATAAATAAAATTAGATTTGGGAAGAATAAGAAAGTTTTATTTAGTGTGAAATAGTATAAATATGATTTAATATTGAAATATACAAGTATTAAAGCCATATGTAGATGCATACATGTATAAAAATGAGAAAAATTACACAAACACTCTAAGTGAGATAACTACATGGGCTTGATTTCCATATTCAAAATATTGGATATGTAAGGAGTGATCAATCATCATGAGGGTGATTGTGGTCAACTCAACCAATTACACTGCCCCATTTCTCTTTGTATGTTTTTAGCTATTACAAGCTCTATTAGGGTTTAAAATTTGAAGAAGTCATTTTAGGTCATCTGTTCACATTCAAAGGCTAAATTTATGTACATGTGTGTTTCAAGAAGACACAAATGAATGTGACCTATTTTTCCTGATTTTTCATAGAGGAAAAGATTGATCCATAGAAAAAATAGTGGTAGTCAATCCTAATCCCTTTTGGTTGGTTATGACTATGAGTAGTTACAACTATAGTTCCTTTTGCATGTGTAAGATCAATATGAGTTGATTATCTCCATATATTTTTTAGTTGCACATAATCAACATACAAATATAAACAACTAAGTTTTTGTAAGTCTTATTGTATTTTCCATATTTAGCTTCATTTCATTCATTTGTGTTTCATCCATTTTAGTACTTTATGTTCATTATTCTATTTAAAATTTATTTTTACAACATTTTTTATATTTATATTAATTTTATCTCAATTAGAGTTAATACACTAAATAATTCTAAATTTTAATAAAACATATTGATGAACTTGATGTGAATTGAACACACAACCTTTTAATTATTATGATAAGGTTATTATTAGCTTACCATGTAACATGAATGTCATGGACATGCCAAAAATTATGCAAAATGTCAAAAGCATAACAACCTCAATCATGCTCCATCATATGAATTACAACCCATTATTTCACCTTAGCCTTTTTTTCTTTCTTTGGGGTTTTGATTTTATTGAAAAATAAATAAGAAATTATTATATGGCCACAAGTTCATCATTACCATTATAGATCCTTTCAAAAAATGGGCTAAGGCCATACCTTTACAGTCTACTACAAGTGAAGATACATATCGATTCCATGACATGTTACTTCAAGGTTGTTAGGATCTGGAGCAAACACAGCTCTGATACCACTTGTTAGGATTAAGAGCACAATTGATTACCTTGTATAAGCAACTAAACATGGAATTAAACCAAAAGTAATATGTAACTAGAATTTAGAAATAGCACAAAATATGAGAGACAATACAATTTTGTATTAACACTCTTCCAGAAGGAAATACACTGAAGAAATCACACTCTTCCCACACCTCTTGGGCATACCAGTAATTATCCCTCAAGAGTTCTCTCTCTCACACAATCAATTACAAACAACAATCAACTCAACACCGAGTTGTTGTTCCCTCCACTAGTCAATAACAATACTGCCAGTCCACCAAGTACTCAAAGTACTCCAAGTAGATCTCCTTGATCTTGCTCTTTGTTGTGTTGCAGATCTCCTTAGACCTTGCTACGCCATAGATCTCCTTTGACCTTGCACACACACACACCTACAGATCAACTGACTTTACTTACCATGTAGATCTTCTACCTGATCTTGCACAACCTATAGATCAACCTAGTCTTGCACACTTGCAAACCCTCTAGATCTTACACACCTTGGAAGAACCCTTGTCCTTGCTTTTACAAGTCCTTTTGATCCTTCACACTTACAATACAACCCCATGAGTCTCTTAAATAGATCCCATACAAACAATAATTAGACTTCCTAATTACAATAATTAGAAACACAGACTCAAGACTAAAATTAGTCTTTTACATGCAAACTGACTGTTTATCTAAAATTAGACCAATTTTGGAAGCGTATGTAAATGCACGCACACACAGGTTGCCAACATTGGTTCCTATCTGACCAATGTCGACCAACCCCTAATCAATGTTATTTGCTCTACACACTGAATATGATCGACGTCAATTTGCCTGACTGACGTCAGTTTCTCTGCAACTCAACAACCTCCTCCATTTGGATCAGTGAAGCTTTTAACTCCACAATCTAATAATCTCCCACTTAGAGATAAATAGCTACACTTGTACCTGTACCTGTACATCATCTAATTTTGTTTCTTGGCTTGTATCCCTCTTCAAGTTTAGTCTTGAAGACCAACCACCACATATCCTATGGTGCTTCTCCTATCATCCAAGTAACTTGCCATATCTAAATCTACATACCCATGTAGAGAAGTGCCTGACCCTGCATAACATGTATACCTACTACTGGTCCCTCTCAGATACCTAAGAATCCACTGAATTGCTTCCCAGTGCTCCTTTCCTGAATTGGCCATAAACTTGCTGACAACTCCCACTGCTTGGGTAATATCAGGTCTAGTACTCATGTACTCAACCTCATCATGTGATTTTGGACATTATTCTGTGAACTGCCCATCCATAAGTGAGCTAACTGGTTCTGCATCCTGCATATTGAACCTCTCCACTACCTTATTCACACAATCATCTAGAGACAAAATCAACCTGTGACTTTCCCTATCTCTAGAAATACTCATGCCAAAGAATTTTGCTGCTCCCAAATCCTTCATGGCAAACCTCTGAACTAACTTTACCTTTAGCTCAACAATCTCCTACATGTGTGACCCTATAACAAGCATATACACTACATACAGTAACAAGATAATGTAGCTAATATTATCCAACCTAGTAAAGTAAAAACAATGGTCACATTGACATTGACTAAAGCCATGCTTTGTCATACACCTATCAAACCTTAAACACCATTATCCTATAGCCTGCTCAAGACCATATAACCTGGCCTTTTGTCTCACGTGTCCATTCTCTCCTTTCTTTAACCTAGGAATCCATTCATCTTTCAATGCTTTCATCTCAGTTGGCAACTCTACCAAATCTCCCATTTAGTTCTTTCCCAAGGAATCAATTTCCTCATTCATGCCATGCTCCCACTATTTCCTAGATTCTACCTACATTACCTCTTCAAAACTTCTTGGTTTTTGACCATCAGTGAGCAACAAGTAGTGTAGAAAATGGGAATAATGAATTTGAGGCTTACTTACCCTTTTAGTCCTCCTCATGGGCATTTGAGACTCCTTGACAGCTTACTGTCTGTTAGGTTGTGGAGCTAAAAGCTTCAACCTTTGCAAACTGAGGAACAGATGGTTGCTGAGTTCTACAGGAACCGGCGTCGGCAGCAGGACCGACGTCGACAGAGACCAGTGCAGAAGGCCACCGGCGACGGCAGGAAGTCAGTCGACGTCGGCAGAACCAGACAAGCAGGGACCGACATCAGTCGCCTGTGTGTTCCAGAACTGCCCGTTTCACGGACAGTTAGTTAAGTGAACAAAGAGTTTGCATGTTGAGACCAGTTAGAGTCTTGTGCTGTGAGGACTATTGTCTAAATTAAGAGTCTAAGTTAGTGTTTGAGTTAGGGATCTATTTATAGACCCATTGGCATGTATTGTAAAAGGCATGAGATAGAAAGGAAGAGTTCCTTCTAGTTGTAAGATCTGTGAGTTGCAGGTTGTTGCAAGCTCATTGGGGATCTACATGTAAGTTTGGTCTTTGAATTGCAGGTTGCAGGTTCATGAGAGATCAGCTTGAAGTGCTATAGAGTGCTTGATGTACCGGCAGGGTTATTACTGACTGGTTGGTGAGGTGAACACCAATTCTATGTGTGAGTTGGTTGTTGGGACCATTTTTTGTGTAGGAGAGTGTGTGTGAGAAGAATTACTTAACACTTGAGGTGTGGCGAATCTCTGTAAGGTGAAAGAGTGTGGCAGCTCTTTGTTGTATTCTTTTCTGTTAGTGTTAATACAAGATAGTGTATTGTCTCTCATATTCTGTGCTATTGGTGAATTCTAGTTACTTGTGTTTCTGGTTATTTCCGCATTTCAATTGCTTATATTTGGTAATCATACTGTGCTCTTTCTGAGGAGCAAGATCCTAACTAGTGGCATCAGAGCATGTTTGTTGTTCTTGATTCCTGACAACTGGTATCAGAGCCTTGGTTGTAGGTTCTTAAGCTTGATACCAACAATTGGTATCAGAGCTTTTGGTTGGGATACTAACAGATTGGTGCAGATCTGGGTAGTGTGTTTTGATTACAGGTTACTCACAGGGTTTCTGTTTGAGTGGGAGTTGAGCAATGATAGAAAGTAGTCAACTACGAATGGAGAAGTTCAATGGCAAGAACTACCAATTATGGAGGATGCAGATTGAGGACTATCTGTATCAGAAAGATTTGTACTTACCATTGGGTGGGGTTGCTAGCAAACCCTTGGATATGAAAGATGAAGAATGGGAGGTTCTTGATCGGAAGGCTCTGGGATCTGTTAGATTGAGTCTTGCATCATCTGTGATTTCCAGCTTATCACAGTGTAAGACAACGGTGGAGTTGATGGAATCTTTGGCAAATTTATATGAAAAACCCTCAGCTTCGAATAAGGTATTTCTTATGAAGCGTTTATTTAATTTGCAAATGTTGGAAGGTGGATCTGTTCATAGCCATCTTAGTGATTTCCATGGTTTAGTAAACCAGTTAAGTTCAGTCAATATTGTATTTGATGATGAAATAAGAGCTCTCTTAATCTTGTGTTCATTACCTGAAAGTTGGGAAGGTTTGGTAATGGCAGTTTCTAATACTGTGTCTCCTTCAAAAGTCTTAAAAGTGGATGATATTGTGAGTGTAATCTTGAACGAAGAGATACGCAGGAAAAGCACAGGTGAATCATCTGGAGATGCTTTGAGTGTTGAAGGAAGAGGAAGGCCAAGAGAGAAGATAGAGCGTGGGAGATCAAGGTCGAAGACGGGCAAGAGATCCAAGTCCAGGTATGGCAGAATAACCTGCTGGAAATGTGGAAAGCAAGGGCACTTAAAGAGAGATTGCAGATCAGGTACAGATCAGCATGAAGAACATGAAGAAGAAGCAGATGTTGCAGGTTACGTTGCACAGGATGCTCTGGTATGTTCTTTGGATAAAGTAGAATCTTGGGTATTAGATTCTGGTGCCTCTTTTCATGCATACCCACATAGGGAATTTTTTCATGAGTATGTCCAGGGAGATTTTGGAGAAATTTGTGTAGGGGATGGTAAGTCTTGTCAGATTGTTGGCAAAGGCAAAGTGAAGCTGAAACTGCAGACAGGTAACACATGGGTGTTAAAGGAGGTCATGCACGTCCCAGTTCTGAAGCGGAATCTGATTTCTGTCAGAAGTTTGGGTGAAGAGGGTTGCACAGTAACTCTCACAGCGGACTCTTGGAAGGTTACCAAGGGTACACTTGTTATAGCTAGAGGTAAGAAAGTAGGTACGCTTTATCTATCTACTTGTTTTACTGATTCTTCTTTTGGGTTATCTACTTCAGCTATAGATTTGGAGATGTGGCTTGATAGGCTTGGTCACATAGATATGAAGGAGATGTTGGTTCTTGAGTCAAAGGATATGCTTTCAGATTTGGAAGGCATGGATCGTGGTTTCTGTATGCAGAAGAAGAAGGTGAGATTTCTTGAGGAATTCGATGTTAGTGACAAGAACAGGAAAGCCTTGGTTTTCAAGGAGAAAGTGACGGACAGAGTTCAGCACAAGGTGCAGGGGAATTCTGAGCAGAGCAAGGGTGTTTTGGACAAGGGTTTGATCCAAAAGGAGCTCGCGGGAAAAAGTCAGGTCTCACAAGAAAAACACAGAGACCGACGTCGGCAAGAAAACTGGTGTCGGTGTCCAGACAGGGACCGATGTCGGCTATGTGCAGCCCGACGTCGGTGACTCAGGGCAGATAGAGACCGGCGTCGGCCAGGGGAAACTGACGTCGGCGGAGAGGCAGTCACAGGGAACCAACATCGGTCGGCTGTAGACTGAGATGTGACCGGCATCGGTCACTGAGACGAATTTTGGGTGGACAGCAAGCTGTCATGGAGTCTCAAGCGCCCGTATGGAGGACTGAAGGTGTAAGTAAGTTCTTAAATTCGTCATTTCCCTTCTTTACACTACCTGTTGCTCACTTATGGCATAGGACCAGGAAGTTATTGAAGAAGCAGAACAGGTAGATCCAGGAAACAGTGGGAGCTAGGTATGGATGAGGATGTGATTCCTTGGAGGAGAACCAAACAGGGGTTTTGGGTAGTGTGGCCAGCTGGAAGTAAGCACTGAGAGACGAATGGATGTTAAGGATGAAGAAGAGCGGAAATGGATACGTGAGATGGAAGATCAGGGTACTTGATCTTGTATTAGCTGCAGAGCAATGGAGGTTTGTTCATTGTGTTTCTCTTTACCAGGTTGGATAGTATTAGCTACACTATCCTATTTTCTGTATGATGTGCTTGTTGCAGGGTTACATATACAGGTATTGCTGAACTAAAGGTAAAGCTAGTTCAGGGGTTTGTCATGGAGAATCTGGGAGCAGCAAGATTCTTTGGCAAGAGTGTGTTCTAGAGACATGGAAGGTCATGTGTTGACTTTGTTTCAGGATGATTGTGTGAAACCGGTTAGCACGCCGATGGTTAGACAGTTCATAGAACAGGTGTCTTGATTCACATAATGAGGTTGAGTGCATGATATGTACTAAACCTGAGTTTTCCCAAGCAGTGGGAGTTGTCACAAGTTAGGAGCCAATCCGGGAGAGAACCATTGGAGGTCAGTTCAGTGGATTCTTACAGGGACTAGTAGCAGGTGCACATGCTATGCAAGTTCAGGTTTATTTCTACATGGTTGTAGATGTGGATGTGGTAGGTAATTTGGATGACAGGTTTTGCACCACGGATTTTTGTGGTGGTTGGTCTTCAAGGATGATTTTGAAGACGGATACATAGCCAAGGTAACAAACTAGACGGTGTACAGGTACATGTACAGGTTGCAGCTGTTTATCTCCAAGTGGGAGATTGTTAGGTTGTGGAGCTAAAAGCTTCAACCTTTGCAAACTGAGGAACAGATGGTTGCTGAGTTCTACAGGAACCGGCGTTGGTAGCAGGACCGACGTCGAAAGAGACCAGTGCAGAAGGCCACCGGCGACGGCAAGAAGTCGGCCGACGTCGATAGAACCAGACAAGCAGGGACCGACGTCGGTCGCCTGTGTGTTCTAGAACTGCCCGTTTCACGGACAGTTAGTTAAGTGAACAAAGAGTTTGCATGTTGAGACCAGTTAGAGTCTTGTGCTGCGAGGACTATTGTCTAAATTAAGAGTCTAAGTTAGTGTTTGAGTTAGGGATCTATTTATAGACCCATTGGCATGTATTGTAAAAGGCATGAGATAGAAAGGAAGAGTTCCTTCTAGTTGTAAGATCTGTGAGTTGCAGGTTGTGGCAAGCTCATTGGGGATCTACATGTAAGTTTGGTCTTTGAATTGCAGGTTGCAGGTTCATGAGAGATCAGCTTGAAGTGCTATAGAGTGCTTGATGTACCGGCAGGGTTATTACTGACTGGTTGGTGAGGTGAACACCAATTCTGTGTGTGAGTTGGTTGTTGGGACCGTTTTTTGTGTAGGAGAGTGTGTGTGAGAAGAATTACTGAACACTTGAGGTGTGGCGAATCTCTGTAAGGTGAAAGAGTGTGGCGGCTCTTTGTTGTATTCTTTTCTGTTAGTGTTAATACAAGATAGTGTATTGTCTCTCATATTCTGTGCTATTGGTGAATTCTAGTTACTTGTGTTTCTGGTTATTTTCGCATTTCAATTGCTTATATTTGGTAATCATACTGTGCTCTTTCTGAGGAGCAAGATCCTAACTAGTGGCATCAGAGCATGTTTGTTGTTCTTGATTCCTGACACTGTCCACCCAAAATCTGTTTTGATAGTGACCGATGTCGGTCACCTCTGGCCGACCTCAGTTTGCACCCAACTGATGTCGATTCCACCTGATCACCAATGCTGGTTCCCTAACTGACATCAATGTCCACCTACCTAACACCACCAACTCTGATTTGCACATGACCAATGTCGGTACCTACCTGATCAACATCAGTTCTTGCTTGATCGATGTCAGTAACTATGTTTTCCTATGAGTGATGATTTTTACCCACGAGCTCACTTTGGATCATAACCTTGTCCAAACTACCTTGCTCAAAATTATTCAGCCCCTTGAGTTGATCTCTATCCATCATCTTCTCCTTGAAAACCAAGGCTTTCCTATTCTTGTCAAAAACATCAGATTTCTTCTTTATGCAATAAGCCTGATCCTTTCTTGTAGCATGAGTTTCAAAAAACCTCACTTTCTTCTATTGCTTATAGAAATCTCGATCTATGCTTTCTAAATCTAAACTCTTACCTTTTGACTGAAGAAAATGTATCCCCTTCTTACTCATGTGACCAAGCCTATAGAGCCACATCTTCACATCTACATCTGAAGTAGATAAACCAGAAGGAGAATCAATAATACAAGTAGATAGATAAAGGGTACCTACTTTCTTACCTCTTGCTAAAACAAGTGCACCCTTTGGAAACTTTCCAAGAGTCTGCTGTGAGAGTTACTATGCATCCCTCATCACCCAAATTTCCTATAGAAATCAAATTCCACTTCAGGACTGGGACATGCATGACCTCCTTCAACACCCATGTGTTGCTCGTCTATAATTTCAGCTGCACTTTCCCTTTGCCAACCATTTGACAAGGCTTACCATCCCCTAAATAAATCTTTCCAAAGTCTCCATGGACATAATCATGGAAAAATTCTCTATTTGGAGTTGCATGGAAAGAGGCACCAAAATCTAAAACCCAAGATTCCACTTTATCCAAGGAACATACAAGAGCATCTTGTGCAATAATACCTGCAACATTTGCTTCTTCATTTCCTTCATGCTGATCTTCTTTCAACCAACAATCTTTCTTTACATGCACTTTCTTTCCACAATTTCAGTAGATTATACTACCATACCTGGATCTAGATCTCCTGCCTATCTTTGACCTTGATTTCCCTTGTTTAATCTTTTCTCTTTGCCTTCCCCTGCTTTCAATACTTAAAGCATTACATGAAGATTCCCCTATGCTTTTCCTATGAATTTATTCATTCAATATTACCCTAACAACATCATCAACTTTCAAGATATTTGAAGTAGACACAGTATTACTAACTGCCATTACCAAACTATCCCAACTTTCAGGTAATGAACATAAGATTAAGAGAGCCTTAATTTCATCATCAAAAGCTATATTGACTGAAATTGACTGATTTACTAATCCATGGAAATCACTAAGATGACTATGTACCAATCCACCTTTCAGCATTTGCAAATTAAATAATTGCTTCATAAGAAATACCTTATTCAAAGCTGAGGGTTTTTCATATAAATTTGCCAAAGATTCCATTAAATCTACCATTGTCTTAGCCTGTGATAAGTTGAAAATCACAGATGATGCCAAGCTCAACCTTATAGATCCCAGAGCCTTCTGATCAAGAACATTCCATTCTTCATCTTTCATATCTATGGGTTTGTATGCAACCCCACCCAATAGTAAGTACAAATCTTTCTGATACAGATAATCTTCTATCTGCATCCTCCATAATTTATAATTCTTGCCATTGAATTTCTCCATTCTTAGCTTACTTTCTTCTTCCATTGCTATAATCCCACTCAATTAGAAACCCCTAAGAGTGACATGTAATCAACAAACACTAACCTGCTTTGAACCAAGATCTGATGCCACTTGTTAAGAATCTAGAACACAAAGCTCTGATACCACTTGTTAAGATCTAGAGCAAACACAGCTCTGATACCACTTATTAGGATTAAGATCACAATTGATTACCTTGTATAAGCAACTAAAAATAGAATTAAACCAGAAGTAATATGTAACTAGAATTCAGAAACAACACAGAATATGAGAGACAATACAATCTTGTATTAACACTCTTCCAGAAGGAAATGCAATGAAGAAATCACACTCTTCCCACACCTCTTGGGTGTACTAGTAATTTTCCCTCAAGAGTTCTCTCTCTCACATAATCAATTACAAACAACAATCAACTCAACACCGAGTTGTTGTTCCCTCCACCAATCAGTAACAATAATGCCAATCCACCAAGTACTCAAAGTACTCCAAGTAGATCTCCCTGATCTTGCTCCTTGTTGTGTTGCAGATCTCCTTTGACCTTGCTACCCCATAGATCTCCTTTGACCTTACACACACACACACACCTGTAAATCAACTGACCTTACTTACCATGTAGATCTTCTACCTGATCTTGCACAACCTACATATCAACCTAGTCTTGCACACTTACAGACCCTCTAGATCTTACACACCTTGGAAGAACCCTTATCCTTGCCTTTGCAAGTCCTTTTGATCATTCACACTTACAATATAGCCCCATGGGTATCTTAAATAGATCCCATACAAATAATAATTAGACTTCCTAATTACAATAATTAGAAACACATACTCAAGACTAAAATTAGTCTTTTACATGCAAACTGACTATCCGTCTAAAATTAGACCAGTTCTGAAAGTGCATGCAAACACACACACACATAGGTTGCTGACATCGGTTCCTATCTAACTGATGTCGGCTGACCCCTAACTGATGTCAGTTGCTCTACACACTGAATATGATCAATGTCAGTTTGCCTGACCGACGTTAGTTTCTCTGCAACTCAACAACCTCCTCCATTTGCATCAGTGAAGCTTTTAGCTCCACAACCTAACAAAGGTTTGGACTCCCATAAGCTATTGTAACAAATAATGGATCATATTTCAGACAACAAAAAATTGTTTAAAGATTTTTTATGAAATAAAAAATTTATCACACATTTTAACACCATATTATCCATAAGGAAACAACCAAGCATAAGCTAAGAATAAGACTCTTGTCAACATTTCAAGCAAAATAGTTGCAAAGCATGGTATATATTAACACAATCAAATTATTTATGCACTCTAGGCATATCAGACATGTATGCATACACCAATAAATGCTAACCCATATTCTCTTGTTTATAACACAAAATCAACTCTACCACTTGAGTTGGAAATTCCTTCTTTATGGGTCTCTCTTAAGGACATAGTCAAAGATAATGAATATTAGGAAAAATGATTACATGAATTAGAAATGTGTGATGACAAGTGTATTCAATCTATTTAACACTTCAAATTTTATCAGGATCACAACAAACATGCATATGAAAAAAAGGTTCATAACCAAATGTTTCAAATGGGGTATATAGTGTTAAAATAAAACCATAAAAATATAAATGTGTAAAAAGAAAATAAAGACAAATTCAAACCTAATTAGTTGGGGTCATTCATGATTACAAAAAATATGGGCATAGGGGTTTACCAACTAGTTACACAAGAATAAAAACTTGTAAAAAATACTATGAACATAATGCACTTGTGTAGATATTATACTTGCATAAAAAAAAACTTACAAGTGTATTATACATAGCTTATTGATTGCTTCATCATGTTATTCTTCTAATTTTTACACATGAAATAAATTTGATAAATGTTCTAGCCCTTGAATTTTCATGAACTTTCAACCTCTTAGCTCTTTTTTTTTCACTTTAAAATTATGAACAATCCAACACAATGACCTATCTTTATAACTTTTTCCATTTACCTTTTTGTTTTCATAGTTTAAATAGAGTAAACTATATTTTTACATCACATATAATATCAACTAGAAATAGTCAAGATCAATTACCATTACTGTCCTGACCCATTCGATTATGGCATGTAGTATTTTGACATATATAAATAAAAAATCGAGTAAATAAAGTTGTAACACATTCAATTTTTTGATATTACACTTAGTTTTAATTTATGCAATACTCACTCATGCAAAAATATTTATTTTGTGTGCTATATTGCTCATATATGCATGTTACATACTTTGACAAGTGTACATTCAATGAGATAAGGGTGTAAAACCATTCTTCTACATATATTTTCTATCTCCCACATAGTTTTTAGTTAAATTCACATATATAGTGGGGTAATATTTCTCATATAGTGCATACTTTATATTAACTCAGGTTATAGATTGTTCATATCTCTTCCCTTATAATTTTAAACCCATGGTTACTCACTTTTGTTTTAAGTTGCAACATTCAAAAAAGTACACAAAAATTCAAATATTTTAAAAAATATAAAAAACATTCAAAATATTCTACAAATATAAAATTAGAACCTGGGCATGTTTAAATATCTATTTTACGTCATTGACATATTTTATTTATCTTTTGATTGGTAGATAACATACTTTTTTTAGCACACATAAAATTCAATGGTATTTATGAGTGTTATGTAGGACATATAATTTTACATGGACTAAGATGATGGAATTGCATCTACCCAGTGGCCATGTTAAACTAGCAACATCTCATCCATAGGCTACAAGATTTTTATATGTTATTGTTATATAACTCCTATACTATTGAGCTATATAATTTTTACAAAATATCTTGATAACATCTCTATTTTACATTGTGTACATGGATACACTATTTATTTATATATGATCACATTATATATACATGGTGTAGACTATATTTTTAGTTCTGTGCTCCATTTATGCTTATTACTTTTACATAGTAGTTCAAAATTTGGATATCTATTTGTATGGTCCTTGGACCTTGTGTTAAAAATTAATTAACCATCTTCATGAGATAATTATATGGTATGTGAAAAATTTAAACATGTCCATTGCTTGTGGCCCTTGACACTATGTTGTGTGTAAAATCTGAATATGTACCTTTTTTACAACATTATTAATATCCTTTGAGTGTGGCCATTATCCTTGTGTGTACAATATTTTTTAATGTGGAATTTGAACATGTCCCTTGTATGCAACCCTTGACCTTTTTGTTTGGCATTGAACTTGTGTTTATGTGCTTGTTGAGCTTGATGAGTTCCATTATACATATCATGCACAAACTATTAAGTATGCTTCTATAAAAACTATTATTATGAGTTTCATTGATACATTTATCTATATTTGATACTTTAGACCCTGGATCATATGTTACATACATGCTTTGAATGATACATATTTTACTATGATGATATACATTTTCACATATGATACATTATTTAATTATTATATTTTGATACACATGCTATAATTAATTTTTATTTTTAGATGAGTGACTTTCAAGATACACCACTCACCTCAAAATAAGGGAATTACAATGGTTTTTCATAAATGAGATAAGCCTCTATTAGCAAAAATCATATTTGAATACAAAATATAGTTTAAAAAAATTTAAAATGGTTTTAAATTCAATCATTGTTACAAATTATGGGGACATATGTCATGCATATTCACTCACATTATAGGAACAAAGTACATATTCATATATTTTTGGTGCATGATACAAATTCATGCACAAGCTTCAAATAAAATTTATGAACTTATATTTACATACAATTAAATTTTATATTTATCACACAGGGGCATGACATATATTCATGCCATATTTTCAATACTATTTTTCTATCCGTGGTTATGGTATAAACATAGATTTCATACATTATTATTTTTATCATGCATATAAGAACTAAGGGACAAAGTGATAATTGAATATATAATCCATATGAAATGATTTGTTCAGTTAAAGTGAATAATACATAACTTAGAGACTCAATTCCCTCCAAAATTATAATTTTAAAATCTATTATGGATTCAAATTCATTTACATCTTGGGGTTATAAAGACCAATATACAAATTTTATGTTTCTACATCCATCAATGGGTTCTATTTTATGTTCATGTTTGATTCAAGTTAGGGCTTGGTCACCCTCAATTTGTCATTTTTAAACTAAGGAACCAATATCTCCAAGTGTTTCATATGAATTACCAATTCTCCAATACTTCAAGGAATGATCATTTTCAATTAAAGTTATAAAAGCAACATTAGTTTTACACATATAAGGTCATTCCCCCCTTGTTTCTTTTTTCAAGTTTTTCAATTGTTCATTTTTTTCAAAATTTCAAATAAACAAAATGACTACTTCATGAGATTTTGTAAGGTTTTCTAAGTTAAAGGTTTATGCACGATTGAAGTATTTGATCAAAGAAAAAGTATGTTTCACACACTCAAGAATCTTCCTTTTTACTCTAGTAATTTTATTTCTAGACTAAAAGGTGGGGGAGAGGGGAGAAATGTAGTCACTCAAATTTGGTCATGAATACTTGATAATACTAGTTTTGGCCCAATTTTGCTTTAATTAACTTGAGCATTTAATCTAGACCTATTTCACCACCTCACTCTATCCTAAGTGTTTGTATAGACATATTCATTTCTAATTTGTTGTCTTGGGCATACAAAAATGTTTTTAATAAATTAAAATACCTCTAAGTATATGTACAAACATATTAAATCCTTAATTTGAAATGTTACCCTTCCAAGACAAAATCGACTAGAATGGGGTTGGACCAATTAGTTAATAATATATAATGGGTCAATCCTATATATTTACCTTAATAATGACTATTTCTCAAATTTAGACCTTCGCTTATAGGTTGGTCCATATTTTTAATGAATTTAGCATGAGGTGTCCCCATTTTGGATTGTTGTAAAGGTACATCTAAGTCACCTATTCTACCACTTAGAAATTTAAATATTGAGGCACACTTACAATATTTCATAGTGACCAAAACTTTCATATTCTTTTCAAAATTAATTCTATTCATTTGAAGAAAATTTTAACCAAGTCAAATAAAAGTATTATCAAGTATTCAAACCATCTAGATGCATACATGTATAAAAAAACACAATCACTCATAGCACTCTAAATGGGAGAACTACATGGGCTTGATTTCCATTTTTGGAGTATTGGATACATAGTCATCAATAAATTATCACAAGGTTGATTGGGGATAGTTCATCCCATTAAAATATCCCATTTATCTTTGTAGGTTTTCAACTAATGAAAGCTCTATTAGGGTTTCAACTTTGAATAATTCATTTACATGTCATCCACACATAATTGAAGGTTAATTTTTTGCACACAGATATATTTTAAGTATACACCAAATATTATGCCCTTATTTTCCTAATTTTTAATAGATGACACAATTGACTAATAAAAGATAGTATTGGTAGTCGATCTTGCTCCCTTTTAGTTGATTTTGATCCTAATCATTGATAGTTATAGTTTCTATTGCATATGCACAATTAAATTTGCTTGATTAGTTCCAGTCATCTTTCAGTTGCATACAATTAACTTACACATAGAAAATAACTAAGTCTTCTTGTGTTATTTATAGTTTATTTATTTTATTCATTTGTGCTTTTTTCATTTGAGTAATTTGATTTTATTCTACTTTTTACAATTTATTTGACAACATTTTCTTTGTAGTTATTTTATCATAATTATAGTTTTTATACCAATTAATTCCAATTTCTAATAAAACAATATAATACAACAAAATTCCTTGATCCCATCTAAGATAATGTCTAAAATAAAAAAAAATATAATGACAAATTGTTTAAAACCATAGTTTATTCTTGACATGTACTTGGAAAATAAAAAATTCAAAATACTAAATGCATGTAAAAAACATAGTGGGACCTTCCCTAATTGTCAAACACAAGTGCCAAATGCCAAAAAAGGAAATGAAAATAAAGTGAAACACATAGAGTAGTACTGTTTCTATGAAAATATACATATTACACCCAAAAAATAACAACAATAATAATAAAATTGAAGTGATTATATATGGGGGTTGAACATTTAGA
Source organism: Torreya grandis (assembly GCA_037957365.1). NCBI lineage: Eukaryota > Viridiplantae > Streptophyta > Pinopsida > Cupressales > Taxaceae > Torreya > Torreya grandis. The sequence goes on from JARHVA010002451.1 coordinate 2,017,536, forward strand.
CTTGAAAGTGAAAAAAATAATATTTCAAATTAAATTTCCATTGCCATGATTTAAATTTTTATGGTTATGGAATGTAAGCCCTAGGCTGTTAAAGGGTTTAAGTAAGATAAATTAGGGTATAAAACATGAAATAAATATAATGACTGATTTGTGAAAGAATTGAGATAAATTGATATTTGTAATAATAGCAATGAAGGAGACAAATGAACACTTATTTGGAAACTACATGAGATGAAGGATCTAGAGTTTGAAAACTAGTATAAAAACTAATATGAGTGTCATAAATAGGATCCAAGTGTAAAAATGCCCATAGATAATAGCACTCTAGCCTAGAAAATACTATTATGGCACTAGTTTCCACTTATGGCACTAATGTCCTCGATGCAAGAATTGATTTGAACTTCTAGGAGCACCTATATTTGATTTTGTCAAGCCTATTTCTATGTGAGCAAACCCTACCTAATTGTCTATGACTTGTTATGACTAATTTTGTATGTAAAAACCTAGACCTCCATGTGATTAGGTCATTTGATTTGGCACAAGTAGTAAACATGTGGTGTTAGTTAGGTAGGTTGGACATCCTTAATGCCCCACTATGATGACAATTCCTAGATACCAATACTCCAAGGAAGGATCAAGCTTGATTTAGTTATCCCAACTTAAGTAATGGTACAAGTGAAGCTAGTATGAATGCTGGTGTGAGTGCCTTGAGTGAGGATTGAGACCATAAATCTATGTTTTATAAGTTTAGTAGGGTTATAAATGATTGTATGTAGAAGTAGGTTATAATAGGGATTAATAACCTTGATTGTGCACAACTTGTTTTGAAATTATTTGTCTATATTTGCATCTCATTTCCATCTAGTGGATAAATGAATAAAATTAATGCATATATAATGATTTAGTGCTTGTGTGTGGTTTGAAATAGGTCTAGGCCAACCCTAAGTCTCTTAATAATTGAAAAAATATCTATTGGAGCTAAAAATAGGGAAAATGACAATAGCACCCAAATAGGATAATAGTGTTGTGGTGCTAGTGTCTAGATGGTAGAACTTGAGGCACTAGGGGTATAAATTCTTAAGGAAGGGCCTGAGACTAATTTTGAGATTCCTATAGATGTGTGTGGCCCACACAAAATCTAGATAAGTGTCTAACTAGTCCCTAAGATAGGTCTAGGGCTAAGCTAGGGATGGGTGGTCTCAAGTAAAACTCTTGGAACTCAAGTGATATTTTAAAATGATTACATTTCCCCCCTTTTATTATATAAATGTAGCAAATTGAAATGACTAGTATAAAATCAAAATATGCATACCTAAACTTACCTGTGAGGCAAATCCCATGACTTTAGATCTGAGTATGTGAAGCATGCTTCATTACATGTTCCATAAATGGAACATGCATATATCAGTCCTTAATTAAGAGTTATCAAAAGAAAATACAACTTATGAGTAAAGAGATATGAGAGAGGAAAATAATGAATAAACCTCGCTTAATATGTCAACCAATTAAAAAAATTGGTGACATATTATGTGTTTGTATGTAGATAGTGATCAATTGGTGAATAACATGGACTAAACTAATGGCTTGCTTAATCTCCATGTGTGGGTGGCTAAAAAACTAAATCCAATTTTTAATTCATCATTTCCCACTCCTATTTGGTGGATCATGACCTATGAATAGCTTAGTTGGACTGATGGCTTATCCAAACCTCTTATGTAGGCGGATCAAGAACTCAAGTAGACTATGACTCCATCATTGCCTACCCATATGTAGTAGATGAATTTTAAGCTAAATTTTATAATGTAACTAAAGTTTTATGATTATAAATGAAATTTTATATAATGGATATGTAGCCACTTGAGAACTCTAGAATGAAAATCATCCTAGGGGCATCTCAGGCACTTGGGTATGTGGCTCAAGGACTATTCAATACTACTAATTTATATAGATAGAGTAAGGTATCAATATAGTGTATTAATTAGAACATGGTTTATAGTGTGTATAACATAGATAATGATATGTAGTTTTCCATTCCATTTGATCAATTGGTGCATAAGTGAGCATATGAAACTAATGTGCCATGTACATGCCCCTTAATTTGATATATAAGCATATGGATTCTTTATTGAATTATAATAACTTTTATCTAAGTATCTAAAACTAAAATAAGAGTGCTCATGACATGCATTGTGCCCCCAATTTGAGCAAACTAGTATGATTTTGTGTAAAACTGAGCAAAATTGACAATCTATAACTGAATCTATGAAAACATGGACTGTAACTATTATGCCTTTTTGGGAAAATATTTTTGTTTTTGTTTTTGGGGATATTAGACAATAGAGCCATACCTTGATAGTAGCATTGTGGTTCTAGTGTCCACTTTTGGCACTAATGTACAACTATGTTGTTTTTCTACCAAACTAACTCTGATCTCTATCTGACTATTTTCAATTATGTTTTCCTAAAACTAAGCTCTATATTCTATGCATGCATGTTCTAAATTTTACTTTGAGTATATTTGGATGTCCTAATCTCAATGAAAAACCTCTTTGTATGACTCCTATTTTGAGGGGAGTTGTTAAACCTATGCAAAAACTATCTTCAAAATAAAAACATATGCATATTATGTGTTAGCCTGAGAATATATATGATATATGCATAATAAAACAATATGTGTATACATGACATAAAAATATAAGATAATTTGAGCATGAGTTGGTAATGTATGATTTATGTTATATCTATCATTCACACATCTATAAAGATAGATATAATAATGTGAACATGTATATGAACTACAAATTTGAGTAATAAACTAAGTAAATACCTAGTGGGATGGGGCATGATGTCAATCATGACACCTATGGAGGAAAGGGGGATGTATGAGGTCCCTCATGGCATCTAAGGTTGAAGTGTGTAATTAATAAGAGACAAGTATCATGGACATGATGCATACATGAAATCATACATACAACACACATGAGGCACATAAAGTAGGCCAAGGGGCACCAATACAAGGGACTTGGGCACATGTCACTAAATCTAAGAAAGTAAAGACATAAAAATACATGTTTAAATGTACACATACACATAGATAAAAATAATTTTTCCTTAGAGCCAAATAGAAGGACATGTTCAAATATATGCATACATAATCAAGAAGGCTCACACAAGGACATAGGCATATGTCTAAAACATACATATAATAAAATAAGGGACATAGAGCCATAGAGCAATGGAAAATTTAAATTCCTTTGAAAAGATATACAAGCATATAGATACAATCAAGTCTAAACTAGTAAATCTAGAAATGAAAGTATGTATGAACATGTGATACAAATCTATATAAGAGTAAAGATTTACATAAAGTGAGTGTCTCATAGTAGTCAAGAAAAAATGTGAGTAGTGTAGGATGATAAATATCAAGATATAAACAATGTTAAATTTGTGATATAGATTTTAGAAACATGTAACTTGGCAATCAAAATTATGTATAAGATGCCCCTAAATGGGTGAATGTGTCAAATAAGGAACTTGTATGTATGTGTATGTGCCCCCAATGGGTAGATAGTAGCAAATTTAAATCTCTGTAGTGGACTTGGGTCTTGTAAGAATTTACAAATACTTGTCAAGAAAAAATGAAGCATGTATGTATGATAAAACTGACTATACTACAATAGCTAGGATATGCAGTACCTGGAAAGTATAAGAAGTGTAAATAAGGAAATACATACAATCTATAATTTGCATTTTTTGAGAAAATATTTAATTTTTTTCTATTTTTGACATACTATATTATGTTTTTATTTTCTAGATATATTCTATGTACAAGCAACATGAACATGAAATTATATACAAGGAACAAGAAACAAGGAATCTATGTATAAGCAGGGAAGAACATACTAACCAATAAGTCTCACAAGAGACTAAATATCAAGGTGTCATTTATCAAATGATGAAAGAATGATCATGTGTGCTATGTGAAAAAGTATATGTGGTCTAGGAATTGACTATGTTGAGTGATTTGTAGTTGAAACTACTTGTGGAGTAGGGATAGGAATCTAAAAAGTTGACTGAATTGGTTTGTGAACTATGCTCTAAGTCTGTGAAGCTGATTGAACTAGCCTATGCACTTTTGGGTTATTAAAGACCCATATGGTATAACATGTTATAACTAACATTAATTATTTATTCTAAGAATCCTAAGAACTCAATAAAACTGATTTTAGAATGACAGGGGTAGAGAGGGGCTCTCTAGAATCTATAACATGTCTATGACATAGGAGTCTCTCTAATAAGGGTATTCATGGGAGAGTATGCATACATGGTAACATTATAGAATTAAACCTCATCTGCACTAGTGGTTTAACTAAAATTTATTATGTACTAATAGAAAATGTACTCAAAACTATAACTAGTGGTTGCTGTGTAACTACTTTTGGAATAGGTAAAAGATACTCGTATGGAATCCTCTCAACTATAACCACCTAATTAACATGTATATACTTGAGGTATATGTGTATGGTGGATGGGATGGATTGGATATGTTGTATCTATGGACTTCTCAATAACATGTCGAATGTGCCTACACTAGGTATGACTAATAACCTATTGGCCACATGTGTTGGCCCAACCTATGATGAGAGTATAATCTCCCCAATGAAACTCTAAACTTGGACACTAAAACCATAAATAACTATATTAGTCACATAAATTTCTTTCTTTGAATGACCCAAATTCTATATAAGTGTAATGGTACACATGTTAACACTTGATCCATTATCAATTATGACCCGTTGAATAAGATGATGATCAATGTAGGCTTGTACAAATTATGCATATAAATATGAATCATCATCAATATTATCCTACTCTAATAAAGTGATGAGAGGTCTAGCTAGTACTATAATATGATATACCTCAATGATATTATATAAGGGGGAGTATCCTTTATAGTAGTATGATAGGATGTCAGTTGTGTATGAGCGTAATATGTGTAGTGAACACTTGAAGTGCCTCTTTCCTCATTAGCTATATATTTTACAAATGGATCCAAAAATATTTTCAATGCCTTAGCTTCTATTGGTTTAAATTTAGGTGCCTTTGTAGGTGTGATGACATCAATGATATATCTCAAACTCATGAATCTATTTGTAATATGTCATGATGCCTTGTGATAGTTATAGAATGCATTATAATCACAGTTATTTGGAAAAGACCTATTCATATCAACCTATTTGATTTGAGGGAGAGATATGATGTTGTATTCCAAGAGTTAAAATAGAACACATGTCGGTGATTGTGGAAGATGTGTGAAAAATATTCATGGATAAGTTCATAAAACCAAATTAGAAGGTGGATCTGAAGTTGCATTAACTTTGGCCTTTTGATCATTATTTTTCACTAGGTTTTGACTTGTATGGAGGCTTATTAAAACTTTTATTAGTTGAATCTAATATATTTTTGTACTTTAGTTTTCACATAGAGAGAAGCTTGACTAACCTTTCTTTCACTATGTGGAATAAATCTTTAAATGTTGGAAAATTATAGAATAATATAGCCTCATGAAATTTTGGTAGTAGACTTTATTTGAATGTCTTGGATCTCTCTATCTACCATAGGGCTAGTTATATTTACCAATATAGTTTTATATCACATGATATATTATACTATAGGCTCATTAGATTTTTGCTTAAATTGATCAACTTGATCATATGAAACCTTATCAGTGATGTTGATTGAAAAGTGTGAAAAAATCATATCTACCAATGGATTGAATTCTGTGATGGACTGATTTGGAAGATCATAAAAATATTTTAAGGGATAGTCCTTTAGAATATGTGGGAACAACTTAGTAAGGAGACAATCATTAGACACATAGTCCAAACATGGTACATGGAAATATTGTATATGGTATTCTTGGTCACCCTTACATCATAAAAATAAATCTTAGGTTCCACAAATCCAAATGGAAAAGGGATTGCTACTATATGCTGTGCCAAAGGTGTATGTAAAAGAACATGAGAATCTAAGGCATGTTATGGCCCAATATCACCCTAGTGAATATGTAAAATCTTATATTATAGATAGTGGATATCATGCATAAGGGATTGTACATATGAAAAGGAGGAATGAGTCATAAGAGGTGTTGCTATTATTGAAAGTTATCAAATTAAAATAGGTTGTTGTACAAGTTGAGTTGACCCCAAAGTAGGTGTAACAATATTGTTATCTGGGAGAGTAGAAGATTGACCATTATTTTATTTTGAATTTATTTGTGGGAAATATTGATAAGGTCATCTTGCATATATGAATTTTTGGAAATAAAATCTTGCAATGATCTCTTATCAATTTCATCGAATCAATTTTTGAATTATGCCATCGTAGGTTGGGAAGTAGGAAAACAAATAGTTATTTATTTTGAAACTTTAAATAAATTTAATCTATGTGTTTTAACCTTTTAGGGGTTTACTAGTGTAAATCTTATGTTAGATTAAAGGGATGAGTTACCTAAATTAGTGAAATAATATGCAATAAGTAACCATTGATTTTTTACAAAATTTGAGTTTGCTTTGACCTTATAAAAATATTAATAAATATGTGCAAATAAATACTTATCTATAAAACACCTATCATGGAATATCCAAGTGTTGAAAAATAGGTTATGGATATATTTGAGTGCCATTTACAGGGTCCCTGAGTTAGATTCTCTCATGGATAATATCACCCCACTTGAACAATAGCACCATGTGGCTCTAGTGTCTTGAAAATGACACTAGTGTCATGTTTGTAGGACTATTCCTAAATTTTGAGAACACTTGCACCTATGTTTCTAGGTTTTGTTCCTACACACACAAAATTTAGAACTCTATATTATGCATGTAGTAGCTAATTTATGTTACAAACCCTAATCCTATTTGTAAGTATGGCATGAACTAGAAATGTTTGTTCATTATGAGGATAGGTTGGACATCCTCAATACCCCATTATGAATAGAGTTGCATACATACTAATACTTTGAGGAGGAATCAATCCTAATGTAGTTCTCTTACCTAGTGATTGGTGCAAGTGCAAGTGAATTCTAGAATGATAATGGTCTTGAATGTCTTCAGTGTGATTAAGATTGAAAATATTTGAAATTTGGGCTTAAGGAAATTTTAGATGGTAGTATGTATAAGTAGGGTAGAATAGGGATTAATAACCTTGATTTTTCTCCACTTATTTCTTATTTGAATGGGCTTCCTACATCTATTTTCCATCTAGTGGATATAAGCCTAATAGTCTTGTATTTACAATGTTTCATAGCTTATGAAGATAATAAAATGTGCTTAGGCAAAACTTAGGAGGGTTACATGTTTGAAAATATATCCATTCATGATAGTTAGGTCAAGGGAAACTAGCACCATGTTGTGGAAACTAGCACCATGTGGATCTTGTGTATTTAATGTGGTGCTAGTCTCTAGCTGGCAGGCTACTAGGCATGAAGGGCTAGGATCTATAAATGTAGGTCTAGGATTGTGTTTGAAATGACAAGGGACATTTGTGGTTTGCACAATGGATGAAAAAGTGTGGTAGAAGGCTCTAGGATAGGTCTAGGGCTAATATAGGAATATGTTGTCTCAATTAATACTCTTAACATCCAAATACCACTTTTAAGTGATTACATTTACCCCCTCTTTATGCTAGAAATGGAACAAAGTAAAATTACTAGTAGAAAGGAAAAAGAAGTGTACCTAGACTTACCTAGGAAGTGAAGCCCATGTTGCTAAGTCTAATTATGTGAAGCTAGGTCTACGTATGTAAATCATGATCCAAAGCATGACCTGTAATGAAATATACCAAAATTAGTGCTTATTTAAGAGATATAAAAAGCCAAAGACTATGCTAAATAAATTAATTGAGTAAAGATGAGTAAAGAGATAGGAAAGAGTAAATGAATGAATACACCTCATTGGGTACGTAAACCAATGCATGAACCTAGTCACAACCTATGTGTGTGAGTATACATAGTGATTAAATCATCAAATAAATTAGACTAAGATATAGCTTGCTCAATCCTCACATGTGGGTGGCTTAATAAATCAATCTAGTTTTGACTCCATAATTACCCACCCATGCTTGATGGATCATAACTTGTGAAAATCTTGGATTATACTAAAAGTGTGTTTAACCCTCTCATGTGGGTGGATCAATAACTAAAGTAGGATATGACTCCATCATTGACCACCCATGTGTAGTAGATGCATATAAAACTAAACTATACAAAGTGATAAAAATTTCTAACTAGGTATATTTAACTATGATGTCAGCTCTACGACCACTCAGGTACATTAGGTGACTCTGGGCCACTTGGGAATGCCAACCACTACATATGGAGTAAGACATGAAACTGGGGACAACCTTGACTATGATTTCAAGTATATATAATGTAGATAATGACATGGTGTTTGCCATTAAGTCTTATCAACTTGTGTGTAATTGATCATATGGAGATAATGTTCTGTGCACATGCCCCCAATCTGAAATTTGAATATACTAATTCTAGACTAAGTTTTAATGAGTGTATATATGTATCTAAATTGAATATGGGAGTGATAATGATTCAAATTATTCCCCCAATATTAACAACTGATATGAATCTGAGTTGATGTGAGTGTAGCTCAACAACATCTAAGCATAATTGTTAACCCTGTAGTTGTATCTATGCAAACTTGTTTTGTACCTGGTTTATTATTTTTGATAATATGAACTACCCTAAAGCTGGGTCTATTGGATAGTATCACCATGTAGTGGAAATTAAATCTATGTGGCACTAGTGTCCTAATCTAGGTGTTAATGTCTGTCTAGTCTAAAATCTAGGTGACTGAATTGATTTTTGACTCCCTATTTTTCCCCATGTCTGCTTTCCTAAAATTGAGCATGTGTGTTGAAAATGATCTATGAATAATAATGTAAGAGACTGATCTTTATGATAAACCCTTGTGAATTCCCCCTCTTTTGAGGTTAGTTATGTAACTATGCAAGAACTATCCTTAAAAGAAATAGCTATACAAAATGCGTTAGATGGATCATATATGATAACTGCATGATAATCTAATTTAATGTGCAAACATAACATTGAAATGTAAGAGAATCTAAGCATAAATATGTAGTGTAAGATGTATGTTGTAAATAAAATTACACAAGGTTATAAAAATAGATGCAATCAATGTGTATAACAAAAAATATGAGTAGTTACCTAGGGGGATGGGGCATGATGTCCATCACAACACCCAAGTAGGAAGGTTAGATGCATGAGGTCCCTCATGAAATCAAAAATTTATGTGTATAACAAGAAAATACAATTGTCTTAGACATGATGCATATAATAAATCATACATATAAGAGACACGAGGCACACAATTATAGGCCAAGGGGCCACAATACAATGGACATGGTACATGTCACTAAATCTGAGAAAGGAGACATATAAAGACATGTTAAAATGTCCACACACACAAGCACTAATAAAATTGTTTTAAAGCCATATATAAGGACATCTCCAAATGTTTTCATATTTAATTAGGAAATCACACATAAAGGACATGGTCAGATGTCTAAGGCATACATAAATAGAATTGGTGTAGAGATAAATAATAGAGGCATATTCAAATTCTCTTAAATAAAATAAGCATAGGAAACACATTCAAGTCTAAAATAGGAAAGATAGAAATGAAATTATGGATGAATTTAGTACAAATATGTTTAAATTCTAGAATGTACATATGCTGAGTCTATACTAGTGATAGTCAGAAAAAATATGAGTATGATTAGCAATGATAAATATTATTATATATCAATGTGTAAATTAGAATGTATATAATGTAAGGATTTAAATTGGTAGTAGAAACTATGTATGAGATCCCCCAAGTGGGTGGATGTATCAAATGAATAAACTTGGATCAATGTATATGCCCCTAATGGGTAGATGATAGAAAGTTTGGATCACTGCAGTGGACCAAAGTCTTGTAAGTTATCTATAAGCACTCGACAAGAATAAGTGAACATGTATGTATGATAAAACTGAATATACTAAGATAACTATCATATTTAATGTCTAAAAAGTATAAAAAAAAACATAACAATGAATACAATCTATAAATCTTTTATTTTCTAAGTAATATTTGAATATTTTTGTGTTTTGACATGTTATATTATTTTTGTATTTTTGGTATATAAGCTACATACAAGAAAATTAAAATAAACTATGTACAAGGAACAAGAGAGAAGAAAAGATGTATAAGTAAATAATGGAAATGTAGATAAATCAATATACAAGAAAAGTGTAATGTCTCTATAAACCCAAGAGCACATCCATGGGATATGGATAATCAAATGGGGGATTTGATGGAAGATCATCCTTTATCATATAATAAATTAAATACATCATAATCATCATGGTCATCATACCAATCTATATGTATCAATGGAGACTTATCCTTGGCAAGAGTTTGGAGTCTATGCATTTGAATGGTGTACTACTCAACTATGTAATATGCCTCTCATGTGGTTCTAGGGTAAACCACATTAGACCATAGAGTATCTATGTGAAATTTGTGGTTCTCATTAAGGTCATTGTGTAACATGTGAACCATGTGTCCATCATGAGTGAATGCCAAGCATTTTTCTAATCGATCAACTATGGAATCCATCACCCATAACCATGTACTACTAAGAGTAACCTATAAATGAGTGTCCCTACTCAAAATAAAGAATAATGTAATGGATACCTTGGGGCCACATGTAACTGGTAGTGTAATATGTCTAATATAATATTGATAGTGTATAGCATGCTATATCTCACTCTCATAATAACCAATGTGGTGTAAAATTGCTAAAATAAAAGTGTTAAGATCAAAATCCTCATCTATAGTCACATGGGGAATATATCTATCTACTATAAAAATTTGTATATTTAATGGATCATGTCATATATATATGTGTCAATGAGGACTTGATTACAGTGCTCATATTTGTGAAGGAGCTTATGTCAATGATGGTGGTTGTGCCTGTGATAGTGGAGGTTGTATGATCTAGATAGTTTCTATAGCCTTAAATTTATTTAGTTTATGTATTAATGCTGAGCATGTGTTTTTATCATGCCATATGAGTATATGAAAGTGGAAAAAGGATTTCCCTTCCTATGGTGACAATCTTCTAACTAATTTGTGTTAGACTGTGGGTAATATCATGAATCCTATATGAAGTAGTATCTATAAGATCTGATGAAATCTATCCTATGAACTCCTTGCCTAAATCTATATAACCAAATTGATATCCATGGATGTAACCATATGTACTAAATGGATCAAGGGATATACTAATTAATGTATCTAAGTATGGGAAACTAGATTTATAGGATCCTAAAAAAGTGATGTTACTAGTGTAGGGTGAGGTATAAGTGCCTTTGAATTATCTTTATATTCTCTTGGGACCACTGGTGTAAAACTCAATCTACATAAATAATCATAAATATCTATATGTGGTTGGTCATATTTTGTAGTGGCCTATGAATATGTATCATAATTATGAATGTAAGCCTCTTTTGAATTAACAAGTAGTGGTAACTAAGATGTTATAATCTCATCATCCATCCCGGGTGAGGATGTCCATATTATGAGATGATTTTCCCCTATCATTAGTGACAGTAACTGTGCTTTATAAAGCTCTATAGATGGTATATGAATAGTCTTACTAGACTCCTACACCATATATGTATGCATATGCTCAATGGGAATTTAATGAGAACATGAGGTGTCCCATCTAATGATGTACTCAATGTAAGAGGCTCACTAAGTCTATACTATCTAAATGGTTGATTATTTACTAGACATGTGTATAGGTAACCATCATGAAAAAACTTGATGCATATGTGAAAAATGGAAGGTATATCCTCCATAGTATGTATCCAAGTTCTCCAAGTAGCAAGTGATAATGTAAATGATTTGGAATCACCTAAAAGTGTGTAGATAATGTTTTTAATCCCACTATAATGTCCAATGTGATTAAACCCAATGTTTATCTAGGAATGTCATCAAACCCGCATATATTCTTATATGTCTTTTGAATAGATGCTATATCAACCCCCATGGTTTATATAAATGTGAGGCTTATATATATTGAGTCCCGAGCCACTGTTAATGATAAGTCATTTAAAAAATGTGTTATTGATTTTAGCTTGAATGAAAAGTAGCAAAATTATGATCAATTACTAAATGTGAAGGCAAGTCCTCTTTGGGAAAATATATCACATCCTCCACATCATTTATAGTATTCATTATAGATACAAAATAAGATGGTTTAGTATCATAAGGCAAAAATGTGTGATTAAGTGTTTGAAATAGAGTATCTTTAAATATTATTGCTTTTTGAAGTAATTCTAATATAGATATTTTGGCTGGTATATTTCTCAATTGATCCACTATATCAAATTATCTTTGTCATCTCTAGCCCCATTGTTGTGTGCTAAAGACAAGGAGGAATGGTAGGGTTACATGCTCTTATATAGGCTGAAGAGGCAACCTATTTGGCCTAGTGACATCTTAGACTTTAGGATCTACTATTTTCTATGGGTAAGTAGTAGAGGTAGGATGGGAGCATAATATAAAGTGGTCTTAGTGGGGTTCGAATAAAAGGGGTCCTTTGATCCCTTTGTCATCTAGTAGTATCTAAAGGCAACTCAAAGTGATCCATATAGTAATTATTTGCATAAAAATGGGACTCACATGATGGAGGACCAATATGTATAACAAGCTTAGCTCAAGCCAAATCCATGATAGGAGTAACATACATGTGTATTTTTCTACAAATAGTTGGTAATAAACATGATAAAAAAATTACAAGGATTTGTACCATGAAGTGAAAGATGGCTTCCATCATGATAATCACGGTAATAAGATGTAAGTTAAGAATGAGTAAATGTTGGAAATGTGGACCCTAGGGTAATATAGGGTTAGGGTTTTGTGTGAATTTAGGTTACTTTACAAAGATTTAAATTATATTATAATAAATTAAACCATAATTTTAGATTTAATTTAATGGACTAGGTTATGCCAAAAAACCATAAAAATAAAAGTTTGGAACCCTAATTTAGTGCGCAAAAATTTGGAAAAGGCAAACTAGGGTTTTAGGCATTATTTAAAGTAAGTTGGGTTCACCAAATGTTTTAATTTTTTAGGGGTTTACTAGTGTAAATAATATGTTAGATTAAAGGGTTGAGTTTTCTAAATTAGTGAAATAATATGCAATAAATAAAAACTAATTTGTTATAGAATTTGACTTGCTTTGACCTTTTAAAAATAGTAATAAATATATATAAATAGAGACTTATCTAGAAAACACCTATTACAAAATATTCAAGTGATAAAAACTAAGTTAAAGATAGATATGAGTGTCATATAAAGGGTCCCTAAGTCATATTATTTCATGGATAGTAGTGCCCCACTTGGACAGTAACATTATGTGGCTCTAACATCCTAAAAATGGCACTAGTGTCCTCTATCCGAAACTAGAATTGTGTTTGAGCTAATAAGGGACATCTGTGCTCTACATAATGGATGGAAAAGTGTGATAAAGGATATAGGATATGTCTAGGTCTAAGATAGGAATAGGTTACATCAAGCAACACTCTTAGAATCCAAATACTTCTTTTAGGTGATTATACTATGAAAGATTGCAAGAATTAAATACTAAAATAAATTTGATATTTTGGAACTAATATCTGAGCATAGAAAACAAAAGAATACAAACCTTAAGATCATTTAAGGCTAGGGTTTTAATAGTGTTTGAAGTAAGTTAGGTTCACCAAATGAATTAACTTTTTAGGGTTATGGAGTGTGAGCCCTAGGTTATTGAAAGTCTAAGTACAATAAATCATGGTATGAAATATGTAATAAATACAACCAATAATTTATGAAAGAACTGAGCTAAACTGATATTTATAATAATATCAATGAAGGAGACAAATGAATACTTAGCTGAAAACTATCTGAGGTGAAGGATATAAATTTTGAAAATTGGTACAAGAGCTGATCTAAGTGTTATAAATACAATCCAGGTTTCAAAAACCCTTCTAGACAATAATGTCCTACCTTAGACAATAGTTTTATGGTGTTAGTGTCTAATTATGATGCTAGTGTCCTATATGTAATAAATGATCTAAGTTTTTGGGAGCACCCATGTCTAATTTTATCAAGCCTATTCCTATGTGGACAAACCCTATTTATCTATCTATCTATCTATTTGTATATGAAAATCCTTGGACCTCCATGTGACTAGGGCATTTGATTTGGAACAAGTAGTAAATGTGTGATGTTAGTTGGGTAGGCTAGACATCCTCAACACACTACTTTGATGAGAGTTACTGACATACCAATACTATGAGGAGGGATCACGTTTGATGTAATTCTCCCCACCTAAGTGCTAGTGTAAGTGAAAGTGAAGAGTATGAATAGTGGTGTGAGTTCATTTAATGAGGCTTAATACTATAAATCTATGTATTCTGAGCTTAGTAGGTTATATATGACTTTATCCAAAAATAGAGTAGAATAGGGATTAATAACCTTGATTGTGCACAACTTGTTTTGAGCTTATTTGTGTGTATATGCATCTCATTTCCATATAATATATAAAGGGATGAAATTCATGTATATATACTAATTTAGTGCTTGTTCATGGTTTGAAATAGGTCTAGGCCACCCTAGGTGTCTTATGAATTGAAAAGATATCAGTTGGAGCTAAAAAAAGGAAAAGGACAATAACACCCAAATAAGACAATAACACTATGACACTAGTGTTTAGGTGGCAAAACTTGAGGCATTAGGGGCCTAGATGCCTAAGAAGGGTTTAGGACTAATTTTGATATGTCTAAGGATGTGTCTGGCCTACACAAAAGCTAGATAAGTTTGTCTAAATAGGCCATAGGATAGGTCTAGGGCTAAGCTAGGGATGGGTGGTCTCAAGTAACACTCTTGGCACTCAAGTGACATTTTTAGATGATTATATACCATAATTTTTATTTCCTTAAATGAGTGTTTTCATGCTCATCATAACTTGGGGATGTAATTGCTAATCATATATATAATCTATTTTTTGTTCTTTTATGGATTCATGCCAGTTTTTATGAATAACATAAACTTGTTCAATTGAAGATGGGTAAATGATTTTAGAATAGGGTATAGGTAAGATATTAAAAATTAAAATCCTATAAATGAAAACAATACACAAAATTATATCCATAGGATCCAATGTCGTAACACACATACTTTTTAGAGAAATCATAATCATCATTTTTAGAGAAAAAATAATAAAAACATTAATAACAAACCTTAATACTATTGATGTCATAAAAAAACTACTATTTTTAATATTATCATCAATACTAAAACCCCATTTAAAATATCCACATTTCCTAATATGTGCCTTTTTATGGATATAATAAACTGACAAATAGGTCATATTTTAATAACTGGATTTTCCATTCTAATGAAATTATAGTGTTTGCTTTATGCATAAAAAAGTATGTTAAATGCAAATATTTTGTGAAGTTATTCAGCTAGTGATTTATTTTGATAAAAAAATACCAATAAATAGAATAACTAAACATTTAAAAGATGAGATAAAATATGCCATAAAATACACATTTGGAATAGGCAATTATTTTATCCTCTGTCTACTCATTACAAACTTTGGATTACATTTTTATTTTGTTCTTGCATTTTTGTAAAAATAAGTTAGTCATATTTTTACTATGTAAAGGTTTAAAAACATGTATTGAAAAATATTTTAATGAAAATCAAATTTTGCATGACACTCATTGAAATTATTATAATTACTATTAGAAATGAGTTACATTAATCCAATTTTGTGGGTACCTTTTAATTGATTTAAATTGGGTTTTCAAACACTATATAATTTGAAATCCATAACGTAATGTACAATGTGATATAGTAGGTCAATAAAAAAATATGGTTTCAAATATTTTATCAAAAATTGAATGGTCTTAACAACACTTTAAATCTATTCCTACATTGATGCGATGCAATAGAGAACATGGATTGGTGAGGGTTGTGGCTTATAGGCAGAGAAAGTAAATAAAGTAACACCCATAAAAAATAAATAGGCATCCATGAAGATTAAATCCGAGACTCCTAACATATAGTGTCATAAAATGGGTGCTCATAGGAATTGAAACTATGACTTCAAAACATCAAAATATTTCAAAATGAGTGTCCATGGAAATAGAATTGTGAGAACTAACATCCTACTATATATTATATAAAAATCTTATTCATGAGTATTACACCTACAAACCCATTTTATTTAAAAAATAAATGAAAAAGGGGTGTCTGTGGAAATTTAAACTATGAACTAAAAACAAGAATAAATAAAACATCAATCTTCATAAGGATGAAACCTTTAACTTGGAAGAAAAAAACACCAAAAAATGTATGAACACAGACTAAACATGTGACCTGAAAGTAATTAGCAAAGCACAAAAAATGACTAGTCCATTTGAATTAACAAAATTATGTAAAATGGGAATGAAAATGTTATTAAAAATTAGAAATAAAACACAAAAACAACTTATTATTCTCCTCAATGATGTAAACAAGAACTTTTGAAATGAATACTTTCATTTATTTTTTAATACATAAAATCATCTAAGTATTAAAATGAGTTATAATTCACCTTACTTGCATCTGTATCAGATCGAATCCAAAATCCAAAGTAATTTACCAATATTGGCTATGTAATGCCATTGTGTACTATAACATTGAGCACATAAATGTCTTATGAATTTTGGCCACCCTAGAAACATATTACTATAAGGAACTACATAGAAAATATGACATAAATATTTCCATTTTATTTTTTGAATTTAGTAGTAAAGATACATTAAGACATGTGTGTTGAATTAAATATAAATAAGAACCTAATAAATTACAAAGAAAATATTTAAAATTTATGATGAGTAAAGACAAATCCTTACTTGACAAAACCAACCACTTCCTCCATAAATGTGGTAATAGATTATTCTGGCATTGTAGAAGATGGTGGAGAATCTTGTGGTTTTAAATCTCTCTCTTTAGATGGTGGCACTTCCAAACTTGGGGCATAAACTACTATAGAATCATGTGACCTGTCAACTGCAAAACCCTCATCATGAATAAAAAATTGAAACACACCCAAAGTGCCAAATAAATAAAAAATTTAAAAAATTGGCCCTATCAACATATATAATTGAAAATGGAGGTTTTTTAGGTTATATTATCTTCCTCAGTAACTATTTTAAAGGGATATTTTGGACCTTAATATATTAGTTAAGTTATGTTTGTTTATAACATATAGATTGAATATGTAGAGTTAGCAATTACATGGTAGGCTTGTAGCTGAAGCTAAAATGTTTTATATAATTAATCAATTTAACTATTGGGATATTAATAATGTCCAAAATAATGCCTCCTTGGTATTATAAACTTTATATTCTTGATAGACTTGCCCCATTTTTTTATAACAATATAAAAATATTTACCTACTAATGAAACAAACACTTGCAATACTTGGTTCAACTCCTTATAATTTTATCAATGGAATAAACAACATAGTATCCAAAATTTTCATTATTGAAATGTAAATCAACCTTTATTTGTTTCACTAACACACATTTCCATTATTTAATAAATGTAGTCAATTTAATAGGCATGCCCAGATCTATTTCTTGGAATGCTAGTCTTATATTCTAGTATTTAAAATCTCATTTCTTAATTTAAAGGCTATCTATTTGTATCAATAGACTTATAGTTGGTTTCTTGGAAATGTATTTTTAAAATACAAAAACATGGTGAAGATTTTCACCATTAGGGGCATCATTGATTCAGGGAGTATTTGGATAAATAATAAGTTTACAATTTTTTTTTCTCAAAATTCATATGCAATAACAAGTTTAACACATTATAAATGGGGACTTACAACTCATCTTCATCAAAATTTATCATATAATTTTTTTATATTTAATAAAATATAATAATTAATCATTAATTTCTAAATTCATTGTGATTAAAAAATTGTCCATGATAATTTTATAACTAAATAGATGGAAATATTTTTAAATCACCTTTTTTGAGTTAGTAATTTTAAAAAGGCGCACATGCATCTATAAAATAATCCTTTCAAATAATAAGTAATTTTCATAAATTTTCCCCTTTTCATTTTTTTTGATCACAATTTTTGTAAGATTAGTAAAATTGGATCTACTATATAAGGTTTCTTAAATAAAAAGAATATATGCATAATGCATGGTGTAATTTTTATTAAATGAATTTATCATTTATTTAAAAAAAGGTACCCTAAAATTTATTATGAAATAATGATTTTGAAGAATTTCATGTTCACCAAAAATTAAATCATGATATAACAGTTAATAATACATCATGATAATTAATAAATTAAATCAATTTCCAATTTCATATCCACCAAAAATTAAATATTGATATAAAAATCAAGAATACATCATGACAACTAATAAATTGAAGTGATTTTAAAAATTACATCAATAAAATTAAAATACTTTGGAAAATAGGCCCATTAAAAAGCTTTGAAAGAATGCACAAAATTAATTTTATTTGACTTATATAACATGTGTTTCATTAAATAAACTCTCCACAATGTCATATTTTTTCTATTTATTTATTTATGAAATCTTTGTAAACCCATTTACGTCATATATTTATTTGTATTGGATCATATATTATTGTGGTGAACAAGAAAACTTTCTTCCTTATCACCCCATGATTTGCAAATATCTTTCATAAACTCTACTAGGGTTTTTATTGTCTCTAGTGTTCATGTTTTTTTTTTCCATTATAGATTCTAAAAATGGAAGGGATGATTGTTATTATGTATTGTTTTCCATTAAGCATGAGATTTTTTTTATTGCTGATTATGATAAAGGTTTGATAAAATATGCAAAGCAACTTTATTTGGAAAAAAAACCCATAAAAATGTCATTAGAGAATGTAAATATAAAACACAAAAACATATATTGCTAATGTAAATAAAAGTAGAGAAGAAAAAATGCATACCTATGAATCTACAAGCTCCTAGGATTGAACCCTCTTCTCTGGACACATTTTACAAGATTGGGCCTGGCTATCAATGAATCCATAAGCATATTCAATTTTGACTATTGAAAAAAACCCAATCTTGGTAGGAAAATTTATATAAGATCCATTAATCTTATAGAAAAAATTAATTGAAGACCTAAGTGCTACTTACCATTGCCATCCTTGTTAAATATAATAAAATCCTCCTTGAAGTCAATTATCTAGTCCTCGATCAACCGCTATGCCATTTCATAGGTCAAGTGATTGAAACACATAAAGATCTAAAACCCTAATCACAAAAAATAAACATCACAAATTTAAAATAAAAACATACCCAAAACACTAAATGGATTATAAATCCAATAATAAGCAATGAGTACCTAGTTTTTGAAATAAAATAACCCAACAAATCTATACAAGGGTTGCAATCAGTGAAATGAAATCCTAAGTGTTGAGGTTGAGTCTTAGTGGCACTAAAATATAATTAATTTGATATATATTTATACCTAAAATTCCTTTACATTTGGAGCCTTATCAACATTACTATTATAGATATTTAGGTTACAACTATACAAGCACATAGCTAATTTTGTGAGATAACATCTTAGAAAGACAATGACACCAGGGAAAGAAAAAGAGACGAACATGCATGGTTAAAACCTTGCATCCACATCATTGACAAAGAATGTGTAATCTAACTCTATAATTCAAACAATAAACACCCACTGACAATATTAATATCTATCAAGATAAGAAATAAATACTAGAGTAAATGAATTCACATAGAGTATTGAACCCATCACCAAAGCAAAAATATAATACATTTGATATGAATAAAATAAAATATAACTATATATTTCATTTTTATTCCTTTAATCTTACTAGAAAATTATGGCATTCTTTCACCTTATATAATTACTCTTTTCCAAACCTCCAATGTTGTCATAAATCTATGAGTGCACACATAATCCATATCCATTGATAGGAACAAAAACCATTAAACTAATGAAAAATTAGGGTTGGTGTTTTTTAATATGGTAAACTCCACCCTTCCCTTCCATGTACACCCATTTACCCATCCTCTCTCCACATATCCCCAATACATTTTTATAAATTTAAAATTTAACCTTATACCCCTTAATATGGGGTAATATATTGGGTACTTTTTGACTTATTTTAAAATTATCAATATGAATAGATGTGTTAAGGTATTGTTTAGTATATACCACTTATGTCTATAATTTTTCCAACTTTATATAAAAAGTAGATGTCTGATCAATGCTTCAAGTATATGTTTTTTAGAATAAGGAAAACAACAAAATTATATTTCAAACTTAGATTAGTAGACACATTAGACATATTTACAATTCTACTATAAATTTATCCTTTTTAAATATGATGTACTAGATTTATAATGTGGAAATAATACACATTATTTGAGGCATAAAGGTCACAAAAAATTTGATCATTAAAGTAAAAAGGATGCTAAAAAACATCATTGAGATAAATAGTACTAAATTCAAATGAGATATTTTATTTCACGTAATTGAGATTTATAAGAATACCAACTTTGATGGACCTATTTTATTGAAAAAATGTTAGTTAGATAATATTATATTGAATTGAGTACACATAATTGATATTTAGATTAATACAAAATTTTATGGAATGATTTAAAAAAAATCATTGATCTATATAATGATATTGAATCGAATATAAACATAAAGATGCATAATTAATGCATTCAAATTATAATAAAAAAATATTTAAAATAAATAATAAATATATCATATCCAAAGTATTATCATGATGATAAGCTAACAACATTATCATAATAATGAATTGGGTTCATATATCACCCTGTAAATTATGCTTAGGGAGTGGGCCCTAGATGTATCCCATGGTTGAGGGATCCTATAATCTCATTATCCAATCAAATAATAAAAACAAATATATTGTTTGGGTAGAACAAATTTCCATTGTTATGGATCTTGATTTTTTTAAGGTTCATGTCAATTTAAATTGTTATTTTAGTTGAAGTTTGTTTATTTAATTCATTTCAATCAAATGCCATTTGGTTTTTGTCCATGGTTGAGGGATATTATAATTATCATTGACAAACCAACATAAAAAGAATGAATAAATAATTATTTTATTAGAACAAACTATTAATGTTTTGAAGCTTTATCTTTTCATGTTTATGTCAATTAACGAGTATTCTAGTTAAATCTTATTACTTTCATTATAGGATGGAATGAGAAATTTAATTCAATTCAAGTTGACTTATTTCATTACTTGATAATTCAAGTTATGAGATATTATAATTGTAAATTCTACCAGTCTTTAGGTGTTATCACTACAAGCATCAATAACTCATTCTCATAGAGATTTGTAAACTATTGGAAATATATTTGGTCAAGGGGGAAAATGAAAATTCTACTATAATGCGAGGGAAAAATTCCATCCTTTATTATGAGGGGAGTTTCTATTTATTAAAATAAAAATAAAAAAACTTCAAAGTAAAGACTTTAAGTATATACAAATAAAATTAAATGGAAGGGTTTACATGTATGAAATTAGTAATAAAACTAAAATAAATATTATGTACAAAAGTGAATAAATGCAATTTAGTTCCATCCCTTCTCACATATTATTTCCTCTATCAAAGCATTGGTTCACACTTGGCCCCTAATTAATGGGAACTTGGGGTGGGCAGGATCCATGGGCACTTTTAGAAATGGCAATGGCTCCCCTATCCTTGGTTACAATGAAGGCTTGGGAAAATTATCTATTTTTTTTTCAAAGGTAAAATAATTGTAGACATGCTTGAATATTTATTTGAATAAAAACTATTCTAATATAAATATTGAAGGGGATTCTTAATTCATTTTGTAGGCCTTGAGAAAATGCCTTGTCAAAAATTGGTAGCTATTTTTGGTAATTGAATATTTCAAACTATTATTTCATGCTTAATTTATCTCACTATTAGGCATATAAGGTAGAAAGGTAATCATGTCACAAATCATCTTTCCAACACTGGGGTGAGTCTCAATTCCATTGCAATTTGTGACCCCCCTTCTATAAATGGTAAACTCAAAATCTTTATTTTAAAAGATCCAAACCCCCTTCATAATAATTAAATACCCACCATAATGGATTAATATGTTTATTAATGTATAATAATGGTTTAATAGGTTTTTTTTCATGTTTTAGAAACATAAATTTGATAAGAGGTACTTAAAAATGCTAATTCTTGACACATTTTGAACCACATGAATTGCATATAAATACATGCCTCTTATTTACCTTTCCTATAATAAATTTATCTATATATAGTTTTGAGCCTTTATTTGATGTTACTATTACATAGAAGTCCCAATGTTAAATGCTCAAATTATCTAAAATTACCTTAAGAATATCTCTAATTTAGGACAAGTATTCTTGATCTTTCTATATAAATATGTGCTAGGAAGATAAGATCGCACTGTGGTCCTTTCCACTTAGGCTGATCATGTCCTATGCCAAATAAAAACTAGTTTTCAAAATTAAAAACAACCTTTTGGGTCTTCCCACATTTTTTATAAGGTTAACTAAAGGAAATAATCAAAATATTTTCCTATAAATACATTTCAATAATGATTCATTAGAAACACTTACTACTCACTTGGTTTAAGTTTGATATACTTACACACATTGAGCAAACCTACCTTATTCTTTCCAAATTCAAGATACCTCACAATTAAAAACCATAAGCCAAGTCAATAGCCTTTTAAAATAAGTAAATAGATATCATTTTAAAGTATCAAATCCTTTTTATAGCTACATACATATATTTAAAGGATAAAAATTAAACAATTAAATAAAGGTGGGACAACCACATGGGCTTGATTTCCCTCCTTGGAGATTGGATACATAAATAATGATCAATACTCATGGAGGTGATTGAGGTCAAATTATCCATTATAATCCCAGATCTTATTTTAATTTTTTAATCTATCAAAGTGACCTTAGTGTTTTAAAGATAAGAGAAGATAAATAGTGATTTATTCACATTATAACACATGTGATATCTCAGGGTACTCAATAGACACAGGTGTAAAAGGCATATCAATTAATTTACTATCATAGTCAACTGTAACTTGTCTGTGGTCAAAAAACTTGAGCATATTATGTTGATATCCAATTATAATAATCTATCTAGGAATATTTTCTAATTATACCTCTGATCTATCATTATAAAATTCTATTCTCTATATTTTCTTATCAGTCATTTATCACAGTCAACTGGGACAAGTCCACAGTCAACAAATTCAAATGTATTGTGCAACCATCTACTTAAAGTGGACCTATTCATATTATGTTTTCTATCATGTGCTTATTATTGAACATGTATAGTCATCTCTTTCATATATTTTCACTGTCAGACAATCAGAACACTCAACATAAATTTGTGTGTAAGTTAACTATATCTCTTAGTAATTCCAAAAATAGTAGTTTCCTATATTTAGTATTTTATTAAAATTAGAATTATTGATTATTGTACATATTTAAAATTCTAATATTATCTAGTGCTACTCCTATAATCAAATAAAATTTATTTATCTTTTATAAAACTAGACTAAAACATATTAGTGAACCCAAACTATTATTTTTGAGCCTTTGATTTTCTAATTTGATTTTAAATTTTAATTTTCTCCTCAAAATTATGTTTCAACAATTTTAAAACTCATAAGACTTGTCATTCTAGGAAAATCAACCTTAAATTTTACTTGAGCCATGGTGTGAGGGGTAACTCCCTAATACTCAAGCCATTAGATAACAATATATGTTGATTTTAGTTTATACATACCTCATAGGACATCATAAATGCCTAGGGTTGTGTTTTCAACCCTTAGAAGCTTTCAACTGTTTGTTTTTATAATGCATCAATAAACATTCAACCTTGAGAAGTTACTATCAATGTACCCCAAAGATGGGATAATACAACTATAGGAATGGTGGAATCATTCATAGTTAGTTCTTTCATAACTATGTTCACTATTTACAATTAGGATCAATATATCTGAGAGCCTACAAAGCAAACACACCCTTTACTAGTTTCACCCTAAATCATTGATGCATAAATTAAAAAGTTTCAAATCCAAATCATAGTAATAATGAATGAATTTTAATTACATGACTCAATCTATTTCTTCCTATCCTATACCTCAAGGTTATCTTAATAATCACCCTATTCTTATAAATCACCTAAGGATCATATTAGACTTTAATATCCATGCTATCAACACTAGTTGATAATGTGTATCTCACCTGCAACACTAGAAGAATGTGGTCAACATGTAACTCCACAAACCCCAATTCCTCCCACAAGATAAGAACATCAATCCAAGGGTTATGATATCATTGATCAACATAGGATTACCCCTAATAAAATTTATCTTTTGGAGTTATTAAAAAGGTCAATATTTAAAAAAAATATCTTATATTATGCTTTGCACAATATAAATTTTCCTAGTGATACACAACTAATATTATTAAATTATATCATGACACAAAATAATGTCATCAATGTCATCACCTTCAATAATGAGAACTTACCTCCAAAACATATCATAGAGCAAGATCTTCCACTGTTCATTCAAGATCCAATACATATAAATTTAATCAAGAGAATATTAGTTGATAATGGTTTAGGAGTAAATATTTCTAGATATACTATCTTAAAATAATTGGGTATCAATATGAACATCATTTAAAAATCAAAATAGAAAATCAAAGGATTTGATAATACTCTTTTTCAAAAAATTTGAGCTATCACTTTGGACTTACTAATGGGCCCTAAAATAGTGTTATTTGTATTTCAAGTTATGCCCAACCAACTTTATTACAATTAAATTTTGGGGAGAGCTTTGATTCAAATTATAGAGGATATACCTTCTACACCATATATGTATCAAGTTTATAGACAAGAGATATGAAAATCCTCTTTCAGTGGTAATACCTTTTAGATACTACCAAATGACTCAATCACAATTCTAAGATCATTCTATTACACCACTTATATAACTTATCACACTTGATTTTATGCATATATATGAGGTTGGTGAGTCAAGTAAAAACATGATAGAGTATCAATAATAGTATTTCATGATGACATACATAAAACATTACCATTCACTATACAACAAGAGATGACAATTCATGATCTCCCTCTTTTGGCTATTTCCAAAGATCCTAATTCAATAATTACAAATTGGTATGATAGTAACAAGCTATTATGAAAGATAAAACAAATTAAAAGCTATATAATCTCAATTTCAATCATTTTGATCCCAAAAAATACTTATCTCATTATGTATTCACACTTGTGGGAGTGGGAACATATCTAGAGGATTCAATTAAAAGGAATATATCAACAATTATTATAGAGGCACCATATCCTAAGGACAAGGAAACTATATAGATGAAGATAATCAACATAATAAGAGTGTAAATACTTATTGTAATATTAATTCATAATAAAAAATAAAAAATTAAAGCTTTATGTTTAAGGATTACATCACTTGAAGATAAGATTGAAAATAATATACAACTTCATAATGTTACAGTTAATGTCACATCCCTTCAGAACAAGATCAAGTTGAACAACAATAATTACAAATGACACACTATCAATAGGACATGTTACTACACAAATAATAGGAACAATTGTAAGTAGAATCCATGCAATAAAAAAGAATAAATATAGAACATGATTAATAAGAAAGGTTACATAAAAAATAAGTACAAATGGAATAAATTGAAAAAGAACAACCATTAAAAGAGAAAACACATGAAGACAAGTTGAAAAAATAAACATAAATTAAGCAAGAGAACATCTTCAAAAAATGGTTTATTACAAAGAATAATAATAAGCAAGATACAAAAAATAAGGATAATGTGGTTCTAAAGGATGGAGTTAAAAAATGTTCATCCTCTCTAAAGCCTTTTATTTTCCATCTCAACATTGATGATAAGAAATGTACAAAGGTTGAAATTGCTACTTTTAATGAGCCAATATATGCAACATGATACTTATTAAATATCTTGGATACGATAATTTTTTTAGGTAATATTATTAGGCATAATGATGTATTTAATACATTGAATTTACTGTAATGCCTGGGCTAAAAATATGTTTATTTACATTTAAAATTGATGCTACCTCAAATCAATGCAATGCCAAATTGGTAAAATCATAGATGAGAGTAGTGGGGTAACATTGGGTAAATATTATTACTCTATAAAATTCGATCATGAAGCTACAATGGTAATAATCTCAATAAAAAATAAGTCCATAAATCAAGATAAAATAAAATAACACACCACTTCAACTATTATTACAACAAATAGGGATAATAAAATCATAGCAAAAACACATGATACAACACATTAAACAAATCAAAATAAATCAAAACATTCAATAAAAAACTATGGTGTAGTTATAATTACATATATAGATATAAATAATAATCAAATAAATAATCCAAAATTACATTACCATGAAGATGATTATGATCTTGATTAAAATTACACGAAATATTGGAATGACACTCTTGATAGAACATGACCTACACAATGTCATCCCATCCACATTGGTATTTTAACACAAAATTTATAAGGTGATTACATATGTTATGTAAAATTCCATAGGAATGTCCCATGAACCAAGTTATTTGATTAATCAAAAAATATATTTCACTACACATAGCTTCTTACAACTTATTTTAATTACTTGTACATTCTATTCTTCTATTTTGGCACACATGTGTTCATATGTGCCTACATATACCTTTATTATAGCTTTTGGATTTGATCTATTTGACCCTTTCATTTTTATATCTATCATTATATAAACATATAGGGTATGGTTCTAGCAATAATTCTAAATGCACATCCTTTTCGGCATGTTCCTTGCTCATTGACTATCTACACATACTTTGATTTACATATGAGCTTATACGATTGCATACTTACTTTTATATTATATGTATGTGTGAATTGATTATTTACTATTGAGGTAATGAAAATTCTCATCTCCACATACAATATTGAGCAATTTTTTTATAATACACATATAAAATGGGGAAATATTGATTGCTTTCACTCTCTCCACATTACCATGTTATCACATGTAGTGAACATTATGCCTTAACACATGTTGAGGATTGATCATATCTATTAAATTATTATATTTTAAAATCCTTGATATTTTCCCATGCACATATATAAAAAATACAAAAAACTAAAATCTTTCAAAAAATAAAATATTCAAAAAATCTTAAAAAAATTAAAATCAGGTCTTGTGGTAGATAACATATTATTTATCAAATACACATGCATTTCATTAGGTATATGAGTGTGATTAATCACATGTATTCTTAGATGTTGGAATCCCTTATACCTAATGTCCATGCCTATGATAGGGGTATTTAATCATACATGTTATGTTACAACATGTTACATATATCTATGACCTTAAGTGCAATATTAAACAATATATATTAAAAATGTCTTTCTAATCTCTGATATTTTACATTGTGATACATAATTTACGTTGATATAATATGACATAAATACATATGAATGGGATATATTAATTTTCACTTATTCTATGCTCCTTTGATCTTATTTACTTTATTGCATGATAGTTAGAAATTACTTGCATAATGTGTGTGGCCATTGGCCCTAATGTGCAAAAAATATTGAAAATATATATGATATTGTGCTTGGTATATGTGACATTTTAACATGTCTATTTATTGTGGTCCCTTGTCCTTATGTGTGCAATATTTATTTCTGTGACATTTGAACATGTCCATTGATTATGGCCCCTTAGCCTTATGTGTGCAATATTTATTTGCATGATTTTTGAACATGTCACTTAAATAAAAAATTATTAATTTCCTTCAAATGTGTCCCTTAGACATTTTTTTTTGTCACATATCCATGCACATTGTATGTGACCCTTAGACCTATTATATGAAATTCTATGACATTGTGTTACATAGTGTGTTGTGCTTGTTATGCTTCTTGAGCTTGATTAGTGGTTCCATGATAAAAATGATGAATTTTTACTTTATGGAAGCTTAAATTACTACATCATTCAACCCTGACTATCTTCAATTTAGGATAGGCATCATTTATTCTTATAGAGAATTAAAAACTAGGTGGACATGAACACACAATTCTCTTGTCCACTTAAGCCAACCATGTCCTATGCTAAATAATGGTTAGTTTCTAAAATTCAAAAAATTAATTTAGGTTTTACCACATGTTTCATAAGGTCAACTAAAGGAAATAATCAAACTATTCACATATAAATACAACAAGAGTCATTCGTTAGTAACACTTGTTATTAATTTGATTCAATATTTTTACACTTATACACATTGAGCAAATCTACCTTATTATTTCCAAATTCAAGATCCCTCATAAGGAGTAGCCATAAGCCAAGTCAAGAGCCTTCTAAAGTGAGTCAAGATATATCATGTAAAGTATCAAATCCATCTTATAAATATATACATATAGTTAAAGGATCACAATTTCACATTCACTCTAGGTTGGAGAAATACGTGGACTTGATTTCCTTTATCAAAGTATTGGATATATAGGCAACGACCAACCACCAAGGGGATGATTGTGGTAAGTTCAACCATTAAACTCCCCTATTTTATTTGAGGTTTTAAAGCTATCAAATATACATTAAGGTTTCAAAAATAATAAAATACAAACATATATTTATATGCAACATAAAATAGGTTACAATATATTATATTACTCAATAGACACAAACACATAAGGTGTAATGATCAGTTTTTTGTCAGAGTCATCCAAGACAAGTGCATGGTCAAAAAACTAAAGCACACTATGTTGTTGTTCACTTATAGTGGTCATGTCTAGGAATATTATTTGCTTCTACTTCTAATCTATCATTTATAATTTTTTTTTCTATATTTTCCTATTGGTCATTTATCATAGTCAACTGGGACAAGTCCACAATTAATGGAATCAAGCACACTATGCTGCCATTCACCTACAATGAACATGTATAGATTATATTTTTGATCATGTGCCTATACTTAAACTTATATAATCATCTCTTTCACTAATTTTCACTATTAGATAGTCAACATAATCAACATAAATCTTTGTGTAAGCTAAGTATATATCTTCTTAGTAATTTCAAAAAATAACAATTTTCTATATTTAACATTTTGTCAAAATCAGAATTGTTGATTATTTTACATATTTAACATTATGATATTATCTTGTTTTACACCTATAATAAAATAAAATTTATTTAAAGTTTATAAAAAATAGGGTAAAACACGTCTCATGTAGGTTTCTATGGGATTTAATACTTATGGTTGATTTTGAATTTAATTTCTATTTAACCATCATAGGGTAGTTTCAATCTTAAATTTGGTGTCTATTTGAAATAAAAAATAAAATAATTTTTTTCGTAAAAGGATCAAATACTTAATATAAATACATGATTGAGTTAATTACACATTGGTAAGAATTTCAAGAAAAAGGTGACTTATAAGGCACTACACTAACTACAAGCTTTGTCAAAGGGCGAAAAAGGATAAAGGATGAGAACCCCAAAGTGGTTGAATAATTTCACCATTAATAACCCTTAAAATAAATGCTTACAATGCTTGTGTGCTAAGTGTTCCCATTTCCTTGTGATTATTACCAAAAATAGATTAAGAAATAAATGTTATTATGTTATTGACTGCTCATAGAGGGAATCTTGTGATGACTAAAATGTGTATAAGTAAAAATCCCATAAAAATCAATAATGTAGTCTATTTAATCATCACATGGAAGTTTCAACCTTAATTTTGACACCCATTTGAGCATCATATATAAGTTTTTTCTTATTGCTTGGATAACTATAATATATATTTGAGTCTTGGGTGTTGTGATGTGTTTTGAGCATGGGATATGGGTATATAGATATCTACCCACCTATATTTGGGGATGTCCACCCACCCATTCCCACATCTCTCACTTTATACCATGTCAGAATATCACATCCCTAAAACATTTAAAAAATGAGAAAAAGGTCATTTATAGTCGAATATCATTTACAGTTAGGAATGAATAGGTACATTCAAACTCTTGAATTCTTTTTGCATGAAATTTTTTTAAACATTTTTATTTTTTTAGGTTGAATGGTAATGCCACCTATCATTGTCATGAATGACAATGCCATGATATTAAACCATGAATGACACTACCATACATTTTTTTAATTTTTAATGTACTATTTTTAAATTTATATTTGTTCATTATTTTTCTAATTTTTTAACATTCATTATTTATTATTTAATATTTTAATAATGTTTTTTTAATGCTAATAAGTTAATTTTTTTTCAATTTTATAAATTACACACACACACACACACACACACACACACACACACACACACACACACACACACACACACACACACACACACACACACACACACACACACACACACACACACACACACACACACACACACATTTACATCTCCTCGTAACCCCATCCCCTATTTAAA
Organism: Torreya grandis; assembly: GCA_037957365.1. Classification (NCBI taxonomy): domain Eukaryota; kingdom Viridiplantae; phylum Streptophyta; class Pinopsida; order Cupressales; family Taxaceae; genus Torreya; species Torreya grandis. The sequence goes on from JARHVA010002451.1 coordinate 2,048,272, forward strand.
AAAGGCATACTAGTACCTATAATTATCTCCCTATACCCGTGCCATCTCCTAGAAATTATGATGTATGTATGTATGTATTTTTATATGTACATGCACATGCGTACATGCGTACATGTATATGTTTACATGTGTGATAATCCAACTACACTTTAGGATAAACATTTTTTTTTTTCCTATTAATATCATAGTAATTAATGATAAGAAGTCATTTTGATAAACAATTTATTATACAATGCTATGATGAACCATATTTGAGATAGTAGAACAATAAAAAATGAGCTTGAATACTTACAACATCAAATTCTATGAAAGTTTTCTAAATAAATACAATTGAATACATTAGTGCAAAAAATAAAACACATCTAAATGAATAGTATGATAGATATGATTCTTCTTCAGTAATGGTTTCTAGAAGTAGAAAGGGAAATCATCATCATAGTGATTTTCCTCTAACCATAAACCAATGCTCCCCCCATAAACCAATGGTCCCCCACATGCCTCCCTACCAAGAGTGGTCATTCCCTTAGCTAGGGAGTAGATGAATGGAAAGTGAGAATTTAGAACCAATTGAGAACATGAATTTGTATAATCACTATTTCATGTAGCTTCCTACAAACATACAAACTAGAATGTACAATTGATAGATAATGTGTTGGTGGTATATTTAACACAACCACACCAACTCTAGGGTGAAAAGAGGGAGAATAAAAGCTCAAATGGTGAGGATTACCCATTATTATTCCCTTCCACCTCTCTTAAAATGAAGTGGTCTATGGAAACAACTTTCCCAAAGTTTTTGTTTGCCAGGTCTTGTATTTTGATTAGATACTTCAATTGGATGATGTAGGCTATTCCCTACAAGGGGATTGTTTGGAGTATTCTCAAATACTTATGTAGTAAAATTTCTATCTATATTATGCCCAAAAGAATTATAAATTTTAGAATTGTCAATGAACTCATTACTAGTTGGCACATATTCCTAGTCTACTAATTTCAACAATGCATAAAAATATAGGTGAAAGGATGAACATGCAACCCAAATAAAGCTTGAATAACTAAATAAAATTTAGACTAAACTAAAGCTAATTTAACATTGATGTAAGAAAGAGAAAAAGAGAGAGAGGGTAGGGAGGAAATAAATATGAACTCACTTTCTAATGAGCGTAGTTTTGGTCCTATTGAATGAACAAACTTATTGAAAACAAATCTTTATTTGGATGAGTATATGCCACAAAATCCATCAGTCATAAAGTGAACCACTTGACTGGTGGTTGGAAATCATTAGTGATATTTGCCTACCTCTACTTAGACTTGAATTAGGCCACATAAAATCTTAATGAAATTAATATCAAGGCCCCAATAATTGATCCTATAATTTAATTATAGGTGGTTGGAGTCATTGAAGGTCCCCTTAAGCTAGATAGTTGGCCACACTCTACTTGATGATGGACATGACTAATTAAGATGACCCTTTATCATTTATGCTCTAGTTTAATCCCAACACCCACACCAAATATTTTGGTTAATGCCAATATCTGATCTACCTATGAACCTATGTATATTATAACCTTTTAGCTGATCTAAGGCAAGATGATTCATGATTATGCCGGCTTGAGTGGATTTATAGTCCCATTTAAGGGTTTTGATGGATTAAAAAAATAAAATGGGTAATAAAAGTGTTAATTTTAGGCTTGAATTCTATTCATGGAGGCCCATGTATCTTCCTTAAGAAGGGAGTTCTATGTGTCCAATCCTTGCTACTCAGGAAGAGCTAACATGTCAATTATGTGTCAAGGTTCTACTATGTGTTGATTTTACATTAAATTTTAAGGCATTGAGTGTTTAGACCTCATTTAATTTTAAACTATCTATATGTAATGAGATCTTGATATGTGGCAAGATCTCATTTATTCAGAGTGTTTTGGGTCTTTATTCATTATTCTATGTTTTGATTGCCCCATAACCCTGAGATCATGCCATGTGACATCGTCTTAGGGACTCACCTTTTTATGATAGGTCATACTAATTTTATTTTATATTGAGGCATGAAAAAATGGGATGATTCCATATAACATCATATCATTTACTCAGGAGGTCCCCCTTACTTGTCTAGTCTATTTTGATCATCTCGAGGGCTTAGAGAAGTAAGATCATTCCATATGGCATGATCCCAAGATCCCAGAGTGTTGAATTCCATTAATATTTATCTAATGTTTTATAGAGGAATGGAACTCTGATATGTCAAAAATTGGTGGTTCTAAATTAGATCTAGACTTCTAAGCAAACAAAATCACTTGTTAGTGTTTGAAAATAAAAAATAGCTGTTAGAGTTCAAATTTCTAGTTTTAACATAAAATCACTAAGGAAAAGCCTTTTAAAATTTAAAAATAAAAAAGAGACCCTTTAATAATTAAAAAATTGATCAATCTAAATAAATGAGATGATTAAACTATAAGATCAAAATACTATCAACTCAGTTCACTTGAGAGAAAATTAGCAATGATAAATATAAAAGAGAACATACACTTAGCCATTTTATAATCAAATAGGGCAAGTTAGGTCAAAATTGGTGAGAAGATAAACTCTCTAATACTCTAACACATTAATTTATATGAGAATAATGAAAATTTTTAATAAGGAAAATATATAAATTTATTAGTTGATGGACTCAAAAATGATGAAAAGATAGGTCAAATTAGCACTACGGAAAGGATAAAAATGAGGCCCTAAAATAATTCAAAAAATTACTATTTTAAGCATAATATCAAGTATGAAGGTTTTGATGGGATAAATGAGCATCAAATTTATGCTCATAGAATTTTGACATGTGCACCATTATGTTATCCAGTTAGAAATCTATGACACATGACATTTATTCACTCATTTAGGAACTAACTTGGTGGCCACTTAGATTGATGACTTGAACATGCTCAATGAAATGATATCTTGCCACTTGTCAAGATTTCATTCACCTAGAAGGATCATATACAATATAACTATCCATGTGCTTTAGAGTAATGGGATTATTCCTTGTAACATGATCTCATGTATATGGGGGGATTGACTATCAAAGGGATGGGGCCCCTAGAGAGATGAGATCACACTTCATGGCATGATCTCATGCATTTGGGAGGCCTAAGGCCTATTGAAGAAATTAAGGAGGGAACAACATCATGATGAAGTGGGATCACACCATGTGGCATGATCCCATGCATATGTAAATCTAAAGGCTAGGATCATGAATCTAGGAATAACTACAGGGTGAGTAATCATGATCATGACACTTGTCAAGATCTCAATTGTTTGGGAGGTTTATAGTTAGACAAAGAAACTAAAGAGACCTAGGGAAGTGGTAAAATGATATCATGTCATGTGGCATAATCATATTTACCTAAAAATCCTAAACAAAATACTAAAGTAAAAATGACAAGAGGAAGCAAAAAAGTGACATGTGGCATAATCCCAATTACCTAGGGAGTCACAAGAAAAGTTTAGAAGACCCTTAGTTCATAGGGAAACCACTTAACTATTTGATTTTAAAATATGAATTTTGAAACACAATGACTAAATCCTAAAGAATAAGCCTATGAACAAAATAATATTTCACCCATCCTTAACATAAAACCTAGTCTATCACCTATGAAATGATCAAGCTTTAGATGAGATTTCAAGGAAGACTTTGAAAGAGTTATCAAAACTCTTCAACCAATATCTCTCTAAGAGCTCATTACCACAACCACTAATGCTTCAACATACACTCAAATAAGAAACCAATTGAAAAAAAAATTAATTCTATATAGAAAAAGAGATATGTAAAAGATTATAAAATAATTTATATTATAATGTAGAGCCCTTGGTTAAATAGGCAAGGCAAAACAAGATGCAAGCTAAACTAGGCAATGTGGGATAAATCCCCACATATGAAAAAACTAGTTAAGAACCAATGACCTAACTAGAACCTAGCAAGCATGAGTAATAATATATTATAACACCCCCATCAAGTGAAGCTAGGGGATAAAAATAAAATATGTAGTATGAAGTCATGTGTCCCTATGGATGCCAATCCATCATGTTAGAGTTCATGGATGTCAAGTCACTATAACCACCAAGTGAAATTAGAATGGTGCTAAATATGAAGATCATTGAATATAAAAATTGCATTCTAGAGTACTAGGTAGAATGATGAACATGAGGAAGCATCATTTGAACACCCTCCACCAAGATGGTGAGAAGTGAGCACAAAGACTGGTGGGGTTACCACACTGGTGTCACTATAAAAATAACCAAGAAGGCCATGGAGTCAAGTAAAAATCCTCATATGAGTTTTGTCAAATGAATTAAACGAATAAGATACGCATGTACAAAGGAGAAATAAAAAAAAACACTCAAAATTGCAAAATAAAAATAACTCTCATAAGGTGGAGAGAAGAGAGAAAACCCATATGAAAAACTCCCCCCCCCCAAAAAAAAGAAAAAAAAGAGAGAAAAGAAGAAGAGAGCTAAAAATTCCCCATAAATATGATGCTAAAGTAGTCCTCACTCCAAGTACTTGCAAGTCAAAAAAGAACTCAATCTGCACAAGTGGTCTAAATCCACTACTCAATCATAAAATAATTGACATTAGGCTTCACTAAAATAGCTTCAATCAAGAAGTCTGTCAGTGGTGATGAAGGTACAAAAAAGTACTATATTTACAAAAAACACTCAACACCCAAGAAGTAGAATGCACATCACACCCCCTCCCATACCGTTGACTGGGTGAAGTGAAGGAAAGAGGTCTATATGAGTGGTCTAAATCCACTACTCGAACATCATATAATATGACATTGTATACACCAAAATAACTCCTATGCACACTAAAAGATATTATCAAACTATTAAAAAAGCCAAGATGATAGTGGGATTCATTAGAATAGCTACACTTCAAACTATGGGAGACTGTCAACTGTAAAAAAATGGTGTAAAAAATATAGAAAATGGTCTCTCAAAAATGATGGCCCATAGTGGTGATGGAAGAGACAAGTAAATGAAGAAGTGAAAAGGTACCCAAAATAGAGCACACAAATGCATGAAGGTAAATAACATTGAATCAACAAACCCCCCATGACACTTTATAAATCAGTATGAGTACAATATATTTCATACACAAGAAAACACCAAATGGAAACAAGGAAGACACTGAGCTTCACTATAATATCTCCAAATGAGGAGATTGTAAACCTATCTAATAAGCCATCAAGAGAGGTGAGAGATGCTCCAAAAATAAGGGAGTGAAAAAAGATGTCTCCATAAAATAAGTAGAGGAACTAATAAAGGGGCCTTGAGGAGACATGACACAAATTACCAGTGTGTCAAAGTACTAATGGATTTCATAAGATGATGGAAGAGTGTGGAAAATGAAAAAAAGAGCCATAATGTATGCAAACATACCAAAAAAGGATCAACATAAAAAAATAACAACCTACAAAGCACATATAAAAGGACATTAGGCTTAGATGAAAATGCATCTAAGATAATGCATGCACAAAGTAAAATATAGGGCCCATAACATAAGAAACCCCCTAGTAGTGATAATTCAATCCAAAAGAATCAAGAAGAAAGTTTGTGTTGCCTATGAGGGGATCTGACCTTTTGGAGGACCATACCTCACCCTCAAATCATTAACAAATGAATGAGATAAGGTATGTGTAAAATAATAAATATTCCCTCAAAAAATTCTCACAACATAACAAATGTGTCACCACATGATACCCCCCCCACCCGCCCGCCCCCCCCCCCCCCCCCCCCCAAAATGTGGCACTTTATATTTTAGTGCATTTTACAATGTAAATAAGACCAATGTGTGCAAAATGAGAAAATATGAACTTTTGAAAAAGACAGTGTTCAGTTTTGAGCTACTAATCAAAAGTTATTAAACAATCAATTTTCTTGTAAATGAGGCCTATTTAATAAAATTTACACTAAAGTTTTAAAAAAAGTACTATGGATAAGGTGGACCTAGACTTCCAACCACTCATTAGAATCAACATAGAATCAAGAATCTCCTCAAACCAAATAAAGTAAAAAAATATGGCCCTATACATCCCTCTAAGCACTAAAATGACAAAAAGGCCACTTAAGGCATAAATACAAGGTCAAATCTAGAATGGCTACCTTCATAAATACGTAAAAGATCAAAAGTAGTGAAAATATTTCCATTCCTTAATTTTCATAAGATTTGGCAATTGACTATGAAATATAACTAGGGCAAATCATAATCAAGGCCACTCCACCAAGGTCAACACTAGAATCCCAAAGCTCTTTTCCTTAAAAGTAGGGTATAATTATAGTATTTGACACAAAAATAGTGCCAACAAAACACAAACCTCTATGATATGGAATATAAAGCTTTATAAATTAGAGAGTCTAATAAATTAGTGTGGCTGTTACCATGAGACTAGGGTAAAGCATCCCCCTAATGATCCTTCCCAAAGGATACCAACTCTCGTAATCAAACCAGTTCTAGAATTCATAAAAACCTTTTTGTATCAAATATAGGGTTGAATTCATGGATCATGATTTCATAGCAAAGCACATTAAAAATCTTAATTATAAATGTAAGGACATAGACCAAATAGAGGATTCTTTTATGCAAAAGAAGTAAGGGCTCTATAAAATAACAGAGCCACCACCACAACCAACCACCACCATGGATAGACACTACCATTCCTAGCTACTACATTATCACTTTTAGCTACCACCATGTTACCACCTCCTAGTTGGTGTGGTATTCTCAAGTTACAAACTAATCTATTGGCAACTATAAAGAGTTGATGGGTGACTAGTGGTATAAAAACTAGTATGAAGAACCTTTATACTGATGGAAAGATAGCCAAGCCAAGGAATCTTAGCAACATTAGGTAGATAGCCTCTAGAAGTGTTGTGTTTAATGGACATATTGAGTTAAGAACTAATGGATCTACCCAAACATAAATGTACATCCAGTGCAAACTCAGTATGTTATGCAAATAAAAAATACAAGTTCTATATTTTAATGTCAATCCAACAAGATCAAGCGATGTAATTTTTAGACACTTGTCAAACAACAAAAAATATTTATCTACCCTACAACATGAATTAGAACCAAGCAAAATCCACCAAAATAGAGGTGAATAGTTTAGACCTAAAAAAAAACATATCATAACTATATGACATGCAAGGTTAAATATTCAAAAGACATAAATCTATAAAAAAATAGAGTTGTAAAAGGAACCGTATGGCCAACACAATAATTGATCCAAAATTATGGCTTACTCTAAGTAATGGCAACTTTAAGGCTACTCTAATACCATGAAAGAGTTAACAAAACTCTTCATCCAAGATATCTCAAAGAGGTCATTACCAAAACCTTTGATACTTCAACATACACTCAAAAAAGAAACAAATTGAAAACAAAATCAATTATTATAGAGAAAAAGAGATATGAAAATTATATTGTAGATCCTTTGATTAAATAGGCAAGGAAAAATAAGATGCAAGTTAAACTAGGCAATGTGGGATAAATCCCCACATAGGACAAAACTAGGTAAAGACCAACGACCTAGCTAGAACCTAGCAAACATGAGTAATAATATACTCTAACACACTTAACCCTCTCATTTTGACTTAGAATAATAATAAACATGATTTCCAAGGAAAAAGTAATGAAAACCCTTTAAAACACATAATCTGATCAGTCTAGAAAGGGAAAAAGAGACCTAAACAAAGATGAAACAAGTGGCTAGAAAGGTCCCACTTGATCAACACTTAGCTAATTCAGTCTGACAATTCATTAACAGACTAGGTTTTAGAAGTTAATCATATGAAAAATCCTAGTCAAAAAAATCAAAGGTAAATAATAACATTCTAAACTACCCAAAGAAAACAGAAATATTCAATGGTTAGACAATTCACACAAACTTGGGGTGAAATTATTTAAAAAAAGAAACCGTAATATAGTTCAAAACATGATTCATGACAGACTAGGACTTATCAAAATTTTGAAAAAAAGGCAGTTACATTAAAGAAGCCCCAAATATAATATCTTGGGTCAAGTATGTGTAGCATACCTTTTAAGTTCACATATGGCCTAAATGAAATATTAGGACTACAACTCTTTAAGGGCTTTCCAAATTAGATCACTGGATATAAACAAACCCAAATTTGACTAAGACCTTAAAGTATAAACTCCCAAGAAAAAGACGTTTCCTAATTTTGTGAAGAAATTATAGTGTGTTGTGAAGTAAACAACACAATGTATATAAATATAACATTACTTTGGCCAAATAATTTTATATTAAAAATGAGATTTTAACAATCTAGGTCTAGTTCACATAAGCAATACTCTCTACTGAATCCTACCATAACCAATCATTCTTTCATCCAACCAATGATGAATGAACTTTGAACAAGCTTCCTACTTTTCATTCATCATCCAATTAATGAAAGGATGATCATAATGTAAAAATCACATTATACATAAATCTCACCCAATAACTCACAATAATATATCTATACCCAAGTAATTATACAAATTGAATGTGTTATAACAATCTTTATGTAAGTTAATTCAATCCCATATAAAAGTTTATTAACACTTTAAGTAGAAGTACAAACTCCCAAGAAAAAGATGTTCCCTGATTTTGTGAAGAGATTAGGGTGTGTTGTGAAGTAAAGAAAACAAGGCATATAAATATAACATTACTTTAGCCAAATCATTTTATAGTAAAAATGAGATTTTAAAAATCTAGGTCTAGTTCACATAAGCAATACTCTCTACTGAATCCTACCATAACCAATCATTCTTTCATCCAACCAATGATGAATGAACTTTGAACAAGCTTCCTACTTTTCATTCATCATCTAATTAATGAAAGGAGGATCATAATGTAAAAATCACATTATACATAAATCTCACACAATAACTCACAATAATATGTCTATACCCAAGTAAATATATAAATTGAATGTGTTATAACAATATTTATGTAAGTTAATTCAATCCCATATAAAAGTTTATTAACACTTTAAGACCTCAAGATTAAGCCCTCATTTATTTAATTAAGTAAGAAGGGCTCATTCAAACATTAAATTATATATATCTATTCTTGTAAGGAAATAAACCCTCAAATCATAACATCTATGCTATGTAGTATTCAAACCATTCTACATAACATCTTATTATAAGTGTCATAGAAATCTTATGATACTACATAATTTACTCTCAATTTATATAGTCTAACATATGTATACATTTAAATTTAACAAGATAAAACTCTATAATTATTACCATAAATGGTGTGATAATCTCACATAATAATCCATCCATTTTAATACAAACATATAAAATCAAAATTCAAATCCATATCTATCAGATGCCTTCATTAATTTCAAGATTTTATTGCATTTATAATCCTATAGGTGGCTAAAATGTCCACTTACAAGTTTATAAATACCACTTTAGTTATTTTAAACAAAAAGATGTCTTAAAGCATATTCCAAATGAAAGCAAACACCTTTAAATAAACTATAAGGGGTTGAAAACAATTATGTTTAAATAATATTTTATCTTACAAACCAATATAAGAACTTAATAACTCAGCTCTATCATACAATTGTCAAATTGAGTCAACCAAATCAACTCAACCAAAAAAATGGGTTGTAATTTTCACAAAGAAGTTAACTATAACTTACACAAAAATCAACTATTGTCGTAGGAGGAATAAATAAACCTAGTCATACCAATAAAATATCATTTGCACACATAAATAAACTAAAACTATACAAATAAGCTATTATATACATAATATGAAATAACTTCTACAAATAATCCCAGTTTTCACATAGTGAAATTCATTATAGTCATAAAATAAACCAATTTTTGTACCTAATGATAATCTACATCCATGAAAATTAAATACTAGTTGTAGCTAGTCTATTAACTACTGTTAGCTACCCAAGTTGCATCTGATTGAAGTATAATGTTCACATCCACCTCAAACTTGGACTAACATGGGATTGACCTAAGGTGTTGGTCAAACTTATGATTTTTATGGGGCTAGCTCCCCTGATTTATGAATTGAATGCTCTCTTTATAAGACCTAATCCTATTGGGATGAAAAGGGTAAATGAGAGCACAAAGGAAAACTAACTTCAGGGTTGGTGATGCACCTATAAAATATTCTATCCAGTCAACTTTGGAATCTTAACACACTAGTGGACAATGCATAGAGTTAACACAATACCTTAAATGGCTTTCAAACAATAATGTTTCACCTAAGGTCATCTTGAGTGACTAAAGCAAGAGGGTAATGAGAATAAGGCATGGTTCAAGGCACATGGAATCAGACATCCACTTCAAGCTTGAACCATAAACATAATGACACACTAGATGACCTACAAGGAAAGCTTGTTATTACTTAGGTAAAACTTGGACCTAAAAAGGGAAGATTACACTATTATGCATATCAAAACAAGCATGAACACTAATTATTGATCATGAAGAAGCTATAATGATCTATTCATCATTCCAATAGGTTTGTAAGTATAAAACATGGTAAAGTTTCCTCATACCAACCTAAGGGATCCCATACAAGGCCTAAGTCCCTCAATATATAGTAGAAATGGAGAGATAATAATGGGATAATGGCATGGAGGAGAGGATAATGATTCAATAATGACCACATCTAACTTCAACCTATAGTTACAATAGTTACACAGTCATGCCATACACCCTTTCCATGCATTGGTTTCCTATAGTTGAATATGTGCCTTGAATGAGCTCCTTGGAGCATTGAGGCATATTATTAGTAAGGTTTGACTCAAAAAGAGTCTATGCATGACACCTTTTTACCAATTATTCTCCTTTCATCAATTACCAACGTTGAAGGAAGTATAGTAATGGTCTTCTCTATGAGGCATTTAGTGATGTAACTCCCCCTCATATGTTAATAAGGCTTGATAAATTCCCCAATCTCACTAATTTCCATGAAGTGTGCCTTTATTACCCTTCAAGTACTAGTGACCAAGCATAACATCTCTACATTAACTCATTTCATTATCCCTTATATGCCATTTTCATTCCCCTTATTGACCAAGTAGGTCTACAAGGCCAATCAGGCCTAATAGCTTAGCTATTTGCATTTGGAAACCATTAAAGGACTATATGAGATCTCAAGAACCTAAATATGGATGATTTTTATGTCTAAAACAACATTATTCATCATAACATAATCCCTTCTATCAAGAAACATATGCAATTATGTCAAACTAGCTAGTTATATCTCCTTGGTCTTCATTCCCATAGGTTGGCTCTTTGGAAGTGAGTTGAAGAGATGTTTATAGGAATATAATAGGGAATATTATGACTTGATAATGTTTAAAAAGTGTTAAACCTCCCCCTATAATAGTTGAAATCTTTTCAAATATTTTTGTACCCTTTTTTTGCTCAAAACCCTACAAAAGTATGGATTTTTGACACTTATGTATAGTGTTCATATAACTCAATTCCATGGGTGGAGTCCTCTCTAAGTGAACTTGAAATTTAAGGTGTTTTTTAGGCCATTCTAGGGTTATATGATACTAAAAAATCAAGATTTATAAAACTAGGTCTGCTTAGGGTTTCAAGGAGGTTTTGGGTGTCCAGTAGTTTTAGAATGATTCATAGGGTATGGACTCATAAATCAAAAAATATTTCCATGGTTTTTAAGGTAAATGGAACCATTTAAATTATTTGAGGAGATTGGATTCCCATGTAAAGAGTGTGCGAAAATGTGAATGTAGAGAAGTTAGCTTTTCTTTGTCTACAGGTAGTTTGAATATGCTAACATTCTTAACCATTGTTCATAAAAGTGGGCCCCTCATTCCCACTAAATATACCATGGATTTCAAGTGTGTTAGGGTCCTCATTTACCACTAAGATAATTTTATTAAACCCTTATGTGGTGGGAGATACAAGCATTTGAATAAGGGCCTTGAATGGCTATCTGGGACTGGATGGGTGGCCTCAAATAACACTCTTATCACTCAAGTTTCATTTTTAGGTTATTAAATTTATCCCCCTTTTATTATAAAAATACATCAAAGGGAAATTACTATGATAAAGTAAAAATAAGTGTAGTTAGAATTACCTTAGAGGTGAATCCTATGAATATATATTTGAGTATGTGAAACATGCTCCATTGCATATCCTACAAATGAAATGTGCATAGATCAGTCCTTACTTAAGAGATATTAAAAAAAAATGAAAATTGTGTAATGATATAAAACTAAGAAAAGAGATAAGATAGAGGAAAGGAATGAATATATCTCACTAGGTATACAAACCAATGTATAAAACTAGTGATAACCTATGTGTGTATAAATGTATATAGTGATCATATAGTGAATATATTGGACTAAGATGATGGATTTATCAATCCCCATGTGTGGGTGGCTCAAGAACTCAATATAGTTTTGACTCCATCATTTCCCACCGCTTCTTGGTGGATCATGACCTGTGAATAGCTTAGATTGGACTGACGGTGTATCCAACCCACTCATGTAAGTGGATAAATAACTCATGTAGGCTATAGTTCCATAATTGTATACCCATGTCTATTATATGCATCTAAAATTGAAACTTCATGATGTAACTAGAAATGTGTAATTGGACATGTTAGTTCTATGCCCACTTGGGTGTATTAGGTAACTCTAGGCCACTTAGGAATGCCAACCACTATAGATGAAGTAAGGCATGAATCTTATGTGTAACTTAAAACATGGTGTATGATGTGTATAGTGTAGTTTTGACATGAAGTTTGTCATTCCATTTGATCAACTGGTGTATTAGTGAGTATATGGTAACAATGTGTCATGCACATGCCCCTAAATATTATATCTAACTATATATATTATTGAATGAGTTGTAAAAATTTATATCTGAATATATAAATTGAAATGGGAATGATCATTCTATGCATGATTCCCCAAATATGAGAAAATGGCATGAATCTAAGTTAAACTAAGCCAATAATAGTAATCTATAACTAAACCTATGCAAATTTGGACTATACTTTTCTATCCAATCTAGAATATTTTGAAACTAAGGCTACTGGATAGTAGTGCCATATATTGGATAGTAGTACCATGTGTCACTAGTTTCCCAATTTGTGTGCTAATGTTTGATTGTTCTAATTTTTGTGTAACTGTCACTAATCTCTATGTCTCTTTTTCCCATTGTGTTTTCCTAAATCTAATTTCTATGTTTTGAGCCTATGTGCTAAAAATTATACTCTGAGTGCATCTAGATACCTTGATCTCTTGATAAACACTATGAATTCCCCTTATTCTGAGGGGAGTTATTATACCTATGCAATAACTACCCTTAAAAGAACAATCTCTAAAAAATGTGTGGTAACTGAAACATATATAATATCTACATAATAAACCAATATAATGTGCATACATAACATCAAAATGTAAGATAATCTATGAATAAGTGTGTAATGTGAGATCTATGTTAGGTATAACATCTAAAAGGCTAGAAATATAGATATAATAATGTATATGAACATCAAATCTAAGTAATAAATATCTACCTAGGGGAATGGGGCATGATGTCCATCAAAACACCCAATTAGGAAGGGGAGATGCCTAAGGTCCCTCATGGCATTTAAAATTAGAGTGTGTAACAAGAAAGAAAAAAGTTTCATGGCCATGATGCATATAATAAATCATACATACAACACATGTGAGGCACACAAAGTGTATTTAATGAGAAATACATCAGATCTATAAATCAATCCTAGCTCAGAGAAGATAGATCCTACTTACACTTCCGATTGGGGATACATTAAATAATTAGGGTCATGACCAATATGGATCTACTAGACCTAGTAAAGGGATATCTTACCATAATAATGTCACTATGGATGGTTATAAATCCTTCAATCAATCAAAATTATGCAATAACCATAACTAGGTCCTATGTTTTCATATTCACTAACTAATAACAAGTAAAGTAAAAATCTAATCTAGTGCTCACCAAAGCTTGTAGCATAAAGTGGGGGTAATAAACATTAAAATTAAACATGCATAGAAGACATATACTCACATAAATTTATATATAATCCTAATACATGGAAGAGAAGTACAAATGTATATCTATCTACTCTTAAAAAGGAGGAACAAAGTTAGGAATACTTACCTTTGAAGATGAACCCATCAAGCCTCAATCTCTCCCTTGGCCAAGGTGATTCACAATATGTTGTTATGGTATGTAAGGATGAAAAGGATAAATCAGATCTAGGCTACACAACCTATCAATTCATCTAAAAGAATTCTCCATAAGACAGGATCCATATCTCTAAAGAAAGTATGTACCCCTAAGCTTGTTCCTCAAATAGAATGGTGGATAATCAGATGCATAATATATCTTATTTCTTCTCCTCTTCTCTTAAAAATGGAAAAATGATTATGTTTATATAGGTATATATAACCCTAAACCATTCTAAAATTTTTGGTTGACAAGGTTGACTTGATTGGCCTAGTATTGCAATTGAAAAAAAATTACTAGGTCATTAACTAGGTTGAGAAGGGGCCGACCTAGATGCTTAATAAGTTTTATCAATAAGAATACAAGGTCTATGCAGCTGACATAGTCATGCAAACTATCAAAAATGGGTTTAGGTTAGGGAAAGGGATAATGAATGTGGTAAAACACCAGAGTGGTGTGAAAAATGGGAGGAAAAGATTAACATAATGGTTTTTAGGAGATAAGTGTGTAGATAGCAAGTGGCAAAAGAGACAACAATCTTGTGAAGCACTAATGGTCTACCTACCCCTTTTCCAATGTACCCCTTAAGGCATGAACTCAGAGAGTTAGAATTTATGGGTTCCCATAAGATAAAGAACATCAATAATTGATAAAAGTTTTAAAATATTATGTGTATACATATTCCCCACTCAAAGCTCATCACGTTTCATGTAGGTGCAATAGGGAATGGTGCTTTGGGAATAGAACATGATGACACATAAAAATATTGATAAACTAAGTGTAGTAATAATAAAATAAAATAAAATAAATTAAAGGAATAATTGAAAAACACATAACTTTACTTACCTTAGTGATGTATATAAAGAAGAACATGTGAGAAATGTGAAGGCATACAAATGTGAAGAACATTAAGTGAACCTATAGAGATCAGTGAAAAAGGAGAGAAATATATATTTTTTAATATAGGCATATAATATTTATAAATATTCTCTATGACATAAGGATTCCATAACTTTTTATGATTTGGAAAAAGAGTTAGTAAAAATAAAGATATAGTCAAAACAAGAAATCTGATGGTAAATGTTTGAAGGGTAAATAGTTTTGAATAGTAAATATAAGTAAGGTGAAAAAGAATTCATTTGCTATTCTGATAAAAATAGAGATCTAAGAAACTTAGTGAGTATTTAGAGAGCTAGGATGGTGAAGAGATGATAGTGGAGATGGGGAGGATACATAGCTGTCGTAGTGAGTGCAACATAGGTAAGTAACTAAAATTTCTAAATTTTGAAAGTTTTTATTTGAAATTGAGTGTTTTATAGAAATTTTAAATTTAGACAAAATATAAAGATTGGAATGAACCCTAGGAAATTTTTAGGGACACTAGGGGTCAAATGGAGTACTAGGTACGAAGGGGTCAGAGTAATCAATGCCCAAGACATTTATGATAGTTAGTAAAAAAGTCATCACAATGAGAGAACAAGGTCGACCAGGTCAAATTAACTGGTAGAAGCCAAAATTTTGAGTGGGATGACTTAGTAGTACATGGTTAACATAGTACTATATGGATAATTTAGTATGTTTTCTAAGTGGCTGATATAGTACTGTTAAAGGAAAAATAAGGCTGACTTAGTACTATATAGATAATTTAGTTGTTTTATAAGTGGTTGAGAGAAGGGGTTTATATAGTAATTTTAAGCCACATGGTGGTTTAATTAATAATGAAAGAGTTGATGTAGTTGGAAAATAGGTCAATTTGGTAAAAAATGAAGAATTTAAAGCAAACTAGTTTATTTTTATGAAATTTGAAAGAATGTATTTTGATTATGAGTGACATGGAAGTCTAAAACATATTTGGTTATTTGATATTTTATAGAGACACTAGAGATTTTGTAAATTAGTTGATGCTTCATGGATACCTAATCCACTGGAGTGTTTGACGGATGTAGATAGAGCTAGATTGGTTGTGTTGGGCTTGAGAGGCATCAAGGAGATACAATAGATCCCATTGAGTGTTAGTCTTATAGTCATGTTCTTGGGAGCCTAGGAGTGTTTGAACAACACATTTATATGGGTGGTGGATGGGGATACCATTGAGGTTGGTATCACTTTATAGGATGTCCATCTATTACTTTAATTTCCTATAGGGGAAACTTATGATCACATGGACATCAAATGACTAGGAGAAGAGATGAGAACTAGCTTGGTGGGCAACATGATTAGATAAGATCTAATCAAGATTAAGGGTGAGATTTTTCAATACCTATATTACATATATAATAGATATATAAAAGGATATGATAGGGCTTGTGATAACACAAGTGCTATGTCACAAGTTGGATGACATGGTACTGCTATATACGATAACCTTGTCTTAGTCTATATTAGATTAGGGGGCACTCTATGACTTGGGTTATGTTATCTAGGTTTAAATTATGCATGGTATGTATGGGATGTTATCTATAAGGTATAATATCATGGGATCAATTGTACTACTAAGTACTTAGATATATGAGAGGTTCTTAATGTATCATCTAGCTAGGTTTCCCCATGTGGTCGATGATCTATTACCTCAATTTATGAGGTAGAGATGGGATTAGGTGGCATGGGTCATGCCTCATGTACTAGTGATATAGATGGTCACATGAGAAGAGATTTCATGGTAGTATTATGCACATATTATGACTATTTGGTTGAGTTGGGTGACTATGGTGCCAGGGTAAGCATGAGTGCAGATCATGAGACACTACACCTGATGGGTAGAGCCACATCTAGTGACATGATTACCAAGATAATTTAGACCCCCTAACTAGATAGCTCCTATAATGGTGCCTATATTTTGGGATTGACATGTGAGAGAGATGAGAGGGCAAGGAGGAAGAGGAGAACCAGTCAAGAGATTGGAGATAAGACCATGGCATGTGAGACTATGGACTGGTCAAACATGACAACTAGTAACTCAAAGAGGAGAGGGCATGGACATAGATATATGAGTGATATAGTTATTTAAACTAGAATAATAATAGGAGGAGAAACAACCACCTCATTTTCACCATTGATGGAGATGCAAGTGGTGAGATAAAGCATAGAGGGTGGTCATCCAAGATGACCTGTCAGTTGGCCTAGGGTAGAGATGGTCTATCTATAGAGGCACCATTGAGGTGAGGCTCAAGGCATGCATGGGTGGTGACTCCAAGGTTTGATTTAATTAGGAGGCATACCATAGATGAGGTTATAGAGGGACAAGTCAATGGAGAGACCATTCTCAATGAATGAGTAGATGGAGAGTTGGTGATTGGTGACACCAGGATAGGTAATAAATGATTTGATTTTTAATTTTTGAGATAAAATACTAGTATATTATTCTAGATAAAAATATTTTGATATATATATGTGATATAATATCTATCTATTTTGGATTTTGTAGATACTATAGATGAGGAGGTTAGATGGGGATCCCTAGTTATGGGAGCACATCATGATATTATTGATGGGTTGTTCGTACCATATAACCCCACCACATTGGATGAACCTGTGGTATCATCTACCCTAGTTTAGGTAGGCTAGTTTAGACTAGTTAGGGAGGATGCAAGGTATTTATAGGCATGAAGAGATGGGATATAGCTACTACCAGGGGTGGGAGTAGGAGAGACATAGGCTTGGTAGGCCCTAGCTCAAGAGAGAGTTGTGCATATGGCTACCACTATCTAGTTGGGATAGGTACAGACTTAGGTGGCCAACCTATAGGGACAAGTAGTAGGTTTGAGATCTCAAACAACCTCTTTGTAGAGCACTATTAAGAATGAAAAATTTAAGGCATCTATGGGTAGTGTGGCTAGGCCATGAGATAGACATGATGGGTCCTAACCATAGAGATAGAGCGATATATTTTTGTACTTTATATTAAAACACATGATATATGTAGAGATATTTTATTTTGATAGTTGGATGTTGATCTCATGAGTTATATTTTGGCTATGGTTGTGGATTTAGGAATATATTTATTTCTAGCACATTTATTTTGATTTTTTTGTATATGCTATAGGAAATATGTGTGGTGTTTTCTTTTCTAGAATTATGTAGTACACATGCATGGTTAAAAAGAAACAAGCAAAAAGACTTGGAAAAGTATAATTAATCAAAAAAAAATGAAATACACACTATTTCATGATGGAAAATGTGTAATAAAAAAATATGACTAAGTACAATAAACCAAAACAATGGTAAACAATAGGGCAAAATGCTTTTTTAAAACCATGAAAAATATTGGCACCAAATTAAAACAAGTAAAATTACACTAAATCACATTAGGAATTATGAAAATAATGTAATAAAATGGAAAGCATGTGAAATAACAATGGTATTAAGCCAAATCAATTAAATCAATCAATCATACTAAATTGCATTGGGAAGTATAAAAATAGAAACAAAATTGGAAAAGATGGTTTTAAATTAATCATTCTAATTCAAGTTGGAAAGATGAAAAATTTAAGAAAAATGATTGGATTTTTACATGCAATCAGAAAATAAGAAGATAAAAGTGAAATATTAATTAATTAAACATAAAACATATTAAATAAATATGGAAATCATGTCAATGACGTGTAACTCATAATCAATCACATCTTATCTCATATTTGACACATGTAATTTCATTGTGACTTAGATATTGGAAAATTTTGTGAGGAAGGCCAGGTCCTATCCATGGTCTTACAATGAAACTCATAAAGGGAAAAAAATGAGGTGGAGACAATGTTAAAATATGGTAAAATAGGATGTTTTGAATGGTAATGTGAAAAAAGTTGGTAAT
Source organism: Torreya grandis (assembly GCA_037957365.1). Lineage (NCBI taxonomy): Eukaryota > Viridiplantae > Streptophyta > Pinopsida > Cupressales > Taxaceae > Torreya > Torreya grandis. The sequence continues at coordinate 2,067,351 of JARHVA010002451.1, forward strand.
TTGTGAGGAAGGCTAGGTCCTATCCATGGTCTTACACTGCAACTCACAAATGGAATCCCAAGGGGAGTGATCATAAAAAAAAGAAAAATTTATCAAGGGGAAATATTAGGATTTTAGGGAGTGAAAAAGGGAATTTAAGAATAATAACTTAGGATTCTTTTAATAATACCTTGGGATACATGAGGCACACTAAGGACATGAGGAGACACTAAGTGACTAGTGACTATCAGTAAATAGAGGATACATATTTACTATAGGCACAAAGATATATAGGAAAATAAGTGTGGTACTAAGATAAATTTTTTTAAATCACATATACCGAGAGCAGGAGGGGTGAATAAATTACTTTAAAATAATCATTCAATTTCACTTATCATTCATGAAGCATTTATTCAAACATATACATCAACCAATGCATAAACAAACGTCCACATAAGCATACAACATATGAACACAAGATATATGTGGGAAACCCTCACGAGGGATAAAAACCACTAAAAAATATCTTGGAATACATTCTTATAAGCAATTAATCAATATTTAGTGAGGAACTAACACCACAAGGAGTACCAACCCCTCACTAATTAAACAACAAGTCAACTAGGCTTTTAGCAAACACCAACTTACGAGGAGGTACCAACCCCTTTGGTGAATCAGAAAAAAATTAGCCACATAGAACATATGATCACCTTTGGACACATTTTTCCTACTCAACTGATGATGATCACCTTATTTTGATCTTCACACTCTTCTTTCTCTCTCAAACAACCTATTAGGCCTCTTCACTCAATTAGTCCTCTTCTTAATAGATTTAGGTTATATGACCTTGCTCATCATCTATAAAATAAATTTTATAAATTCATGACATATTAAAAACACCTCTATGATGGTCTTAAATTCCTTTACTTAGTTTTAAAACTTCTATTTCATTCATTCATCACCTCAATTTTTTAACTAACTAAATTAGGCCTATTAGACCTTCTTCTTATACTTGACTCTTACTCTTACATACCTTGGTATACCAAAAAAAAAAAACATAATTGTATCTCCATTATAATATATAAAAAAACTAATTTTATAAGAGAAAAAACTATTACATAGGTTGGACACCACTCATAAGGACTAAAGCCACCATTACGCCTAATAAAGACCTAATGCAATTAGGCCTTCTCAAAGCACATGTTTCATATTGACCATCTTGGAACATCTAAAGTATCCTAAAATGGATTAAAAAAATAACGCACACTTCAATTATATCCTTGATAAACTCACCTTAGGTCCCCAATACCATTTATCTCATTTCACTCCTTAAACCACACCATTAGGCCTACTTATTGTCAGAAAGTCTACCAATCAAAACTAAAGCACACAACCAATTTTATCAAAAATACATAAAATTAATAAAATAAAATATAAACTACATGACCTAGGAGTCATCAAAATGTTATTTAAACACTTCAACATAGGGATTAAAGCCTCTAACTCACTTTTGCAATATGACCACTCATAACTGCAAACTAGCTCAAAACCCAATCATGATCATTTGAACACCAAAATTTGTACAGGAAAATTTCATGACTATAAATGTACTCATAATAACATTATAGATCCTAAAAACATATTAATGTGCATTATACTCTTCAACTCAAGGAAAATCACCTCATTTTCATCCCTACTAGATAACTACTCAGAAATGTAAAAAACTTCAAAACACATTCATGAAAATAATGAATTAGAAAACCTATGAGAACACTTTTACAAACTTAAAATGAATTTATATGATACCATAATATTAAAATAATAACTTTAAATAAATATATTATAAGGCATAATAGCAATATTGGTCTTACAAACCAATCTCATGGCTTCACTGTACACAGACCTCACTATGTTAGACAAGTCAGTTTGGGAGTAGTCTTATGATGTATACAATCATATCAAAATATTATATTTAGTATGGACATTTTTTATAGGTATTGAAAAACAACCCAGTATAATTTTATCCATTGCTAATCCATGGATACATATCTCTAATATCTTTTTCACTTATGCTTAGTTTTTCTCATTATCTACCTCACTAGGTCTTTTAGTGTTAAGTCAACTTTAATGATAGGTTTAAAATATTTGAAGTATAAAACCTAATGAAAAAACACCATGGGAATAATATTTAAGTCTAAATCTTCAACCTCCATCCACTTAACAAATTTGACTCAGTCAACTCTACCTTCTATAGCAAATTTTCGAGAAACATGGCTTTTCTTGTAGGGTCCACTCACTCATCTGTCAGACCAATGCCACTTGGAGGTACTTGGGAGAGTAATATACATTATTAAAATCCTCAAAATAGGTCATATAAATCATTATTATCTATTTATATCAAGATCTTCCTATCAGGTCAATGTTAGGGTTTTAGATAGGGTTAAGAACACCGTATAGTTTTAATGACCATTCATAAAGCCTGGGCCCTTAATCTAGAAAAAAATTATTGGAAAATTGATATAGGATCCTTATCCAACATCCATGAACTTCTTAGGATCTCATGAAATTTTTTCACATTCCAATGAGAACATGAAAGTCCTCTCGGGTTGAGAACCCTTCATGCTGTACACATAAGAAACCTCAAAACTAAATTTCATGCTTTCTTATTCAACTCAAGACCTCAAATTTCACCAAAAAATTTGAAACAAAATGTAAAACCTCTATCAATTCTCAATTATATATTTATGTCTTGGGAACTAAAACTCATACCTATTTGATCACCATCTCTCTCTTTGCTCTTTAGGCTTTTGATTTGTAGTTTATATTAGGCCTTAAAGTAGACCTTATAGTTATTGTCCAAGAAATTTTTACCTTAATAACATGAAAAAACAACCTTCCACATGCTCTTCCACTACTTTTTATCCTTTATAGGTCTTGAAAACAATTCATGGTACCTTATTAGGTGAGGTAGGGTCTAGGACTAGTCTGGTTGCATGCTTATGCTTAAGACATTACCCATATAAGTTTACCTTTAACCTTTAATAAGTGTTTAAAAACTTCATATGAATGCTTGGGTATCCTTAAAAATACACTCATACCTATGTGTATCCATATTACCTAACCACCATCTTCATACCTTCTCACAGAATCTCTTCATGTGATGATCAAAGTCATGACTAGGATTCTCAAGCTATTGAAGCTTGAAAACTAAACTCAAAACATTCCTTGATACTTTAACATTTTTATCATGTGACTTGTATGATCCTTATATAGTATCATAAATCTATACACAATTCTTTATGCACATGCTCATGATATTATAATGCTCCTCAAGATTAGTGCTCAATAATATGCTTACCTTGTATCTTGATATTTACCTTAAAACATGTCATCAAACTCATAATAATTCCTAGGTTACTTTAAAATTCTCTCTTGTCATAAGACTTCCTTGTCATATACCACTTCATCATGCATGTCATCAACTTTGACCTTGACATTAATAACATCCATCTTGACCTTGACATCAATGATAAAATCAATGCCACAACACTAATAGTAGGAACACACCTCAACATTCTCCCCCTTTGTCATTAATGGAAAATATTAAAACAAAGTTGATCATTCTCATTTCCCTAGGCTATATATTTTTTAAACTGACCTTTCTCCCAAATTGGAACTTTCTTGCCCTTTAAAATTAATGAAAAAGGGTCATCTCGTGATAAATATCTAATCCTTGGACTTAGAACAATTGGAAACACAACTTTTATTTCTAAATAATGTCATTCCCTCTCTTTAACAAAAAAAGCAACACATAAAAATGCTCCCCCTAAGGTCATACATACTCAATATATGAACAACACTCAATTATCAACAATTGAAGAAGTAACTCCCTTTTTTGGACAAAGCATATCTAAACCAACAAGAAACACTTCACAACATAGACCTTCTTTTTGAAATCATGAACCAACTAAAAATATCTCCCTCAGACCAAGCATCCTCCATGATTTTAGTCACTATTTGAGTGCCTCCATGAAGCTTGATGGAGTCACCTCTTTTATAGGGTACTTAAACAACATAAACTTAGGAGATTCCCATATTTCCATGTCCTCAGTAGATTGAACTTTCTTCATGATCCTCTTAGGATTTAATAGCCTCTTTCACTTAAACTCTTCAATCTCCATTTGAACAACATGTTTACTTGGTCTATTTTTCTTGACTCCTTCATCCACAACTTGAGCTGATAGGGAGAATTCTTAGCAGTCCTTTACATCTAAAATATGCTCCATCATGGAAAATAATCCACTTAAACTTGTATACTAGTCATCATTTACCTTAGATACCTATTGTTTCCATTAACCATCTTGTATTCTTTCTTATACTCTAGGGGCCTTAACCTTCTTATTTTGACTTGAGAACCAATTCTTAAAAAACTTTGAAATATGACCAACCTTTTGACAATTGAAACACACTATTCCTCTTGATGGAAACACACTATTACCCATACCTCTTAACTAATGATTACCTCTTTCTTTACTAGTATAGTATCTTGAAATGTTTCCTATATCATGATAATTGTAAAAAACAACCTCATTCATATCCCTCGATTGATGATTCTCCTCATAGTTAAATGCATATTCATTATTGGAGGTTCTTCTACAATGCCTTGTTATATTACCAAATTGGTTACATGAATAACAAGAACCATTAAAATGATTAGCATACCTTATAACATCAGGCTACCTAATAGGATTAGTCTTCATTGTAATATCACCATCATTACTTATTTGGGCATTGACCTTTAAGGTTTGATTCTCCTTGATCACATTAGTATTCTTCTTTTGGTCTCCATTGAAACCAAGACCTATTTTATTAATAACAGTCTTTTGAATAATCAAAATGTTATCTAGATCATTGGTAAAATTTTCAAACTTCATAAAGGACTTCACCTTAATTTATTTTTGATCTAACTTAGCTCTCAAGGAATCCACTTTAGTTACATACCTAACACATTCTTGTTCTTTAGCCTTTAGGCTTGTACTTACAATCTCAATTTTAGTCTCCACTTGTTTGACTATTTCATCTTGTTATTTAGAGTTGTTACTCAATTTATCTTCAAATAAACTAATTTTGTCCTCATATTATTTGAAAAGAGACCTCATCACCTTATTCTTCTTCTTCACCATCTTCAATTATTCTAGAGCATTCATCAACTCATCTGCATAGTCCACCTCATCTTCTTCTTCATCTGAATCACCTACAATATCTCCAAACCAGATGGACTCTTCTTGATTTGAACAACTTAATTCCTTAGCCATGAAGATAAATTCATTAAAATTAGGACCAACACCTTCATGGTCACTCTTAGAATTAATTATCTCACTCTCATCAGATGAGCTGTAGTCTTTTTTGGTGTAAAAACTTCTTTTGTTCTTGAAAGAATTCTTGTCATCATACTTTTTGAAACTTTTCTTGCTCTTATCAAACTTATAGGAATTCTTGTCATCATCATGACCTTCATCATGCTATTCATCATCCTTTGCATTATGCTTATGAGGGAACTTGTTATCCAAGTGTCCAATTTCTCTACAATTAAATCACTTGAAGGGCAACTTACCCTTATATTTACCTGAACTAGTTTTCAACTTTCTTGTAAACATAACTATCAACTTATCATCATCAATATTAGAAACATCACTATCTTTGAATTTATTACCTTGTGTCTTATTATCCTTTGACTTATTTTATTCCTTGAATTCAACTTCCTTCTTTGCATGTCTTCCTTCACTTGTCCTCATCTTATAGGTTGTTAGGGTGCCATGAAGTCCATCCATATATAGCTTATCTATATCTTTCATCTCTTCAATATGAGACACTTTATAATCAATCTTAGGAGTTATAGATCTCAATAAATTTTGAAAAATAGTATACTCTTTCACTTCTTCACCTAGGCATCTCATGATGTTGACTACTTCATCAATCCTCAATAGGTAGGCTGCAATGGTCTCATCTTCATACATCCTTAGGCTTTCAAACTGTATTCTATGGGTTTGTAATTTAGCTAGATTGACCTTAGAGTATTCCTCATATATAGTCATTAACTTGTTCTAAATCACTTTGGTAGACACATAGTTCATCACATTCATAATTTATACCTATGATAGGCTACAAATGATATTATTCATTACTTTTGAATTGTTGTCACTAGCCTTCTTACCTATTGTATCTATAGAGGAAATAGGGGGCACAATATATCCATCCAAAACTAATTATAAAACATCATGACCTTATGAAATCAAATACATTTTCATATTGGCACTCTAAAAATCATAATTACATCCATTGAATAATAGAGCCTTACTTGTAGAGAAATCATCTTGTTCTTGACTAACCATCTTTGCTTGCTTAGGATATCTTTTATGCTATTAGGCCTGATTCACAAGACTTGATCTGATACCAATTTTTCTAAGCATATATATTAAGAGGGGGGGGGTTTAATTATTTTCATTAAAATAATTATTCAATTTCACTTATCATCCATGAAGCATTCATTTAAACACATACATGAACCAATGTATAAATAGGCATCCATATAAGCAAACAACATATGGACACAAGATATATGTGAGAAACCCTCATGGGGGATAAAACACACTAAAACATATCTTGGAATATAGTTGTATAAGCAATGAGTCAAGATTTTGTGAGGCACCAATCCCACAAGGAACACCAACCCCTCACTAGTCAAGCACCAACTCAACTAGGCTTATAGAAAACACCAACTTGAAAGGAGGCACCAACCCCCTAGGTGACTCAAAAAAAACTCATCTACCTATAATATTTGATCAAATTTGGACACTTGTTTCTCACTCAACTAATTATTATCACCTTATTTTTCTCTTCACACTCTTCTATCTCTCTCAAACAACCTATTAGGCCTCTTCGCTCAACTAACCCTCTTCTTGATAAATTTAGGTCATATGACCTTGATCATCATCTATAAAATAAATTTAAAACTTCATGACATATAAAATACACATATTTAATGGTATTAAATCCCTCTACCTAGTTTTCAAACTTCTATTTCATTCGTTCATCACATCAATTTTTTAACTAACTAAATTAGGCATATTAGACCTTCTTATTATACTTGACTCTTGATTTTACATACCCTTGTTGGCCAAAAAACTCCCCATCTTAGATCACCATTGGAATATATTAAAAAAAACATTTTATAAGATTGAAAAAAAAATACTTAGGTCATCCACCACTCATAAGGACCAAAACCACCATTAGGCCTAATAGAGACCTAATGCAATTAGGCCTTCTTAAAGCACACATTTCAGCTTGACCACCTTGGAACATATTGAGTGTCTAAAAATGGATGAAAATATTAAAAATAAATTAAATTATACCCTTGATAAACTCACCTTAGGTACCCAACACCATTATCTCATTTCACTCCTTGAACCACACCATTATGCCTACTCATAATTAGGCCTTCCTATTGCTAGAAAGTCTGCCAACCAAAACTGAAGCACACTAAAGACACCAAAAATATGCACATGACATTTTTGAATGTCTCAACTCTCTTAAACTACTTTAAGACCCCGTAGGGCTCCAAATTTACCTTTTAAATAGTAAACCTACCTAATGATAGTCATCTTGACCTACTGAGTTAAACCACCTTTTTTGCTCAACCTACTTTGAACCTTGACCATTGATGGTCACCTTAACCATCGATGGTCACCTTAGCCATCGATGGTCACCTTGACCATCAATAGTCAGGTTTCACCATTTAAACCAAATTAAATCACCCATCACTCTGAATTGATTTTCTATAATTAGATTATCTAATTTGTGTGTGACCACATGCATGTTGAATTTAGAAATAAATAAAAATTTGGATCCCTTATTGACATCTTGTTTCACCTATCCTTCTTTGAATATAAGAAGAGAGGATCAATGGTGAAAAAGAAACCACAACTTTAATAGCTTTTTTCATCTAGATTTTCTTTACAGGTCACTTCTTCTAGCTATCCAATGATCTAACCATGACAATAGAGAGCCAACTTGCCACTACCCCTCGACTGATAGGCAAGTACTATTACTCTATCAGAATCATGCTAGACTCCATCAAATAGCCAACCACATAAATCATTTATCTAACTAACTTTTAGCAAGCTAAGTATCTATTTTTAATCTGTTAATTACTTTGTTTCCATTTCTCAATCAACCCAGTATAAACTAATCTCCCAAGATTAACTTCTATGATCCCATCAATCTGACCTCTTATTAGCCAAACCCAACACATAGTAATCATCAATGGAAATCTTTATTTTTGATGATCTGTCTAACCATTGATTGTTATCTCAACCATCGATGATCACCTCAACCACTGATGATCACTTTGGTAGAAAATAATATCAAGTTATTTTCACCTACCTACACTCAACCAAATCCAAATTTATTTTATTCTACCTATTCAAAGATGCCTAACCTAATTTATAAACCACACACAAACTATTTAGCATTATTATTGACCTATTCATTACTATATTATTCATTTTAGTCTATTTATTTATCAAGCATCTCTTATGTTTGATTTTAGTACCTTTTAATTATTGATGTAAGTACTTTATCTTCTATTTTCTAAACTTGATTAAAAAATAATGAATTGACAACCCCTGAGGAAGCTGTTGCTTCTAGGATCTAGCTAGCGCTAGGTAATTCACCTAGTTATCTATCTAACCAGCTATTTGCTTTAGTAATATCTTATTTGTAGGTCATTCCTCTCAAGCTAAAGAGGAGATCTCTACAATCATTTGATTCAACATGCACACAACCAAATAGGTTCTTTAACCATACCCATATCTACTTTATTTCTTCTTCCTCTCTTGGAATATAAACTAAAATTCTCTAAAACATTTTGGCATGCCCGATGGGACCTTGATTCTTTATTTAGGTTTCTTTTGTTTGCATATACATGCTCTTCTCCCTATTCTATACTCATAAATAGAATTAAAATTTATTTTGGGCTTAAAATCAACTACATACATTGATTGATTTCAAGTTTATCTCACACAGTTTAAATTAAAGCAAAGTAATGTAATCATAACATGACTTTTGTTGCACACACTAAACCAAACCATCTACATTAATTAAACATCAAAATAAATTGACATAAGGATTGACTCAGATTTCATCACTTAGAGGTCACCTTACCATTTCTCAAAAATCCTACTTGGAGGTTATTACCAAGGGGAGAGCCAACTCAACTCTTTGATTGAATATAAACTTTAGAAATTAATATATATTGGCTAAGCCCCTGACACCCTCATCAGTGTGGTATGTAAAGTGAGTGGGTGGCCCTAATACCAAGCCACATATTTATTTATAATACAAATCATTTTGAGATCCTAAACATAACCTAAGACCAACCATAGATTTATTTTCTAGTACCCACTCTACAAGCCAATTTTAGTCACACAATTACTTATAAAGCTTACAACATAAGCCAAAAGAGAGACTAAAAGGAACTTTAAGACTTAACATAATTTTTAGTGTGTGTTTGATTTCCTTGATCATTTCTTGTCTTCTCTCTATTTGAGTGGTGAGATTGTTTTTGTATTCTCTCTCCCTTATCTTGTATGGTTCTAACTCGCTAGCAACAAAGAAACCTAATAGAACAGAACCTATCACCAAATGAATAAACCTCTTTTAACTCTTCATCCATGGAATACATATCTAAAGTAGAAGACTCTCCTCACCCTTCAATAAGTCTTTCTTTCCCTTGGGTAGTTCTTAAGGAGATACAAACTTTTCCACCTTCTTAGATAATAACCTTATGGCCCTTCAACATTATCTCAACACCATGCCTTATCATACCCCTTCTTTGGTTCAACCTATGGACCCACCTTATGACATGCTTTACCACCTTATAGGGAACCCTTATATTTACATAGTCACCACCCAACCATTGACTAACCAAGCATATTCATCTACCAATAATCCCTTTGATACTACTATGGAAAACTAACCTACCCAACCTACCAATTGTGAACTAGGAATTTGACTAAGAAGAGGAGATTAGTGTTGTGTTAGTGAAAAAATGAACAAAAAAAATTGACAAAAAACACACTAAACTAACATCTTCATGCCTAGTTACTAGGGTGAGATTGGTGAAGAAAGATAAATTAACAAAGCACAACTAAAATGCAAAACACACACATTCCTTACCTTCCTTGATGCTCTAATAGTATTATTCAATTGGCTTACTCAATTTATGCTCATGAAGTCCTCATCAATGGAAGCTTGGCTACCTCCATATCTCCTTGGCACTTTTGGATTTGGCTTGGATTGGAATCAATTTGGAATGGTAACACTAGTTCACATGAAGCTTTTAGAACCAATCTTGCATTATAACTTTACACAAATTAAGCTTAGAAATGATGTTCATGACATCTCTATTTATAGATTTTTATAAATGGGTAAAGTCAACCTGAACTAATGTGTGGTTAAGGGTTAATCCAATTTTGTAATTAAAATTGATAAATAGGATCATCAACATTTGGGATAGATGAGCAATTAAGAGGTATGAAGGAAGGGCATTAATGAGGTATGGGAGGCATGAATCTTGATATTTGTGATATTTATGGCCTAGGGATGTCTTCCCAAGAAATGAGGTCACCTGATAATGTAGATATTAAATATTCATTTCCAAAACAAATTATTCAATAGGTTTCTATGGAATTTTTGATTAGGCTCTAATTTGGTCTAATTATCTCTTAAGCATGTTTAAGCACTTTATGCACAAATTACTCAAATTGATCAGAATGACTTATTATTTGTCCAAAATTTGAATAGATTAGAATTAGAATGAGATGTTAGATTCATTGGATCCATGATCCCATTTAGGATATTATCAATAGAAAATAACAAAGGCATGTGTTTTGTGCAAGATATTTGATAGGACAGAGTAATCCAGAGCACCTAGGTACAAAATTAGCATTTTGACTCAGAATGATCTGATCAAAGTTAGCTAGCCCATAAATTGCATTGCCCCATTTTGGGATACTATAGCTAGAATAAACACTTGACTATATTAGATTCAAAGCTTTTAATACATTTTAGTGTTTTTAGGCCAAATTTTGTATTTTAGGTGAAAATTGGTTAAAAGCCTAATTGGAAGTTATTGGTGGCTAGTCTTAGGTGTTTGCAGTTTTCCCCTATTTGGGGAGATGTTGCAAAATATAGGCAAAGTAATTTCTTTTCAAATAATGAGAGATGTCCTGTATGTCAAAAATAAGATGATGATTAAATAATAAAGCTCCAAATGATTTTGGGAAGCCTATGATGATGCCCCATTGAGGGAGTGGCCACCACATATGTTGATGGATGGTCCCTCAAAAATAAATAAGAAGAAAGGTAGAATTAACCTATGGTTTAGTTTAATCCAAATGAGAAAATTATTATATGCATTGATTTAAAAAGGATGCTGATTTTCCCAAAGGTAGTTATAATTAGGAATAAAAGTCAAAATAATGATTTATCCATAGGTAGTTATAATCAACATGATGACCCAAATTGGATAAAGATGATGGTGCCCCTGTTAGGGCTGATTAGCAAGAAAAACTCAAGGATATAACCTAGAATATAGATTAAAGAGTGGGCATAAAGTGATGAAAGAGATGGATATAGGAATGAGATTGATCAATAGAATGACTTAGCTATACCTATCAATCAGGAGATGCTCATCCTGATTAACAATCATATAACTATAATGGTCAAATGAGTTATATTGATCAAGGATGGGATGGAAGGATTTGCCAAGGTGCCAAAGATAAAATTCTATAACTCCATTGATTGTAGATATTCTTGAAGCTAATTTTTACTATAGCATGTGACGGTAGGCATCATGATAGAACACCATGAAGACTTAACCAAAATATGCATAAGGACTGACTCTTGATATCCAATATTCAAGTGAAAACAATGCACCAATGATAAAAACCATGATGAAAATGTTGATGTATGAATATAGATAGACTCACAAATAGTATGTGCAAGGAATTGCCTAATGTATACATATAGACTGAGTTAAGGCAACATTGTAAAAAATAAACAAACATGCAAGTGAACAAACAAATAAACAAAAAAAAAGAAATAAACAAACAAATAGAAATCCTAAAAACAAAATCAAAATAAATTATCCTAATAAGGACCATGCCCTAGTAAGGTGGATTAAGGATAACTAACTAGGCTTAGATAGGATAAATGTTTTTGGATTTTTGAAATTTTATGAATGTTTTTGGTTTTTTTGAGGTATCTTAACTCATTATAGAATGAAAAGATATCTACTCATAAAATAATGAGATAATTTGGCTTATTTTGCTCATAAAATGATGAGAGCATATGGCTTAAGTTGCTCACAAAATGGTGAGAGCATATGGAAAGGGGGAATGAGGTGACCTTAACATGAATTGAGTATGACCCACATAGTCTTAAAATGATCTCAAGTCATAGTAATTTTATCCACACAATAAGGAAGGGAAAAACCAACTAGGTCCCAACAAGTTCTCAAATCTAACAAATGGCCAGTCAAATGAAAATAGTAATGGCAAGGTGATGCAGTAATGCATGATAAACAATTGATACCCCTAGTTTGCCCATAGTCAGTTATAACTAGGATACACCAGCATAGGTCAATGATACTAATTTCCCCATAGGTGGTTATAATTAGTAGTAAGATTGGTGAGACACTGATTTGCCCATAGGTGGTTATAATTAGGCTCACATAAAGAAACTTGATAGGATGATTGTTATCTTGCTAGATCAACTGTCACACTAATTTCATAGACTATCATTATAAACATGAATTGGATTGATTATTGAAACTTGATTGGAATCCTCTTAAAAAAAGTGTAGGAAGAACAAAAGTAACCAAAATCAAAACATGATTATGTAAGATGAGTAAAAATAGACTTTGGTCTAAATAAGAATGGAATGATAGGATGGTATGGTCTTACTAAGGATAATGATGGTTTTTTATAGATTAAAAAAATGGTAAGAGGGTTTCCCCCAAGTGAGAAGGTGATTGGTTTGGATATGCAACAATGGTAAAAGGATATGTAACAATGGCAATGGCATGACAATGAAATGGTATGGTACATGTTTTTTGGCCTAGGTGTGGTTTTTGATTTTATTGTTCTTGTTGATGGGGAGATGCATGTCCAAATCAACAAATGATACAAATAGAATACTTGATCATGTTAATTGATACCCCACAACTCACTTGAACATTTTATCTATTAAGAACTCAATGTAGATTTAGATTCCAAGAATGATTCTATGATCTTCATTGGTCATTGATTCTATTTCCTTCAAACATCAAGACAAGGTATCTTTGTAGCCTCTACAAAGAAAGTGCAACAGTGGATGGTAAATAAGGATAAAGTTTAGATGATAGGTTTATTTACGAAATAGAATGGCAGATGATAATGGAATGTGGAAATGGTAGGGAAAAAAATGAAGATTGAGACTTTCAATCACATGTAATGTTGCTGATGCTAGATTTGACATAACTTTGGATGTGGTGGGGCCAAAGGATTTTTTTCTCAATTAGACCACCATATTTTTCTATCGTTTGATCTTGAGAGTAGCTACCATCTGATTAGGCTATATATTGGAAGCTAATTTGATTTTATATTTGATTTTGTCTTCATCAAGTAGTGAATAAATTTTGTGCTTAGCTATTAGTGCCTCAATGAGGTTTTCACCAATGAAGTTATCTTGATTATCCTGTAGCACCTCTAAGAAGGTTTCACTATTAAACATTAGCTTTTGACTTTGATTTTATTCTAGCACTTCTAAATTTTTTTCACTAAAATATGTTGAGTTCTAACTGTTATTGTCCCCTTTTGCCTCTAAAAATGTTTCATTAGAAGAGTGCTCTTTTGCTACATGAATGTGGTCTTGGCCTCCTTGATTTTCTTCAAATTCTATGTTTCCATGGATGTAGTTCAACAAAGTGTGATTTTATCAATCCCAATCAACACTTATAGGAGATAGAATGTTAATAATATGGCTATTTTAGTTGATAGTAATGGCATGTGGAATGGTAATGGAATGGGTGTTGGCATCACAATCCTTGTAGAAGATACTAGGATAACTTGTGTTGAAGTTGAAGTACTCATCTTCAAAAACTATAGAAGGATCACAAATGTATTCAAATTTATTTTTAAGGCATGCATAACCAATGTTGTAATAACCACGAACATATTCTTCTTCTAAATATGATTCTAACTCAAGGGACTTTGAATATATGTTGAGACTAATGTTGATTTAGATTCAGATGGTAAATCTGATGTTAGTTCAAGAATAAAACCTGACTCTAACATTGATTCTTCATCTGATGGGTATGCTATTATAATGATGTCTTGTTGAATGTTTATTATTAGATAAGTAACAACCTATAATGGCATGATGGGATCCACTAAGACTAGTTTATCAAAGTGAGACTTCTCTAGGATGGGAAAAAGGTCAAGAGACAACTCCTCAAAGATTTGTTTGTCAATAGGTGGTTCTTGAAAAATAGGCATATAGTCAAGTTAATGATTTACCCAAATGTGATTATAATCATTAAGAAGTGACTCAAAAAATACTAGTTTATCAGAGTGAGACTCCTCGATAACTAGTATAGGATTAATAGGTGATTCATCATAGGTTGACTTATCACAAATGGTTAGTTTAAAAAAAACATCTTGGATTGGTTGGTTATTTTGGACTTGGTTTCCAATGAGTTAGAAGATACCAATTTTGAACACAACTTAGTCTTCAAATGATTAGATTGGTTGAGGTTTGGATGGGATTGGTATTAGATGAGGAATGACTTGTGGTTGGATAATGGTAGGGCATTGTGGAACATGATTTCTCACATGAGCCAAAGGATGAAGTCATAAAATGGTAATGATAGGGAGTTGTGGGTCTTGATTGCTCACATAAGCTAAAGGACTAGGTCCTGAAATGATGAAGGGGCATTGTGGAGCTTGATTGCTCACACAAACCAAAGGATAAGGTCCTAGTATAGAAATGGTTCGGCATTATGGAGCCTGATTACTCACACAAACCAAAGGATGAGGTCTTGGTATGGGAATGGTGTGATATTATGGTCATAGAATAGAAATGGTATGATATGGTGGAGCCTAATTACTCACATAAGCCAAAGTATCCAAGTCTTCATCATAAACCATATCATCCCAGTTGTGAGTTGGCTCACAAGCTAGTTCTTGACTGTGTTACATATACTAATTACTGTAAAGAGGGTATGGATCTATATCCCAAACAACATTATCTATATTTGGGTCTTAAAATTCCTCCTTATAAGCCTCTTCATGCCAATCAAGGTCTCAATTTGGATTTTGTGGATTTTGACTATGTTCCCCATATAGAGTATTGTAAGGAGAATAATAGAACTCCTTAGAAAATATTTCTCTATATGGGTTCCTAGTGGGATTTTTTGTGGCCATTCTATCATAAGTTGGATTGTACATGACTCCACCATAAGTGTAGTGATATATATTCACATAAATGATGAAATATCTAAAACAAAAATGCTTAAAGTGCTACAAACTCTAAAAAAATATGTCAAATGGATAAATGATTCAAGCTTGGTCTAATTTCATCAAAAGGTGGAGTTGTATCTCCAATGTGGTTTGAAAGTGGAGCTATATCTCTAAAATTATTTATACTAAGACTTGGCATAAAATAGCTTGACATCAAATTTCCAATGTCAAATGTCATACACACAAAAGGTCAAGTGTCTGAATAAACACTAGTATGTCAAAGGTCTAGGTTAAAGTGTTCTAAACAAGGTCTAAACTAGGAAAAGAAAAAGTTAAGTTGCTAGGTCTTTTATCCAAACACAGAGTTAAAAGATAGACTCAAATAAATAGGAATACACTAGGACTTTTGGCCAAATAACATCAAAATCTAAACTTGAAACAAATGCTGATATGATTTGATTTAATCTAACAAGTTTGGAAACAACTTTGACATAGATCTAACACATGGAATCAAACATAAACATGATCAGTTGGCATAAGGAATGAGGCAAAAGAATTTTGGATAAAGGCTATGTTTTCTCAAATAAAGGCACAAATAATGATAATGATAGGTACTAAAAAAATAAACCATTAATAGTTTTCAAATTTGGGTAATCAATTAGCCAAAGTTATGCAACCCAAAAGAGAAAGATCTTTGTATCAGCCCCATGAATTAAGGCTTAAATAAAAATAAATCAATATTTGAATCCAAACTTGACAAGGCTAATTGAAAACTCAACGTTTAATACTAGGATTTGACCAAACAAACTAGACAATATTGGACAACATGATGACACGAGACAAAGGTCCAACTGGTATACATGACATGGTTTAAAACAAATGGTTTTTTGATATAAGGTGAAATAAGTCTTGAAATAAGTTGAATAACCTAATGGCATAAGCATTCTTGAATGATGTGGTCAACACTATGTTTCAAAGACTCAAAGGCGAAATGGTTTGACATGATTTGGGGTAGCATAACACTACCCTTCGTAACTCAAATTACACACACAAACAAGTTTAGCAAAAAATTTCAAGGCACAAGTGTGGTGTAAAATAGATAGCATAATGCCTCTTTAGATAAAATAGTAACATATAAACAAAGTGGTTTGGATATGGTTTATAAACAAATAAACAAGTTTTAGTCTCAAAACATACCAAATGAGAAAATGATCCAAAAATACACTAAGTATAATCATCTAAATCCTAGCAAGGGTATGACAATATGGGGTTGACTAAACTATCAAGCTTTTGAACATTTATAGAGGAATCAATTACACAATGAATTTCACATAAAATGATGCAAAATATGAGCATAAAAATTGGGTGACCATAGTATTGGCGAGTTGTAAAAAGGTCTAGTCCTTTTTATAACCACTACATCTTGCTATTCGCTCAGTGTAGAGTGATGTCAAAATACAGATACATCCCATGTGAAAATTAGAAGGAGTAAGTGAAGTCAATGCTAGGAGATGAAACCCTAGGTTAAATATTCCATAAAAAACTTGTGGGAGGTGATTAAGTCTCCCTCACAAGCCAAGTTTACATAAAATAAAGAAAGCATAAAATAGAAAGACTTTAGGGTCATTTTCAAGGTCATCCAAACTTTTACGAGTTTTTGGGGAGTGCTTTAGATGACATTATTTCTATGCCTTGGACTAGAAAATTTTCAATAAGAATGGTGCTTTTGATTCTAAGGGTTCCCTAAAGGGACAAATAGAAGAGCATACACACGGCATCCCTCTTTTTGCTAAACAAAATTAGATCAAGCAACTATTAAAGACAAATGACAAGTGTGTTCAATTTTAAGCCAAATGAAAGATGTGGTGGTGTTCATTTGACCCCTTAGTCTTAATTACACTTTTGAAAACTAATGCTAAAAACTTAATTAAGTACCTAAATGCTACATTCAACACCAAAATAATGTTTGTAGTTCATTTTAAAGCATACAAAAGATGATTTAAACACATTTTAGCAATTTTCAAAGTTGGTTCTACAAGAAAAATGTTATCAAGAGGTTTAGGTTTGAAGCTAAAATTAGTTTGAAATAATGAAGTTATAAAAAGAAGCTCTCAAGTTATCACAATGGTGCAATACCACTACTTGACAGAGCAATACTACCACTTGTAAGACAATCCCACAACTTTAAGAGTTGCGGTATTGTAACTAAACACTAACCATTTAGTTATAATACCATGACTTTGAATGAAAATCTCGCTAGTTATAGGACAATTCCACTACTTTAAGAGTCATGATATTGCAAACAATAATCTTTCTACTTGGTATAAAATGGGGTTTAAAAAAAAATTATACAACTTCAGGCTAAACTAATAACATATTATGAAAATTTAGCTGAAAACACATGGTTTTAAAAAAAAACATCAAAAATGGAGTTCAAATGACCCCAAATGAAGCTCTATAAAATGGCATTTTCTACACGCTATAATACCACGACTCATAGTGATAATCCTACTACTTGTAGGACAATCTTACCACTTTAAGATTAGTGGTATTATCATTTAACTTGCTAGTAGTTAGACAATAATATCACTTAGTTTGGCAACCCCATGAGTTACATAATAATCCTACTACTAAGATAGTAGCAGTATTATTAAACCTACACAAAAAGATAAAGTTAGTCTGACAAAAAAGAAGCTTAGCACAATACCGTGAGTTGTAGGACAATCCCACGACTCAAAGCAACAATACCACAATTGTGTTAGAATAAGCCCACAAATCCTAGAAAAATGTGTTTTTACTCTAATTTTCACTCTTTTTGGCTTCTTACTTCAAGATTATACAAGGAAAATATTAGTAGGTTGCTTGAAAGAGCTTCATGATCATTTTTGTGAAGCTAGGAAGGTCCCACCAGGTGTGCCATTATGTGAACTAGGAATTTGACTAAGAAGAGGAGATTAGTGTTGTGTTAGTGACAAAATGAACAAAAAAAATTGACAAAAAACACACTAAACTAACATCTTCATGCCTAGTTACTAGGGTGAGCTTGGTGAAGAAAGACAAATGAATAAAACACAACTAAAATGTAATAAAACACACATTCCTTACCTTCCTTGATGCTCTAAAAGTATTTTTTGATTGGATTGGTTGGTTTGTGCTCATGAAGTCCTCATCAATGGAAGCTTGCTACCTCCATCTCTCCTTGGCACCTTTGGCTTTGGCTTGGCTTGTAATCAATTTGGCATGGTAACACTAGTTTGCATGAAGCTTTTAGAACCAATCCTACATTATAACCTTACACAAATTAAGCTTAGAAATGATGTTCATGGCCTCTCTATTTATAGATTTTTGCAAATGGGTAGAATCAACCTAAATCATCCATCTTAGGATTGAGATGTGTGGTTCAGGATTAATCCAATTTTACAATTAAAACTAATATATAGGCTCATCAATATTTGGTATAGAGGGGCAATTAAGAGGTATGGAGGGCTTTGATGAGGCATGCGAAGCATAAATCTTGATATTTGTGACATTTATGGCCTACAGATGTCTTCTCAAGAAATGAGGTCACTTGATGATGCATTTATTCAATATTCATTTCCAAAACAAATTATTCAACAAGTTTCCATGGAATTATTGATTAGGCTCTAATTTGGTTTAATTAGCTCTTAAGCATGTTTAAGCACTTTGTGTAAAAATTACTCAAATTGATCAGAATGCCTTGTTATTAGTCCAAAATTCAACTAGATTGGAATTATAAGGTGATGTCAGATGCATTAGATCTATTATCCCATTTAGGATATTATCAACAATAATTAGCAAAGGCACATGTCTTGTGAAAAAGATTTCATAGGAAAGAGTAATCTAGAGCACTAGGTGAAAAATTGGCATTTTGACTTAGAATGATCTGATCAAAGTTAGCTAGCTCATAAATTACATTTCCCTATTTAGGGATACCCTATCCAGAATCAACACTTGACTATATCAGGTTTAAAGCTTTTAATGAATTTTAGTGTTTTTAGGCCAAAATATGTATTTTATGTGGAAATTGGTCAAAACCTTGATTAGAGGTTATTTGTGGCTAGTTTTAGGTGTCTACACCAACACCCTTATGACTTACACCCACACACACAACTCCTCTACCCTAGGTATAACCCAACCACTAACCACCTATACTCCCCTCACCATGGGGGTACCTACTACTAGCATTTCCAACCTTCATTTGGCTACCCCTAATCCATTAGTCACTACCCCACTTAAAAATCTTGTGGTGTCTATACCTTATACCTTACCACTAATCTATACAAGGGTCACCACCTTTCATTTAGTTACAAACCCAATCAAAACTCTTACTCAACCTACCTTAACCTCTCAATAGGTGCCCATCACACCCAACTTGGGTTACATCCCTAACCCACAAGGGAATATACCTCTACCCACTACCTAACCACATACATCTACCTAACCCTACATAACATCCAACCAACCACCTGTGTCTACATATCAATATGTGGTAGCTCTTCAATCTCCTACTAGTTATCAATATGTCACCCAAACACAACAACAATATGCACCTTAAAATATTTTAGGTGTATAACCCCAAACATTTTTTATGAAAATGCTCATGCATAAAGTGACCACTTTAGAGTCATCCATCTATGGTGCTCATAACATCTTATTATATGACTAGATTTGCAACAAACCCATTCACCCATCTATCCCTATTAGACCATATCCCCCTTAGTGGGAACTTTCCAAGTTTTCTAAATTTCAAATTAAGGAGGATCCCCAACAACATCTCAAGGAAGTTAGGCATGCATGTTATTTGATTACCTATGATGATGCCCTCCTTCTTCTTACCTCCCTATGTCTCTATTCAATCCAACATTAGACTGGTATAGTGCCATAACCAAACATTCTCTCTTCTCTTTCACCCAACTAGCTCAATATTTCTTGGATCAATTTTCAATAAACATCTCCAAAAAAGTTTCCATCATTGACCTTTACTCTATCTGATAATTTGATGATGAATCTATTGCTGATTTTTTAGCCCATTAGAGGATCCTAATCAATCAACTTTCCTTCTCTTTACCCCAACCTAAAATGATAAAACTTTTTCCTCAGGCATGTACAAAGTACATCTCTTTTACATTACATGTGCATAGCTTTATAACCTTTGATGAATATTTTACCATGGCACTTAAGATAGGAAATAAAACCATCAATGAAGGAGAGTTAAATTTGAAAAAAAAGTCTACCTACAAAACCAATGAGGCCTCTTCCTCTAAACCAAGTAACTAAACCAACACCAAGATAATGAACAAGGGAACTAAAAATGTGGTTGTCCTTAAGACTGATCCTCCACCATCTATCAATCAAACAAACTCTTCCAACTCCTCAAAACAAAACACAAGAAGCTAAAATTGAATCAATTAGAAGTAATTTGCCTTGCTTTGGGAATCTTATACTTCAATCTTGGAGAAGTTACTAAAATATAATATCATATAACTTCCTCCTATATAACCCCCTCAATAATTTGACTTTTCTAATCCTACACTTGGATGGTATAATCAGAAAGACTTATGTGCTTTCCATCGAGCAGTTCAGCATGATATTAGTAGGTGTAATACCTTCAAAAATATCTTCCAATCCCTCATTGATAAGGGGTAAATAAAATTGGACAATGCAAATGTACATACAAACCAAGATCTTGACATTTTTAGATAAAATTTTCCCATTCATGTGCCTATAAAAAATGAGATCAATAAAGTTGAGTCTTCTCATGATTCCCATTTCATCAATATGGTTCTTGACACACTCATTATTAAAGAACCTCCCACCCAATCTACCTGTTCTTCACCCTCTCTACTTATCAAGATAGAATAATTACCTTCTCTTCCTTTGGATACCCAAACCATGGAAGTAAACTTTTCACCTCCTCCACTTATTGAGGTAGTGGAGTCATCATCCCTTCCTTCAATTGACATACCATAGTAAGCAACCATCATGACTTTACTTCCTCCCTTAACTACCAAAAAATTCACTCCCACTTTGAAGATCACTCCCAAGTAAGAGATCACTAACTTGCACCTCCTATAGAATAACCACCCATCCAAACCTTGAATCTTTTAAGCCCACTACCTAAGGAACAAGACTAATCTATAAACCCTTCTCTAGGCTAGTTTAGAGATTGGAGTTTGTCTCCAAACTTTCATGGATCGAGACACCTTTTGGAAACAACTGGGGCTACCTTACATCACCAAATAAGAACCTCTAACCACCTCTTTGACATATCAACCCACCACTTCTATCATCCAACCCACTATCATATCAACCCAACTAAGAAAAACCTCTACCAACCCAACCATCCCTAAACCATCCAAAAAAAAAACCCAGATATCCAAATCATCTTCTATCACTTCAACCAAACTAACTAAAAACCTTGGCATCTTCCCTACATAGAGCCTTAATCATCCATACTTAAAACTGGAGCTAACCTCACTAGGCCCACCAATCAAGCACCAAACCAAATCAACCAAGGTGGTAAAATCGATAAAACCCATCCTAAATGCTCTTTATTTTGGAGCCTCATCCCTCTACTTTGATTAGGAAGCCAACTGTCATAACCAAAACCCAACCACCACCTTTGATTATTCCATCACTCTTGATTTCTAACATGCCCATCTTCACTGATCCATCCATAACCAACCTAACTAGATTGACACCTCCTACCTCCAACTTATCAACTCCCTTATCTAAACCAAAATCATCAATTAAGAATACCTTATCCAAAACCTCTACCACCAATCCTATTTCTAAAAGGACTTCCATCCCACCAACCAAGGCCAAGACATCTAAACCCTCACCACCTTTAGTTGAGTCTTACTCAACTATTTTTCAAAGGTTATTACAAGATTTTTTCTTAACCTTACCTCTTATAAGACCATTTAATCCTCTAGGTCTAAAATGCATCTCGTATAATGACCACCAAGTATGCTCCTATCACAAGACTCTCAGGCATGATATAGAGAACTGAAAAGCTCTCCAAACCATAATCCATTAGTTTCATGATGAGGATGATATATTAATAGATGAAAATTCAATGAGCCTAATACCTATCCAATGAACAATAACCACTACCCAATGCCTACCTATTCCCCCACTCTCACCTTAGAGTGATGAGGAACCAAACCAATCACCTACCCCAACTCTTCCCTCTATCCATAATATCCATGTGGTCACATGATCACATGCTCAACAAAAAGATAAGGGGAAGGATAAAATATCCATCCCATGGAAATACCCATCTACTACCTCCCAACAAAGTCAAATTAAAGCACCTTCACCTTTAGTCAACCCAAGATATCTATATTGGGTTCCTCTCAATCCAACTCTAAATAAATTAGGAGATTGGTGCTTAAAAAAATTCACCAAACCATAAAAAAGATGAGTCTATACAATTAAATTCTACTTTGTCTTATCATCACCAAGCAATGATAGAGGCATTACAATCAATAGAGGTCCAACTTGAAGACCTTTAACCTTTGGCAGCCTTTGTTAGCACTCTCCATATTTTTAACCTTGTCACCTTCAAGGATTTAGAAATACCTTCTATCCATCATGATGAGCCTGATCGCCCTCTTTTTATTACTACCTACATTAACCAAACCCACATCAAATGGGGTATGATTGATGGTGGAGCTAGTATTAACATAATCTCTTCCTATGCCTATGATTAACTTAAGCTACAAAATAATGTCATGTCTAAAAACTTGGCTATCCTTTGATCCTTTAATGATACCATGGCTACTACTCTGGGAACTATTGTCCTTCATATCCATCTAGGGCCTCACACACTCCCTTAACTCTTTTATTTAGTGGAGGGTGAATTTTAGTATAATGTTTTATTAGGATGACCTTGGATCTACTCCATGGGTTGTGTACCATCTAACCTTCATCATTACATCTAATTTGAGCATAAAGGTTAGGTTATCACTATACAAGTTGACCTAAGTCCTTTCTCAACATGCAACATGACTTATCAACCCAATGATATCCTCGTACCTCCATCTAGTACACCCTCATCAACCAAAGATAATCCCTTAACCATGAAGGAGGGAGTCATATATTCTTCTACCAATGAGGCATATACTAGCTCATTAATCCCCTCAAAACAAATCCCCACCATAAACTATTAAGAATTCACATTTCAATGTCTTTCACGTGGGGAATATTGCCTCCTCACCCTTGTAGATTTCCCTAATCCCAAAGAGTATGGGAAACTTGTCCACCAACCTAGTTATGACCCAAATATAAGAACCATTTTCCCTTTTTGGCCTTCAAACTATCAAACCCACTTCCTCTACAGGGGACTTGACAGACCACTTGATGCTTTTTCCACCTCTTTTTCACCTTAACCATTCACCTCTAACTTCTCCTGTCTAGACAAACTAGACTTTGCCAAGACATACTTCCATAGGTGTGCTTGGAAAGGATTTGGTCTTGGATTATATGAGTATGGCCCGAATGAGTTAAATTTAATGTAAATAAAAAATCCTCATGAGAAACATGGACTCAAATTCATCCCACCCATAAAGAAAGCCAAGTTACCTACCACCACCATTGTTGAGGAAGACATCCCTTCCTCACCAACCTCTTCTCCTTCTGAGTGTGAGGATGATGAAATCATCCCACCTAATTTTTTTTCATCAACATGATCAACCTTAGACCCCTAATTTATCAAAAAGATGGGGTAATCAAAACCATCCCTTTGATCTATCTTGAGATGATAAGAGATGACTCTCCTACCATTAATACTATTTAGTGTCAGGATGATGATTCCATTCTCACCTATCTTTGTGCATTGAATTATTCCATACACAAATATATTCCTCCTAAGACTTTAACCATATTGAACAAATACACCATGGATATAAACTTAGGCACTTAGGATAACCTCTGTATTGTCAAAATTGGCTAATCATTAAATTTTGAGGAAATTTGGGATTTCCTCTCCTTCTTACAATACCATAGCATAACATTTACTTGGTCTTATAGTGACATTCCAGGAATTTACCCCTCCATCACTACCTAAAAAATTATCACCAACCATGATGCCAAACCTGTTAGATCAAAACTTTGATGAATGCACCCTCACATAGCCCTCATCATCCAATAAGAGATTTAACATCTCCTCTTTGTCAATTTAATTCAATTCATTGACTATTACAAATGGGTCTTGAATGTCATGCCTATTACCAAAGACATAGGGGGACTACACATTTTTGTGGACTTTCATGACCCCAACCTTGTTTGCCTAAAAGATGACTTTCCTCTACCAAACATTAACCAACTAGTTGATCTTACAACTAGCCATGAGATTTTATCTCTTATGGATGGGTTTTTAGGTGATAATTAGATCCTAATCACCCTTAAATATTAGTATAAAACCACATTTATCACCCTATGTGGGAGCTTCTACTATAGGGTCATGCCTTTAGGATTGAAAAATGCTGGTACAACCTACCGACATGCTATGACCTACATCTTTCATGACCTTATCCATAAAATCATGAAGGAATATACGGATGACATTCTTCAGAATTCCAAATATCATAAAGATCATTTGGACATTCTTAAGATCATCTTTGAGTGCCTCATCCATTACAATGTCTGTCTTAACCCCAATAAGTGTATTTTTGGGGTCCTCTTAGGCAAACTCATTAGCTTTATCATTTCCTTTTGAGGAATTAAATTCAATTCAACCAAAATTAAATTAATCCTTGACATGCCTCCTCCAACCCACCTTAAACAACTTCATAGTCTATAGGGGAAGCTCTAATATATCCATTGCTTTATCTCCCAACTCTTAAACTAATTCTAACCCTTCCACCACCTTTTGAAGAAAGACATATCTTTTAAGTGGAATGATGATGATTAAAAGGCCTTATATTCACTTAAAAAGTACCTCTTATTTCCACCCATCCTTACTCCTCCTAAGGATGATCAAACTTTCTACTTTTATATCTCTACCATAGACCACTCCTTAGGGGAAATGCTTGCTCATCAAGATGAACAACACAAAGATCAAACCTTCTATTATATTACCTGCATGCTTGTAGAGTATAAGACTTGATACACACATATCAAGAAACTTTGCATAGCCCTAGTCTTTGTGGCCACCAAAATTTACCACTACCTTCTTAACCACAAAACCTATGTCATAACCAATACCAACCCACTCAAGTATATGCACTCTAAGCCATACCAAAATCAATGTATGGCCAAGTGGCTCATGCTTTTAGCTGAGTTTGACCTTGATTTTATTTAGTAGAAGTTAATTAAAGGGTAAGTCATTGCTGACCAATTGGTTAAATCACCTTTAGTAGATAACCAACCTCCTCTTAAGTTTCCATATGAGTCCATTGTGACCCTCTCTTAAGCAAACTTCACCTATCAAGTGACCATGTTATTTGATGGATCAAAGTGTCAACATGGTGGGGGAGGTAGCATCATCCTTATCCCCTTTCATGGTGAACCTTTTCCTTTATCTTTGAAGCTATATTTTGAATGTACCAACAATATGGCTGAGTATGAAGCCCTAGTCATAGGCATTCAAAATATGTTAGCCTTGGGAGTCAAAATGATTAACATATTTGGTGACTCTCAATTAGTGGTCAATAAAATCAATGGCTCCTACCAATGTAAGAATGATGTTTTACAATAATATAAACAACTAGTTCATAAAATCTTAGCATCATTTCAACACTACTATATTCAATCCACCTTGTGATCTATCAACAAGTTTACTAACACCATGGCTTCCCTCACCTCTCAGATCCCATCTACACCCTCTGAATCTAAACTATATGTCATTATCCATAGACTTACCTAGCCCTCTTATGTCAAACTAGATTTTCCCACCATATTCAATGTGGGGGAGACCCAACTTGACCATTGGTATCAATAGAGCTTCGATGATCTTAACCTTGCCATCATTCCTTTTGATCTTTCTAGGAATGCTCAAAGAGTGTTTATCTATAGTACCTCACATTATACCATACTAAGGGGAATTATTTATAAACATGACTTTTATGGTCTCCTCTTTCACTACCTACAAGGTCATGAAGCCTCTCATGCTATCAAGGCAATGCATGATGGGATCTTTAGGGGAAAATTTAATTACCTAATTATGGATAAGCACATCCTTTGCCGTGGATATTACTAGTCTACCCTTAACCAAGACTTTTGTGATTATGTGAAAAAGTGTGTTAAGCATCAACAACATGCCAATTTACATCACGTGCCTAGCCATAGTCTTCACATATCCACTAATTTTTGGCCCTTATCATAATGGGGTATGTACTTTATTAGTGAGATGAACTCCCATTATTCATAGTGAAATCATTATATAATCATTGTGACCAAATATTTTACCAAATGGGTAAAGGTTATCCTTCTAGTCTTAACCAAAGTATAAAATATTATTGACTTCATCAACCATCACATCATTTTCCATTTTGGTGTTCCTCACAAAATTATCACCGATAATGGCAAATATTTTAAAAACAAGCAAGTCAAGGGTCTTGTGATGCATTCAATATCAATTTAATTTTCTCATCACCCTATCACCCTCAGTAGAATGGTCAAGCAAAAGCCTCTAACAAAACTCTTAACAACAACTAACTAAAATGGTTAATGCATCTAGTTAGGATTGGCATTTTCACATCCCCTTCACCTTATGGGCATATCATACTAGCATTTAAACCCCTACAAGTGATACACCATTTTACCTTGTGTTTGGAGTGGAGGTTGTCTTATCTCTCAAGGTCCAAATTATTTCTCTATGCATATCTTTGTAAGATCTCATTTTTGAGGATGATTATCATCAACACCATTTAGCCCAACTTGAGCTACTTGATGAGCATCATTTAAATTCCCTCACCCATCTTCATGTCTATCAAGAATTAATCAAACATGATTATAAAAAACACTTTCTAGTGTGATAATTCAATATCAAAGACCTCATCCTAAAGGAAAACCAACATGTCACCAATATGGAGAAAAAAAAACACGACAAATTTGATTTCAATTGTCTTGGAACTTATATCATAACCCACAAGTATGGATTAGGAGATTATCAGTTGTTTTCTCTTGAGGGAAACCCATAACTTGATCCCCTTAATGCTTTGCATCTGCATCCTTTTTTTAATTAAAAATGATTAAACACACCTTTTTCTAACTTAAACTCATCCCTTTCTTTCAAACCACATTCATGTCCCTATTTTAGGGGTAACTGATTAAAATGAATCATGTGATTATCCATCATAATCATATCCTAATATTGAACAATGGGTATCATGGCCATACCCATGGCATGATTCTCATGGTACTTCCCACCCCATCTCACAAGATGGATTCCAATGGTCATTATCACCTAAACCTCTCTACACCTAATCCAACTTCTTGTGCTTTTAGTTTTTTATTCATAAAGGTAGAACCTTAAGCCTATATAAACTAGTTTATGTTAAGTGAAATCAAAAAACCAAAATTAAATTCATAACCAAAAATAATCATGGGTCATCCCTAGCATTTTCAGACTGCTCCCTTAAAGGACAAATACTACAAACATATCAAAATTGTTACAAGTAAGGTAGACTACTTCCTTGAAAGATGTATATCAAAAGACATTCAATAAAGCACACAAACAAATCCCTTGAAGGATGGCTAACTAAAGCATTTGTCAAAGTATAACAATTTATTGGAAGCTTCCCCAATCTTTCCCAAGTAACAACAAAATAAATAAAAGATGCATTATTGATAAAAAATAAAAGAAATTTTGGAAGCTATAGTTAGCTCTCATAAGTAATAATTTTGAAATTTGTAATTGGATCTCATGAGTAGACATCCTACATTGATCAGTTTATAATTTGTATGACATAGACTTATTTATACTAGTTCTTTGGTACCCTACATAAGATGTATACTAGTCTCACAAGAAGGTTCCATTTACATCCATCTCCCCTTTATATGCTATAAAGCAAGGGATTTTAAAACTCACTTGACGTTATGTGATCAAGATACCTTTTTAACCAATTAGAAAATACTAATGTGAAGCATTCAAAGGGTTTATGTTCCTTAAGCCAATCCAACTTCAGGTTTTGTTTTAGTCCCTACCAAAGAAGAAGCATCATTACCTCTTCTTATCCTCTCATAGCTAGTTGATGTATATTCACTTAGACATCTATCTCTTAGTTATCTTTTCCTTCTTACATCTAAGGTTGTTATTCAACTTACTTTATGTGTTTTAACTTAAGCATAATGACCATAACCATAACCATATAACATCATATTAACATATATCATGCCTCAAAACAAACATCATTAGCATAAACAATGTCTATAAGGATAAGCATTAACATTATATTAACATCATACCATCCATGAATAATAAAGCAATAAAAACATTTTCATCACATGTCTAAATATAAATAAGGAAACATATACTCATTGATATTTAGCATGTCATAACATCATCATAACCATACATGTCATAAACATAAAAACAAAATTTATATCATCACATGCTTAGCTAGGTGAGTCTAGATTAGTATCCATATCCTTAACATAAGCATAATAAATATAACATCATCAATGATTAACACAACTAGAATTGACATCATAAGCTTAAAGCATCAAATCACAAACCATGAATGATAAGAAATAAATGAGGATCATATCTATAAGTCATAAGTATATCATACATAACATCATAATATATATAGAAATTTACATGTCTCTCTCTCAAAATGGATATCTCACTACATCAACTCATAGGCCAATATCAAAATTATATATAACAAAATGTACTATCTCATAATTATGCCCCTAGGGTACCACTATCTCCTCAAGCACTTCTACCTCCTAGTGCCTATCCTCTTGAGGTCCTTTCTTGTCCACCTACAGAAACAACCCAGTGACCTGGTGTCACCATGCTAACACCACCTACCAAACTAAATCTATACTCACCCCATCAAGGCTCATTTGGATAACATCTTAGGACTATGGCCTCATATTAGCATAGCTCCTCCACTATGGCTAGATACTATGCCATAGGGATAATACTTGGTGGTCCTATAGATTATATGGTTCTTCCTTTAGTCTATCTCAAGGAGTCTCTCTCCTAGGTAACCAATGCTAGTGTAGCTCTATCTTGGTCCCTCTCACCTATAACCATAACTATCTGACCCTATGCTATAGCTAACCAACCCTATAATATAGCCAAATAACCCTATAAAGCTACCACATGAGCCTATGCTACAACTATTGCTTCTATTGCCTATGCACCTAGGATATCCCCTATACCTATACCTACTAACCTCTCCTAGTTGGGTCAACACCCATAGGCTTCCTACCACCATCATTTCCACCAAAATATACTACTGCATATAATGCCTATTACCATGTAGGGTAACCATCTACAAAACCCATATCATCTATCTTGACCCTAGTTGATAACTACTCATGATCAAGAAATGTATAGACTAGTTATGGCTTAGGTATTAGGATATTTGTATCCTCCCACCTATACCTTAAGAATGGACCTAGAATCCCTTATACTAGGTGAAACTATCTCTTCACCCTATTAAATTGGATGAGCTCTACCTCCCTATCCCACCTATCGAGGATCCACCTATAACTCTATAAGGATAATGTGTGTCTTTTATATCTATCCCACTCTAAAAACTTGATGTATGGCCTCCAAATCATGCCACTAATAACCAATGCCTCTAGTATACCTCTGAAATAATCAATGTTGTGCACCCCTCCACTTGGTCCTAATAGAGAAAAATCATCTCTTCACCTTATGAATCTAACTATGGGGTCTATTTGGGCATAACCCTCCCATGATATCCCCATTAGCTATAAAACTTTTATGTGATCATATGCCCAACAATGTAGCATGATCTCAATGCTGATGCCCTATCTTCTATGAGTTTTGAAACCCCAAAGCTCCTTATATATGTTGACTACCAGCATAGGAACTCAACTAAACATTATGTGACCCAAAAAAATCTCATCTAAAATGCCTGAAAGTAGATAAAGAAACCTCCCACTACTCAAATTTGGAACAAAAAAATAAGATACTATGATGATCATCATCATCATCAGTAGTGTCCTCTCTCCCCTCACCCTCTAATAGAGTGGAGTGTATCTAAATCCTCCATCATGCCATATAAAAAGATAAAGGTCATCTCCATATAGTAGCTCTAAGATCTCATCTCTTTCCTCCCATTCGACATGATAAATTAACTCACCCTAAATTAGTAGCTAGTAATCTTGTGCACATCCTCTAAAAATATCATCATCTCACTAGTGGGTAGAAGGAAGGTGTTTATGGCTAGATTCCATCTTTTGATGAGGGCCATAATCATCACCACATCTTACAACATGTGCTAATAGTGAAATAGTGAACCCAACTGCCATACCTAAATGTGGTCACGTAGTCCACTTGTCACTTATCCTTCTAGCACTGACCTTAATTTTTACCAACTATGGCAACCTAGTCAATGCACAATCTTAGCTATGACACTTTTATAAAACTTTTTAAACATGTTTATGCTTCAACACCCCAACCTATCAACTAACTTCATCATCACCTTCACCACTTATCAAACTTGCACCTAATCTTTTTTCACCTCATTGATTCCCAATTTGAGGGGGAACACCTCATCTCATGTTTCAGAGAAACTGAACCTTTAACTCACAATCCATTTTTGTTTTATAGCTTGTTGATATAAACTACATAATAAAAAGGGGAGAAATGTAGAACCAAAAATACACACATGACATTTTTGAATATCACAACTCCCTTGGACCACTTCAAGAACCCATAGGGCCCTAACTTGACTTTTCAATTGACAAACCTACCTAATGCTAGTCAACTTGACCTACTGACTTAACCCACCTTTTTTACTCAACCTAACTTGACCCTCAACCATCGATGACCACCTTAACCATCGATGGTCACCTTGACCATTGACAATTAAGTTCCACCATCTAAACCAACTTAGCTCACCCATCACTCTAACTCAGTTTTATATAATTAGATTATCTAGTTTGTGTGAAAGCCCATGCATGTTGAAGTTAATTTTAGATAGAAATTTAGACCCCTTATTAACATCTTTTTACACCTCTCCTTCCTTGCCTTTAATAAGAGAGGATCAAGAGGTGGAAAAAAATGATCCATGACTTCAAGAGCCTTTGTATCCAAATTTTATTTACGACCCACTTATTCCAATGATCCAACCATCACAATAGAGATATGACTTGCTGCCAACCCTTAGCTAATAGCCAAGTACCATTACTATACCAGAATCATGCTAGACTTTATCTATGAGCCAACCACCTCAACCATTAATCCAACTAACTCTAGCAAGCTAAGTATTTATTTTCAATCCATCAATTACTTTATCTACATTCTGTAATCAGCCTAGCATAAACCAATTTCCCATAATTTCCTTCTATGATCCCATACATTTGACCTCTTATTAGCCAATCCCAAAACACAATAATCATCGATGGTCATCCTAATTATTGATGATTTGTCTAATTGTTGATGGTCATCTCAACCACCAATGGTCACCTCAACTGTTGATGGTCACCCTAATTGCTAATGGTCACTATGGTATAAAATAATAGAAAGCTATTTTCACACACCCACCCTCAACCAAATATAACTTTATTTTCTTCTACCTATTCATAGATCCCTAACCTATTTTTTGAACCACACCCAAACTATTTAGCATTAGTATTGACTCACTCATGACTATATTAGTCATTTTAGTCTATTTATTTATGAAGCATTTCTTGTATTCAATTTGAGTACCTTTTGATTATTGATTCTAGTACTTTATCTTCTATTTTCTAAACTTGATTTTTAAAAAATCATGGATTGATAACCCCTGAGGAAGATCTTACTTTTAGGATCTAGCTAGCACTAGGTAATCACATAGATATCTATCTAACTAACCATTTGATTTAGTGCTATCTTATTTATATATAATTCTTCCCAATCCAAAGAAGATCTCTTTAAAATCATTTGATTCAATGTGTACATAGCCAAATAGGTTTTTCAACCATACTCATATTTAGTTTATTTCTTCTTTCTCTATTAGAATATAAGCTGAAATTATCTAAAACATTTGACAGTTAAAACAAATAAAATCCAAAGTCAACAATCTCAAATGAGTGAAATGGCCCCTGAATTCACTTTTTAACTCTACCCTTTTAGGGTTTTGTACCTAACCATCGATGGTCAAGGTAACCACCAATGGTTCAATTCAAGACCCCTAACCATCAATGGTTAGGATGTTGGATTTTTATTTTGTTTTATCCTTATCAACCACTTTTTTTGGCACCCACACCAAGTGCCCACCCATGGAGATCACCTTCTCTACCAAATACCCACCTCATCACCTCACCATTGGTCTATTTTGGCCCAAACTCATGCACATTTTGTGATGATATTTCCTAGTCCTTTGAACACAACAAAAATAATTTCCATGTTGAACCTTTTTTGAATTGGCTCTACCTTACACACCCAACCAACTTGTGTCTTCTCAAGAGCACTTCCTACCTTGAATACCCATGAATTCACCTAACTAGTTTATGTTTTTTTAAGAGCACTTTATACCTTGGATACATATTGAG
Organism: Torreya grandis; assembly: GCA_037957365.1. Lineage (NCBI taxonomy): Eukaryota > Viridiplantae > Streptophyta > Pinopsida > Cupressales > Taxaceae > Torreya > Torreya grandis. Next base: position 2,100,599 of record JARHVA010002451.1, read on the forward strand.
ACACTTACCTTGCATAGAATACTTGTGTTTATGAGTGTTCCTAACATCCACACCTAAATATGGTCACATGGTCCACTTGTCACTTATCCTTCTAGCACCAACCTTTATTTTTACCAAGTATGGCAACCTAGTCAATGCATGATATTAACTATCACATTTTTATCATACTTTATGCATGTGTTTGAAATTTAGTTCCAAAACCTATCAACAATATTTATCATCACCTTCACCACTTATCAAAACTAAACCAAATTATATTTTGTTTCATCAACTCTTAGTTTGAGGGGGAACACCTCCTCCCATGCTTAGGGCAAGTAAACCTCCGACCTATAATCTATTTTTGTTTTACTACTTGTTGATACAAACTTCATAATAAAAAGAGGCAAAATGTAGAAACCAAAAATAAGCACAAAATAGTTATGAATGTTGAAACTCCTGTGGACCACTTTAGGACCCTCTAGGGCCCCAACTTAACCTTTCAATTGATAAATTTACCTAATGTTAGTTAGCTTGACCTACTGACTTAACCCACCATTTTTAATCAACCTACCTTGACCTTTAACTGTCGATGGTCATCTTAACCATTGATAGTAACCTTAACCATTAATGGTTAGGTTACACTTTTTGAACCAACTTAACTCACCCATCACTCTGACTTGATTTTCTATAATTAGATTGTCTAATTTATGTGCAAGACCATACATGTCAAAGTTAAAATTAGATATCAAGTTAGATCCCTTGTTAACATCTTATTGTACATATCCTTCCTTTCCTATAAAAATAGAGGAGAAAGAGGTGAAAAAGAGACTATGACTTCAATATCTTTTTACATCCAGATTTTTTTACAAGTCACTTCTTTTAGCTATCTAGCAATCAAACCATTACAATAGAGAGCTGATTTATCACTGCCCCTCATGATCATTTAACCATCAACATTTTAAAAAGAAAATTTCATGAATCTCAATAAAATAATAAGAAAATTAGAGACCTTAAAAACATATTCATGTTAATTATACTCTTCAACTCTGGGTAAATGACCTCATTCTCATCCTTGCTAGATGACTACTTAGAACTGTAAAAAGCTTCAAAACATAATCATGAAAACAATGACTTAAAACACCTATGTGAACACTTTTATGAAATTAAAATTTATTTATATGATCCAAAAATATTATTATAATAAATTTAAACAAATATATTATAAGTTCTAGTAGCAATATTGGTCTTACAAAATAATCTCATGGCTTCATTGTATATAAACCTTAGTGTGTTAGACAAGTTAGTTTGGGAGCTACTTTCTATTGTATAAAATCATTTAAAAATATTATATTCAGTATGTAAATGTGTATAGGTGTTTAAAAATAACCTAGTGTAATTATATCCATCCCTAATCCATGGCTACATATCCCTAATCTCATTTTCACTTCTGCATGGTTTTTCTCACTATGTGCCTCACTAGGTCTTTTAGTGATAGGCCAACTTCCATGACTAGTTTAACATATTTTAATATTGAAACAAAATTAAAAAACACCATGGGAATAATATATAAGTATAAATATTTAACCTCCATCCATTTATCAAATTTGACTCGATCAACTCTACCTATTATACAAAATTTTAGAGAAACATGGCTTTTCATGTAAGGTCCAGTCACTCATCTATCAGACCAATGCCACCAAGAGGTACATGGGAGAGTCAAATACATTAATAAATGATAAAAATAGGTCATATAATTCATTCTAATCCATTAATATCAATATATTCCATATTGGGTTATTGTTAGGGTTTTAGAGAGGGTTAATAGTACCTTTTAATCTTAACGATCATTCATAAAGCTTGGGCCCTTAATATAGAAACCAATGATTTAAAACTTGATATATGATAATTAACCAATAAACATTAACCTATTAATATCTCATGAAAAGTTTGAAAATTCCAAAAATCACATGAAATTCCTTCTCAAGTTGAAAACCCTTCATTCTGTGCAAACATGAAACCTCAAAACCACATTTCATGCTTTCTTCTTCAACTCATGACCTAAAATTTCAAAAACACACTTGAAAGATGTAAAACATAAATAAATTAATATTTTTCCATTCATGGATTGGGAACTAAACCTCATACCCTATTTGATCACCATATCTCTTTTTTCTCTTTAAGTTTTAGATTTGTAGTCCATATTAGACCTTAAAATAGACCTTCTAACTATTATCCAAGCACTTTCCACCTTAATCACATGACCAAAAAACTTCAAACATGATATAACACTAATTTTTATCCTTCATAGGTCTTTATAAAACTTCATGGTACCTTATTAAGTCAAGTAATGCCTAGGACTAGTTTAGTTGTATGCTTAGGCTTAAGACCTTACCGTTGTAGGTTTACCTTAAAACTTTCTTAAGTGTTCCAAAGCTTCATATTAATTCTTTTGAATCCTTTAAAAATACACTCATACCTATGTGTATCCATATTACCAGACCACCATCTTCATACCTTCTCATAGGGTTTCTTCATGTGATGATCAAAGTTATGACTAGGCTTCTCAAGCTCGTGAAGCTTGACAATTAAACTTGAAACATTCCTTGATACTTCAACCTTTTGATGATATGCATTGTATTATCCTTATATATTAGCATAAATATATACAAACTTCTCCATGCACATGCTCATGATATTGTAATGATCTTCAAGACTAATTCTCAATAGTATGCTTACCTTGTATCTTGATCTTCACCTTAAAACATGTCATCAAACTCAAAACAATTATTAAGTTTCCTTTAAATTTTCTCTAAATAGAGAAAAAATAGGTTTCCTTCAAATTATCTCTTGTCATAAGACTTTATTATCACAAATCACTTCACCATGCATGACATCAACTTTGACCTTGACATTAATGACATCTATATTGACCTTGACATCAATGACAACATCAATGCCATAACACCAAAAATATGAACATACCTCAACACAAATAATTTTGGTAGTTTTGAAAAATAAAATTATAATTGACCTACCTTTCCACAATGTGTTGCTCATTCCTCATGACCCCTTATAGAGTCATCAGTCTACTAAAAGGATTGGGTACTTATGTGAGGAAGTAGGTATCACTTTAAAGATATTTTTATTCTTCTTTTATAATATACAAACCTACTACACCCCAATGTACCTTAGATATATCATGAGGCTACCTATGGATTTTGAGATTCAATTATAAAGATGAGTTGTGCTTAAAATTACATCTTTTAGTGTGATTTAATTTTTGAAAATTTTGAGTTTTTCCTTTTAGATCACTGCCTTTTGTTAAATGATTTGTATTTTGTATTTTTTATGGCTTTTAAGATTCTTCCTCCATATAGAATTGAAATGACCAATCATGAAAGGTAAAGTGATACACATGATTGAGCTTTAGGTTTTGGCTAAAGGAAGGTAAGTATCTAAAGATATGACTGACTATAACACTTAGGCTTAACTATGAACTAACATGTTATCTCAAGTCTTAATCATGTGTATGCTTAGTTTACTAAAGGGAATAAAGGGGAATAAATGGAGATCCAAAGTGGATTAATAAAAGGAGAGTATAATGAGATGAATTATTTTTTAACTGATCATATGGTAATGGATGAATGACTAAAGGGAGCAAGGTTTGTATATCCAAGTCACAATAATAATTATCTATGTTTATAGATATAAGATAACAAACATTCATGAAAAAGAACCAGTGAACCATAGAAAATGAACTCAATAAGAAAAATTATGTCATTACAAAAAATAATTAATAAGAGAATGACATCATAATCAATATGCAGTGTGAAAAAATAGTCACCATGTAAGATAGATAATAATTTGATAAAATTTCAAATGATAAAAAAGAGATAAATGTAAAGTTGGAGTACACATCCAATAAAAATGAAGAAATAAATGAGAGAACACCATGATTGTGCTCATATGTACTGATATATTTGTCCACACATATTATTTATAACATCTAATAAGTCTCTATGAAATTGAATGTGAATTGTAGCCAAAGTTTCATTGATCTTTGAGGAAAGTTTAGAAAATACTTTGCATCAAATCTCCTTGATAAAAAATGTGGGTATGTTTGAAGGATCATGATGATGAGGACTATTATGCAAGGGATGCTTAAGAGAATAATGGGAGATTATGGGGTCATCGACGTAGAATGGACCACAAGGGAAGGATTCATTGATGGAGAGGGATCCATGGGAAAGGGAATGTCCATGGGTGAGGGAATCACAAGTGGAGAAATATTATGTGAAGAAGGGAAAATAGGTGGTGGATCCATGGGGGAAGAAGGGGGAGCCTTATTATGAGGGGAAGGGTAGAAGGTGTAGGAATGGTTATGAAGTGATCCTTGAGATGCTACTAATGGATGAGGTAATGATTAATGTGATGTGTACTTCATTGGTTCCAAAGATAATATACCTCTTCATATTTGGGAAGATTTTTAGGTAACACTTTTAGGGGAGGTATATCTTTATCTATGGGCTAAGGAGTGATGGGATGCAAGGTGTTGATATATTCCCACAACTTATGACATTGTGTGGATGAGTGATTATCTATGTTATGGAATAAATAGATATGATTATGAGTAGACTTGGTAGGTGTAATCATAAGAGGAGTGGAAATATAAGCCAAGAAAGATTTTTATAATTAATAGTCTCTAGTCCAGTGATCCAAAAATTTATGAATATCACAATGTGGATAATCAACTCATTTAGTGGCCAAAGGAGTAAGTTATGGTAAAGGGAGAAAACTATCACCAAGAGAAGGTGGGGATAGTTGGGAGAATAGGAAAGGCTTAATTGAAATATTATAAAAAATAATAAGAGACTCAACTATAGAGGGAGTGGGAATAGGATCCAAACTAGTCTTTACTAAGGGAGGGGTAGGATAATAGAATGTTGAAGGATAGTCACAAGTATATCAGGGATAAGTCAACTAGAGGGGTCTTGGTATCTTAAAAAGTGATAGGGACCAATCATATCATGATCCATAAACATAATAATATGAGGTTATTTAAAAAATGGAGTTTTACATGCCATCTCTACCCTATAATCAAGAGGAAAAATGATAAAATTAGGAATGATATAGGATGGAAGACTAGAAGATATACTAAAAGACTGAAGCAAAGAGGATGATAATGAATAATTTCAACATCTTAGACCTAAATAAGACCTATTAAGAATGGATCATATAAGGTATAACCATAATCATAATTAGGTGTATAAAGATCAATGGCATAAGAAGGATGACTTTGTCATCTAATGTGGTGTGATGAATGTAATGCCAAGTCTTAGTTAAGACAACAGGTATATCATCATAAGGTGGTATATGGGAATGAGGTTGCAAATAAGGATAAAATTGAGGGATGATATGAGTTAAGAGATTTGAGGTTTAATCTTGGGATTGATCTCATTAGGCTTATCATCATCAAAATCTAGGAGGTTAGGGGAAATATTCCCAATGAGTTTAGGGTGGCCATTGTAACCTGAAGTGGAATTGATAGGAAAGTTAAACCATTAAGATTCAAGAAATGGGATGCTTGGAAAGGGTTCAAGGATAGGAACATTAAATACACCACAGTCTTGGAATTATTCAAAATCTTAAGGATTAGTGTCAATTTGAATCCTATAGATGGCTCCATTATGAGGAAATTTGACACATTGGCAAGCAAAAGAGGCAACAACTCTCATCTGATGAGTCTATGGCCTACTAGGCATAATGTTATAGGATATAGTAAATTTTAATATCATCACCTTCATGAAAATGGTGATAGGTGGGATGGTAATGGGGAGATGCACAAAACCTAAAGAAGGCATTTGCCTTTAGTCATAGCTTTGACATGTGCTACATGTGGATTTAAGATTACATTCAAAATATCCAAGGGTTTTGGTAAAATTGAGAGAGGAAACACAAGTGGTATAACCCTCATAAATTAAAGCATGCTTGACTTGGATATTACCAATTTGGACACTGATAAATAGAGGAGTATCATCTGTATAAAGTAGAATCTCATCAAGGATCATGGAATAAATGGGGAATTTAAGGGAAAGAGAAGTGTCTATTATTTCATCAACATGTATGGATATCTCTTCACACTTTTGTAAAATGCTATCCTTTAATGTGGATAAGGTGGCTTTGTATCCTACTAGGGGAGGATGAGGGATGTTCATTTCAAACAAAAGCTACATAAAATGATTATGATGCTATAAATAGATCTGTATAATTTCAAGAAATGGGATTTGCAATGGGAGATTAGTAATGTCTATGATAGGATCCCACTTATCATAACCCATAAGAGGATTATTGGAAAGAGGTGCATAGTGTTAAAGGAGGTCCTCTAAAGGAGAAGCCAAAGTGCATGTGATTTTATGTTGATAAGATTCAAGAGGTTTAATTGGAGGAAAAGTTTGTTGATTGTCTTGAGAAGATGGGTTAGTTGATGTATGTTTGGTTTAAAAAGAAGTGTTGATAGAAATTTGAGTATAGTTAGTGATAGGTAAAGATGATGGAGGAATGGTAGAAATGGTATGAGAAGTGTTATCCAAGGGAGATGTTGGAATTAGTTCATCAAAAGATATAAGGTCTTCTTCCCCAAACTCTATTAAGTGAGTTGGAGAAGAGTCTTGGATAACACAAAATGTATGAGGCAATTGAGGGGTGTGGATAGGATGAGGATAAATAAAAATAACCACCCTTCACATATTAGTCATATTAACCACATGATATTCAAGAGTTGGGGTAAGAAAGACTATCAACATTATTGTAGAAGGGGTAGGCTTGTCTTGGTTATCTTGGTGATTTAGAAGAGGATATTTATAGATCACCAAATGAGTATTAGCCTAGTTCAAAGATTGAGATTTAGTTTTTATTTCATGGGATTTGAATTAAATGTCATAGGCTTGTTGATATTTATGAATGATAGAATCATGGTCAAAATTAGGACCAAGAAGAAAATCCATAGACAAATTACAAATTTATCTATAAGTCTCATGAGAATGACCTCAACTAGCATGAAACCAATAAAATTTATTGGGATTATACCAAGATTTCATAAGATGTGTGGGATCAAGTTGTCATGGGAGTGGCCTTGGTATATGATTTTATAATTATACTAATCATAGAGGTTTATGAACATTGATGTTATTATTTGAAGATAAATGAGAATTAGTGATGTGGTTGGGAGGGGAAGCTTATTCCAAAGTCTGGTTGGGAACAACTTAAACAGTATGAATGGTATCATAAGAATTGGTGACACCATCATTTGAAGAATGATGATTCTTATTTTTGATTAACATGTGAGTACATATATAAGGTTATGATGGATTGAATTGATGTATGAAGAAATCTTGAAACTTGGATTGGTCAATGGCCTCTTTCAAAGTATGTGGAGAGAGATTTTGAACCTGATATTAAAACTTGGGATAAATAACATTGGTAAATAAATGAAAGAGGTTGTCATATAGCACATTATGTTCACATTTGTTTGACAAGGTCTTCCATCATTTGATAAAATCTTGTGTGGTTTTGCTCTCAAGTTGCTTACAATCGATAAAATGGGCCAAGGTATTCTCAGGGAGATGACCAGTTTAGAATTCTTGGACTGGAGATTGACTAAATCTTCCAAACTAGTGATGGAAGATGGAATGAGATTTAATTTGGTTATACCAATATAAATCATCACCCATGAGAGTCTTTTATAATATCTTAGTAGTGGTAAAGATATTTAATTTGACATGGTATTTATATAGATTTACAAATGTTTTTTAGGTGAGGAGTAGGATCAGTTGCCCCATTGTAAGTAATGGTAAGGGTGATACCAACTATATAAATATTATCAATTTGATATGTAAGAGGATCATTTTGAATAATCTTGATTGTTTTGTTAATAATAAGAGATTGAGGAATAATATTATCATGGGAATCCCAAAGAGGAGATGGGAGAAAATTTTGGTTATGCGTTCTCCATGACATCTATTAAGGGTGTGTTTGAAGATGGATAAGATGATTTTGCATTTTCATCATTTTATTTGCATTGTTAGTTTACAAAAAAATCATTTAATTAAGATTTTGTAATAGGATTTGATGGGATTGAGTTATATTATTGTCATCATTTGGAGTGTTGTAATTGGTAGTAGTGGATTGGGTACCACTATGGGTATTAGTTGTAGCTTGAGAAGAATTGTTGGTAAGTGAGCACTACTGGAATAATTTGCTTATGTGGAAAAAAATGTACTAGTAGAGGGATAAGAAGAAGAAGCACTAGAGGTATGATTACCCTGGGTAGTAAATGATGCACTAGTGGAAGAATTGAGAAGAGTGGGTCTTGGAAAAGGCCCACTAGATGTATAACCTACCATGTAAGTAGAGATACTAGGTATGGAGGTGGAGGAAATCAAAGAGGAAGAAGTCATGGTATGAAAAGGGGTTAAAATAGAGGGAAGAGGTTGAGAATCAAAGAAATTAGTATCTACAAATCTATGTGAGAATATGGGATAAGGTGAATGGGGCTCCTCAAATTGACCACTTATGAGATGGTAAATAGTAGAAGGATCCTTTCCTCAATGTTGAGGAAATTCATTGATGAAGAAGAACATTTATAGGGTATACTCTAATTCAAGTTGATATTCAAATTATAAGAGAGGATTATGAAGTGAAAATTAATGAGGAGGTGTCCCATAGTTTTTAGTGTGAGTGGCTACATGCACATTAATTTCACCTAGGGTAGGAGCCACAAGGTGCTTATGGGAGAACCTATTAGGGTTGTTAAGACTCATCATATCTATTGAATTAAACTTAGTGTTGTATCTAAATAGGAAGTTCATGATGAAGGAGAGAGATTAGGGAAGGAAAAAATGATGCAAAGGAAAAAGATAGCAAGGATACATATAAGAGTATAGAGTCAACTAGGTTGACCTAATACTATTGAACAAAAGGTAGAAGAGTACAGAGTTGACTAGGTCAAGTTAGTATTGTAGATAGGAAACTAGATAATCTGATAAGGATATAGAGTCTACCAAGTTGACTTAGTACTATAACTTGATAGGTAAAAAGGAGTATTAGGTCAACCAGGTTGACACAATACTATAGTTAGGGAAAAAGATAGTTTTTAATAAACTATGTCAAATAAATTTGACAGTGTATTGAAAATAGGGAAATTTTTTGCAATGCAATTGAATCAAGAAGTAAAAATAAATACACAAACAATTGGATCAATGAGAATTTTACAATTGGCACACAATACAAAACCTTGCACCAATGCTGGCCAATGCAAGTTTTTGCTATATAACATATAATGAGTAGAGAGTAAACAATCAACTTGAAAAGTAAATGTTAAGTAAGTGGTGATGTTGAGTGTTTTTAGATTATTATAAAGTGTTATTTTAATTGTGATAGGGAAGTTGGCTTAAAATAGATAACTAGAAAGAAATCTATGGATGGTTCTAGGACTTTTAGTTTGAAAGGGATCTATGTTTGCAATGGTACTGGCTTGGTATTAGGGCCTACCCCATCACTTCAAAATACCACAATGATAAGGGTATTTGGTTCTTTAACAATATATACCATTAACCACGTGTTTATACTTGGCCAAAGAACCATGTTGGCTTTCCACTTGGTGATGAAATCCAAGTAGGTAGGCCTTGGGAAGACAAATATTAAATGTGTTTTAAATATTGTGTGATTTGGCAATGTGTGCAAAAAGAGAAAAATAGTGTAGCTAAATGGAAATTTTAAAAACCACCTAATTAAATTATGTGAGCTTATCTAAGCATGTAAACAACTAAAAATGAAAGTGTGAATTAATTACTAGCAAATAATTCTTAATTCCTAAATTAATAATGGTATAAAGTTAATTTAGATGACATTGTATGCAAACATTATAGAACATAGTTGACAGGGTCAATACTGTTCTATATAATCAAGAGTCATTAAGAACTAAATTGACTAGGTTGATTTATTCTTTTAGAGAGAAGATAGACTACTTAACTAAATTGACCAGGTTGACTTAGTTTGTTGTAGGATTATAGTTTTGAAGATTGGAAAGTTTCATAAAACATAACTATAATGAAATACTAAATTGAAAGAGAGATAAAGAGAGGAACCTTGGTGGGTTGGAAGATACTCAAGATTGCAAATTTTTTGTTGAAGTATCTTGAATGTTTCTTGCAAGTTCTACCAACTATGTTGACCTAGTTTTATGAAACCCTATTTACTAAAGCATGTTAAGATGACTAAAGTTAGGAACCCATGCTACCCCTTATTTTTACCTTGTTAGTATATTAGTTTCTATGGATACATATGCTTTGTAAGTCATCTCATGAGTATTTTTTTTAATCCCACATTCATGGGAAGTAGTAGTTGCTTAGATTAGACTTAGTATTTAAGTGTTGAGGTAAATGAAAGATTCATGAATTCATTATATTGAGTTTTCTCAAAGGAGGGTTCCCCCTTGAGGTGTCTTGTGATCAATATAATACCTTCATTATTTCTAATATGTATATAAATATGTTATTTCATGTATTTTCATTAATTTATTGTAGGAGGATCCTCTCATCTAGTATCAGAGTGATTTTTAAGGTGATTTTTTCTTAGAAAGTATTTTTTTGTTCTACTACATTATGTTTTTCTACTCCAAATACTATAATCTATTTCATATCAAGGTAAATACTAATTTGCATAATTGTGAGAAGTGCTTGGGCATAAGCCCTAAAAATCATTGTGAGGAGTACCATTAAAACTCCAAAGTAGTTGACCCATTAAGAGGACCTGCCAGCTAAAAGGGCAAAGTATCAAAAAAATTTCCATATTAGATCTTTGCATATTACCAATAGATTATTAGAAAATATTCCATATCAAATCTATGCATATTACTAGTAGAGTATTAGAAGAATTGTCATACTAGTTTTAGAATATTCCCAACAGACTATCAAAAAATTAAGTAATTATTTTTGTCATATCTATCCACTTGTGACTTTGTTGCTTCTCAAAATTTACTAGAACACCTAAAATTCCATTCTTCACATTTTATTCCTTGACGTCCCATACCCCAATTCCACTTCTAATTGCTGTAAATCTCAATTTTTCATTTTTTTGGGTTTTGCCATAACTTCAGTTTTTGTCCATTTGCCTAAATTTTTTTCCATAGTGTTCATTCCCATTTTATGATCCTTTTTCCCTCTTGTAAAAATTTTCTAGTTTTTCCATTTCGCTTCTAAATTTTCCCTTGCCTTCATCAATCATACTCAGATAGTGCAAAAAATCTAGTAAAATTACCTTTGCCCCTTCCAAATTTGCTCAAATAAAAAAATTCCCTTACTAACTATGTCTTAACTCTATTTTTCCTATCCATTGAAAAAAAACAAAAAAAACTCTTATTATGGCCATGGTAATAACCTAAAAAGGATAAAAAAACATGGAGAATGAAATTACCAACCTCAAGACCCAAATCAAAGATCTTGATGAAAGAATTCTCGAACTCAATCTTCAATATACCACCTTGAACAACAAACAACATCCATAGTCCTCTTTAGACACTGGGTTTTCTTCTTCCAGTAATTTTTGTGGGATAAAGCTTAATTTTCCTTGTGGTGCAGATCTGATTGGATGGATCTATTGGGTAAAATAACATTTTAGTTTGTATAATAGTTTTGATGCCAATAAAGTCACACTTGCATCCTTTCACTTGGAACATGAATCATTTCAATGGTACCATTGGTATTGAAGGATAATGATGAGCAAATATGGACCAATTTTGGCACCCTCATTTTGCATTGGTTTGGCCATAGTGCTTTTTATGACTTCACCAGAGAACTCACTAGATTTCACCAAATAGGAACTGTGAGAGAATATCAGATAGAATTTGAAAAATTGGCCAATCACATAGAGGGATTATCTAATGAATTCTTTAGGAGTTGATTTGTTAGTGGTATGAAGGATGCAATTTGATCTAAGGTTAAAATGTTCTAGCCCAACATGATGATGGAAGCTCTAGGGTTGGTTAAGTTGGTAGAGGACAAGATCATAACTCATCAACAATCCAAATCCAATTTTGTTCCATTTAGAAATACAAGTCCATAACATTCTCACATAATGCTAGCCCCTAGAACCACTCCTATCAAACATTTAATTAAAGTAGAGATGTGGGTACATAGAAAAAAGGACTATGTTATAATTATGATGACAAATTCACTCGAGGACATCAATGTGCCAAGCAAAAGCTCTACCTACTAGATGTGGACTCTCTACCTAAAATAAAAGTTTGGGAAGATGGTTAGGATACAATAAATGATCTAGAATAATCTCAATCCATTGTGGAACCTAATTCTCAATAAGACCAACCAAATATCTCTCTATATGCCTTAGCAAGAGTCACCACCCCATAAACCATGTGGGTTAGGGGTTACATCAAGAATATTCCTCTTACAATACTCATTGATTTTGGTAGTACTCATTACTTCATTAAACGTTAGATCACCAAACAAATTGATTGTTTTGTCCATCTTTGCTCCATCTTTTAAGTCATGATTGCTAATGCGGGCACATTACCTTGCAAAGGGAAGTATCATAATGTGTGTATCTCTATTAGAGATTATAACTTGTGCTCTAACATGTTTTCCTAGTCCTTAGGAGGATTTGATGTAATTTTGGGATCCCCATGGTTATGCACACTTAGACCCATCTTATGGGATTTTGCTATACTTTGGATGCAGTTTTTAGATAATGAGAAAAAACACACTTTAAAAGGCTTACACTCAGGGTCTCTTAGTATCATAATTTCACATTTCATAGAAAATATTTTTAATAAGAATTCACATGGCATCATTGTCCAACTTCATTCCATTCAAATGCAACCATCAATGGTCTCTACTAATCCTAATATACAAACTGTTCTATATAGGTATGCATGTGTCTTTACCAAACCTATGGGATTCCCACCTTCATGTCTAAAAGACCACCATATTTATCTCCTTTTTGGAAGTGTTACTCCAAAAATTAGGCCTTACCACTACCATTTCATCAAAATACCAAGATCAAGATGCTTATTTGAGACTTATTAAAGTAAGGCATTATTTACCCCAGTACTAGCCCATATTCTTCCCTAGTTCTCCTTGTCTAGAAAAAAGATGGGTCATGGTACCTTTGCATTGACTTCCAAGCACTTAATCACATCAAAATTAGGATAAGTTCCCAATCCTTATTATTTATGAGCTTTTTGATTAGATTTATGGTGCTCATTTTTCTCTAAGTTGGATCTTCACTTTGGATATCACCATATCCCGCTTCATGAGGATGATATCCCTAAGATAACTTTCCACATGCATGATAGGCATAATGAGTTTTTGTTCATTCCCTTTGGCCTCACTAATGCTCCTTTAAAATTACAAGCATTAATGAATAAAATATTCTTTCCCTACCTATGGAAATTCATTCTCATCTTCTTTGATGATATCCTCATCTATAGTAAAATATGGTCTGAGTATCTCCAACATATTGATCTTGCACTACAACTTATCTTTGATCATCATCTTTATTCAAAATAGTCAAAATGAGCTTTTGGCCAAGATTAATTGAAGTATATCAAGAATATTATTTTATCCCAAGGGGTTTGGGTGGATCTAAAAAAAATAGCTATCACGACAAATTGGACCCATCCTCAGACACTCAAGAGCCTCCATGGTTTTTTGGGGATGACTAGATACTATCGTAAGTTTATAAAGGGTCATGAGAATATTATAGCTCCATTGATATCTATGTTGAAAAATGATGATTTTACATGGATATAAGCTACTGAGTGTGCATTTGAATAATTAAAATAAGCTATGTGTACTACACCTATTCTAACTATGCTAGATTTTGTTAAGACCTTCGCTATCGAGAGTGCTGCTTGCAACAATGGACTTAGTGTTGTTTTCTTCTAAGAAGGATTCCCCATTATGTTCACTAAAAAATCTCTTTTTGGTAAGAATTTAGTATTATTTACTTATGAGAAGGAAATGATGGCCATTTTGCATGTAATATAGAATGGTAGCCATACCTACTAGGGAATCACTTATGTATCAAAATTGATCACCAGAGTTTGAAAAATTTCATAGAACAATAAGTCTCAACTCCATCAAAAAAAAATAGGTCAGAAAAATCATGGGTTATGATTATGAGATAATTTACAAGAAGGGTAAGGATAATATTATGGCTGATGCTATGTCTCACACATTTGCATACCAAGCTTCCCTTTCAACTATTTCCATGCCTATTCCAAATTGGATGGATGCTATATAATAGGGGTATGTAAATGAATCCTCATCATCTCAAATCATTCAATAATTGGCCACTAACCCCTTTACAACACTACATTATTCTTGGGATGGTGCTTCTTTGTGATATAAGGGCCATCTAGTGCTTCCCCAGAGCATAGATCTTTAACAAGCTATATTCTATGAAATCCATGATTTTACATCTATAGGGCACTTAGGATTTCTCAAAACTTATGAGTAGGCATGACATAACTTATTTTGGAAGGGAATGAAAAAGGAAATTCAAAAAATGGTGGTTGAATGTGATACCTACCAATGTAACAAGGGTGAAACAACACTCATTCCTGGGTTCATCAAACCATTTCACATCCCTACTAAGATTTGGATAGATATTTATATGGATTTCATTGAGGGGCTCCCTAAATATAGAGGGAAAATAATGATCTTGGTTATGGTTGATCTCCTCTCCAATATAGTTATTTTTGTGCCCCTAGCCATCCTTATGCCACCTCCACAATCTCACAAATTTTCTTAGACCAAATTTTATGTCTTCATGGCATTCCTTCTTCCATTATCTTGGATCATGATGCAAATTTCATTAGCAATTTTTGGATAGAACTATTTTGAGGCATTGACACCCAACTAAAGATGAGTTATGGGTATCATCCACAAATGGATGGCTAGATTGAAATTACCAACAAATTCTTGGAAACTTTCCTTCATTGCTTCACCTTAGAATAATGACATTAGTGGGAAAAGTGGCCCCCTATGGTGGTATAATACCTCCTACCACACTTTAAATAAAATGACTCCATATGAAGAAGTCTATGGGCAAGCACCACCAATGCTCCTTATGTATACCCCTAGTAGTTCATTAGTTTAAGTGGTCAACATGATTCTTTGAACCCAAGATGAGATCCTTACCATCCTATGAGATAATATTCATATGGCATAGAATAGAATAAAATAATAAGCTGATCAACACCATTTTGAGTGTACTTTTTAAATAGGTGATATGGTTTTTCTTCACCTGCAACCATATAAGTAATCATCCTTGAAACTCAAAGGGTGTCATAAGATGGATCCTAAGTTATATGGGCCATATAAGGTTCTCTATAAGATTGAGTTGGTTGATTATGAGTTGGAGCTCCTACCTTCTTCCCAAGTTCACCTAGTATTTTAGTCTCTTGTTTAAACAAATTCTTGGCACAAACATTAGGATACAAACTATTTTACCAAAACTTGATAATGAAGGATCCATCCTTCTTGAGCTGGAGGTAATCTTGGATAGATGCACATGCCAACTTCAATCCCAATCCATCATATAGGTATTAATTAAATGGAATTAAATTCAACCAGAGGATGAAATATGAGAACCACTATTTTAGATTCAATACCATTTCCCACATCTAAAGCTTTGAGGACAAAATGTTTTCTAAGAGGAAGGGGGTGTTAGGAACCTATGCTACCATTTCTATTTACTTTGTTAGCATATTAGTTTCAATGGACACATATGCTTTTCAAGTCATCCCATGAGAATTTTATTTTATCCCAATTCATGGGAATTAGTAGTTGCTTAGATTAGACTTAGTATATAAGTGTTGAGGCCAATGAAGGATCCATGAATTTATTGTATTGAGGTTGCTCAAAAGAGGTTACCCCCTTGAAGTGGTATATGATCAATATAATACTTTTGATATATATTTTATTTATATAAATATATTAGTTCATGTATTTTAATTAATTTGATGTAGGAGGATCCTCTCAACTGAGTATACCCAATCAACTTAGTTTGTTATTTAGATGACGATTGGAAGACTAAGTCAATATATTCAACATAGTTTATTGTTCTAGGAATGAATAAGAGTAATGTGTTGACCTATTCAATCTAATAACCTATATTTTATTAATACCTATACAAAAAGAATAGAGGCATTTTGATGTGATTATGTGTTAAACTTACACACAAAAGTTAGAATTATACCGGCCTAGTCAACCTAGTATCACAAATATAAAAAAATAATAAAATGATATAAATGAAAGGCATTAAAGAAAAATTATAAGGATTAGATTCATGTTGGGTTTACTAAAATGTATGCAATGAGAAATGCATTAGATCTATAAATCAATCCTAGCTCAGGGAATATAGATCCTACTTACACTTTTAATTAGGGATCCATTAGATAATCAAAGTCATGACCAATATGGATTCACTAAACCTAATAAAGGGTTATTTTACCATGATAATATCACTATGGAAGGTTCCAAGGGCTCTAGTTAATTAAAACTAAGTAATAACCCTAACTATGTCCTATTTTTTCATATTCACTAAACTAATATCAAGTAAATTAAAAATCTAATCTAGTGGTCACCAAAGCTTGTGTCATAAAATAGGGTTAATAAACATTAAAAATAAACATGATGGAATACATATAGTCATTTCAATGTATACAAAATCCTAACACATTGAAGAGAAGTACAAATGCATATCTATTTACTCTTATAAAGGAGGACCAAAGTTAGAAATACATATATTTGAAGATGAACCCCCTGAGCCTCAATCTCTCCCTTGGATAAAGTTATTTGAAAGAGGTTGTTGTGACATGTAAAGATGACAAGGATAAATCATATCTAGGCTACATAACCTATCAATGCATCTAAAAGACTTCTCCATAAGAAAATATCCATATCTCCAAAGAAAGTATGTAACCCTAAACTTGCTCCTCAATTAGAATGGTGGATAAGTAGATGCTCAATATATCTTAATTATTCTTCTATTATCTTAAAAATGGCAAAATGATTGTGTTTATATAGGTGGACCTAACCCTAAAACCTTCTAAAAGTTTCCATTGACAAGGTCGATTTGATCAACCTAGTATCATAATTGACAAAAACTTACTAGGTCATGGACTAGGTCAGCCAGGGGGCAACCTAGACCCTTAAAAAATTTTATCAATAAGAATAAAAGGTTGATGTAGCTAAAATAGTCATGTAAACTATCAAAAATGGGTTTATTTTAGGGAAATGGCTAATGAAGCTGGTTGAAGAATAAAGGAGTGTGCAAAATAGGAAGCAACGTTTAAGAGAATGGTTTTTAGGAGATAAGTGTGTAAATAACAAGTGGAAAAAGAGATACAAATATTGTGAAGCACAAATGGTCTACACACCCCTTTCCTAATTCATCCCTTAAGGCATACAATTATAGAGATTGATATTTGATGGGTTACTATAAGATAGTGAGCATCATTAATTGATAAAATTTTGAAAATATTATGTGTATACTGAAATTAGTCTAAGGGGACAAAATACAAGGTAATGGACACATGTAACTAAATCTAAGAAATCAAGACATACAAAGACATGTTCAAATATCAACATACACAAAAAACAAGAAAGTTGGATTAGAGCCACATAGAAGGATATGTTTAAATGTCTATATAATCAATCAAGAAAGCACACATAAGGACATGGGCACATGTCAAAAGCATACATATAATGGAAATACGTTGAATAGATCCATAGAGAAATTAAATATTAAAATTCCATCAAAAAAAATATTCACAAAGACACAATCAAGTCTAAACTAGGAAGGCTATAAATAAAAGTATGGATGAATATGTGGTATAAATCTGTATAAGAGCTAAGATGTACATAAGCTAAATCTAAAGCAGTATTAGTCGGTAAAAAATATACGTAGGTATAGGATGATGAATATCAAGATATATGAATTATAATTATATGATGTAAAGTTTATAAATATGTAACTAGGTGATCAAAACTATGTATAGGGTGATTCTAAATGCGTAGATGTGTCAAATGAAAAAATGTGTATCAATATGAATACATAGTGGGTAGATAGGAGAAAATATAAATCTTTAGAGTGGACCTGGGTCTTTTATTAATATATAATCACTAAAACAGAACAAGTGATGCATGTATGTATGATAAAAATTGACTATATTAAGATAACTAACATATGTAGTGTTTGGAAAATATAAGAAGTTAAACATGGCAATTCATACAATCTATAGTTTGTATTTTTGAGTAAATGTTTTAATATTTTTGTGTTTTTGACATATTATATTGTTTTTTATTTTCTAGATATAAATTATGTATAATAAATATGAAAATTAAACTATATTCAAGGAGAAAGATATAAGGAAAGTATGTGCAAGAAGGGAGGAATAATACTAACTGATGAGTCTCATGGGAGATTCACTATCAATGTGGCCTATGTTGAATAAATGAATAGTGATCATGCATGCTATATGAAAATATAATCATTGTACAAGATCCTTATGTATTGAGTGATCTATATCTAACACTAACTATGAATTGGTGCTAGGAATTTGTGAAATGGATCATAGTATGCTATGAACTGTATGGTTCTTAGGGACCAATTTGGTAGAATATGTTTTAGCTAGCAAGGTTTCCTATATTTAGAAACCTAATAAATTAATAATACCAATCTAGAAATAAAATGATTACATGGAATCCCTCTATAATTTACAAAATATATCTAATTTAGGGGTCTCTCTATTAATGGTCTCTATGGGAGAGTATACATAGGTGGTAACATTGTAGGAGTAGACCTCACCTACACTGGTGGCTCAACAAAACTTTATGGTGTACTGATAAGAACTGTGCCTAGAAGTGTAACTAGTAAGTGTGGTGTGACTTCTTATGGGATAGGTAGAGGATACTCATGGAAAACCCTCAACTATGATAACCTAATTAGTATGTGATTTAACCTTTTTGGTGTTTACATGAGTAATTCCTATGTTTGGTTAAAAGTTTTAGATGTCTAAATTAGTTAAATAAATTGAAATAATTAGTGACTTAAACATTTTTTGACTTTATATAAATAACAAAAAATAGTGATAAATAAAGATTTAGCTAAAAAGATATTGTCATAGTTGATCTAAGTTCTAAAACTTGAGATCTAAGTAGTTCTAATTGTTGTAAGTAGGATTATGATATTTGTCTATTCACTGGATAGTAACACCCAATTTGGATAGTATCACCATCCATGTGTAGTTTCCTTTATGTGGCATAGATTTAACATTTATAAGACTATTCTAATTTTTAAGGATCACTTGTGCCTATGTTTGTATGTTCTATTCCTATATGACTAAAGCCTGTAGTTGTGTATTATACCTAAAAAGCTTAATTTTATGCAAAAACCCTAGTTCTCTTCACAAGTGTCATATGAACAATATTTGAGTGTGTTATTAGGATGGATAAGATACCCTCAACACCCCATTGTGTAGAGAGTTTCCTGCATACCAATACTCTGAAGAGGGATCAAGTTTGATGTAATTATATTACTTAGTTATTGATGTGTGTGCAAGTGAATGATAGAAAGAGAGTGGACTTAAATTATGTTAATGTGTTTAAGCTTTGGAATTCTTGAAAACTAGACTTAGGATTACTGTAAATGGTAGTATATAAAAAATAGGGTAGCATAGGGATAATGTACCTTTATTTTGCACAACTTTATCTTTTGTTTGAATATTTTTTGTATTTATTTTCCATCTGATGAATATAGTATGATTAGAATTGTATTTATAGGGTTCTATTGCTTATGCAGATAAGAAAATGAGCTTAGGCCAACCTTAGGAGGTGCACATATTTGAAAAATTATCCATTAATAAGAGTTAGAGATAAGGATAGTAGCACCTAGTTGGAAAAACAAGCATTGTGTGGCTGTTGTGTCCCACATGTGGTGCTAATGTCCTTTTGGTAGACTTCTAAGAATTTTGGATTTGGGTTAGAAGTGATACTTTATGGACTATGTCTTAACTAGTTATAGATAATTGTCATCTACTAGATGGATAGAAATATAAGTCTAAGGCTTTAGAATAGTTTTATGGAAAGCCTAGGGATAGGGTAACTCAAGTGATACTCTTAACATCCAATTACCAATTTTAGGTGATTACATTTCCCCCCCATTTATGCTATTAATGTATTGAAGCAAAATGACTAGTATAAATGAGAAGTAAGTATACCTGGACTTACCTTGGAAGTGAAGCCCATGTAGATGATTTTTAATATGTGAATCTAGGTCTGTGTATGTGAAACATGATCCAAAGCAATTTCCTGTCAAGAAACATGCAAAAATTAATCCTTACTAATGAGATAATCAAAAGCAAAATACTATGGTGAAATAAAATAACTAAGTAAACAAAGAGGAAAGGA
Source organism: Torreya grandis (assembly GCA_037957365.1). Classification (NCBI taxonomy): domain Eukaryota; kingdom Viridiplantae; phylum Streptophyta; class Pinopsida; order Cupressales; family Taxaceae; genus Torreya; species Torreya grandis. The sequence continues at coordinate 2,121,070 of JARHVA010002451.1, forward strand.
ACAAATACACCTCGTTGGGTACATGAACCAATGCATGAACCTAATGATAAACTATATGTGTGAATGTGCATAGTGATCACATAATTGAATAACTTGAATTGAGCTAATGGTTTACTCAATCCTCATATGGATAGCTCAAGAACTCCATCTAGTTTTTACTCCATCAATTCTCACCCCTGCTTAGTGGAGCTTAATCTCTGTGAATAACTTGGATAAGATTACAAGAGTGCTAAAACCTCTATTGTAGGTGGATCAAGAACTTAAGTAGGCCATAAATCCATCATTTTCCTATGTGTGAAGTAGATGAATCTATAAATATACTTCACAAAGTGCTAAAAGTATCTAATTGAGTAGTCTAATTATGTATTTGGCTCTATAGCCACTCAAGTATATTAGGCAGCTTTGGGCCACTTGCGAATGCCAACTACTATAGATGAAATAAGGCATGAATCTGATGACAACCTAAAATGTGATAAAAAGTGTATATAGTGTATATAATGACATGGAATTTTCCATTTCATCTAATAAACCTATCTAAAGTTGAGTATATGAAAACCAATGTGCCACAAACATGCCCCCAATCTGGTATATGAGTATAGTTAATCTAAATCAAGTATGTAATAGTTAAATCTATGTAACTAATCTAAATGTACGATTGAACATGCCATGCATGATTCCCCCAAATCTAATTAACTAGTATGAATCTTAATTGAAATGTCTAAATATGAACTAAATCTTAACATAACTACAAAACCTATGATTGTATTTATGTAAATCTATATATTACCTAGTGTATTGGTCTAAATTATTTAGACTATCTTGAAGTTAGGGATATTAGACAATAGAGCCCTATAGTGGATAATACTTCCTTATGGTTCTAGTGTCCCAATATAGGTACTAATGTCTACCTAGTGTAATCTCTATGTGGTTTGAACTAATTATTGAACCTCTATTCTTTTATGTGTCTTCCCTAAGTGTGATATCTTTAAGTGAGCCTGTGTGTTGAAATGCATCTATGAAAAGCAAAAAATAGGGGCCTGATCTCTATGAAAACCCTTATAAATACCCCCTCTTTTAAGGGTAGTTATCAAATTTATGGAAGAACTAACCTCTAAATAAGTAAATCTATAAAATTTATTATCTAGATCATGATATTATAACATAATGTGTGAACATAACATCATAATGTAAATATATCTAAGTAATAGTATAAAATGTAAGATGTATGTTATAATCTAGCATTAAACAATGGTGTCAAGATAAATGTAAGTAATGTATAATAATAACAAAATCTGAGTAACTACCTAGGGGGATGGGGTATGATCTCAATCAAGGATCCAAAGTAGTAAGGGTAGATGCATGAGAGATCTCATGACATAAAAAAATTGTGTGTGTGTGTGTGTGTGTGTGTGTGTGTGTGTGTGTGTAACAAGCAAATACAAGTGTCATGGTGTAAAAGCATACAAAAATCAAACATACAAGCACATGAATCATGCAAAAAGTAGGCTAAGGGGCCAAAAACTATGGGCACATGTCACTAAATATGAGAATGAATCCATAAAAGGACATGTTCAAATGTCTACATATGCAAATAAAAAGCAATTAGGCATAGAGCCACAAAGAAGGACATGTTCAAATGTATGCATATAAAAGGATGAAAAATCACACATAAAGGAAATAGCCATATGTCTAAGGAATAAAAATAAAGAAGTGGTGTAGAATCCAAGGAATAATGGCATATTCAAATGCCCTCAAACATGTATTAATCATAGGAACATAATCAAGTCTAATCTAGGAACTATAAATGAAAGCATGTGTAACTATGTAATACAAATCTATGTAGATGCTAGGGTACATATATATTGAAGCTTACTAGTGATTGTCAACAAAAAATCTAAGAAATAAATAATAATGATCAATATCAAGATAAATAAATGTGTAACTAGAATGTATAGTATTTAAAGATAAAACCTAGTTATAGTAACTATGTAGGAGATTCCCTCAATGGGTAGATGATATAAATGTATAAACCTAGATTGACATAAATCCCCTTAATGGACTAGAGTCCTATCTAGAATTTACAAGCACTTGATAAGAAAAAATTAAGCATATGTGTATGATAAAACCAACTAATCTAGGAGCTATCAATATGCAATATCTGGAAAATAGTATAAATATAAACAGAGTAATGCATATAATCTATAGTTTTTTTGGATGTTTTAAATTATTTGAATGTTTTTTATATTTTGACATATTATACTATTTTTGTGTTTTTTGAGTATAATATATGTATAAGCATATGAAAATAAACTATGTACAATTAGAGAGAGACAATGAAGTATGTACAAGGGTAGGAACCATACTATTAATGAGTCTCATGGGAACTCACCATTATCATGACCTATGTCTAAGAGAGGAATGGTAATCTCTCATGTAGTATGATTATTATGATGTAGTTGAATGTTGTTGTAGTGGTAATTTGTGTATTTTTCCTCATCTAAATCATAATATTGTTCCACATCAGAATCATAATAACCTGATGTGCTAGAAAGAATTGCCTCATAATGTGGAGTTGACCTTTCTAAATTATGTTTTGGCATATTGATTATGATTTTTCCCTTTGAAACTATGCTTGTTGTAGACATATAATGTTGTGGAGGATCTTTTGATATAAAACCTATTTTTAGAATTCTTGTTGGCTTAACATGATTTTGACTATGCAACTTAGGATATTTCTCTTTGTGTAACATGTCCTATGTATCTAGATGTTTTACCTAGATAAAATGTATCTATGAATGATGTGCCTTAGGATGTTCAACAAACCCCAAGCCTTTTTGACTAATATTATCAACTAATAGAATAGGAGAAGTGATACCTTGGGCCTATTTGCTGAAACCTTAACCATGATAATCATATTATTATAGATACTTTTGACCAAAATGATAACATATTGAATGTTGAGCCTCATTTTGGAGAGGTAGCTTTGATTGATTTATCTATGATTGTTATACTATTTATTACTATGATTGTGCTTTTAGAATCATTTATTTTTTTGAGTTATGCTTTTGTAACCATTTTTGTATCATATCTAAATTTGAACATTTTTGAATTAGTAGATGTGATATTATATGTTGTTTGGATGAAGTGTCATTGTGTGATTCATCTATATCCATAATTTATGGTATTCTCCTTTTCAATGATAAACATGAATTAGTGTGGTGCCCATGCATTCTATGATATGCATAAAAAATATATGTATCTCCTCATTGGGTGTAGAGGAGGTAGATTGATCAAATTAGATATAATCATTTCCCTAAGTATCTTACTAGAGATATTATTTGATATGTGAATGATTTTTGAATCACTATTTATAGAATTAATTTTTTGTGATTTTTTGTTCTTATATGTAACATTATTTGACATAAGTTGACTAATTGAAGATGTATAAACATGATTTACACTATTCTGCCCCAAAGGACTTTGTCTTGTAAATGTTTTTCCAATGTTGTAATATTTTCATGCAGTAGTTGATTTTGATTTTGTAAACCTACAATTATCTTGATCATACTAATAATTTAATCCCATTAAGTTTCATAAGTGCAAACCCTATTCTATTTCAATTTGAACATGTAGGCACACATCCTATAGGGAAGATGTGTGAAAATTCTAAGTAGGGGGATTAATGAAAATGTTATAGGTTTCTTCATCTTGTGGAGGAATGATATCATGGACCTAGTTAGAGGGAAATTATCTATCACACTCATGGAGATTAGGAGGAGAAGGAGATTCTTTCCTATGCATAAAATATGACATTTAAACTTGAAACATAGTGGTTATTTTATGTGTTAAATCCTCTATATGTGTATGGGTTTACTTGCTAATGGAATTTTGTAGAGGAGAAAGATAAAATACAAAAGGAATAATGAAACATGAAATATATTTTAGTTGATTTTAAACATAATGTATGCATATGTCTATGCTATTAAAGAATAATGTCTTCATTATTGTGCAAATAGAATAAAGATAACATGTTATCGAAATAATGCAACATGAAAGATATTTTAGTTGATTTGAAACATCATGTGTGCATATGTCTATGTGATTAAAGAATAATTTATTAATTATTTTGCACATAGAAGAAAGATAAAATGCTATGGAATATGATGAATGTTATATTTGATAGTAAGCATCATTTATACATGTATTGATGTCTTTTCTTAGTTCATTATGAATTAAAGGGAATAAACATGCAAATGAAAGTATGAAACTTTTAAATAAAAAGTAATTTATTTCTTCTATCATTATAATCATGATGGTATGAATTATAAGATACATGAATCTAAAATTTGAGTTTTGAAAATAAAATCTAAGTATAAATAGAAAAGGATACAAACCCTAAGTGTGTCTAGGGTTAGGGTTTTTGAATCTAGGGTTTATTTTCACCAATTTAAATCATATTTAAAATAAATTGAAACCCTAATTAAAATTTATTTTAATTTGCTATGTTTTCTAAATAAAATTAGAAAAATAGAAGTATTCATCCCTAAGTTTACTACAAAAAATTTGGATGAATGCAAGCTAGGGTTTTAAGTAATATTCGAAGTAAGATGGGTTCATGAAATGATTTAACCTTTTTTGTGTTTACATGAGTAATTCCTATGTTTGGTTAAAAGGATGAGATGCATAAATCATTTAAATAAATTGCAATTATTAACCTACTAATTTACTATGATTTTGGCCTTGTTTGGCATTCAAAAATAGAAATAAATAAGGATAAATAGAGACTTAGCTAAAAATAAACTGTCATAGATGATTTGGGTTCTAAAACATGAGATCTAAATAGTTTTGAGTGTCATAAGAAAGATTATGATATTCATCTTTTCACTGGACAATAACACCTAGTCTGGACAATAATGCCATATATGTGTAGTGTATTATATGTGGCACTTACATATTATTTGAGGGATCATTCTTATTTTATTGGTGCACCTATGCCTATGTCTATATATTCTATTCATGTATGATAGAAACCTCTAGTTGTGTATTGTACTTAGAAAGCTTAATTTAATGTGCAAACCCTAGTTCTCTTTACAAGTGTGATATGGGAAAGATTTTATCATGTTAAATGGATGGAATGGACGTAATAAACACCTCATTATGTAGAGAGTTTCCTACATACTAATACTCTGAAGAGGGATCAAGTTTGATGTAGTTTTCCCAAGTAGTGTTTGATGTATGTGCAAGTGAATGCTAGAATGAGAGTGGCCTTAGATGCCTTGAATGTTCTTGAGATTTGGAATGATTTAAAAATGGTCTTAATGTTGATATAGATGGTATTATGAAGAAATTATTGAATAATATGGATAATATACCTTGATTTTGTACAAATTTATCTTTGGCTTGAATAGATTTTGCATATAGTTTCCATATAGTGAATATAGGTAGATTAAACTTGTATTTATAGGGTTATGTTTCTTGTGTAGATAATAAAATAAGCTTAGGACAACCTTAGGAGGGGAACCCATTTAAAAAAAATATCTATTTGAAATATTTGGAGATAAGGACAGTAACACCCATTTGGGGACACTAGCACCATGTGGTTATAGTGTCCCAAATGTGGTGATAAAGTCCATTTGGAAAACTTATGAGAATATTGGATTTGGGTTAGAGATAATAGTTTAGGGACTATATATTGACTGGATGTAGGCAATTTTCATCTTTTATATGGCTATACATGCAAATTTAAGGCTCTAGAATAGGTCTATGATAAGCCTAGGGATAGGGTAACTCAAGCAACTCCATTATCATCCAATTACCACTTTTTAGTGATTGTAACATGTCTATATTTTAGCTATCTATGCATGGTGGATGGGATGGATCATAGCTATTGTATCCATGGCCAACCCAATAACATGTCAAATGTGCCTGCACTAGGTACTAGTAAGAATTTTGTGGCCACATGTGTTAGTCTAACCTTTAGTGGAAGTAAAATATCCCTAATGGATATTTGAACATGGAAATTAAAACCAAAAACAAATTTATTTATAGAATAAATATCCTATTTTGAATACCCCAAATGTTGTATAAGTGTGATAGTGCACATGTTAATACTCGACCCATTGTTAACTATTACATTATCAATAGGATGATGATCTATGTAGGCTCATACAAAGAGTGCATATAAATTTATATAATCATCAATGATATCCTACTTTGAGAAAGTTATGTGTGGTCTAACTAGAACTATATCATGATACACACTAATAATATTGTGTAAGGGGTATGCATCCTTTATAGTAGTGTGACATGATGTTAGTGGTGGATGTGCCCGATATGTTTAGTGAACACATGAAGTGACCCTACCTCATATTTTGTATGATTTGGAAATGGATCCATGAATATTTTCAATTCCTTATCTTCCATTTGGTGAATTTTTAGTGCTTCTATGGGTGTGCCCACATCAATTATGTTAGCCTCTATTAGATATTGTATCTTATGTTTCAAGCTGATGATTATGTTTGTAGTATGTCCTGGTTCCCTATGATATTCTTAAAATACATTAGAATCATAAATTTTTGGAAGAGGCCATTTAATATCAAAATATTTCATGGGAGGGAGAGATATGAAATTACATTCTAGGAGCTATTATAAAACATCTGCTAGAAATTTTAGAAAGTTGGTGAAAACTCTCCATGGAAGAGCTGATAAAATTAGACAAGGAGATAGCTATAAATATATGTTAATTGTGGCCTTTGGATCACTCTTATTTTAAATGGCCCTTACATTTAATGGAGTCCTAATCTAATTCTTAGTAGTTTTATATTTTAGTTTACCCATAGAGAGAAGCTTGAATTATCTTTATTTCAATGTGTGGACTAAATCTCTGAAGGTTGAAAAATTAATGAACAAGATAGATTCATGAAATGATGGTAGTAAGATCTATTTGAATATGTCTTATAACTCTCTATCTATCATGGGGATAGTAATCATTTCCAATGTAGTTTTATATTTCAAGACATATTTTTTAATAGGCTCATTATATTTTTCCTTCTATTGTGCTATCTGGGCATATGAGATCTTATCATTGATGTTAATTGATAAATATGCTAAAAAAATATCTACCAATGGATTGAATGCAATGATAGACTAATTTTGTAGATCATAAAACCATTATAGGGCATAGTCCTTTAGACTTAATTGGAAAAAAATAGTGAGGAGCCAATCATTGAATATGTAGTCCAAACATGATGCATGGAAAACTTGGAGATAGTGATATGGGTCACCCTTACCATCATAAAATGTAAGTTTAGGTTCCATGAATCCATATGGTAAAATAAGTTTACACTATGTGATGTGTTAAAGGTGTATGTAAAAGAACATGATAATCTAAGATATATGTGGCCTAGTGTCTCCCTGCATAAGATGTAACACATTATCCTATAGAGAATTAATTTCATGCATAATGGATTATAAATTTAGAGAGGAGGAACTAGACATAGGATGTGTATCTACCACTAAGGTTGTTGAGTTAGAACTAGTTGTTTTACAAGCTGAGTTGGCCCCAAATTAGGTGAAACGATGTTATTATCTGGGGGAGTAGAATATTGAACATTATTTGTTATTTTAATTTATTTTTGGATAATATTTATAATGTCATATTTCATATATTAATGTTTGAAAACAAAATATTACAATTATCTCTTATTGGTTTCATCAAATCGATTGTTGAATTTTGCCATTATAGGTTGGGGAGTAGGAAAACAAAATGTTGTATATTTCAAACCTTTAAATAAATTCAATCTATGAAAGATTTCAAGAATTAAATATTGAAATAAATTTGATATTTTATAATTAATATTTGAGTATAGAAAAAGAAGATATAAACCCTAAAATCATATAAGTCTAAGGTTAAGCTAGGGATGGGTGGTCTCAAGTTTCATTTTTAGGTGATTAAAGATTTCATAAAAGCTTAGTATTTAAATTAATCAATTTTTAATAATTAGGTTAATTTATACTATAAATTATAAACATAATATTGACACATTAGGCCTTAATCAAGACAACCATGTGAAACCATTTTCAAAGAAAAAATTATTAAGAAAAGATAATGTAACTCTCATAAGAATTTATAATTAAAATAGTAATATTTTCAAAAATTTTAATGCATTTAAAATAACCACTTATTTTTTTTACTTTCATTATACAACTTTTATTATTAATAAGTTACAAAGAAAGGAAAGGGTCCTACCATATAAAACACACCATAATCACACATACGCTGCATGTCCTTTTATAGACTAGTTAAATGTATTTTTCAAGGATAAAAACCACTTTAAATAATTAAAAATATGATATAAATATGAATAATAGATTGAATAAGTCACCAACAAGCTCCAAAAAAACATTTGTAAGCCCTAGGCAAGGAAGAACTTACCTACGTTTTGATTGCCATCATTAGGTGTTTGATCATAAACACCCCCAAGCAAATTAATGCCATTTATAATCATGTGTATACCAAAACCAATGGTGATAAATGAGGTGAAAATTATGAATTTATCACAAATGAAATAAAATAAGGAAAGACCCTTCTAGTTTAACACTATTCACAACAAATATTTAAACCCATTTCTTCACTTAATGTCAAAATAAACAACAATATCATAAAATAAAAAATGCATTCCTTGAACAAGAATATGAAAAATAGAGGGGAAAAAATCCCATGAAAATTTTACTAAGCATGTTTATCATCACATTTAAGTAGGGGGTATAGAACTCCAACCCTATTGGACAAAATCCAATTTATGGGTGAAATAAATCACCAAATAAATATAAAAGAAAATAAATTTTATGAGGGGTAAAAACCCCAAAAAATAACCTTGAAGGGTCACAGTAAAATAGTGGCCTTATGACCAAATTAAGTTTAAATAGATAAATGGATTTCAAACCAAACGGTTGTTTACCTCTGTTTTTATTAATGTGGATTGAAATAAGCTAAAGTAGTAAAATAAATTTATATTATAATATATTAAATTCAAGCATAAGTATTATTGTAATTTATTGAGATATATTTAATAATGAAATTTATTATCTATGGAAACTAGTAAGGAGATCAATATACTTAACTTTATTACCCCACTGACTTAATGTGATTGTAATTTGAAAGTGGAAAAAGACTAGAAGTAGGCTTTTAAATTGTCAAGCTATGGAACAATGTCTCTATGCACATAGGGTTTGTATTATTAGGTCTAGGAAAGAACACATTTGATATTGATAAAGGATTACATTATTGTACTGGGAATATTTGTCTCTTTATAACCATACAATGCAATGTGTATGTCCAATATGTCTCTATTTTTGTGATCTATGAACCTTGAATGCATACTAAACTCTAAAAATAAACATAATTTTTATCATCTCAGGTCTGTTTGTAAATGATAAAAACATGTAAAAAGTGAGGAACCATAATTGGGTTGAGTTGAACACAATCACCCATGATGATTGACTGCTTCCTATGTATCAAATACTATAAAGAGGGAAGTCAATCCACATAAAGTTATTCCCCTTAGTGTGAATGAGAAAAAATCCCACTCATGATATGAATGTACTTATAAATTTGTATTTGATATTTATAATTTTCTCTATTTAATATATTGATATTTTTCAAACTATACTAATGATTGCTACTAGTTCTTAATTTAAAATTATGACTGCTACTACTTTATTTGAAATTTTGGAAGAATGGAGAAAAATTGATTTGTGTGTTATAGTATGTATATGTTTGATAGATAAGTGTAAATTTATTACTAAAATTGGATTTTATTTTATTTAAATGAGGGTAATTTGTCATTCAACTAACATGCTATGTGAAAGGGTTTAATATTGAAAAATTATTATTTCTAGGTGAAGTGTGGTAATGTCAACCTTAGTATAACAATATTGATGTTACTATCTGATCCTAACATTATTTTTTGGGACAAATAAATATCAATGTAGTATTCCTTGAATTTAAGGGTAGCATCTTTCAATAATTTAGCATAGATTGGTATGTTCTTGGTGGTGACTGATAGCAATTTATAATTGATTGGGCTCATAACTAGCATTTAGGTATGTGAGATTGATGAGTAATATTATTTTGGAGATGCAAGAGTCATTTAAGATAAGTGTAGTTCAATATTGAAATTTTCAAATGATAAATACATATTTTAGTGTCTACAAATTCCCCAAATTGATAATAGTATTATAATGCAATGAACATATTAGAATTAAAGGACAAATATACACCTAACTGTATACAACACACTTCATCTTAGGGATAATTATTCAAATATGATATTTACCACATCTAAAACTTGTAATGAAAATTTATTATTCAATGTCCATAAAATGAAACTTGAAGAGCAAGGAAGGATTACACCTTTATGTGAGTAAATTGGTTTCCTTGTATCTTATTGGAGATATTTTCTTGTTGAATAAATAGATAATGGTTTTTCCTTCTTGAATTACATGGAGAACATGGAAAAATTGAGGCTAATAATTTACTTATTTAAAATTTAACTATGACAAGGTCCTTGCATTGGAGAACAAGTTCCCCAACCCACATCTAACAAATACAAAATTGATCATCCCCAAGATGATAAAGTGGGAATTAACTATGGGTAATTTCATAGACATTAAGAATTGTTGAATCTCAATGTAAATTACCTAAAAATAATGAATCAATCATTATAGATAGACTTATATATTCAAATTTTCTCCACACTTGAGAATACTTAGAAAATTTCAAGTAAATTGATGAACGAAGATGATGAATCAATGAATTGGTCTTAATTTTAAACTATAATAATGTGTATGAACCACCATCATGTCAAATTAAATAATAATATTTTGTATATGTGTGCATGAACTAACATCATGCTTAGCTAAATTTGTATTTTAAAATAGAGTAAATATGTCCTACACATGCTCCAAGTGTATCCAAATTTGTATCAATATGAAACATGTCACTCATAGAGTGTAAAAGATATACCCCAACTATTTTTTAAAAACTAAAAATAATTACCCCATTATGACATATGAATAATATATGAACTCTAAAATATATATACTTTACTAAAACATGATCACAAAGGCTTTAGCCTCTATGAAAAATACCATTAATATGCCTCTCTTTTGAGGTAAGGGATGGATCCTAAAAGTTACTCATATCAAAATAAAATTTAACTATTTCATGTTATGTATAAATATAATAACATGTATAATCATGTGAATATCTGGAGAGTATGTCATCATAATAATGTATACAAAGTCAAGTCATGTATTTAACATATATAATGCACGGTAATATCAGTTGTATGTAAAATAGATGTATCTATGATCCACCCAAAATTAACTATCAGTGTATAATATTATGTATAAACTAAGTGCTTGATATAGATCATGACACAACACCCAAATATGAGGTGTGTAATATGGATTACGACACCTAAAAGCATATCAATCCCACAAGTTCCATAATATCAACACAAAATTTCATAGAACAGAATATAATGTAGCACATAAGGCCAAAAAGATGCATATAATGACATAAATATGTCACTAGAAAACAAGAAATGATAATGATCCAAAAAGGGTCACACATGTTACAATAGACAATACTAATGAGCCACAAATAAGAGGCATGAATTCTATAACAACAAAGGATGAGGTTACACAAATAAGTGTAAAGGGCCACACACAATAGACATAAATAAATAGGTTATCATACTGGATAAAAAACATAGATGAAGCATAAAATAAATGAAAACAAGTCTATACTATCCATAGATGCCAATATCATAACATATCCATGTGGCATTATGTAAGAAGTGACTAACTAGATAGGAATTTGTAAGAAATGTATATAACTCAATATGGTAAAAAGGTCATAGAAAGATATAATCTATGATCATGTAACCTATGGAAGTATATAACCCCAACATTAGCATTTCAATTGGGTATAGGAAATGTATAACATCCACATGTTTGTGTAGCATTTATGTGTATTATATCACACTCATATACCTCATTAAAATTATGTGTATAAGAAAATAATATGCCATCTACAAAAATGTGTGATAAATAAAATATGAAAATAATATAATATATAAACTCATGTCATGTGTAGATATTAAAGTTTTTTTTTGAATATATATGTTTTTTATTTTCTTTAATTTTTAATTTGATTTGATAGAGATATGTAAGTCCAAGTAGCATGGATTTTAAAATAGAATAATGGGAGGGATATTAAAAATATAAAACATGTTGTTGTGACCAACACACCCCCACTTCTCTTTACAATTAGAAAACCCATTTAAATAATTTGATATTCATAATTTGAAATAAAGTAAGGCCAATTTATGGTGCCTTTAGAAGGTCATTTTTAACAAGATTATCTAAACTCTAGAAGGTATTTTCTGTGATATTTGTAATATTTTGACTGGAATATTTTATAAATATTTTAATAGTTTTAGTGTATGACATAGATGTTGTGAACATTAATTATAACTCATTTATCAAACTACATCAACTAAATTTATTCAAAGTGCACCTGGGCCCTTTCTTTCTATGTTATTTAGTTAACATCAAGTGGTTGTGCCATCTAAATATTCATCTCCCTCTAGTATATTTTATATTTTATATTCATCTTTTATATGTTTTAATAATTAATTTATACATATCTCCACTTTAAATTGTGTTTTCATTGAAGATTTAATTAAATTGTAACACTTTGATACCCTGGGTCAATTAGATGGTACCATATGTCAAAATAAATTTTTTTCGTGGCCCATAGATCATGTAAATAATTATAACACTCTAGGACCCTAAACCATTCAAATGACACTAGGTGACATGATATTTTCCCCTCATGGCTCTATGGAGTGAAAAATAATTTAATAAACTTGAAAACCTAAGGCTAATCTATTAGTGTCATGTATCATGATCTAATTTCCAAATAGCCTCATGGAGTAAAAAATGAATTATATGGTGCCATGTGTCATAATATAATCCATGTCACTATAAAATACATTTAAATTTGATGTTCTAGGAAACCTATGACACCTCTAAGATTGTGGTCTAATATATGAGTTATAATTGCTATGAATCTACCATCTATGGGAAGTATATATGGGAAAATGATTATAATTGGTAAACACATTTCAAGATCATGCGAACTAGAATTGATGATTAATTTACAATATGGAATGCAAAATCAATGGAGTGTATATTGCATACCAAGAAGAAATAACTACATAGAGATCTTGGTTCAACTATATATTACCACTTGTTCCATTCAAATCTCCTTTTGTCCTTGTAAAACAAAAATAGACTGATACTCCATGACCTCCAATATGAAGACATGTTTACATATTAGGCCTAAAAATATCACACATATAGTATTTGAGGTTTTAAATCAAATATAAATGGATAAACATAGTTATCAAAGATGCCAAATATTGATTTAATAATCAATGCACATGATTGACATGGTCATATACATCCTTTGCATTGAAGCTTCTAAATCCAAAAGGCTAGTACATCAAAGTACAAATATTTATTTTGTAAAACATTCCATTTTTTTTTATACAAAGATAAAATAAGAACCTAATACAATGAATTGATATGATTCTTTATGATTCGATGAGCATAGATACAATAATTATTACCCATGGATGTGTCACCTTCTCCTTATAAACCTAATAATGAGTTCATAGATAACACCTTCACTCCCAATATTGTGAGGTTAAATAACTACAAGGTTATTTACATATCCATGGAATAAGCTTGAGATATCATAGATGTGGAAAATGATCAACAAGATGATGTGGATTATGCTAAAGATATGGTTGTCATTTAAAATTTGAGACTATACAAGGCCTAAAAAAATCTTGAGGTAATCACAGGTATTGATTTGATGTGAAACCTATTCATGACTTCATAGATTCAAAATGACTTAACCTAGTCCCCACATGGGAATCATATAATATAATTTATATACATTCTCATCTTTGAGAAATAATATCATATTTTTAACCCCATTGTTGTATATAATTGAGAAGATTTCTAACACTAATTAGACACCCATTACTTGATGTAAGTGCTTAATGACTAGGATAAAGACAAAAATAATTGGGTTAACAAGATTGATGTTGTTTCACATCCTATTAAGTTTTTTAGAGAAGGCATCTAGGTTGACATGTTATTGATAAAAACATATATGTGGGGTATATGATATAGTACACATGAAAAAACTGAGTGTCATTTATCTTCATGATCATTGATTATTTGGAGGTTCAAACTTAGGAGAGATCATTTTATACAACCTAAAATAATAAGAAATTATAGCATGGAATTGAGGTAACTTCTATATTATTTGATATTTGGTGGATGCACACTCTATAACAATACCTTTCAGGTACCCAAAATTTAATCAATGGACACCTTCTTAATCTCTAGTACACCTATACAATGATCATTTATACGACACCACTATACAGGACACATAAAGTAAATTTATGATGGTTTATATCCAATGTTATACAAGTTTATCAATGAATCAAACATTCCCATATTATCATAGATAATGAGGAGCTCAATTATGTAGATTAAGGTATATTGTTACTATTAAGACTTAGTAATTATGATATTTAATGGAGTCATGGTTACTCCTTTAAAATTTACTAATTATGTACATAATATGTTGGATAAAAAACAAATTTCCTACTAATTTATTGAATGCATGGATGGAATCTACATGTAAATATAATTAAAAATGTATACATTTCTACATTTGATAACTAGTAGTAAGGAATTTTTTTTTTTCACTCAATCTAGGCCTTGTCAACACATAAAACCTCATTCAAATTACAAAATCATGAGGCCATTATTAGGTTGTGGAGCTAAAAGCTTCACTATATGCAGACATGGAGGAGTTGCTGAGTGTCATAATCACCAGTATTGGTTAGGCTGACCGACATCAGTTAGTGGTGGACAGGAAGGCAACCGACATCGGTAGGAGTCAGCTGACGTTGGTCACCTGTGCGGTTCCAAAACTATTCATTGCACAAACAATTAGTTTGTTGAACCAATTGTTTGCATGTAAAGACTATTTCGAGTCTTGAGCTGCGTGTCTAATTATTATAAATTATAAGTCTAAGTTATTGTTTTAGTATGGGATTTATTTATAGACTCATTGGCATGTATTGTAATTAAGAGCAATAGAGGAAGGCAAGGTAGATCCTTCTAATTGTAAGAACAGGTTGATCTACAGGTGGTAGCAAGATTAGGAGGAAGTTCTACATGGTAAGTAAGATCATTTGAGTTACAGGTTATTGCAAGTTCATGGGAAATCTACTTGAAGTACTTTTGAGTGCTTGGTACTGGTAGTGTTATTACTGACTGGTTGGAGGTGAACACCAACTCTGTGTTTGAGTTGTGTGTTGGGACCATTTTTGGTAGGAGAGTGAACTCTTGAGGGAAAGAGATTTGTACATCTAAGAGGTGTGGAAGATTGTGGCATCTTCATTGTATTTCCTTCTGGCATGAGTATTAATACAAGATTGTGTGTTGTCTCTCATATTTTGTGCTATTTGTGAATTCTAGTTACTTGTTAATTTTGGTATAATTTCGTGATTAGTTGCTTATACAAGGTAATCATATTGTGCTCTTATTAAGGAGTAAGATCCTGACAAGTTGGAATCAGAGCCAGGTTTGTGGTTTTAGATTCCCCTTACAATTGGTATCAAAGCTTTTGGTTGGGTTGACTAACAGGTGTTTCAGATCTGGTTAGTGTTTGTTGATTACAGGTCACTCACAGGGGTTTCTATTTGAGTGGGAGTATAGCAATGGTAGAAGAACATAAGCTACGAGTGGAATAGTTTAATGGTAAGAACTATCAATTATGGAGGATGTAGATAGTAGATTATCTGTATCAGAAAGATTTGTACTTACCATTGGGTGGGGTTGCATGCAAGCCCATGAATATGAAGGATGAAGAATGGAAGGTTCTTGATCGAAAGGCTCTAGGATCTATAAGGTTGAGCCTTGCATTGTTTGTGATTTCCAACTTATCATAGGTTCAGACAATGGTAGAGTTGATGGAATCTATGGCAAATTTATATGAAAAACCCTTAGCTTCGAATAAGGTATTTCTTATCAAGTAATTATTTAATTTGCAAATGTTGGAAGGTGGATCTGTTCATAGTCATCTTAGTGATTTCCATGGTTTGGTAAACCAGTTAAATTCATTCAATATTATTTTTGATGATGAAATTAAGGCTCTCTTAATCTTATGCTCATTACTTAAAAGTTGGGAGAGTTTGGTAATGGTAGTTAGTAATACTGCGTTTGCTTCAAAAATCTTAAAAGTGGATGATGTTGTGAGTGTAATCTTGAATGAAGAAATTCACAAGAAAAGCACAGGTGAATCATCAAGGAATGCTTTGGGTGTTGAAAGTAGGGGAAGGCAAAGAGAGAAGATCGAGCATGGGAGATCAAGGTCCAAGATAGGCTAGAAATGTGGAAAGCAAGGGCATGTAAAGAAAGATTGCAAGTCGGTTGAAGATCAGCATGAAGGACATGAAGAAGTAGATGTTGTAGGTATTATTGCACAAGATGCTCTAGTATGTTCTTTGGATAAAGTAGAATCTTGGGTTTTAGATTCTGGTGCCTCTTTCCATGCATCCCCAAATAGGGAATTTTTTCATGAGTATGTCCAGGGAGACTTTGGAGAAATTTATTTAGGGGATGGTAAGCCTTGTCAAATGGTTGGCAAAGGGAAAGTGAAGCTGAAATTGCAAATGGGAAACACATGGGTGTTGAAGGAGGTCATGCATGTCCTAGTCTTGAAGCAGAATTTGATTTCTATTGGAAATTTGGGTGATGAGGGTTGCACAGTAACTCTCACAATAGACTCTTGGAAAGTTTCCAAGGGTGCACTTGTTATAGCAAGAGGTAAGAAAGTAGGTACGCTTTATCTATCTACTTGTATTATTGATTCTCCTTTTGGTTTATCTACTTCAGCTATAGATTTGAAGATGTGGCTTAATAGGCTTGGTCACATGAATAAAAAGGGGATGCATGTTCTTGAGTCAAAGGGTATGCTTTTGGATTTGAAAAGCATGGATTGAGATTTCTATAAGCAAAAGAAGAAAGTGACATTTCTTGAGAAATCTGATGTTCGTGACAAGAATAGGAAAGCCTTGGTTTTCAAGGAGAAGATGATGGATAGAGATCAGTGTAAGGGGCTGAAGAATTTTGAGTAGAGCAAGGTTGATATCGACAAGGGTTTGATCCAAAAGGAGCTCGCGGGTAGAAGTCATCACTCACAAGTAAAACACAAAGACCGACATCATTTAGAAAACTGATGTCAACATCTAGACATGGACCGACGTCGGCTATGTGCAGCCTAACATCAATGACTCTAGATGAATAAACACTAGCATCGGTCATGGGGAACCGATGTCAATGATGAGGTAGTTGCATGGAACTAACGTCAGTTAGGTGTAGACTGAGATGTGACTGACATCGGTCACTGAGACAGATTTTGGGTTGACAACAAGTTGTCAAGGAGTCTCAAGCACCCATATGGAAGACTAAAATGGTAAGTAAGCCTCAAATTCATCATTTCCATTTTTTACACTTCTTGTTGCTCACTGATGGTTAAGAACTAGGAAGTTATTAAAGAAGCAGAGCAGGTAGAATCCAAGAAATAGTGGGAGCTTGGCATGGATGAGGAATGTGATTCCTTGGAGAAGAACCAAATAGGACTTTTTGGTAGAGTTGCCAGCTGGAAGAAAGCACTGAGAAACGAATAGATTTTCAAGATAAAGAAGAGTGGGAATTTACACGTGAGATGAAAGGCCAGGGTATATGGTCTTGAGTAAGCTGTAAGACAATGGAGGTTTAACCATTGTGTTTCTCTTTACCAAGTTGGATAATATTAGCTACATTATCCTGTTACTATATGTTGTGCTTGTTGTAGGGTCACATATGCAAGGAGTTGCTGAACTAAAGGTAAAGATAGTTTAGAGGTGTGTCATGAGGAATCTAGGAGCAACAAGATTCTTTGGCATGAGTGTGTTCTAGAGACATGGAAGGTCACAAGTTGATTTTGTCTCTAGATGATTGTGTGAAACTGGTTAACACGCCGATGGTTGGATAGTTTTATGAACAGTGTCCTGATTCACATGATGAGGTTGAGTACATGTGTACTAAACCTGAGATTTCCCAAGCAGTGGGAGTTGTCAGCAAGTTTGGAGCCAATATAGAAAAGAAGCACTGGAGGGCAATTCAGTGGATTCTTAGGTATCTGAGAGGGACCAGTAGTAGGTGCACATGCTATGTAGGGTCAAGTTCTTTTCTAGATGGGTTTGTAGATGTAGATGTGGTAGGTGATTTGGATGACAGGAGGTGCACCACAAGATTTGTGGTGGTTGGTCTTCAAGAGTGATCTTGAAGAGGGATACAAAGCCAGGGAACAAACTAGATGATGTACAGGTATAGGTATAGGTGCAGCTATTTATCTCCAAGTGGGAGATTATTAGGTTGTGGAGCTAAAAGCTTCACTGTATGTAGACATGGAGGAGTTACTGAGTGTCACAGTCACCGGTGTTGGTTAGGCCAATCGACGTCGGTCAGTGGTGGATAGGAAGGCAATCAACATTGATCACTTGTATGGTTCTAGAACTATTCATTGCATGAACAGTTAGTTTGTTGAACTGATTGTTTGCATGTAAAGACTATTTTGAGTCTTGAGCTGCGTGTCTAATTATTGTAAATTAGAAGTCTAAGTTATTGTTTTAGTATGGGATCTATTTATAGACTCATTGACATGTATTGTAATTAAGAGCAATAGAGGAAGGCAAGGTAGATCCTTCCAATTGTAAGAATAGGTTGATCTGCAAGTGGCAGCAAGATCATGAGGAAGTTCTACATGGTAAGTAAGATCATTTGAGTTGCAGGTTGTTGCAAGTTCATGGGATATCTACTTGAAGTACTTTTGAGTGCTTGGTACTGGTAGTGTTATTACTGACTGGTTGGAGGTGAACACCAACTCTGTGTTTGAGTTGTGTGTTGGGACCGTTTTTGGTAGGAGAGTGAACTCTTGAGGGAAAGAGATCTGTACATCTAAGAGGTGTGGAAGATTGTGGCATCTTCATTGTATTTCCTTCTGGCATGAGTATTAATACAAGATTGTGTATTGTCTCTCATATTCTGTGCTATTTGTGAATTCTAGTTACTTGTTAATTCTAGTATAATTCCATGATTAGTTGCTTATACAAGGTAATCATATTGTGCTCTTATTGAGGAGCAAGATCCTGACAAGTTGGAATCAGAGCTAGGTTTGTGGTTCTAGATATCCCTTACAGCCATAAAATGGTATCCTTAGGGGAATTTGATGAGGCATATACATGCTTTCATATCTATCATGAATTTGGCATTTCATCATGAGCACCATGATGATATTTTACTCAAAATCCACTAAATGATGTGGAATTCATTGTCAAGTTGATAATGGATAGATGAAGGAAATACTTGGATAAAGAAGATCAAGTGTAATAGGTGTTGAAAAATAGAAGTGATAAATTTTTCCATAATATGAGACAAAAATTACTAACCTAACTCTTAGAATCAAAGTGATGGAAGGATTTCCTCTTATTCCCTTACCACTATATTCATAAATGACTACCACTAGTTAGGTATGGGGACACGTGTTCTCATCCCCTATTCTATTACCATTTTCTCCAACTTATACACTACTTGGAATATCCCTAGTAAAATAGCTTAAATAACTATTTTCATTTTTATTTTACATGACCACTCATATGGGATCATCCACTAGTCCTTCTTGCTCTATACCACCACCAATGTTTTCTTGTGTTTATAATAGGAAGGGTAAAAAATAACATATCACCTCAGTCCAACTAGTTGATAGTAATTCAATATTATGAAGTGTGGTTTCATTTTTATGTTATTTAATTGATGTTATCAAAACCATGCCTTTAGTTGGTACTACTGAACATTCCATTGTACCCATATCATAACTCCTCAGCTTAAAATTATAATTAATACATTCATTCACTATGATGCCTAATCTATCTAGGGTCATTATCCCATCAATTAACATGATAAATAAATAATTTCATTCATATTTATCTTTCTTTGTGACCATTTGCATGCCATAGTTTCCTTAAAGCATCCCTATCTCATCGCCACTCATTTCCATGCCCATTCCTTCCACATTACTTCCCCATTAATATAATATTACACTAATACATCCACCTCAAAGAGTGATCCAGTGCCTTCTATCTCCATGGCCACCAATCCATAAGGTAAAACTATCTATATTGACTCGATAGATGAATTACAAGAAGTAAAGTCCCAAAGGGCCTGCAATGATATACCACATAGACCCTATAATCAAATTGAAATGAAAAGATTCAACCAAAAAAATGAAGAGGGTAACCACAAAAATATTCACTCAATGTGGGAACCATATGTATATGCATATTAAGGATGATTTATTATGCTTAACCAAGAAGAGGAAAAGAAGAGAATCTTATGATTTAGAGGATTTGCAAAGGACTCAAAGTCAATAGTAAGGTAAAACTACCAAATGACCACATAGGTAGTTAGGAGAAATGTTGATAAGGTAAGATTTATTGAAATCTAAATTAATACCATATTCCTTAGGGATAAGGAAATTAAAATTAATGTCACTCTCAATTATTTAATGGGAAAATTTACATGAGGTCTATCATATTGAGGAAAGAAGTAAGGTTCTAAAGGAAAGGGTTCCAAAATACCTAGCCAAAATTGTGTAAATTGATAAAAAATGAATAAAATGGTGTTGATGTGGGTTTTATGCACACTAGGGAACTTATGAGGTATCCTCTAACATTTCAATATCTATGAATGAAGATTCACTCCAAGACACAAGTTGAGAAGCATTGGGGTTTTTAAACAACTTGTTAGAAGAATAACATTAAACACAGTAGTTTGTTTACCATGGATGGGTTAAATATGAATGAATACAAATATACTTGAGATGGGTGGATATAGGATGGATGTAACCTAAGGTGGGTAGGACCAGAATATACTCAAAATTTGGGAAGACAAGTAAAAAATTATGCCTATGGGTCAAAGAAAATGTAACCTTTATGAGCTAACACTTGAAATAAAATTTGGATGAGTAATTAGAAACCAATGATTGATTCAAGATAATAAGAGCATACCAAAAATAAAGAACAATTAGAAGTCCAAGGAAATATAATAAAATTAAGCATAAATAATCAAAGGTTGCCACATTTTTAAGATTGTGTTAGCACACAAACATTGGGGTATTATGATTAAAATATAAAAGGAAATTCAAATTAGAAATAACACAACAAGATTAATTATATTGAATGATAACTCATGCACAAATCAAAAAATTAGATACCAAAATGACATAACTTATTACATAATCCATAGGTTTGGATAATAATCATGATTTTCACATCAAGAATAACTATACAACTTTCCTTAGAATTTCCCATTAATATCAATAGACAAAATTCTCCACCTTTTGGGATCAGGAAGATATAAAAATATAGGAATGGGGAAGGGGAAGGCCTCATTCTCTACGTGAAGTCTAAAATTACATCTCTAAAAATAACATTGTATGCCAATCATGATGAAAAGTATGCATGTACAATGGTGTTAGTCCAAAATAGAATTCTATGAATAAAATACAATATATATGTGGAAAATGAATTAAGAACCAAGGTTCCAACTTAGACAATACATGAAAATACATATATATTTTTAGAGGGGTGTTGATGTGGAAAATATATAATAATAAAATAATGTGGTAACATTTTTGGTAAATTAATGGTATAGAACTAAATTTCTAACTTGAAATGTAGATAGAACAAGTGTTATAACTGTAGACATGCCATTAGTTGTTTTCATTATAATTGGAAGTGGCACATAGGTAGGACCTATTTGTGTTTGTACTAGTGGGTGTCTTGAAGATTGACTACCTTCAAGTGGTGTAAGTGTTTCCCCTATTACTGAAGTTGATTGCTTTGTTACTTCTATTTTCAATTATAATGCATGGCTCACCTAGAAGTCAATTTCAAATGTATCAAAATCAAGAAAAAGCCTATTTAACAACTGTGGTAGCTTGTCCATCAACTTCTTATGGATACCTAATGAGAATTTGACCTTAACATGAAGTTTTTGAGTTCTTATAATTTGATCTCTATAAAAATTCTTTAATTACATAATGTCATCATGTGTCCTGTAGACTACACCTTCCATCTTAACTCAAAATCAGTCAACTACTACCCCAAGGAGATTCTCAAAATGGGTTTAGGGTCCAATTTCCCAAGATAAGTGATTGCATAGGTGACTCTAATATCTATCAAAATAGATACTACTTTCTTGATTTTCAAATTATTGTACCATAGTTCACATCTCTTAGTGTCATTCCAACAAGCTATCTCTCTTTATAGAAGCATAATTCTGGGCCCATGTATCCTCTAATATTTTTATTAATTTTAAATGGGAATATGGTTTATTTATGGTGTTTGACATAAAAATCACATCTTACCATCAATATATTTTATTCTATATGAATTATGCCCCCCCCCCCACATAGCCTAGGATGTAGTCTTAGTAGATATTATTAAATGAATGGTGTCATATAGATTTTGATCTACCCTTGAAAGTTATCTAAAATATATTTAGGAGACTAAATGGTTCTAATTTATAGTGGCCTCTGAATATGTTGATTATAAATTTTGAACATTTATGTTATCACTCCTCCAACATCATCCATTAAACTATAAGGATCCTCTCTGTATCTGTCTAGGGCTAAGGGATTTAATTTTATTCTCTTTATCAGAAAGAATATATATTCTCTCTACTCCAACTTGACTTTTTATCCTTATGAAACCACAATCTTTATTTTAGCCTTCCTCAAGGTTTTTGTTTGTCTATCAAAATGAAATTTGACAATGAGTTATTCAGAAATTGCTTGCATCCCCACTTCTTATTGTTAAAGTTGTTGAATCCATGAAAGAATATTTAATGAAACCTATTAATATATTTTATCTACATAAATAAATGAATGATATTTATGAATAAGAAGAATAGATATGGGGGAAGATGTTCATAAATTAGGGAATGGAGGTATTTTTTCCCTCCATCTAATGAGCTACTTTTGTGATGATGTATCAATGATGTATTTAGTCTTCCTAGATGCTTTATGTACTAAATTTGTGGAAGAGTTTGTTTGTATACCTTGGCTAATGGGCATTCCCGATTGTGTAGACAACTTGGGAAGTGTGGATTGTGTATAAAAAATGGAAGTGGACACCAAGTTTTCAAAATGTACTCTCACTAATGTTGTGGGGGATTGAGGACTATTCCACTAAAGAATGAATAGATCATTGGGGTGCTAAGTAGATTTTTCAAATAGTCAAAAAGTGATGTAAATGCAACCCCAATATTTATATTAGTAGGAATAGGATTCACATTATTAAACAAGGATATAGTAGGAAAAATTGGTACTACAACTACTTAAGGATTATTTATTTGACTCAAAGAATGTAAAGAATGAATAAAATCTGTCATACTAATTATAGTAACAACATTTGAGGAAGTAATTAAATAATAAGTAATTGGTGAAGTTAAAACATGAAATGGGATAGTTAGGATGATGGTTGTTTTAGTTGTCACTATAGTAGCTAAAGGTGGAGAGCATGGGGGTATAGTTGATGATGACCCATGTACTAAGGTTTAAAATTTTGACTTTACATCCCCTTCTGATTATCCATATTCATTTGAAACCAACTCTATGACCACCAAGTGAACATCTCCTTGATTAATCTTTTTAGATTCTCCTATTATTTTAGTCCCTCTAGACTTAATACTTACTTCAATCATCCATTCATCTTCTTCATTTAACTCATATATATCATTAAATGACTTTATTTCCTTTGTATCTATCTTGGACACCCATTCTTCTTATGTTCACTATATTTAATTTTCCTCTTCACTTTCATAGATTTACATGGGGTCTGATCATAGCCTACCCTTTATTCTATCTTCCCTTTCCTTAGGATCTTCTTCTTGTTTTTCCTCTTCTTCGACCTTTTGAGGTGAAATGGGAGTGTATTGGGATTCATTTTATAGGTTATTACTAGTTTAATATCAAAGGAAATTGGACATATAAAAGGTGGAATAGGAGATTAAGGGTCTACATTAGTAATAAATGGTAATAAAATATGGGGAGTGGTGACCACTAGAGTAATCATTGGTGGTGAAGTTGATTTCCTATAAGATTGAGGATTATTTTTGGTGGTGTTGTCATAATATGTGGTGACCTAAGAGAATAAATAATAGAAACATGATACAAGAAATCATAAATAATTAATTTTTGAGCTATAGTCAAAGGATGATGGTAACATGGAAAATATTCTAGGTATTGTATCAAGACTTATAGGTCTCTCCTCAAGGAGAAATAATAAAAATTGGTGTATGCAGGAAAACATGGAGTAGTCTCAACTCTTTCTTCAACATTTGCCTCCCTAGATGGGCCAACTTACTCTTGTATATATAATTATATATGAGGATGAGGTCAAAGAATAGGTTTATAAATACATTGTTACATTTAAATGTGTAGTATGATTTTGAGCCATGAATGAATTAAATAAACTAATTAAACCCAAAAATTATACCATCTATTAGGAAGGATTATAGAAACAAATCATAATGATATGAAACTTACAAAATACTTGTTTCATCTAACCTCCTTTCAGGGCTTTATATGAATTAAATGAACTAATTCAAACCAAAACTCAAACTACCTATTAGGAAGGATTCTAAAAATAAATCAAAATTATATGAAACTTAAAAAATTCCTTGTTTCATCTAACCTCCTTCTAGGACTTGAAAATGGAGTTGTGATTGCATATTAGACTTAGATTTGACATAGCGATGGCATGATTGAAGGATTTTTGATGATGGATGTTTGATAGATTTGGCATGGATTTGTTATGGACTTGATAGATGGCCTTCCATGAAGGAGGATCTTTGGTTAAATAGATTATGGAGGTAAGATCAAGGGTTGATATTCAAACTTTGAGGGAGGATATCAATGGATAATAATTATCCAAGTAATTTAAAATTACTTGGAAGCCTCTAGATGTAGAGGTTTCTAGAGGAGAGGGGGAGGTTTAGAGAAGGTTCTAGATTTGGAGGAATTTAGAAGACCTTATTAGGGACTAATGGTGAATAAAGGGAGGTTAGATGGGGATGAGGTAGGTGATTAGGGACTAGGGGTGTAGGATAGCCTAGGTATAGGCTAGTAGGTGGGGGTCATGGGAATTTAAAATTCCCAAATAATAGGTAAGTGGGATTAAATTAGGATAATAGGGATTAGAAAGAATTAATGGAGTGGGATGACTAGGGTTCATAGATGAAAGAGAGTAAAGGAGGGGGATATTAGATAAATGGTTAGGATTACAATAAATTAGTGGGATAAAAGAGGGTATTAGAATGAGATGAATTAGAATAAATGGGTTTAATCGAATTAGTGTTGATTAATAAGAATATTATTGACAGTAATGAGGTGAGTGAATTTAGGTGCATATATTTTTCCCCTCTTTGAAAGGAAATTATGAGTGGATGAAGAGAAATGAGTAATGGTATTTCAAAGAAAAATCATGTCATGGATGAATGTTAGTAGATGATGTTAGTGGATATGATGCCCCCTCGAGGGGACATACATGGAAGAATGAGATAGATGGCCACTCAAAAGAAGAAAAGATGGGTGGGATATGATGAATAGATGAGGGGATGGGATGCCAAATGTGAGATATAATATGAATAATATGAATTCGATTTTGAGAAATGATCTACATATTAATTATTCCCTTAGTTGCGTATTTTGAGCTTTATATGAATTAAATGAACTAATTCAACCCAAAACTCAAACTACCTATTAGGAAGGATTCTAAAAATAAATCAAAATTATATGAAACTTAAAAAATCTTTGTTTCATCTAACCTGCTTCTAAGACTTGAAAATGGATTTGTGATTGCATATTAGACTTAGATTTGACATAGTGATGTCATGATGAAAGGATTTTTGATGATGGATGCTTGATAGACTTGGCATGGATTTATTGTGGATTTGCTAGATGGCCTTCCATGGAGGAGGATCCTTCATTAAATAGATTATGGAATTAAGTTCAAGGGTTGATATTCAAACTTAGAGGGAGTAGATCAATGGATAGGAATTATCCAAGAAATTTAAAATTTCTTGGAAGCCTCTAGATGTAGAGATTTTTAGAGGAGAGGGGGAGGTTTAGAGAAGGTTCTACATTTGGAGGATTATAGAAAACCTTATTAGGGAATAATGGTTATTAGAGGGAGGTTAGATGGGGATTAAGTAGGTGATTAGGTACTAGGAGTGTAAGATAACGTTGGTATAGACTAGTAGGTGAGTAGGTGGGGGTCATGGGAATTTAAAATTCCTAAATAATAGGTATGTGGGATTAGATTAGGATAATAGGGATTAAGAAAAATTAATGGAGTGGGATGAATAAGTTTAATAGATGAAGGAGAGTAAAGGAGGGGGATATTAGATAAATGGTTAGGATTAGGATAAATTAGTGGGATAAAGGAGGGTATTAGAATGGGATGAGATAGAATAAATGGGATTAGTGAAATTAGTTTTGATTAATAGGAATATTATCGAGGGCAATTGTGAGACCAAATTTAGGTGCATAAAAAATACATTTGGAATATTCCTCATTAATTTTAGGATCATATTAGATCCTCTATTCCATAATCATTGACATGTTTACCCTTCTCATCCTGATAGAGACTTTAGTGTCATCTTCTGCATTCATGAATACACTATCATCACTATAGGATTTGTGACCATAGTTAATTTTTACTTTCCTATCATATATTTTAATATGCTTCATGAAATTATTCCTTGGGTTCAATATTCTTGATGGTGCCTAGTTCAATCCATAATGTGTCCTTTGTCTTCCAATAGACTAAAAGTGTACCACCTTGTATATTTCATGTGACCAATGCTAAGAGGGGTTGGGTGGATGGGTTATTACTTAAAGCTTCATAAATAAACATCCACATTTTTAGCTAATTGAGTAACATTTTCTTATTTATCCAATTTTATAGGCACAATTTAGGTTAGGTAAAAAGGGTGTGCCTTGGTGCCTTTTATCCTAATTATAACATACTTACGATAACCAATAATCACCCATTTTTTGAATAGTCTTATTTATAAGATTAGATAGATTGGTCATATTATTCTTGTATATGTCTTTATAAACCATAGGGTAAAATGTCTATGTTAAACTTTTAATCTAATTTTTAATCATGTACACATGGAAAACATTGAATTCATCACAAATTTTGTTCTTTGGGTATTTTATATATGGTTTTAAGGCCTCTTTGTATGTTGAGTTCAAAGTTGTAGTCATAACATCTAACACATGACATCATATTAAATCTACCATTTGGTAAGATTCTTATATTTTTTATTTGTATAATCAAATTAGAGTGATAATCTCTCCCAAGGATATTATTTTTTTGGATGTTGATATGATATCCAAAAATAGGATCCATATCTCACTGACATAATAAATGGTCGATAAACCTTATATTATGTTGTGTAGGGCCATGGAAATTCACACCCTTAGTATAAAGACATTAATGGGTATAGTAGAAGTAGGGCCATAAATCATAAAGTTACTTGGGTTGCTATACCATTATTTTAACCTGATGTGGATGTTGTTGGTGATGATCCATCAATCGATCATGTCTTGATTGTAGGTCATTTTAGGTAAAGGGAGTAATTAGTAACTCTCGAAAAAATTTCCATTTATGTATGCTATTGGGGACTTGCATAGCCTAAAGTGTAATATTTACCTAGATATTTTCTCATTCATTAATAAATCAAATAATAGGTCAATGAAAGGCACTACCTCTAGTTTGGTATTGCATTATGGACGCTGACCATTTTTATTACCAACAAGTCACCTGTGTACTTGAAAGTTAGTCTTTAGCCTTGTATGGATGAATTGATTTAAACTCATCCCAAATAGTGGAGTGATTCTTTAAATTATGATTTTAATTTGATGAATCAAATCTTGTATTAGTGTATTCATTTGGTCATGTAATCAAATATATAAAAGGAGATGGAGTGTGAGATGAGGATGCAATTGAAACTCTAGTCTAAAAATATTTGTGTTGTGAATTGTTTGTAAAATCTTCATCGCAATAGAGTTATAAATTCATAATTTTCAATAGAGATCTAAATTCATAATGTTCACTCAATAGTTAGAAGGAAATTTGATTATACTAGTTATGGTAATTTAAATTATATTTATTTGGATGTTTTTGCCTTGAGAATTGAATGTATTAATTTTCCAATTTGTATGAATTAATGGAATTAATGGATTTTGATCAATTTAATGTCTTTTATTTCTATATGAATTTTATAAAGTTGATTTCTATGAATTTTATTGCCATGTGGCTTCTTTTGTCTTCTTAGAGGTGCCTAGTCAGCATAATATGATGTCTTATTTACATGCTTTTGGGCTTGGAATTCATGTATTTTTTTTATATTTTTACGTGGCTAAGGGACACATGTCTGAATATCATTATTATTCTTTTATCTAAGATATGGGTTACCATACTTTGTTCTTTTTGGCTATGAGTTAATATGATGATGATGTGTGGATGGCTCTCAGTACTCCAATTTACTAGGATAGTCATTACATGGAATTATACTAATACAACCTATATGTTAGTAAGATGATGACATGTAGATGGCTCTTAGATGTCAAATTTACAAATATATTCATACATGGAACTCTATTGATGTCATCATCAGGTTAACAGGATGGTGACACATGAAGGTCTTTTAATGATCCACTTGCCCAGTATATTTTTAGAGGAAACTTTATTGTCATCACCTCTGGGTTAATAGGATGGTGACACATAGATGGATCTTGTTTCTTTGGTTAACTGGGGTAGACCATACATGGAATTGTACTGAAATCACCTATAATTTAGTGAGATGGTGACACTTGGAAAGATACTAATGATCCAATTTCTTGATTGACTTACATTATTTACATGGGCTCTAGGTTAATGTAATAATACTACATGGTAAGGGTAGATGAGCTCTAAGAGTGTTTAAGGAAACCCTTTAAGCATAAAATGACTTATTTGAGACACAACATAGATAATGAACCAGCTAAATCAAAATGCGTCATCTCAATTAGCATTTAAATCATAAATAAATCATGTTTATAAGCACATAAAAGTTTTAAATTGAAAGGAAAATAAATGACAAAAGATAATTCATGCATATGACTTATTTACAACTTTGATTTATAAATTTAGAAAACACTACAAAATTTTAATTGACTTGGAGTTTATGATTTTCATATTCCACATCATTGACTTCTAGTTCAAAATACTTTGAATTAGTATATTCAATCAATATTGGGTCCCTATTTGGATTTTGAAAGGGAGTATGTGTGTTAGGGCACAATAAATAGAGACTTAGAGGGGAAAATACTCTTGAGTATTTAATAACCATAAATATCAATAATGCATCATAACAAAACTTTGGTCCTACCTAAAAAATAATAAATAAATGAGATCCCCAAAAAGGCTCTCAATTCCTCATGAAACATAGAAACCCTTTCCATTCCTTAGAACTATGTGTGATTTTATTTCCCTATGTTTTGATAGTTTTGAAAAAGTCTTAGAAAAACACTATAGGTTTCATTTTGTCTTTATATTTTATATCCAAATAGTAAGATAATTGTGGGAATTACTATATTGGTAGCCATGCATCCATATCCGTGACAAAGATACCTCTACTTTCATTTGAATCCTTTCTCTACTGGTAGTCAGGAGTCCATAGTCCTGGTAGAGATTAATTGAATCAACCTTTTTCTATCAATTTGTATGATTTTTTTTTGAAACACCAATAGAAGAAGGGTTGGGAATCATAATTGGTTTGTGTATGTATAGAAATCCTTATTTTAATCAATATGTCCCTATTAGTGTGTATCCATTTTTATGTTTATTATCTCCCATCCAAATTTTAGCATGTAATAGTGTATTCAATCTTTATAAATGGAAAGTATTTCTAAAATTTGCATAAATATATCAGAGTAAATCTTAGAGGTTCAATAAACTCTTTCAATCCAAGTATAACCTGATTCAGTCATAACACATATCTCAATCCTAGAAGCTAAAGTACTATTATAATAAATCCTTTTGAAAACCAATTGTGCATCCTTGTAAATCATACCCTTATTTTTGGAAAGTATTTTTAACTTCAACATAGAAAATTAGTTGGTCTGTTTATAAATCAAATGCATCTCTAATTGGAAAAATCCATGAAATAATGTTTCAAAAATTATCCTTTGAATGGAAAGGTGAGTTCATTACCTTTAAGGTGATTAAATCATAAATCATTACTACATAGGATCTATAATATCTTATTTGGCCCAATAAAAAAATGAGTGAACTTATCATGTTGTCTTTTTTTCTCATGTGGTTTATTCCATATAAACACTAGGTTTGAAATATTGAAGACATTAATATTTTATCTCTTATAAAAGCATATTTTGACTATATCTTAATGTTTACTAAAGTTGTGTATCACTTCAGTCTATGAATCTTCCATCTAGACTATATTCTTTCATCTTCCCCTATGTATTATTACATGAACTAGTACATTGGTATTTTAAGAATAATGGAAAAAACTATATGTTTCCCATACACTATAAGAAAAGGTGAATCCTTGAGGGATTTCTTATGCCTAGTTTGGTCTAAAAAGAATGCATAATTCAATAATAGATGCCATTCTCTTAAATTATCCTAGGCTTATTTCTTGATAGAATCCATCAAATTCTTATTGGTAGATTCAATCACTCAATTCCCTTATAGGTAGTAGCTCAAAGAGAACTTGATGGTGATTTAATTGTTGTAAGCCCAATTAGTAAATTTAGTAGACTATAAAATTGGAGCATTATCAAAAGCTAAATAAATTGGGGTACTAAACCCAGTCATCATGTTCTCCTCCAAAACTTTGATGACATCTACTACTCTGGAGTTCTTTTTTTCCACAACTTCTATCCACTTGGTGTAGTTGTCAATGGATATTATGGAGAATTTGTCTCTTAATAAAATGTTTAGGTTTATTATCCCAATAAATTAAAGACTCAATTGGGAAAATGTGAATCCTTATATGATTGGTAATAGTGGCATGGAAACATTCAGCTCCCTTTTTCTAAATACATGGAATTCATGGTAGGTTATAACATTTTTATGTGCATCTTTGAATATTGTGGACTAGTACTATCGCATCATCAAAATTTTGTGAGTTGTGTTTCCTAAGGAATGTCCACTACCAATATTATAATGTATATTATCTAGTATGTCGATAGCTTCTTATCTTGAAAAACACTTTAAATAGATTTCCTCATAATTCTTTATTTATAGGATTGCCTTCTTGATCATATAATGAGATAATTTGAGCCTGAGGCCTCGTATTTGCCCTCTATTTATCTCAAAGGGATATGTACCTATGAGAAAAGAATAGATTATTTGAGTATATCACTCACCACCAATTAATGGAGTCTCATTGATTTATTCAATATTGATGTGTAGATAAGTATTAATAATCATTTGAAATATTCCTTAGCCTCTCACCATCTTAGCTAGCCTAATTTCAAGATCAAACTCTCAAATTTTGGCCATCCACTTACTTTTTTCTCACCTAAATAATTTTATTTGAGTGTGAGCTTGATTACTAGGCATGGAATAATGGTGATTGTATTGTTCCTCATAATTTAATGCCTAAATTTTTGATAGTTTTAATTAGTGAATATATCTATTTGTCTATCATAGAGTATTTAAACTATGCATCCTTTAGATTGGTGCTCATGAAGGCAATGGGATGGTGTTTATAATTAAAATTTTGTGTAATTATAATAGCTATAATATTTTATAAAGCAAATTAATAAAGATATCAGTCTTTATTGAAGTCTATACTAATTAGAATTAGATCTTGATAAATGGTTATTTTGATGTATTGATAATTTATCTTAGCCTCCATTATCCACTCTATTTTAGCATCTTGTTTCAACATATAATTTAGAGGCTTGATAATCTCTATAAAACTATAAATGAATTTACTTACAAAGTTAATCTTACCAAAGAAAGACTTCAATTATTTCTTGTTGTTGGGAGGCATTATTTTAGAAATTGCTTGAACTTGTCCTAGATCAATCTATATACCAACCTTAGTAATGGTGTGTCCTAATAGTTTCCCTTCAGTAACTAAAAATATACTCTTCTTTAGATTAAAAGAGACACCATATCTTCAACATATGTCAAATACTCTTTATAGATGATATGCATGATTAGATCTATCTTTTGATTACACTGTCAGGTAATCCATGTAGATGATGATGCATTTACCAATAAGTCCCTAATATTTGAATTTTATCACTCTCTATAAGGTTTTTCCTTCATTTATTGGGCCTAAATTCATATTTTTGTATGCAAACATTTCCCACTTGGTGGTAAAATTAGTATTAATTATATCTTGTGATTCCACCAACACTTGGTTGTAACTTGAGAATCCATCCAAAAAAGATATCATCTTAGATCTAGCAACCATGTAAATTACCTCGTCTATGAATGAAAAAGGATAGTTATCCTTTTATAATTCTTGATTCAAGTTATTGAAGTCAACATAGAGTCTAATTTCATTTTTATTATTCCTAACAAGTACCAAGTTGGCTACCCAAGTAGAATGCATAATTGGAAAGACAATCCTAACATCTAGTAGCTTTTTTACCTCTATTTAGATGAGAGGTTCTATTATTGGATTATTTAGCCTATGTCTTTTCTTGAAGGGATTATCATTTTGATTCAATGGAATGGTATGGGTGATTAATCTAGGGTCATATATCTTAAGGTACTCATATGTCCAAGTGATCAATTCCTTATATTCTATCAAAATACTCTTAATTTTTTTCTCCCTTTTAGTATAACTCAACCTAATATTCACATTTAGAGGATGTTAGTTAGTAATCAAATTATAATTGATAAAATAAAAATAAATTACTTTAAAATACTTATGTTATTGAGATTGTGTATTTACATCAAAATATTGCTCTAGGCAAACCATCCCTAGGGGGATGCGTGTTTTCCTTCAGTTGTAGGACAACATCTTCTCCTAGGTATTCAATATGCATAGGTTCCACATATTTTCATATATCAACTAAGATTCAAAGGTAATATAACTATTTATTAATTGGAAAATACATTGATCATCCTCAAATACATAGAATTTTTCCATGTTGTCTGGAATAGAGGGACAAGGAACTAGCTCCATAATAAACTTTTACATTTTGGATTCCTAGAGTGGTGGTAGGTTGATAGCTAATGTTATTAGTGAATATACCATCATATTTTATTCTCTTTAGATATTCTTGATGTTTAATTCTTTAAAAGAATCAATCAGGTCCCATGCTTAATGTTTATATTTCTTTAATTATGTGATCTTGCATTAATACATATTTCTGATCTAGGTAACCACCAGCTCAGAATCACTAAAGATTTACAACTACTTGATGTTATGAATCAACATGAATTTCAAACCAAGGATTAAATATGCATACTCATCTCTATTTTTTATGTAAGTAAATTTCAAGCTGTATATATCTAGGTATTGTTTACCATTTGGGTCTATTAGGTCTATGCCAAAGCTAGAACCTTGTTTTAATATAGCTATGCCAAAATGGAGAGTCCATAACAGAGAAATACCTTAAAATTATTTTTCATGAAGTCCTTTATTTTTAGTAAATGTGTACACTCTTACATGTGTAGATTCAAAGTTAACCTTATCATTCTTGGAATTGTACTCGATGATTAGGTACTTCATCTTTGGCTCTCTATCCACTCCAATTTGATTGGCTAATCCTTTCCAAGGCAACCACATGTCTAAGAAGTTAGTGGCCATGTACTCATTTAATGTTTTTGAAAAATAATGACTCAATAGTAGGCTATAATCTTTTAAAATGTTAATGATTATAATATTTATATATTTTTATACATATGGCTCTGATTTCATCTAGATGTGTACATTTTTTAGTTCTCCAATGTAAGGCACATGAGAGTTGTCCAGTTGTAAGACCACTCTTTTTGACTTATCTGGGTTCAAACCTAGTTTATTTCACTCATTTTTTACCATCACATTTTTTGAGGCACCTAACTCAGATATATAATTATGTACATTATTTCTAAAATTTTTGATAATTAGTAGAAACAATGGTACTTTAGGTTTGACATTAAATACCATCACATTTTCATGTTTATCTTTGGAATTATCTGATATAGAGGGTCTCTTGATCAATTCCTTGAGAAATAACTCCTTGTGTTCAATGATCTAAGCCATATCATGTAGTGTGATATTATCTTTGATATTTTTCATGTAGTCAATAATGTTGTACATGGGTATGCTTTATGTTTCTACACTCTACAAATTATCATCCCTCTATGGGGGGAATATTATTGTTGGCCTTAGAATTTAGAGGAGTAGTAGCACTTTTGTTTGAAGTCATTGAAGTGATAACATGAAATTGTTCCTTAGATTGTAATTATTCCTCTAAAACTACTATAATACATGGATATCATCTATGTTATCCCTTGATTCATTCTCATCCTTTATTAGGAAAGGAAGTTGTAGGTCTCAAATACCATTGTTGTATTGGGATGTTCTATATAAGTAGATGGATATGGTTATTGTGAATTGGTGAAACCTTCCTACCTATCCATATTATTTTTAAATAAATCAAATGAAATGAAAAAATCAAAGAAATACAACTCACCATGTTGTGTTTTATTGTGAACCTATCACTAGTTAGGAAGAGTTTATTTTATGATATTTATTTTTGGCACCCTATTAGGTGACTAATACTCTAGATTTTTTTAAGACCTACTAAAAGTCCTATTGTACCTCTGGAATCCAAATATTTATTTGGTATTTTATCCACCAATGTTACCCATATATTTATGCATGTTTAGAAACTCATTGATTAATTTTTGTACCATCCCATAAATATATTCTAATTATGTTTTTGTGGAATCAAAATTAGTACCTTTTATAGTAACTGTACTCACTAGTATCAAGAATTGATTTTGGTTTTGCTAGTTAGGTGTATAATTATTCAAAAATCTAAGGTTTTATTGGGTAGAGCATGAATTAAAGGCACATGGGAGTATACCTATCCTAATTTTGGGCCATAGTATTCTAATTTACATTTGGGATTGGGATAAAAACCATAAAAATAGGAACAAGACTAAGTGGGGATAATGATTTCATCTAGGGGTTCAATTGGTTATCCACATTGATGGCCTCAACAAAATCCAAAGGCAATGTATCAACATCGATAACTTTTCATAAAAAAATTAGTCATAATATCTAGAGAATTATTTTACATTTTGAGGGCCAATGCCTCAACATGTTTGTAGGTATTTTCAAGCTAGGTATACATATTGTATAACCAAGTATTGAAGCCTCATATTGGCTCATTTGGTTATCTTCTCATGCTTGAAAAATGTTGATAAACAACACTTGCACTAGTGACTTATCCAAACTATGCCAAAACATGTTTTGACATTGATCCTAATATTTAATTGAACCTTACATAACATTAAGAAAATATTCATAGGCATCATCTTGTAATGTGAAGGTAAAATTTATACATGCCATGTCTTCATGGGTTACATTCAATATTCCCAGGGTAGTCTTGAAGGCCTTTATGTGTTCTTTGGTAGTCCTTCCTCCCAAGGGATAAAAGAAAGGAAGATACTTCTCAAGATTTATAGGTAATCATGTAAGAATTAAGTGATGTTGATGTCAAAACCAATTAGCCTGGTTTAATCTTGGGCTATTGGGAATAGTGGAAGATGGGGTTATCTTCTTAGAGATAGTGATTTAGCTATGGGTCCTATCAAGACACCTTTATCATACTTAAATTTTCTATGGAATTACAAAGGAGGGTATAACATGTTAGTATCTAAGGTATACCTTGTTAACCTTTAAAGTATATCTAATGTAACTCAAGTGATATTTTCAATGAAATAGAGATAGAGATATAGGACCTCATCCTAATACTAAAAAAATTTCTATTGATGTGGGTTTTATGCATACCAAAAAACCTTACAAGTTAACCTCTAAAATTTTAGGATCTATGAATTAAGATTCAATACAAGGAATGATTTGTAGAGTATTAGGTGTTGTAAATAACCTATTGGTGGAATAGTGGTGAGAGAAATAGTTTATTTACAATGGATGGGTTAGCTATGGATGAATATAAATATACTGGAGATGGGTGGATATATTATGGATCCAAACTATGGTGGGTGGGACCAAAATAAACTCAAAAAAGGGGAAGGTAAGGGAGAGAATGAGGCTTGTGGGTCAAGCAAAATGAAAATTTTCTAAGCTATCACTTGAAATAAATGTTGGGAGAGTAATAAGAAAATAATGTTTGTTGTAAGATTATAAGATCACACCAATTACCAAGCATAATTATAAATATAAGGAAATAGGAAATAGATTAAACTTAAGCATAAGTAATCAAAGGTTTTCATTTTTTTAATATTTTTTACACATCTACAAGGGGGGATTATGATTATCAATAAAAGTCAATTCAAATCAAAAATAACATAATAAGAATAAATGTATTGAAAAATCAACTCATGAACAACCAAAAAACTAAGATACCATAATGATATCACTTCTTACACAATCAAAAGGTTTAGATAAGAATATAGATTTGCACATCAAAAATATCTACATAAATTTCCTTATAATTTCCTATTAATGTCAATATCCAAAATTCTCATCCCTTTAGGATTGGGGGGATACAAATGTATATAGACTTGGGTAAGGGGAAGGCCTCATCTTCCTAGAAAATTCTAAAATTACATATATAGAATAAAATTTTGTGACTAAAATACAATGTAAGTATAATGGTGTTCACCCATAATAGAATTTTGTGACTAAAATACACTATGTGTGTGAAAAATGGATTAGGAACCAATGTTACAAATTAGCCAATACATCTAAATATATATGTATTTTCAAAGGGGTGATAATGTGGCACCACTAGAATAAGAAAATGATGTGGTAATAGTTATGGGAATTAAAGTGTATGGAACTACAATTATAACCTGAGTTGCAACTAAAAGATGTCCCATCACTACATACATGCTATAAATTTATGCCATTATAGTTGTAGTATTAAAAATTAGAAGTGACACATATGTAGGCCTTATCTATATTTGTACTAGTGTGTATCTCAGGGACTAAGTACCCTAAGGAAATGAAATTTTTTCCCTTGATGTTGAAATTGATTTCTTTTCTACTTTTATTTTTAAATATATTGCACGGCTCTCCTAAAAGTCAATGTCAATAGTCTCAAAATATAGCAAAGACCACTTGAATAACTATGGGAGATTATCCATCAAATTTTTATGGGTACCTAATACAACTTTGACCTCAACATGAAGCATCTCAAATTTTATAATTTTATCTTTAAAAAAAATCACTAGTTGCATAATCTCATCATTGGTCCTATAGACTATGCCTTCAATCTTAGCTCAAAAGTTGTCAACTTCTACCCAAAGGAGATTATCAAAAATGGATTTAGGAACCAATTAAAAATATGAGTGATTACCTATGTGACTCTCATAACTATCAAAATAGATATTCCTTCTTTTTATTTATTTTCAAATTATTGTACCAGAGTTGTATCTCTTGGTTCCATTCTAACAAGCTATCTTTCTTTACAATAATGTAATTTTGGGGCCATACATCTTTTGAAGTTGTTTTTAAGTTTAAATGGCATATCCATTATTTTTGGTAGCTTAGATAGGAAGCACAACTTACTATCAATATACTTTAATTTATTGACAAATGAATTATGTCCCCCCACTTAAGTTGAAACATAGGCTTAGCAGACCTTATTAGATGAATGGTGTAATATAGATTTTGAGCTACCCACTACAAATTATGTAAAATCTCTTTGGGATCCTTAATTTTGCTCCTTTATGGTGGATTATGAATTGGTTATATCATATCTTTTGAATATTTATTTTATTTCTCCTCTATAATCATCCACAAAACTATAAGGATCCTCTTTGTATCTATCCAGGTCTAAGGGATTTAATTTTTTTCTGTTTGTTAGAGAGAATATGTATTCTATCTACTCCAACTTGAAATATTTTACTTTTAAAACCATAGTATTTCTTCAACATTATTCAAGGTTTAGTTTGTCTATCAAAATGATATTTGACTATGGATTGATCGATAATTACTGTCTTGCTTCCCTACTTCTCCCTTTTGTAGTTGCTAAATCCATGAAGAGTTATTCAATGCAAATTGTTACTCTACTTGATCTACAGGAATAGATGAAGGAGATTTACCTAGAGGAAGCATGGATGTGGAGAAATATGTCCCTAATTTAGGGAAATGAAGTATTTTTTCTTCATTTAGTGACCTACTTTTGGTCTAGTGTATTGATGATGTATTTAGTCTTCCCAACTACTCTATGTACAAAAATTGTAGGAGAGTCTATTTTTTCATCTTGGATGATGGGCATTTCTAATTGATTAGACAAATTTGGAGGGGTGGATTGTGTATAAAAACTGGAATTAGATACTAAGTATTAAAAATTTACTCCCACTAATGTTATGGGGGGCTAAGGACTGGTTTCACTAAAGAGTGAATATGTCATTAGGGTGATATGTAGATTTTGAAAATAATCTATAATTAAGGAAAATGTAAACCCAATAGTTATAGTATTATAAATAGGATTCACAATAGTAAATTTGGAAATAGTAGGCAAAATTGGCACTTCAGTTGCCTAATACTATTTTTATTTGACTCAAATAATGTAAATAATGAAGAGAATCTATCATACCAATTATAGTAATAAAACTTGAGGAAGTCATAAATAATTAGTGATTGGTGGACTTATAACCTAAGAGGGGATAATAAAGGAAATAGTTTTTGTGGATGTCTCTATTATAACTAGATGTGAAGAACATGGGGGTGTAGTTGATGATGATCTATGTATTGAGGTTTGTAGTTTTAAGTTTGCATCCCCTTTTACATCTCCTTCATCTGAAACTAAATATGTGGACACATATTCAATATCTCCTTAATTAACCTCTTAATATTCTCCTTTTATCTCAATCCCTTTGGACTTAGTACTTCCTTGAGTCATCTATTCATCTTCTTCATCTAACTCAATTTTATCATCAAATGACTCTATTTTTTCTATCTATCTTGGACATCCATTCTTCTTTTGTTCCCCATATTTTATCCTCCTCTTCATTATCATAAATTTACATAAGGTCTAATATTATCCTACCCTTTATTTTTTCCTACCTTTACTTGGGAAATTCTACCTCCTTCTCCTCTTCTTCCACCTTTTGAGGTTAAATGGGAGGAGCTTTAGGATTCCTTTTTTTGGTTATTATCAATTTAGCAATAATAGAGGCTAGACCTATAGAAGTTTGAATGGGATATGAAGGTAATGTAATATTAAATGTGGGGAGTGGTGACCACTCAAGGAATCAGAGGTGGTGAAGATGGTTACCTATAATATTAAAGCATTATTTCTTGTGGTGTTGTCATAATATGTGGTGACATAGGAGGAAAAAAATATAAATATGAGATAAGAAGGAATGAAGACTTACTTGTTGATCTATAGTTAGAGGAGGTTGTGGTAACATGTAAAATGTTCTAATTATTGTAGCAAGACTTGCATGTCTCTTCTCACTAGATATGTGTAGAGGAGAAGAAGAAACAATTATGTATGCAAGAGAACTTGGAGTAGTCTCAACTCTTTATTAAATATATTCCTCCCTAGATGGGAAAACTTTGTTTTGTATATCTTGTTTTTTTATAAGGGTAGGTCCATCAACAATTTTATAAATTCATTATTCCTTTTCAATCCATTTGTAATTTTCCTCGATAATTTTAGGATCATACTAGATCTTTTGTGACATAATCATTGACATGTTTACCCTTATCATACTAATAACAACTTTAGTATCATTCTCTACATTCATGAAGACACTATCATGACTATAGGATTTATGACCATAGTTTATTTTTACTTTCCTATCATATTTATTAATATGATCCTCGATAGTCTTCTTGGGGTCCTAATGCCTAAATGGTGCCTAGTTAAATCCATAATGTGTCCTTAATATTATATCAAACTATAATTTTTCCTACCTTGTAAATTGCATAAAAACAATGCTTAGATGGGTTGGGTGGATGGATGCTTAGTCATTTGTAAATTAACATCCACACTATCGACTAATTGAGTAGTAATTTACTACTTAACCAATTTTTTAGGCACAAGTTAGGGTGAGTACAAAAGGTGTTCTTTGGTGCCTTATATACTAATTATAGTGTGCTCAAGATAAAACTAGTAGTCACCCATTTTTTGAATAGTCTTCTTTATAAGATCAAATATCTTGGGCATGTTCTTCTCATGTATGGATTTGTACTCCATAGGGTAAATTGTCTATGTTAACCTTTTCATTTGATTTCTAAACTTTTACACATGGATAACATTGAATTTATCACAAATTATGTTCTTTGGGTATTCTATAAATGGTTTCCATGGATATTCATATGTTGAGTGCATAATTGTAGTCATAAAATATACCACATATGAAATCATATATAAGTTACCATCTAGTAAGATTCATGTATTTGTGATTCACATAATAAAATTATAGATAATATCTCCCAAGGATATGATTTTTTTAGATGTTAGGATAATTTCCAACAAGACCCATATCTCATTGACATAAGAAATGGTTGAGAAACCATATATTTTGTTTAATAGGGACATGGAAATTATCACTCCTTATCTAAACATAGTAATGGGGATAACTAAATTAGGTACCTAAATCACAAACTTACTTGGGTTTCTAGTACATTATTTCAACTTTATATGGATTTTTTTGGTGAGGAGCCATAAAATGATCATGCCCTATATGTAGGTCATTTAGGGTAGAGGTAGTCTGTAGTACCTCTCAAAAAGCATTTCCATTTATTTATGTTTTTAGGATCTTGATAAGGCTAAAGCGTAATATTTTCTAAAATATTTTCCCATTCATAAATAAATCAAAAAAACTATCAATGCAAGGCATTACCTCTAGTTTGGTTGTTGCATTATGGAGGTCGACCATTTATATTGCTAGCAACTCATATTTGTAACTCCATGTGAAAATTGAAAGATAGTCTTTAGCCTTGTATGGCTTGACTACATCAATATCATCCCAAAAAATGAAATATTTTTTGCAATTGTGATTTAGAGATACTGACTCGAATGTTATGTCAGTTTATTTAGTTAGTCCTATAATTGAATATGAAAAGGAGCTGGAGTACGAGATGAGGATACCTTTGAAACTCTAGTATGAAAATATTTATGTTGTAAAAAATATTAAACTCTTAGTATCAATAGAGTTATGTATCTATAGTTTGTAATATTATTTTGCATTCACAATGTGTATTGGATAACTAGAAGGTAATGGGATCATACTTGATACAAAAATTTAAATTATATTACTTTGGATGTGTTGGACTTGAGAATCAAATGTATTATTTTAATAACTCATTTGAATTAATGGAAACAAAAAATTTCACTTAATTCCATGTCAATTCTTTCCATTTGAATTTTATAATTCTGATTTCCTCATATTTGATTACCATGTCGCTTATTTTATCTTCTCTTATGTGCCTAGTCAACATAATGTGGTAGATGTCTTCTTTCCATAATTTTGGGCTTAGAATTCATATATTTATTATATATTTATGTGTTTATGGGACACATGTCCAAGTATCATTATTTCACTTGTATCTAAGTTTTGGCTTACTGTACTTTATTACTTTTGGTCATGGGTTATCATGATGATGATGCATGGATGGCTCTCATTGATCTAATTTCCTAGGATAGTCCATAAATGTAATTATACTAATTTCACCTCTAAGTTAGTGATATGATGACACATGGATGGTTCTCAATGATATGCTTTCTCACAATATCCATACATTGAAATCTACTAATGCCACCTTTAGGTTAGTAGGATGGTGACATGTGGATATATTTTGGTGATCCACTTGCCTAGGATATCCATACATGTAACTATATTTATGTCATGTATAGGTTATTATTATGGTGACACATGAATTTATCTCATTTATCTACTCCCTTTGGGTAGTTTTTACATGGAACTATGCTGATATCACCTTTGGGTTAACCAAATGGTGACACTTAACAAGATTTGGGAGATCCACTTTCCCAACTAACTTATATTATTTACTTGGGTTTGGGTTAACATAATAATATTATGTGTCAAGGGTAGATGATATTTGGGAATGTTTTAAGTAAACCCTTTAACTGTATAATGAGCTTATTGATATAAACAAATCAACTACATCAAAACACATCAACCTATTTATCATTTAAATCATAAATCAAGCTTGTACATAAGTACATAGGATATTTTAATCAAAATTAAAGTCAAAGGAAAAATATATATCATGCATATGTTTTATTCACATCTTTGATTCCTCTTTTTGTAACTACAAACCACATTGCAAATTTTGAAATGACTTCTAGTGTATGCTTTTCAAATTTTGCATCATAGACTTTTGGTTCACAAGACCTCAAATTAGGATATTCAATAATTAGTGGGTCTATATTTGTATTTTAAAATGGGGTGTGTGTGCTATAACACACCACGTGGTTATTTTTTACCCTATTTTTTATTTAAAAATATTTAATAAGTATAAAATATTGAAAAAATAATTCAAATTTTAATATATGAGATTTAAGCATAAATTTGAATGTAAAGATCAAATTGATTTAAATTTATTAACAAGTGGCATATGATAAATATAGTAGATAATTATAATAATGAGATACTTAGATCCTTTGGTTTCTATTATACTATATAAAGTGTATCATAATTAAGGATAAGATAAACCA
This sequence comes from Torreya grandis, assembly GCA_037957365.1. NCBI lineage: Eukaryota > Viridiplantae > Streptophyta > Pinopsida > Cupressales > Taxaceae > Torreya > Torreya grandis. Next base: position 2,164,253 of record JARHVA010002451.1, read on the forward strand.
AACATTGATAGTTGAAGTTTAGAAATAGAGTTTGCAATTATGTTAAGATAAGTCTGTACTACCTAGATAGAAATGCAAGTGGACACATTTTTTCATTAAGGATTTGACCATTATTTTATATATATTATTATTTATATTGAAATATATTATATATTTTTATTATGTTAGTAGTTTGTATAAACCTCCATTTTTCTTATCCTTTCTTTGGACACCCTACGTGTACATGTGAGTGATAAAAAACTAAAAAAAAATAAGTTGAAGTGTAATGGTTTGAGATAAATCTAATAACACCCATTGATTATTGAACTCTACCTATGTATATATACACTTAAATAATGTAATAAAACCCTAGGTAGTTTTCCCAACTAGTGATTGTGCAATTTTGATCCTTCAATATATGCATGTAACTAGTAATTTGCATTTGATAATTGACAATATTATCTCTTGAATTTATTTAAAATTTAATTTTGATTATTCATATTTATTGAGATTAAATTTTGGAATAATGGGTAATGTTTATTGAATATACAATAGTGTAATAGATGGATGCTAGATAGATATCAAGTCCCTTTGAAATGAGATATTAATTTATTTATATTGTGATCATTTTGAATAATTTACTTTAACATACTTGTGAAATGTACTTGATGAACCATATTTAAAACTTTGGAAACTATCCATTAAGTATCACATGAATAAGGTCATGTTATGTGGACATGTTTATGATATCAAACTTATCTACATAACATGAACCTTGTATATGTGGGTCTTATGCACACCCCCAAATTTAATGAGGTAGCCTCTAATGTTTTAGGATATCAATACTCCAATATAGGGCATGAGTTGTAAGTATGGGTTAAATAACCTACTGGTGGAATAACAAACTGAGCATGCAAGTTATTAACTGGGTGTGTTTGTAGTAAAATTAATCCTAATAAATAAACTAAAATCTAGTTAGGTTGGATGGATGGAAACTATTCCAAAGTGGGTATATCTCGACAAAATAAAATTTAAAAAGAGGGAAGGATAGAGAAAAAAATAAGGCTATATGATCTCAAAGTATTACTTCTAGGGTTAGCTTCTTTCTTGATAAGTGTTTCCAAAACTAATGCTTATTATTGATAGATATTACACACTCACATACAAACACAATTAAGTAGTTTGGGAAGGAATGATATATGAGACTCAAGGATCTCATCTAAAGGTTGATCCTTGTAGGGTAGTTACTGCACACTCTTACTTAGGAGATTATTGCTTGGACCAGAAAGGTATATAAGGTAGCTATAGATCACTACTATAGGATTATATCAAATAGAAACACTCATGTACACTCAAAAAATTAAGATAGTCAGCCTTTTGATTATAATTAATAACACATTATAGTTATTTAATACTTTTTGCACATCTAAAATTATCAAATATCAATGATAACAAAAGGACTTCTTTGGAGATATTATATAATTCAAATTATCAAATCAAAACAACCAAAATAAATAATTAATTACATAAAAATTAAAGGAAAAGGTATACACATAGTTTCATGCCAATAAAAAATGACTCATTCTTATATTGATAATTCTATGACCCTTTGAAATGAGGGATTTGCATGTATAAATAAACTTGGTGAGGGGTTTCCTCATCCTCCAATGTCATGCAAAAATAAAAGTTATATCTTAGTAATAATAACCTTAGTTCTAATTTAATGCCAAAAATTTATTTATAATAACATTTGATCATAATAATGTCAAAAATAAGTTTGCTTGCATGATGCCATGAAACATGTGCATGCTTATAGATTGCCCAAGATAACTATTACATACATACATTAAGTATGAGTAAACTATAATTAAATTTACTAATATTACATGCAAGATTACATACAAAATTAACATTCAATAACTAAGGTTTATTTACACTCGATAATTGCATTGTTGCATTTGACATAGTGGGAGACACTGAAGTTGTCAACATAGTTGAGTTGGGAGGTATGTCCTTAGCCTTCTTTCTAGCCTCCAATTCATAATAATATTTAAAACTAACATCATGTTGATATTTTATGATGTCCATGTTCAAAAGTGGGGACTTATGTACCCTACTTAATTGCTTCATTAGACGTGTGTGCTCAACTTTGGTGCTACTAAAATTAATCTAAAATATATCAACTTATATGACCTTCTTCCTTGAAAAATTTATTTCAACCTCAATCTCTTCCAATTCTTATCCTTAAAGATTCTATTTGAAGTTGACTGAGGCTTGTTGGAGAAGTTGATGAAAATTGAATCTACTTATTAGTTTCCATGTAGAGTCTGTAGCCTACGAAAGCTTCAAATCATCCATAATCTACAAAATAAGGTTCTCATGCTTTGTATATTTTTGAATTATTGCCTTTACACTTTCTACCCATTCCCTTACTTATTATGTTTTAATGATAACTATATTGAGGGAATTGGATGCCGCCAATGGTGTCACCAAGTTTATATGGTTATAAGCCATATTTGTTGTGTATATAATAGGGAATATTAATTTGTTTTCATCTTATTTCAAAGAATTAAAAAATATATTGATTCAATGACTTAAAGGGATAATTCATCCTTTATTGAGGTAAAAACATCCAAAACTTTATATAGCCTAGAGGTTGCAATATATACATTTGCCTCAATTTGTATAAGAACATGAACAATTTATTTCTATTCCTGGATCTATTCTAATATTTTTTCTAACTCTCTTATTTATTGTTTTGTCCCTTCATAGATCTTGATCAAAACATCCTTTTGTGTTTCAAAGTAAGATATAAAATCCTCATTATAAGGAGACTACCCCAGTCTGATGTTCTTTCTTATTGAAAGAGAGAAAACATCTTGTAATTATTCTAGAATTATGCCCCTTCTAGCATCATCTTCAATCTTTATCTTATTCACTCTTGGATAATCTTGATGGATTTATCAAAGATTGATCTTATTGTGGGTAGATAATTTATTATAAGATTTGGCCTTTGAGAAACTTGAGATTCTAAGTTTCTTTCCCACTATGGGATCACTAATTGAGTTGAGTTAGTTGGCTGAGTGCCCTAGGATATAGTATTAATCATCAAGTACCCTAAATATTATTTAAATTCCTCTACATAAAATACATATAGTAGTGGAGGAAAATTTATCTTGGACCAACCAACACCACCATATTGGGGCATAGGGTGGAATGTGTATACCTAATTATTCTTTTTATCCTTATTAAATGGTAGGGTGGCCATATAAAATATTGATGAGGTCCAACCCAATGTGAACTCCCATTTGAAACCTAGTTATAGGTACTAGATGCTTCTCCTTAAGGATGGATATCTATCGAGGGATGATCTACTTACTTAGTGTTTTATCAATGGAGTTGTTCTTCTTCCATGTTACCACTCTATTAAAATTTAATGTTGCATATTCAATAGGTAGGGATAATTACATTTAGAAGGCATCTCATAAAATTTAAGTGATGATGATCTTGTGTTCCATGTGATGTAGGAAAGTTCCCCTAGTTACCTTACCTACAAAGAACAAATCTTGTAGTAGGTCAATGCACGACATTACCTCAAACTTGGATGTTGAGAAATATATTCCTTATCACTCAAGGTGGAGTAAACCTATATCTAATTTCCTCATTGATGGTGTCAAAATATCTTCAAAATTATGTGCATCCACCTTTATAATTACATCCCATAGAGTCGAGTAGTTAGGATGCTCATCATTGAACACTATAGAATAAAAAATGGTGTCTATATACTTGATAGAGTATTTGATAGAAAACCTATATGGTGGCTAGGATTCCATAAATTTATTGGATGAATAAATATTTTTTAACTCACTAAGCTAAAAGAGTTAGAGTTCTTAAATTTAATGGATTGACTCTTCTATATGAACTTATCAATTTGAATGTAGGTAGCTAGGGATTGGAGTTCTCAAAGATGCAAGTTATCTTAGGCTTGTTTGTGATCAATGGGAATGATGTTTTATTTCAATCTATCGACATATATTTTGGTATTAAATTTTAGTTCATGCACAATTAATGTCCAACATCTCTAAATTTGTTTTACTCATTTAATTCAAAATTTTCCACTTTATTTTGGTATATATGACACATAAACATTATAGAAGTTTGGAAGAATGGCATGATGTTTCCTTTTCACAAATTTCATTTGTCACTCTTTTCACTCAAGTTCAGTTATGCCATAAGGTCTTTCTATATTTGGGAGTTAGATGTTGCATTAAAAATAGGGTCATCTTGAATTATTGAGAAGTGAACACATCTTACAAACAAAAATTACAAAGGCCAATTTTGAACATCCTTTGTGTATGCTAGAGGTTTTCCTTTTCTAAAGGCCAAGTTTTGAATCAAAAGTTAAAAACACTTTCACATAAAAAATTTCTTAAAGAAAAAATGTTGGATGATACCTTATGAACCAAAAGTTCCAAATGCCATATTATGAAATATTTATCTGATTATTTTTGCCTAAATTTTTTTTGAACACTTTCACCCAAGACTTTCACTAAAGACCAAATTTTGAAGACCAAATGCTAACTATTTTTCCAAAGAGTAAACACCAACCAATTTTGTCAAAGAGTAAATTCCAAACACTTTTTTCAAAGTGGAAAAGTTATGAAAACCAAAATATATAAGAACAAACTTAAGATGAACATAAATTATGAAGACATGCATACATCATAGATAAAGTTGTGAACACCCAACATGTGAATAGAATTTCTAGAAAAAACCTACAAACAAAAAGTTTTGAAGAATATTTTCCATGAAGATTATAATAGGTGTGAAGGATCAAAGAATGCCAAATATTGACTTCCAAATAATTTTTTTGAAGACTAATTTATATGAATCCCAATAATTTACAAACTACATATGTTCTTAAAACCTATGTATATGCAAAACTTACGAAGATTACTAATAAGTTAGCTTGAATAAGAAAAAATGGTATATTTGTGTTTATATCGAGTAGAAAAGCTAGGTACACATATAAAAATATATGAAAGAAGATTTCCAATATAGGCGTAGACCTTGTAGAATATAGTGGGTCCCTATTCGAAAAAATGAATTAGGGTATGTTGAGTACAACAAACCTATTCCATAAAATCAAGGACACCTAGGTTACAACTAAAATAAATCTTAGAGTGATATAAATAAATTTGAGAGATGATTTGATAATTATTATGTATTAATAATTTCAAACATAGGGTTCAAGTATGCATTTATATAAATGGATATAGGAATGTAAAATAATATTCATATATTATGGGGGAAGTTAATGGGTCCAATATATTTCAAGAATTGATATTGTCAAGTACCTATGACCAATTTTAGGTATCCACATTCCCCATTCCTATTATAATAATGAAATTTATAAAATAAAGGAGAGAGATATATCTGAGTGTGTATAACACATTTTGTATTTTTATAGGAAAATCTAATTATTTAAGGTACTCATTTTAGCAAACCCTACAATAAAACATGAAGTATTCAATTTCCATCTTTAAAATTTGAAAATATGAACTTTGAAAATTTTAATTTGAAAGGAGAGAAAGGAAAGAGTAAACTTGTATGGATATGAAACCATGTTTCATTACAAATTTATGCTTCTTTATTGAATCATTGGATAAATGTGCCTAGTTGGTAAATCAATTGGAGAGATGGTTCCTCATATTTAACCATTGGTGAATTGAGAAAGATCATCAAAATTTTAAATAACTAATTAGTTCTACCATAAAATGTAATTTTTATTCTCATAAAGGCTTGATCTCTAAGAAAGACCCACTATAATTTCCCTATATTTAGATGAGGGATGTATCTTGAATTCATTCATATCAAAATAAGAATGAACTATATCATCTGATAAATATGTAATCAAGTATGATCATGTCAACATGTGGAGATTTTTTTAATCATTTTATAGCATATGCCATTAAAGCATGTATGAAACATATGTAATGTGAGGAATACAATTTTCATTCCTAGATAAATATAACAATGAGGAAATGGTAAATTAATTATCAATAAATAAGAATAAACACTAAAAGTGCATGATATAGATCATATCACCACTAATAAAGTAGAAAAATATTAAAACACAATCTCATGAAATATCACACATAAGGAAAAGTTCTAAATACAATAGACATGAACATGTTGTAGAAAGAAATGCCAAAAACCACATTTAAATGATATAAAAATTTTCTAAACAAGGGACATAAGTACATCTCACACATAAGTCCTATGGCCACACATGATAAAAGATCAATGCCATCCTATTATGCAATAAAGTCACAAAATCAAAAGAGCATAGAATAAGTGAAAACTTGTCTACACCACCCATATGTATCAATGTCATATCATAGAAAAATAGCACGATGTATGATATGAGTAAATATAGATACACTTGTATGATATGTAGTTGAACATGGTAGAGATGTCATAGATATATATGATCTATGATAATGTAAATTATATAATAATATGCCACCAACATAAGCATGGCCACCAGATAAAATGTAATTCAATATCTAGGAATCCATGTATAAAATGTATGTCATACATCACACTCACATACCTCATAAAATGCATGTGTATGAAAAAATATATGATATCTAAAAAAATATATGATAAATAACATATTTAAGGAAGTAAACTATAAATTCATCATTTTTTATTTTTGAGAATATTTGAATGTTTTTGTATTTTTGAGATATCTAAGTTTTTTCGTATTTTTATGTATTTGATAATTTTTTTCTTGATTTTTCTTGATTTTTTTAGTATTTTATGATATATATTAAAAAAAAAGTATCAAGGATTTTAAAATAGAATAATTTTAGGGAAAAAACAATCTATAACATATGTCAAGGCATAATGTGTACTAGATGTGATGGCATGAAAATGTAGTGGAAGTGAAAGCTAGTAATATGCTACCTACCATATGTATAAATTAAGAAAATTTAGATAAATATCATATGTGAATAAAATAACTTGATTTACCCAATGAAAAAGAACCAATGTGTGCTCATGTATTATGTAGAAGAGTATGCAATCATGTGCTCTCATATGGAAGATAAAGTTTGTGTAGATAACCAATATTCAATAATGAACAAGTATCATGTCACAAGCTATGTGGATTATAAATATTATATGGAAAGTGTCATAGATGTTCAAATGAATATATAAAATAAAAAGGCAAGGGGAAAATTAAAAAAATCCAAAGGCTATAATAAAGGTTTATGTATGTGTGTATAAACACATGTATGTCAAAATAGAAGAATAAAATGTATAAGTAAACAAAGAAAGCATAAGTGAGCTATGTACAATTGATGTTTTTACATACTAACTAATTATAAAATATATTTAATTACACAATGTAGCTATTGTATAAAATAAGTGAATGGCTACTTATCATTAGAGAGTATAGGTATAACACCAGTCATGGCCATCATCTGCTAAATCCTTCATTGTATAATTGTTTTAAAAACCATTAATTTGATTGATTTCATCTTCATTATACTTATCAATTTTTTACTAATCCTAGATATTATCATAATAATAATAATAATAATAATAATAATAATAATAATAATAATAATAATAATAATAATAATAATAATCATAATTATAATCATAATGATCCTCTTTGTCATAAAATTATGACATGCCACTCTTATCATATTTTGAATTTGAATATGTAAAACTAACTACGTTGTATTTTGGTATTGGAATTTATGATTTCATTCAATTTGGAATATGTGCCATATAGTGTACCTCTACTATTATTATATTGTTTATATTTACTTAATATTATCTCGAAAAATATTTTTCTTTTAAATTTTTTAATCTTTGCTTATTTGAATATTCCCCTTGTAATTATTCTTTATGTAACCTTAATTTTTCATATTGTTCCTTTTATAACCCTTATTATTCTATTGTTTTTATTTTGCAACCTTTATTTCTCTAATTTTTTTTTCAACATTTTGTAACCTTTTATTTCTATAATTTTACCTTTTTTTCTTTTACACTTGTTCCTTAGGAGATGAAATCATAGTGTGAATGGGTTTCTTGATTTATTTTTCTATTATAAGGTCACCAATATCATTCATACTTTTTAATTTTTCTTCAAATCTTAGAAATTATTCATATGATGTCCATGCATTCTATGATATGCAAAATATTTAGTATTTTTATTTCCTTACATGATGCATAAGAATAACATAATAAACATGTTTTAAATCATATAACTTAAAGTTTCAATTGGTTTATTATGCAAGATCATTGAACCATTAGTTTTAGATGTATGTTGCTTATTTAACCCTAAATTATTTTTTAGTTTGGATTATCTAGGGTTACAAGGGTAGAGATAGCCTAGGGTATACAAATGATGAATTATCTCTAAAGTAGACTAATTGGATGCTAAACTCATATAAATATATATTAAATTTATTTAACTTGTATAGGCTAAAAATAATAAGTATAACTATGCTAGATAAGGAAATGAAAAAGAAGGAATGTACTTAGCTAGTTATGATGGTAATATAGTTCTAGATATATAACATGTAGAAATTAGACTAGAAGATGATTCTAGAATAGTCATCATATTCTAGATTGAGTGCTTCTAGAGCTATGGGCACTAATTTAATCCCTAGATAGTTTGGTCAATGTTATAGTTTGAACTTGATGTAGGTGTCATGTACAAAATACTTGTTAGAAAAGTATGTGATCACCTGGATGATTATTGGTTTATCTTCTCATTCACTCTGGCATATTTAGATTTGGGTCATGGACTCTCACTCTTATTTCTTCATATTCATGGTGACCTTGGGAAAAATGGGTTAGTGTGCACATGGTGTTGAACTAACCCAAAATATCCCTCTACCAATGATCATTACCTACATAGCTAGTAATTCAAAGAGGAACTTAGACTTATATATTTCTCTCCTATGTGTTGGCTTGCTTGTGAATCATGCAATCTACACAAAGCAAGTACAATAATGAATTATCTTGTAGCATGGAAAATATATATCTTGGGATGCTCCTTTAGTATTTATGACCTGCATATGTGTTGTACTAATGAATGATATAAAAATAGGAGAAAATAGGAAAGTTTTTCTTTTTCTAGTGCTTGATTGAGTGCTTTAATAAATTTCCTTAGATCTTTTATAGGGTTTTTAGGTTAGTAATGAATGAGGATTGATCTTGTATTTATATCAACCCCTTTGGATAATTAACTCACATTAAATAACTTCAGCTGACCATTAGAATACATTTCCTTGGAAAATAATATGAATTTAGGTCATTGGACATTTATGTCAAGGTAGGACACCTACGTTGATACATGTGTCTATTTGGGATGCTAGTGTTTAGGGAGCAAGATAGTAGGTATAAACTCAAAAATTATGGAGGTGGAAGATAAGTAGGTTTTAAGCATTTTGGACAAGATAGTAGTTCTGAGTCATCAACATAAGATTGGCCAAACCAAGAGATAGACTAAGGGGCATAAGATAGAGTATATACAAGAATTTGAAAAGTGGGAAAGGTCCAAAACTAAGAGGAATAATAAAGGTCTAAATTTTCTAAGTGTACAATACTAGGGTGCTATATAATCCATAAAATAATGTCTACATTCCCCCTTTAATATAGTGATGAAATTTCTAATATAAAAGAAAGGAATATATACCTGGGTGTATATAACACACCTTGCCTTTTCTTGAGTCCAACTTGAGTAATTTTCTAGTGATTGACTTGGAACCAAGAACATGTTACAGTACATAAATAATACATATAATATGGAATTGAAATTATTGAAAATATTGAAATTAAAAGATCAAGGTTTAAGAGTACATCTGTGTATGGATGTAATGCTATGCCTATTGGTAAGTTGATTTAAAATATGTATCATTGTAAGGATATGAAATTAAGACATATATATATATATATATATATATATATATATATATCCAAGGAGATAGAGAAAAAGTGAGATTGGAATTCACATGCTCCCAAGCTTGGATAAAAAGTGAGTTGTCACCTGATAGTTAAGATTATCTCAATCTTGCAACACAATCATACTTATAACGTAGTGAGAATGAGTGAATCAATTCAACTCATACTATCAAATTGGTAAGGATATGTGATATAATCAATTAAAACCTAAAAAATTGGAAAGCTTGAGTGATTTAATCACCTAAACCATACCAAAAGTGAATAAAATACTATAGTAGATTGGCTTAATATAGTCCATAAAAGTACATCTTGGGTATCAGTGCATAAAAGTACATCATTTTGGGTGATGGTAGTACCTGTGAGTGTTTTGAAATCTAAATTTGATTTGGATTTTATAATATTAGGTGCACATTTCATAGCATATGCCCATTAGATATGTCTCATGCTGAAATAATGTATAACAATGTTACCAATATATATTAATTTGGCCAAAATTTTGCATCTGACTTATATAATTATTTGTTTTGGCCACCTCAAAAAATATGTGTGTAGAACATCCTTCCAAAGCATTCCCCCACTATTTATGGAGAAATATGAAAACTTAAATAAGTACCAATGTGGAGGAGATGTTTACAAAACATTCTCCCTCTTTAATATAAAGAGGTTAAATATTGAATAAGTGTGGATAACATGCTTCCAAATCATGCACATATTGAATCTAAAAAATATGAATGTGTGGAAGCCATGCCTATTTGACATGCCCTATTGAGTATGAAATCTATGAATGTGTGGAATCCATGCCTATATGGCATGGCCCCATTGAATCTAAAAAACTAATATAATTACCAAATATTAAATAAGTGTGTATAACATAATTATAAATCATTCCCCCATTAAATATAAAAACTATGAATGTGTAGAAGCCATGCCTATATGACATGCCCCCACTAAATCTAAATATTGTGAATGTGTGAAGAACATGCTTCTAAAACATTCCCCCTCTAAATATGGGAACTGATATAAGTTCCAAATGTGAATAAAATGCCTCTATGACTCACCTTCATTGATATGCCCCGTATTAAGGTAAGGGAAGAATAGAAACTAGTAGTTAACTCACCTCAAAAGTATAAGACAACTATATAATATGTGAATGTAACCATGTAGACTATAGAAAAACATGTCTAGGTAAATATAACATCAAAACACATACAACAATGTGATCACATGAAGGCCAAATATGCATGATAAAGACCATGGAAATGTCTAGATAGTAACATTAAAAGCTCAATAAGAAAATCAAGTACACATATAAGAGCACTCAAAATCAAGTCAAAAGGCAATGGTCCAAGGAGAATGCAAACAAGGGTCATGTTTAAATGACACACAATAAAAGGGACATGACTCAGTAAAATGTCCAAAAAATCAAGGATGACATATTCAAATGTCCATACAATAATCAATGACATGTTCAAATTTTAAATAAATTATACATAGGCATGGGGAACACAAACAAAAGAGCATATTTGAATTCTTGCACAAGAAAAACAACAGCAATACATGGTACTCAAGTAGGTGTAGATAGGAAATCATAATAAACCATCATAAACATATAATGGTAGCCCATGGATCCAATGTGTTAGCAAAAAAGTTAAGTTCTTATCATATCAAGTACACTATATAAGATATAATCATGGATAAAGGTATGTGTAAGTATATATATGAGCTCAAAACATGATAATGTAGAGTAATTTAACTTTTTTGGGAATAATGGAATTTTATTCCTATTTTAGTTAAAGGTCTAGATTAATAAATCAGTAAAGAATAATATAATAAATACATTCCTAATTTGTATAACTTATCTTTCTTTTTTACCTTTCTAAAAATAGCAATATGTAAATAAAAATATAAATTATCTTGAAATTAGACTGAGATGACTGAGATAGAGGCTAAAACTAGTTATGAAGAACTGGTATAGTATCATGAATCTAAATCTAGATTTCATTTGTCAAAAGGATATGAGCACTAAAAATAGGACACTTCAGGGTCTAGCGCTATAGTCCACTCCTATTGTTGTTATTCAAACTAGTCATATGGATGTGAAACTTTTTGGGTTTTTATGTTATTCCTATGTGAGCCTACCTATGAAATATTGAGTGCTATTTCATGATGAAAATCATTATAGAGCTATTTTAATCTTCAAACCCTAACCCTCCATCATGCTTGATAAAATAATCTTTGAATCACTTGTGAAAGGGGGATTAGTGTGTAAGATGCATTGAATGTGTGATCCACACCCCGTATGTGGGCATGCTACTTACATACCAATACTTTGAAGAGGGATCAAGCCATATATATTTCTCTCACCTAATATGCTTTATGAAATAGTGTGATGTAGATATAAATACCAATTTTATAGTGTTTGAGGTGGCTAAGGACTGGTATTAGGGTTTTAATATGCTCACTACTATGTTGAGTGATTGTCTGTATATAATAGGGAAGTTTGCCTTAGTGCTTTATTTGTATTCTTTCTTGCTTTATAAGTTTGGTCACCTCCCTTGTAAATGAGCTTTGAGAGGGTTTTTATAAGAAATAATTTGTCATGGATTAGATATATTCATGCTAGGCTAACCTAATTAAGGATAAGGACTAGATTTAAATGACCATTGGGGCTCAAAGTGAAAATAGATAGGAGCACTAAAAATGAGACACTTTGGTGTTTAGTTCTATAGTCCAAATGGGGTGATCCTATCCTACAAGCTTAAGACTTAGGGGAATATGATTGGCATGGGTAATACTATTTGGCTAAGGTGGAATAATGGATCAAAAGGTTTTGGATGATGATTAATGATCAAAAAGGTGTTTATAAGGGTTTTAAGAGCATGCAAAAAGGAACTATGGATTGGGTGTCGTAAGCCACACTCAAACTACAAATTTGGACATTTTATATGACTATATTCCCACCCCCCCCTCTTTATTTTAGTGATGTAACAAAGTGAAATACTAGGTTAAAGGAAAAATAGAAAGTGTACTTGAACTTAACTGCAAGGGTGAAGCCCATGAAGATGTGTGGCGTTGAGTGTGCATAGAGAGAGCACAATGTGAAGCATAAATTTGCAAGATAAAATAAGGAGTAGATCAATTATTATTAGACACACTATGTATACAATAAGAACATAAAAGGTTGGATAAAAGATAGATGAAGAGAAAGGAATGAATACACCTCACTGAGTATGTGAACCAATATAAAACCTATTGTTATGTTGAGTGATGCTAAGTAATACTAGGTATGTGCTATACCAAGAGTAATATCATGAATATAACTAAGTGCTCATTTCCTTGAGGGTGGCTCAAGAATATAAAGGTTGGCCCTTTGGATCCATCATTTACCACTATGTAGTGAAGTTATGTGATCATATATGTGTTAATCGATGTTTGGACTGTGTTTCCATTCCCTCTGAGTAAGTGGCTCAAGAATACAAAGGCTATATAGTCCTTTGGCTCCATCATTGCCCATTAAGTGAAGCTATGAATTGATACCAGTATGAATGTGTGTCATATGAGATGGATATTGAATCCCATGAATGCTTTTTAATTTGATAATGTGGCATGGATAGTTGAATGTGTGTTAAGAAATAAGCCAATCTTGGCCACTCTGAATGGTGGAGATTAGACTTGTATGAAAGCCACTCCAAAAATAAGAACTAGGCTTATATGAAAGCTAATATAGAATTATTCCAACCATATAAAGATAGAATAAGGCACAAAACTACTAAGAATACCTAGGTAATACAATTAACTAGAAAAAAAAGAAGGCAAATGTGTCACATATATTGCCCTTAATCACTAGTGTCTGTAACATGGATTCTGATCTAGAAGTTGTACCAACTATCCAATTTAAAAATAGAAGTGAGATCCATCATGCCATGCATGATGCCCCCTATATCTAGATAATCTAAGTAAAATTATATTGAATCTAATCAATTTGAACTATACTATAGCTAAAAAAACTATAACTAATCTTACCTTTCTATCCGTTTCTAGAAAATCTAAGTTTTCTACTATTTAGACATGAGTGATAAAAATAGGACACTTTACTATCCAAATTTGTAGTCTAATTATGATACTCTTGTACTTTACTATTTCTAAACAACTATCTTTCTATTCTACTCTAATTGGTTTGAATTTTGAATGTTGTTTTGAGAGTTCTAAAAATTAATTTTGATCAGTGGAAGGATCTGATCTCTATGATAAAACCCCTATTTATTGCCCCCTCTTTTTATGGTAAGAATGAAGACCCTACAATGACTTCCCTCAAAATAAAAATCTATGCAAGTGTGTTATGATATGAAATACATGATATAACAATGCTAATAAAAAATATGTCTCAAGATATATAATACTTTGTATTGGAGATTATTAAATCAATATGGGTATGCCTAGATAGATGTAATAATGTAATAGCATGTGAAGTATACTAGAAATATAATTAGTTATTAGTTTTTAAGGAGGGATGGAGCATGATGTCCATCATGGCATCCAAGAAAATAAGATAATGTATGATGTGGATAATGACATTGCAAACAATTGAGAAGTAAATAAGCAAACAAACACACAAGGCAAGAAATAAGAAGCATACAAAAGTGGCCTAGGCACCAAAAAAAAAAGGGACATGGGCACATATAACTCAAATTGGGAAATCAAGTATATAATGCACATTCAAATTCCACATACACATATAATTGAAAATAAGCAAGGTTGGCATGAAGGCCACAAGAACATAGAAAAGTACAAGCAAAGAACATTGGCAAATGTCCTAAGGCACATACAAGAGATAAAATAGGAATTGAGAAATAAAATAACATATATCTACTCAAAGCAATAAAGGAATTCATGTAAATTCTCTAAATACTCACATCTAACTAATCAAATGAAGAAGTGAAAGTATGCAAATCATGAAGTATAAGTCTAGGTAGATTCTAAGAAATACACAAGTGTTATATAGTAGTGTGTGTTGATAGAATAATCTATGTAAGAAAGTAAGTAATGTACATCAACATGATAACTAGAGTATTTGGTATAGGAATGACATAACTTGGATGGTGTAGTCATGTAGAAGATGCCACAAATGGGTAGATATGTCGATGTATGTCTCGAATGTAGATGCAAGATGCCCCCTCAATGGGTAGAGTGAAGTAATCAAGGATCTAAGTGTCACTTTACACACTCAAATAATATCAAGTGAAGCATGGTAATGTAGATAAATCAACAAACAATATCATAAAACAATAAAATATAAGTCTATCATGGTAGTATAAATGTAAAGCATGGATATTGCATATAATTGAAATGGTTTTGGTATTTTTTTGAGTTATTTTAATGTTTTTGTATTTTGACATGTTATATTATTTTTGGTATATTTTAAATAAGATATGTACAATAAATCACAAGGAAACTATGTACAATAAATTTAAAAGAAGCTATGTATAAGTAATATGAGAAATTATGTATAAGGAAAAAAGAAATTATGTACAATAAAATGTGTGTAATGAAATTCTATACATAGAATCTACATAGATGCATAATATTCATTGGATTTTTGAGTTTCTTTCCTTTAAGTGAGGCTACATGATACACTTGAAGGCTAAGCTTATTGATAATGAGGTATGGACCTAGCCAATTCAGTTTGAATTTTCCTTTGATTTATTATTTGCCATTGACATTGCAAATATTTTCTTTGAGAATGAGATCATTAAATTCAAATTCTCTAGTGTAAACTCATTTTTTATAGGATCATTTTATACATTGTTGGTATATTTTGAGGTGTTTAGCTTCCTGAATGTGTGTATGGTCTAACTTCTTGAGTTGGTGTAGACACTTTTTGTGATACTGGTCATCAGTGAGGATACCTTTAAGGGAAACACATAGAGATGTGATTTCTAAGTCCAATGGTAAAACTAACTCTATGTAATAAATGAGTTAATAAAGAGTGGCTCCTGTGGGTGTACAAATACTTGTGTAATAAGCCCATAATGCAAAAACTAGTTGATTGTGCTAATCATCTCTGAATTTAGTTACTATTTTGCTCAAAATACTATTGATGGTTTGATTGGTAGCCTCTTCTTAAATATTTCCTTATGGGTAGTATGGAGTGAAGAACATGTGTTTAATCTTATATTTTGTGAAAAATTCCTTAATATTATTATTCTTAAATGATGTTCCATTATCAAAAATGATAGTTGTAGGTAAGCTAAAGAGTGAAATAATATGAGTCAAGAGGAAGCTACAAATGTCTTCATTTATGATATATTGAAGTGGAATGGATTTTACCCACTTTGTAAAGTATTTTGTAGCTATAATGATGAACTTATGTCAATTAGTGGACTCAGGGTTTATTTTTCCAATAAGATCAAATCCCCATAACATAAATGGCTATGAAGAGATAATAAGTTGTAATTATTGTGATGGTGCATGTTGTAGATTATTGTGTCATTGGAATTTATCACATATATTTGCATATTATGAATATTCATATTAAAATTTGATAGTGTTTGAGGTGGCTAGGGACTGGTATGAGGGTTTTAATATGTTTTCTATTGTGTTGGGTGACTATGTGCAAAGAATAGGGAAGTTTGCCTTAGTGATTTTTTTATATTCTTATTTGTTTTTAAGTTTGGTCACCTCCCTTGTAAATGAGCTTTGATTGGGTTTTTATAGGAAATAATTCGTCATGGTTCAGATGTATTCATGCTATGTAAACCTAATTAGAGATAAGGACTAGATAAAAATGACCATTGGGGATGAAAGTGCAAATGGATAGGAGTGCCAAAAATAAGACACTTTGGTGCCCAATTCTATAGTCCAAATGGGGTTATCCTATCCCACAAGCTTGGGACTTGGGAGAATAGGATTAACATGGGGAATACTATCTAACTGAGGTGGAATTAGGGTTCAAAAGGTTCTAAATGATTGGTAATGAGAAAATGGTGTCTATAAGGGTTGTAAAAGCATTAAAAAAGGACCTATGGATGGAGTTTTACAAGCCACACTCAAACTACCAATTTGGACATTTTATATGACTACATAGAGTAACCATAAAATTGTATAACCTAGAAGTATCATGATCATGTAGGTAAATGGCCCCAATGGCAATATGAAATGAGTAGAAGAAAGGCCCAACATCCAAAATAATAATATATCATGTATATATGTATGATTTTATCATACTCAAGTATAATCATGACACACATGTGTACATAGGAATAAAATGTATTCCATCCATCAACATGGAACTAAAACATAGATGCCAAGGAGTCGATAGAGTATGTTTATGTTGGAAATGTCCTTTAGATATTTGATTTATTTATTTATTTATTTATTTTTTTGGAATATTTGGAGAGACTTCTCTATGATCTCATCTAATGGATGGTCATAGGCATCTCCCTACTAGGTACTTGATAACCTTAAGTTGGATATTTTAAATTATTTTTATCATGATTCGACAAGTTGAAAATGTATCTATCATTTTCCTCCTCACATTTTACATTTTTTTATAAGAAATAATTTTATCATTTGAAATATGTACTAATTTGGATTCATGAGAAAAATAAACACCTTGATGATTTGGATCATTTTTTCTTCCATCTAGTATATCCAAAAATTTATTAGTGTAAATGCATATGGAGATGTGGTAGGCATAACCCAAACCTGTGTTTGAATTACATTAAGAACATAAGCAAATGGTATTATTATGTTTCCCAAGGAGTCTTTCTGACCTCCTTTATTTTGTAAGTTTGTTAAATTGAAGCTAATTTATTGTAAACATATTACATTATAATTAGTTTTTGCTTATGTAGGATCATTATGGTTATGCCAAAAATAAGCACCACCAATGAATAAAGTGATTGTCAAATCATTTTTGTATGGATTTTGTTTGATTTGTTTACTCTGAATCTCTTATTGTGTAGTGTGTGCCTATTATAGTTATGAATTATTATTTGAATGATAAAGTAAATAATTGCTAAATGTTTTATGTTATATTGATCACTAAGTTGTGAACCTGAGTTCTTGGGATGATCATCAAGTGTAATCATTTGAGAATAAATGAAATATTGGATCTTGTGTTTCAATATAAAACATATGTTCATAGAATGCTTTGGTCCTTAATGATGATGACAAGAAACATTCACATCATATCCTTTGGGTAGAGGTCTACTCATATCAACCTCTATAGGATGAGGGAGAGATATATGCTTACATTCTATTAAATGTTAGATTAATTAATATGGAAACTAAGGTAAATGTGAGAACTATCTCTTTGATACCTTAGAATAATATAAATGGGTTTTTGTATTAGTTTATTAATTTTATACTCAAATTCATAGGATTTTGGTGTAATATTATATAATTGTTAAACCACTGCATAATGTTTGAAGATATTAGGATCTATTGGATATATGCAAATCATTCCCTGATAATGAAATTTTAATCACATGTAAAAAGTATGGGAAACCACACATATCTCATATATTTAAGGTTGTCTTAAGATAATGTTATTGTTTAAATTATTTGGCATAACTTGGTAAAAGGTGGGCAATGTATGAGGATCAATATAATATTCAATGTTATTTATCCTAATACATGTCATGAAATATTATCAAATACATTTATACTCATATTATATGGTTTCAAATTTTAAGGTTCCATGCCAATTTTTTAGAGAGATATTTTACAAAATTTGAGCCCTGAACTATTGTTCATGAGTAATCATTTTATCATTTCATTTTAAACACAAACCTAGATGTATGGAAAAAAAAAATTTAATAGAGGTTTGGATGGTGGATCTTCTTTTTCAAATGATATATTTTTTTTGGTCCATGTTATGGAATTTAACATGAGTATCACATGGGGTGGCTCTACATTCTACAGTAATGTTGTCACTAGTAATGTTCTCACAAAAATAGCCTTATAAAGTGGTTCTTGTCTAACAAGTCTAAAACTAAAATAAAATAATTCTATGTCTTTGAAAATTATGTAATATGATCATGTTTTTTCTACTTATTGAAATTAGGATGTTGGTTTGAGGGAGACAAGTCTTGATAAATTATATTCTTTGAGTTCACCTAATGTAGGAACATCACTTATAGGATAGGTTCAATTTAAAATTTTGGTTTTATTATTCAATTTTAGATTTATTATAGTATATGATGTCTTAATATTCTTATTCTACCCTTAATTTTCAATTTTAGGTGTTAGTTTTAGTTCTAACTTCTCAAAAATTCAAATTTGAAGTTTCTTGCCAAAATGAGTTTTAGAATTTTTAGAATTATCTTAATTAAGTTAGCTGTTTCAGGGGAATTTGAAAGAAATTTTCAATAAATTATTTTTAATTATATATTAGATATAACATGAATCCATATCATGTTTCTCAACTCATAATTATACGGAATATCACCTTTGGTATAAGTTCTCATTGCTCAATTAGCCTTCTTGTGACCATTAAAAGGTCCAACGGGTAGTTAGAGCAGTTTTAAGATGTAAAAAAGTCTTGGTTTTATGTAGAATCATTTATTATAGTTTTATAATGCTCAATTTTTAAGAAAATAACAATAAATTCCTTGGTTTTTGAAGACAAAATGCTTACAGGTCCTGTTTTCCTATATGTGTGCATTGAAAGTTGACTATGTATGGTGGATTAACAAAGAAATATATAATAATAAATTGTTCCTAAGACTCCTTGTGAATTATTTAATTAATTTAAATATTTTTTAATTTTATTAATTTTTTATTTGATCATTTCCACATTTATTTATGATAAGGATAACATAATAATGTAGGAACTATCATGTTTGCATACAGTCAAGCACATACCTTTATGAAAAAGTGTAGCAGAGGTGTTGAAGGGAATATATGGTGATTAGATAAGGTTATTAAGGGTTTTAAAGAGGTCATAAAAAATTCATAGTTATTTAAAACTCAATTTGGCACTTAAACACTTCAAATAACTCCTCTCAGGTCTATATAGGGGAGTATAACCTCGAGTTAGGGTTTTGAAATTAAAACTTTATTTACAAGAGTTGTAACTAGTCAAATCCTAAATTTATTTTGTGATTAGTTAGTGTTTGAGGATTTATATAATATTAATGAGGTTTTATTCTTTTATGGATGGTTTGTGTATGGATACAAAGGATGATGTGTAATTAGGCCTTAGGGGAGACCTAATTATAAGTGAACAAAGGCTAGAAAGGTGGACTAAAAGTTGTTTAGAACCAAGAAAGTTTTTAGAGAGGCATAAATCAATAATGGGTAATATAAAATTGCCTTATTTTATATTTATCAATCCTATATTATCTGTACAAGTAATAAAATCCAAAAAAAAGGCTACAAGGAAGCTTGTGAGGTTATGATGAAAGGGTATAACTTGCAAGGTTAACAATTTGAGGAAAGTTGATCTACATCATTTTAGTATTAGAGCCAAACCAAGACACTTGAAAGTGAGTTTATAAGGAGATATTCTCTTAGAGGAATAGAATCGAGGATTTGTTCAAAAAATTACCCAAGAGAAGATAAGATGCCACCAAGGAGGAATGCAACAAGTGAGAGGGAAATAAATGTACAAATGGGAGATGAAATATTTCAAGAGTTGAGGAACCTCATAATAAAATTTGATGCTATACCCATATAAGTTAATGTTAATTAGATAAGGGGAGGAGTCATAGGTGATATGAGTGACCAAGAAGAAGAAGAACCATAAGCACCAAAATTATAAGATGAAAGAGAGAGAGAAATTGAAGAACAAAAGTTTGAGAGATTATTGAAGGTGGTGAAAGGGTAGGGATATAATCTTAAACTACATCTTCCAATATATGCAAGTAGCCTTAGTGTACAAGAACTCATTAATTGGATAGAATATTTGGGTAAGTACTTTGATTTTGAAGATGTACTAGAAGAACAACAAGTAAAGTTTGCTAGGACCAAGCTAAATTGTAATAAATCCCTATGGTGGGATTACATATAGGATAAAATAAGGAAGAAAGGAAAATTCAAGATCATGTCTTTGGATATAATGGTTTCCAAATTAAAGAGAAAGTTCTTTCCTAGTGACTACATTACCAATTTGTACAAGAAACTTCAAATCTTGAAATAAAAAGAGATGGGGGTAAGAGAATATATGAAAGAGTTATATAAACTGAGCAATAGATTAGGTCATATGGAAGATGAAAATGATAAGGTGGATAGGTATCTCAATGGTTTGAGGTATAACTTGTAAGATGAGTTGAGTCTTGCTAGTCTAAAGACACTAGAAGAGTGATATGAGTTGGCTTTGAAAGATGAAGACAAAATCAATAGGAAAAAAAAACCAACAAAATAAAGGTAGGGGTAGAAGTTTTAGGGGCATAGGTCATAAAGGATAAAGGATATTCACAAAGAATCCAAGGAGAGTCTAGTACTTTAAATTAGTATCCATCTAGTTTAAGAGGAGGATTTAGAGGTATAAAGCATTATTTTAGGGGTGGATATACACCAAGGATTAGAGAATCAAGTGGTTTTTTAGGAAGGAGTTTCAAATGCAACAAGTTTTTTTGACATAGATCATGGGAGTGCCCAAAGGATCAACTAGTAGGGAGTCCAAGAACCAAAGGAAGAAATTAGATTATACATGGAGTTGAGGAGGAGAGTGTTTATTATCCATCACTTGTGGAAAAAATTGAGGTAGGAGAATCATTTATAATGAGGAGAGTGTTGATCAAGACACTAAAAGATAAAAATCCACCACAAAGGAAAACTCTTTTCAAGACTTCTTACAAATGCCAAGGTAAATGTTGTAAAATGGTATAGATTTGGGAAGTAAAAATAATCTAGTTTATATTTAAATGGTCAATAAACTTGTATCAAAGAAGCTGCCTCATCCCACACCATATAAAGTCTCATGGTTGAATAAAGGTTAACAAGTTTTGGTAAGTGAGAAAAGTTGGGTGGAATTCCAAGTTGGAAGGTACAAGGACAAGGTCATTTATGATGTGATCCCCATCAATGTTTATCATGTGCTTCTTGGGAGGCCTTTGAAATATGATAGGAAAACCACTTATGATGGTAGGAATAATGTGCACACCTTGTTCAAAGATGGATTTAGTCATACCTTGTTGTCTATGAATGATGAAGACAATGATCAACAAGTTAGACCAAATGTGATGTTGGTAAGTGGTCAAGAGTTTGTAAGTGCCATGAATGAAGATGGGTTAGGATTTGCATTGGTAGTCAAACCTAGGGCTATTATGAAAACCACCAATGTAAATTAATTTCTTAAATAAATACAAGACATGTTGGGGGAGTATGCAAAAATTGTAATTGATGAGCTTCTAAGTATATTACCACCTATGAAGAACATAACTCATCACATAGACTTTATTTTAGGAGAGTGTTTAAATAAAAAGGTAGCCTATAAGATGAACCCTAAGGAAAATGTAGAGATAAGTAGACAAGTTCAAGATATTAAAGATAAACTACTGATCAAATAAAGTTTTAGTCCTTGTGTAGTGCCTACAATGTTGGTGCCTAATAAGGAAGGTGTGTGGAGAATATGTACAGACTCTAGGGATATCAACAAGATCACAATTATATATAGTTTTAAAATTTATAGGATGGAATATTTTATGGATTTATTGAGTAGAGAAATATATTTTTCCAAAATTGATCTCAAGAGTGGGTAATATTAGATTAGGATAAGATAACGGGATGAATGGAAAACTGCTTTTAAAATGAATGAAGGATTACATGAATGGTTGGTTATACCATTTGGTTTGACCAATGAACTAAAAAATTTCACAAAGATTATGAATGAATTCCTAAAATATTTTATAGGAAAATTTTTAGTGGTTTACTTGGATGACATACTTATCTAGAGCCATAACATAGAAGAGCATATTCAACATTGACATCTAGTCATGAGAAGGTTGCAAGAAGAAAGGTTGTAAATCAACCTAAATAAGTGTGAGTTCAAGGAGTAAAAACTATTGTAACTAATATTTTTCATCTCTCAAGGAATTCTAAATATGGATAAGAATAAGGTGAAGGTATTCATGGAGTGGCAAACACCTATAATAGCTGTAGAGGTAAGAAGTTTCCATGGACTCGCAAGCTTATATAGGATGTTTATTAGAAATTTCAATAGAATATGTGCTTCCATATTAGACACCATTAAGGAAGATGAGAAAAGGTTTGTTTAGAGTGATAAATATGAAAGTATTTTACAATACTTGAAGCAAAGGATAATGAAGCAACCTATAATAGTATTACCAGGCTTCAAGAAAATGTTTTAGATAGAATGTGATGCAAGAGGAGTGGTAATAGGGGCTGTACTAAGATAAGAGAGCATACCTATAGCATATTTAAATGAAAATTTGAATGATTCCAGGAAAAAGTACTCACTATATGACTTGGAATTCTATGCAATGGTGTAAGTGTTAAATAAATGGAGGCATTACTTGATGTCAAAGGAGTTCATTATCTATACATAAAATCATGCAATTTAGTTCATCACCAATCAACCTAAGTTGAACCAAATACACATGAAATGGGTGGAGTACATGTAGAATTTCACCTTTAACATCAAGCATAAACAAGGACAAAATAATAAGGTAGCAGATGCATTGATTAGGAGAGTCTTATTGGTGCTTGAGATATAGATTGAGAGTGTTGGTATTGAGTCACTTAAAGAAATGTATGAAGATTATGAAGACAAAAGAAGCATACAATGCTTGAAAGCATATAAATACACTCAAAAAAGAGCCATGGTTGGATTATGTCATACAAGATGGATTATTTTTCAAGGGGGTGTAACTACGTGTTGAAAATCATAGTGGGAGTATAACAAGCCACTTTAGGCTCGATAAAACCTAGGAGTAGCTCATTAGAAATTTTTATTGGCCTAAGATGTAAGTCAAAGAAAGGATATATGTTGAGAGATGTAAATTATTTTAATTAGTTAAAGGGAAGAGCATTAATTCAGGGTTATATCTACCTCTACCAGTCCTAAATAGGCCTTGGGAATTCATAAGCATGGATTTTATTATGGGACTATCTAGAACACAAAGAGGTTTTGACTTTACATACATAGTTGTGGACAAATTTTCCAAAATGAAACATTTAGTTACATGTAGGACCACTAATGATTCCATCCATGTGGTAAATTTGTTTCTCAAAGAGGTAGTAAGGCTTCATTGACTACCACTAAACATTGTATCTGATACAGACACTGAGTTCCTAAGCCACTTTTAGAGGACACTGTGGAGAAAGCTAGGCATAAACTTGAGTTTTAGTTTAGCTTACCACTCTTAGATATATGGTTAAACTAAGGTGGTTATTAGGATCCTAGGGAACCTATTGAGGTGCCTACCTAAGGATAATCCCAAGTAGTGGGATCTTATGTTGCCTCAAGTAGAGTTTGCCTATAATGACTCCACCATTAGGAGCATTGGCATGAGTCCTTTCCATATGATTTATGGTATGCAACCTAGAGGAGTGTTTTTACTTAGAAATATCAATTATATGGATAATAGGAGTGTTGAAGGAGAAGAATTTGTAGTGGCTATGAAGGAGGTACATTAATAGGTAAGGAAGCATTTAGAAGCTAGCATGGAAAAGTATAAGAAACAAGAAGATGTAAGTAGAAGAGAGGTTAGTTTTTATATTGGATATTTGGTTTTCGATCATATTATGAATGAGACATTTTCAAGAGGTGAGTAAAATAATTTGAAGATGAAGAAAATTGGTCCTTATAAGGTACTTAGGATGTTTTCTAATAATGCCTATGAGCTAGAATTGCCTAGTGTTGTAGGCATATCACCAATATTAAATATTTCACACTTTTACCCTTGTAAATAAGGAGTAAAATGTGAAGAAACAAAATAATAATTATATATAATAGATATAAATTAGTTAAAATAGTTTCCTCAAGTCAATTTAGAGAAATTGGAATAGATTCTAAACAAGCAAGTGTTTAAATAAACTAGAGATAAGTAATATTTCAAGTATCTGGTTACATAAAAACACTAAATAGTTGAATATGGAACATGGATGATAGATAATGAGATCAAAAATAATGGGAGTACTTTGGAAGCACTCATGGACAATAGTCCCTAAGTCATTTTCTCTTTCCCTTGGGAGTATGATGCATGAACATTATTTCTAGGCTAGTTTTCCTTTCAAATTTTGGTTTTATTATTCAATTTTGGATTTATGATAGTATATGAGGTATTATTATGCTTATACCATCCTTATTTTTCAATTCTAGGTGTTAGTTTTAGTGCTAGCTTCTCAAAAATTCAAATTCAAAATTTCCCACCAAAATGAGTTTTTAAATTTTTGGAATTGTTTTACTTATATTAGTTATTGTAGGGGTGTTTGAAATAAAATTTCAATGCA
The DNA here is from genome assembly GCA_037957365.1 of Torreya grandis. Taxonomy (NCBI): domain Eukaryota; kingdom Viridiplantae; phylum Streptophyta; class Pinopsida; order Cupressales; family Taxaceae; genus Torreya; species Torreya grandis. The sequence continues at coordinate 2,189,639 of JARHVA010002451.1, forward strand.
TAAAATTATTGTAATTGTCTCTTAAAAAACCCATGAATCCATATCATGTGTATCAACTCATAATTGTATAGAATATCACCTTTGGTATAAGTTCTCATTGCTCAACTAGTCTTCTTACGACAGTTGGAAGTTCCAAAGAGTAGTTAGATTAGTTATAAGATGTAAAAAAGTCTTGGTTTTAATGTAGGATAATTTATGAGAGGTTTATATGGCTAAATTTTCAATAAAATAGTAATAAATTCCCTAGTTTTGAAGACAAAGTGCTTACAGACCCTATTTTCATGTATGTGTGCATTGGAAGTTGACTATGTGTGGTGGATTAAATGAAGAAATATATAATAAAAACTTATTCCTAAGACTCATTGTGCATTAGATAAGTCATTAAATATTTTTTAATGTTATTAAGTGTTTTTATTTGATCATTTCCACATTTATTTATGAGGACAACACAGTCTTATAGGAACTAGTATGTTTACTTACTATTGATGCAGTGGATTGCACCCGGGACAGGAGGCTGAGCTCCTGCCTTCCACACGTCAAAATGGAAACTCCCCTCTCACTTGTGGGACTAGAAAAACTAGAGGGGAGAGTCTCTAGGTAAGGGCTAGCTCCCTTTGATGCATCTAAGTTGTTTGAATAAGTGCTAGTACATGTATATAGATATATAATGGGGGGGTGAAAAGGGAGAAGGATTATAGAAAAATAGAACCTACTCTAAAAGGGGCGATGCACCAAATGATTCAACCTACTCACACTCACACTTGAATCCAGACAAACACATACGTACACTTCAAACTAGCAGAAGGACCAGGCTGTAGGAAGATTAACAGGGAGGCTTTAATGGAATACACAGAAAATAGGGACTCACCATAGGTGCTGTGGGAAGGGCACACTATATAGTAGCTTCTTTCTGTCTCTACGCTTCCAAGTAAAACTCTTCTTGTCACCTATAAGAATGGCACCTTATAAACACTAGGTGTGTTGGTGTTAAACCTATGGAAGCATTAAGAAGCAATGACTAAACACATAACTAACACTCGGATACACACAAATATATCTAACCAGAATAAAGGTAAAAATGTGTTTATTGATTTCAAGTGAAAATTTGCCAAGGCTTCACCTTAAAAATGTGAAAGATCCTTTTCCAAATGTCAAGTCTACAATATATAGAGGAAGGAAGGAGGCCTTTTGGCACCCTTTTTACAAATGACCCATGTGCGCTCTGATCATTGGGAGAGCAAGCTGCTTAAACATTATATGAGAAATTATGAGCTACACCATTTGTCTACTTGCAAGACCACTCCTTCAAAGTGATTACGTGAATTGTCTACTCATTAATGCAAAATAAATAAAAATGGGTCACACCGTTAGCTTTTTGCACCTCCTAACGATCAATTCATAGACACTATATCACCTACTAGAGTAACTTCTTGAATCGGCACCTCCCTTTGCCACTTGGACTATCTGCATGTTCCTAAACTTGACAGTTTTCTCTCTTTATTCTCTAGGCTCTTTGTCTTCTTCCTTCTTTGTCTCCTACTGGCTCCTTCGGCCCTTGAGGCTATCTTCTAGCAGGTCACTACGTTCCTTGGGCTCTTTTCATGGTTAGCACTCAGGTAATTTAAAGGCAAACGACTATTTCACCATCTTAAATTTGACATCTATGCATCCGTCATCATTTGAATAACAATGGCTAATATATCTTCTTAAAGTTGACAGCTTCTGAGATGTCACCATCCTTGGAAAATTCCTTTGGGCCCTTTCCTTTGACTCATCCTTTGTTTTAGACCCTCTCAAAGGGGAAGTGTCCCTTCAGCTCTAAAGAGATGCCCTTCATTTGGCTAGTCAAGAGCCCCCTGCAAGGGCACCTACCCTTCAGTGGCCTTTGTCTCTTCAAGCTTTTTTGTAGCCTTTTTCCCATGGACAAAAATTTTGCGAGAATTGGCCACTATGATTTCCCTGGGTCCTTTTGAGCTCTTGGCCGTCCTCTAAATTCCTTTGGACTTTTTGGCTAAAGGAATTCCTTCAGACAAAAAATCTAAAAGAATTCAAAGCCTTAAGACTTTTTGTACATTTTTGAAATCCTTCAGCTACCTTTGAAGTGCTCCCTACCCTCTGCAAGGGCTTTTGAACTTAGAACTACCCTCCACAAGGGCACTTGCCCTTTAGGAGGCTTGAACCTTTCATGTTGAACCACTCCTTTGAACCAACCATTGAACCAATTGATTGAACTGGTTCAACGGTTCAAACATTTGTTGAATCAAGCCTTTAAACTGAGTGTTGAACTAAGCTCATTGAACCATCTGATGAACCTTTTGAGTGAATCAAAGCATTTTAACCAAAGTGTTAAACCAACACATTGAACCAATCCAATGAACCGACTGAGTGAACCAAGTGATTGAACCATCTAATGGAATTGAAGCATTGAACCAAGGCATTGAACCAATGTGTTGAACCTGCTGATTGAACCAAGGCTTTGAACCAAGGTGTTGAACCTACCGATTGAACCAAGGCTTTGAATCAAAGTGATGAACTTGCTGATTAAACCAAGGCATTGAACCAACATGTTAAACCTACCAATTGAACCAAGGCATTGAACCAAGGTGTTGAACCAATGCATTAAATCTGCCTATTGAACCAAGGCTTTGAACCAAGGTGTTAAACCAATGATGAACTTGTCGATTGAACCAAGGTGTTGAACCAATGCATTGAACCTGCCGATTGAACCAAGGCATTGAACTGATGTGTTGAACCTACTGATTAAACCAAGGCATTAAACCAAGGCATTGAATTAGTTCAATGGTTAAGTGGTTCAAAGATGCCAACCTTTCTTGTGAAATTCTTTAGACAAGAGCTTGAAGAAGCCTTGTAAAACCCAACACTCTCTAAACTGATTCTTCATGCGCCAAAAGACTAACTTGCAGAGTCCATAGAAATTCTTGGACTTGTGCAAAATCAAAAAATGAATTGGCCTAGAACAATAAGGGAAGAAGGGGACTGATTTTTGGTCTATTGGGCAAAAAATGGTCAACAAATTAGTGACTCCCAGGGGAAGCATGCCTTCTATGCTTAGAAACTAGTTACCTCAAAATCCCTTGGGCATAGAGTTAGATTGTAACTTAAAGATCAACAATAACTTCGATAATTCTAGAACCAATCACAGAGATTTACCTCAAAAGGAAATGAAAAAACACACAAATCTAAGAAAACTACTAACATGTGTAGAAAGCGCTTAGGGAAAATAGGAGAAAAGTAAGAGAAATATATACACAATGAAAAGGGACTCAGTGGTAGTGCTTAAGATGTATCCCATTAACTAGGATATACAGTTCTTCACCATCCAACTTGGAGAGTTGGAATGCATTATGTTGCTTGTACTAAGTGATTACGTATGGGCCACTCCATAGGGCATCAAACTTTGTGTGTTTTCCAGGCTTAGCTTGGTCCTCTTCCCATTTCAAAACAAAGTCTCCTTTAGAGAAAACTTTTGATGAAGATTTCTTATCGAAGTGTCTCTTCATTTTCTATTGGCAGCTAGTCATAGAAGCCATAGCCTAGTCCCTTATCTCTTGGAGTTCCATCAGCTCACATAGCCTAACCTCCATGCTATTTCCTTCTTCTAATTGTAGCTAGCAAGTAAGGTCCAAGGCTAGCAAATCGAGTGAAATGGGGATCCTAGCTTCCCTTCCATAGATGAACATGTATGGTGAGTTGCCAATTGCCCTCTTCGGGGTGACCTTATCTGCCCACAGGGCTATTTTCAACTTGGCATGCCAAGTCCTCTGATTTTCCTTTATGGTTCACTTGATGATCCTAATCAGGTTCTTTTTTGTAGACTCAGCTATTCCATTCCCCTATGGTTAGTAATTGGATGAAGTGATGAGATATATACCATATCTCAGCACCCATTCACTTGTTTTGGTTCCCAAAAAAGCTAATGCATTATCTGAGATTATGGTTGTTGGAACCCTAAACCTTGCCACCAGGTCCTCATAAAAATCCAAGACCACGCTTTCATTGGCCTCCTTCAGAGCAACAACCTCTACCCATCTTTTGAAATAATCTATGGTGGTCATGACCCACTTGTGTCCAACACTAGAGGGAGGATTAATCATCCCTATGAAGTCTAGGCCCCATTGCATGAATGGTTGCTCCACCTGAATAGGCTATAAAGGCATGGTATCCAACCTTTGCTTCCCATCAAAAAGTGTGCACTTTTGGCACTTTCATACCCAGGCATGGGTGTCCCTAAAAAAAGTAGGCCAAAAATAGCCAACTCTCATTATTCTTGCTGCAGTAGCCCTAGGAGCAAAATGACCATCAGCTAGTCCATCATGGAACTCAAACATCACCCTATCAGCCTGACTTGAGTCCAAGCATCTTAAAAAGACTCTTGAGAGATCCCTTCTAAACAACACTCCATCAATTAGGGCATAAGGGAGACACTGGAGTCTGAAATACCTTCTCTTGGTCCTATCAAGTGAGTGTGGGCACTCACCAGTGAGAAGGAAATGCCTCACGTCTGATGTCCAATCCTTCATGATAGCTAGTTCTTCTACTATAGCTACATCATGGATTAACAGATTGTCCTCCTTTTGCTACTTAAAGTCTACAATGAGGTGTTCACACAGGCCTCTCCCTCTTACCAATTTGGTGATCTTGATATCTACATCATATTTCATCACCTTAGTGATCCACCCTGCTCTCTTCTCATTTAGGTCTCGATTGATTAAGAAATATTTGATGTTGAGATGTGGAACCATGAGGTGGATTCTACTATTAGACATCGTGTGTTTGAATTTTTTTAGACTCCATATGACTACCAAAACTTACTTTTCCACATATGTGTATCTGACTTCAAAACCTTCTAGACTTTGGCTAAAAAATGCAATTGGTTGCTCAAGGTTATCATCACTTGCCTGGGTAAGCATGGTGAAGATTACCTCTTCATTTCCAAAGGTGTAGAGGTTAAAATCTTTGGTAAAGTCAGGGCTAATCAAAGTAAGAGCCCAGGCTATGGCCTACTTGATTTCTTCAAAACTATATTTTCTCTGTGATGTCCATGTGAACTCCTCACCCTTCCTCAGCATAGAGGTCAGTGGCTTGACCATCTCCAAAAAATTTGGGATAAATCTCTATATGAAATTTATCTTACCGAAGAAGCTTTGTAGGCCTTTCTTGTGCTTATGTAAGGATGGAGCAAACTCTCTCTAGATCAATAGCCAAACCCTCTAAAGAAATAATGTGACCAAGGAGCTTCCCCTCATGGATAGAAAACACACATTTCTTAGGATTGAGAGAGATACCAAACTCTCTACACCTCTCAAAGATTTGCCTTAGGTGTTTCATGTGTTGGCTCACTTCCTTGGAGAAAACTATCACATCATCAAGATATACCAGCACAGTCTTATTTATCAAGCCTCGAAAGGCCATGTCCATAGCTCATTGGAAGGTGGCACTAGCATTAGATAGTTTGAAAGGCATTTCCCTATAAGCAAACATTCCCAACTTGGTTGTGAAGGCTATCTTGTGCTGGTCACAATCTTACACCAAAATCTGGTTGTATCTTGAATACCCATCCAGGAGGGATAAATGCTCACTGCCTATCACCATTCGAAGGATCCACTCCATGCTTGGGAGAGGATAATGGTATTTCAAAGAGACTCTATTGAGGTCTCTAAAATCAGTGCACTGTTTGATTTCCCCATTCTTTTTCTAAATAGGAACAAGATTGGCTAGCCTTGAAGAGTGTTTGATTGGAAATATTATCTTGGACTCAATCAACTTGGTTTGTTCCTTCTGTATGAGAGGTTCGATCATTGGGTTGACAGGTCTCTACTTCTACTTGATTACCTTGGTGCCTTCTTCTAGCTCAATGGTATGCTGGGCCAAGCTTGGGTCAAAACCCTTCAAATCACTATACTCCCAAGTGAAGATATCAAAAACTTCTTGGCACAACAAGATGAAGGCCTACCTTTCATGGTCCATGCACACTTTCCCAAGTGCAAGCAGCTTGCCCTTGAATATTTCCACCTTCTCATGGTGCTCCTCCTTTGTTGCAATTCACACCTTGTCACTTCTCAATTGGTCATCTCCATTGAAGATACTCTCTAGAGTGGCCAAACCTTTGGGGAGCTTATTGTTCTTTAGCTAAACAATTTGGCTTCCATATTGCTGTTGTAACTTTTCTTGGTTTTTTGCAGTGAATTCTACTTCTTCTTGCAGGAAGAGTGCTATTTGCTAATCACTATTGAAAACTTTCTAGTTGGTGATGTTGTCAAGTATAGAGGGTCGAATCACTACTTTCAAGTGATGTGAGCTGTGGTCTCAGCCTATTTCCTGAGGAATATCGAACTGGGCACCAACTGCTACTAGCTTATCTGCTTACTTGTTCCTTTTTCTAGGAATGGAGGTAATATTGAAAGTGAAGAAATTTTCCACTAAGTTCCATACCTTATGTTTGTAGGACTTTAGTAGAGAATTCTTCATCAAATTTTGGCCTCTTACCTAGTTGACAATCAACTCACTATCACCAAACACTTGTAGCTCTTTGATTCCTCTTTTCCTCACCCACTCCAAACCATGGATGAGGGATTCATATTTTGCAATATTGCATGTGTAAGAAAATTGGAAATAGAAGGCTAAAAAAAACCTCTCTTTTAAAGGAGATACCAACACCGCTCCACCATTAGCTCCCAACTTAATTTTTGAACCATCGAAGAACAGCTGCCATAGACTTAAGCTTTCCTAGCTGGCTTTCATTAGATTTGGTACAAAAGTACCTTCTTCATGCATGAAATAAATTTTGAGGCCCACCTCCTCTATGAATTTGTAAGGATCATGCTCAAATTTGTCACTTCCCCATTCATCTAAGAGCAGGTCTGCAAATCCTTCAAGGGCAAAGGATGGAGACTGGTCTACTTAGAAATCTTCTTGGTCAATGATGGCATAGTTGACATTTGCTACCTTAAGCGAGTAAGGTTCCAAATGATCTCTATGGATTGGTTCAGATTCAATCTTGACTTTAGTCCCATACTTGGTTCTAAAAACTAGATAAGACCAATTTACTACTAAGTAACCACCAATCTTGGATGTAAAATCCCTGGATAAGTAGATGGCAAAGTAAGGAGGGACATCCGCCACTACCATGTCATGAGGAACTGAGAAATTCAAGCAAGCGTGCAGTGTTAAGCTCAAACCTCTTACCACCCCAATTGTCTTTACTGGGGTTCCATCCAACTGTAGGACTCCCTTGGTCATTTCTTCATATTTCAAGCCCAACTTATCAGCTATACATTTAGGCATCATCAAGGTGCTTGCTCCATTATCAATGATGCAATTGTGCACCAAGAAATATACTATGACCAAGGACACATAAAAAGGAGGAACCTTTTATTATTTTCAAGCCTGAATTGAGGTGAAAGGCTATCCATTCATCATCAAAACATTATTTTCTTTTGCTAGGATAACTTGTTCATCTAGCTCATATAATTCCTTTTACAACATGTCTTTTTGCCCTGGTATTGATAAAAAATCCCACAAGGAGATTTTCATGTGTAGCTTCTTCACCTGGTCAACCACATTGACTTGAGGGTTTCCTTCTTTCAAAATTTCTTTGGAATTATTTACAGCCTGAAGTATAGGCTGAGGAGCTGAAGGTATAACTAATAGTCTGAAACTTGGGACTTTTTTATTTGTGTGTGATGAAGAAGGTGTTGCTGACTTTTGGGTAGTAGCATGAGTTTCTTCCATTGCTCTCCTTTTGAATCTAGTGTTGACTACAACACAGTCAGCCTGATTGTCTGCAGCACCCACATAATTAACTGAATAGAATTCTCCCTCTAGATGATTCATGAGGGTAGAATCAGGTTGGGCCTGAATGCTACTCATGTTGGGTTACATTGGAGCCTTAAAGACTTGGGAATGGGTGGATACCTAATTGTCTTGTACATTTAGGCAATAACCCATCATTTCATTTATATAAACAACCTGCTCTTGACCATATCCCATGGTTGAACAACTTGGTTATTCTTGCATCAGATTGTTTTGAATGGGCACCATAACCTTAGATGATGAAGGGGCACCTAGGTTATAGCCTTGAAAGGGTCTGGTCTAAGTAAGTTGACCCTATCCTTTATTATAATTTTGGAAAGGGGGTCTAAGAGCTTGACCATACTGCTGGTATCCTTGGTTTGGTCAATTTCTTTGAGCTTGCTACTTTTAAGAGCCACAAGTTCATTTGACATAATTTACAATAGACTCTTAACTTCATGAAGTTCATTGGATGGAGTAGCTGGAGTAGTAGCTGGATTTTCTATGTTAGGTAGAAGAGCTAATGTGGGAGCAACAGTTTGAATTGGAGGCAACATTTCAAGGAAAAGTGGCATATGGGGTCTAGGAGCTATTTTCCCAGCCTGCACTAGGAAATTTTTAGCTGCTATAGCTATCTCATAGGTAGCAGGAAGCACATGTCCTCCCATGGATTGTATCATAACAGTGATATCACTATTTAATGCTCTTAAGTAATACAAGAGAGCATAGCTAAGAGTAAGTTTTACCAGAATGGGGATTTTATCCCATGTATTTTGAAACTGAGCATTGAAATCTTGCATGTATTCATGTGGGGCTCTTTTCATGGTAGTCAGCTACTCAACAAGTGAGAGGTGGTGGATCTTTTCTCCAAAATGGTCCATCAAGTGAGTGCCCAATTCATTCCAAGAACTAATTGAATTTATAGTCAAAGTCCCATACCAGTCAAGAGCTTTGCCCTTGAGAGACAATGCCAACAATCTGATTACAATATTATCCTCAATGATATTGTGAATAATGCAGAGGTTAGCAATATTTATGATGTGTTTGATGACTATAATGGGCCCCTCTCCATAAAAGGAAGGCACATTTTTGAGGGATGCTCCTGGAATTGGGTCATAATGTTGGAGATTCAAAAGACTTTGACCACAAAAAGTCACAAAGGGTAATGCCATAGCTATGACGGGATGTAACTGCGGCCTTGCTACGTATGTGTTCTTTACAACAAGTTTGGGAAAGTGGTTTGCTGAATAAGGATGGGTCCTCTCAAACCTCAATCTCTTTGCTAAGTTCAAAGGCAAGTCAATGAATTCGAAAGGAACACCCTTGGCAGTAGACTGTGTGGTGATTTTAGGCATCAGAGGTTAGACTGGTCTTTGATCAAAAAGAAAATGGAGTTCTTACCAGTGGAGTCATTAGATGCTAAAAATAGTTGATTTTGCTATAACAAGACCAGCATCAATCCTGAAACTTTACTAAGTGTAAAACTGGGTCCCATTGGGTGTGCAAAAAATTGTTGATGTAGTGGATTGCATTCGAGGCAGGAGGTCGAGCTCCTACCTTCCACACGTCAAAATAGAAACTCCCCTCTCACCTATGGGACTAGAAAAGCTAGAGGGGAGAGTCTCTAGGTAAGGACTAGATCCCTTTGATGATCTAAGTTGTTCTAATAAGTGATAATACATGTATATAGATATATAATGGGGGGGGTGAAAAGGGAGAAGAAGGATTACAGAAAAATAAAACCTTCTCTAAAAGGGGTGATACACCAAATGATTTGACCTACTCACACTCACACTTGAAGCCAAAAAAACACATACATACACTTCAAACTAGCAGAAGGACCAGGCTACAAGAATCTTAATAAGGAGGCTTTAATGGAATACACAGAAAATAGGGACTCACCATAGGTGCTGTGGAAAGGGCACATTGTATAGTAGCTTCTTTCTATCTCTACACTTCTAAGTACAGCTCTTCTTATCACCTGTAGGAATGGCACCTTATAGACACTAAGTGTGTTGGTGTTAAACCTATGGAATCATTAAGAAGCAATTACTAAACATAGAACTAACACTCAGACACACAAAGAGATATCTAACTAGAATAGAGGTAAAAATGTGTTTATTGATTTCAAGTGAAAATTTTCCAGGGCTTCACCTTACAAATGTGAAGGATCATTTTCCAAATGACAAGTCTATAATATATAGAGGAAAGAAGGAGGCCTTTTGGTGCCCTTTTTACAAATGACCCATGTGCACTCTAATCATTGGGAAGAGCAAGCCGCTTAAACATTATATGAGAAATTATGAGCCGTGCCATTTGTCTGCTTGCAAGACCACTCCTTCAAGGTGATTACACGACTTGTCTACTCATTAATGTGAAATGAAGAAAAATGGGTAACACTATTAGCCATTTATACTTCTTAATGATCAATTCACAGACACTGTATCACCTACTAGAGTAACTTCTTGAATCGGCACCTCCCTTCACCACTTGGACTATCTGCCTATTCCTACACTTGGCACTTTTCTCTCTTTATTCTTTGGGCTCTTTGTCTTCTTCCTACTTTGTCTCCTAGCTCTTTCAACACTCGGGGCTATCTTTTAGTGGATCACTATGTTCCTTGGGATCTTTTCATGATTGGCACTCAGGTAATTTAAAGGCAAACAACTATTTCACCATCTTAAATTTGACATCTGTGCAGCTATCATCATTTGAAAAATAATGGCTAATCTATCTTCTTAAAGTTGATAGCTTCCAAGATGTCACCATCCTTGGCAAATTCCTTTAGGCCCTTTCCATTGACTCATCCTTTGTTTCAGACCCTCCCAAAGGGGAAGTGTCCCTTTGGCTCTGGAGAGATGCCCTTCATTTGGCCAGCTGAGAGCCCCCCACAAGGGCACCTGCCCTTTGGCGGCCTTTGTGTCTTTAGGCTTTTCTACGGGCTTTTTCTCATGGACAAAAAGTCTGTGAGAATTAGCCACTTTGATTTCCCCATGTCCTTTTGAGCTCGTAGCCCTCATCCAAATTCCTTCAAACAAAAAGTCTGAAAGAATTCAAAGCCTTAAGATTTTTTGCACATTTTTGAAATCCTTCAGCGACCTTCGAAGTGCTCCCTACCCTCCACAAGGGCTTTTGAACTCAGAATTGCCCTCCACAAGGGTACTTGCCCTTCGAGAGGCTTAAACCTTTTGCATTGAACCGCTCTTGTGAACCAACCATTTAACTAATTGATTGAACTGGTTCAATGGTTCAAACATTTGTTGAACCGAGCCTTTGAACTGAGCGTTGAACCAAGCTCGTTGAACCGTCTAATGAACCCTTTGAGTGAACCGAAGCATTTGAACCAAAGTGTTGAACCAATGCATTAAACCAAGCTAATGAATTGACTAAATGAATTGAGTGATTAAACCATCTGATTGAACTAAAGCATTGAACCAAGGCATTGAACCAACGTGTTGAAGCTGTCGATTGAACCAAGGCTTTGAACCAATGCGTTGAACCTGCCAATTGAACCAAGGCTTTGAACTGAAGTGATGAAGTTGATAATTGAAATAAGGCATTAAACTAATGTGTTGAACCTATTTATTGAACCAAGGCTTTAAACCAAGGCATTGAACTAATGCATTGAACCTGCCGATTGAACCAAGGCTTTGAACTAAGGCATTGAACCAATGATGAACTTGCTGATTAAACCAAGGCATTGAACCAACGTGTTGAAATTACCAATTAAACCAAGGCATTGAATTGATGTGTTGAACCTACCAATTGAACCAAGGCATTGAATCAATTCAATGGTTCAGTGGTTCAAAGATGCCAACCTTCCTTATGAATTTCTTTAGATAAGAGCCTGAAGAAGCCTTGTAAAACCCAACACTCTCTAAACTGATTCTTCTTGCACCAAAAGACTAACCTATAGAGTTCATAGAAATTCTTGGACTTGTGAAAAATCAAAAAATGAATTGGCCTAGAACAACAGGGGAAGAAGGGGGACCGACTTTTGGCTTGTTGGGCAAAAAATGGTCAACACTTACAATCAAACATATACCTTTATGAAAAAGTGTAGTAAAAGTGTTGGAGGGAATATAGATTTGAGAAGGTGAATAAGTGTTTAAAATAGGTCATAAAACCTTCATAGTGATTTAAAATTCAATTTTTAACTTAAAACCCTCAAATAACTCCTCTCGAGTATGTACAAGGGAGTATAGCCTTGAGTTAGGGTTTTAAAACTAAAACTCAATTTATAGGAGTTGTAACTAGTCAATCCTAATTTTTTTTGATTGGTTAGTTTTTTAAGTTATCTAAAATATTAATGAGGTTTTATTCTTGTAATTATGGTTGGAGTATAGATACAGAGGACTGTGTGTAATTAGACCTTAGGGAGACATAATTAGAAGTGAACAAAGGCTAGAAAGGTGGTCTAAAAGTTTGAAATGAAGAAATTTTTTAGAGAGGTAGAACTCAATACTGGGTACTATAAAAGTGCCTTAGTTTATATTTCTCAATCCTATATTTTTTGTAAAATCAAGAAAATCCAAAAAAAATGCTATAAGGAAGCTTGTGAGGTTATGATAAAAGGGTATAAGTTACAGGGTTGAGACTTTAAGGAAAATTTGCTCTGCATCATCACCTATTTACAAATAGCGTTAATAACATTTGCACTGTATGTTAGATTTTTCATAATATTTATGAAATCAATATATGTTATATCACTTGGTACTTGGGTATCACATTATGCCTCATAATATATATTTATAGATATGGGAGTACTTTATGGTCTTGACCAGTGAAATTTTAAGACACACATTTCCTAATTTATCAGTAAGACCATTTCCTATGGTGTTAGGTAGAGAAGGCACTTGATCTAGTCTATTTCAAAAGGAATTTTAAAGAGAGATCAAATGTTGTTTTTTATTTAAAAACCTCTTATTATTAGCATGTATTTTCTAAATAGATTTGACAAGGAAACTAATTTAGAAAACCATAACAACTATGACATATTGGAACCCAAAATGGGTGATAGATGCATCCATGTTTCACATATTTTTTAGAAATTATTGATCATCATTTAAAATAATAAAAAACACTAATTGACCTAGGATTTAGAGTTTAAAGATCAGGTTCACCAAATGTTTAACCCTAAATTATATTCTAAATTGGAGTTATCTAGGGTTAAAGGGGTATAGATAGCTTAGGGCACAAGGATGATAAATTATCTCTAAAGTAGACCAATTGAATTATAAACTTGGATAAACATATACTAAATTTATTAAACTAAGATAAGATAAAAATATTTTATATATGGAAATGAAAAAAAAATTAATGTATTTAACTTTCTTTTATGCTAATTTAGTTCTAGATCTAGAACAGGTAGGAACCAAACTAGAAGATGATTTTGGAATAATAATAAGATTATGGATTGAGTGTTTTTGGAGCTGCATACACTAGCATTAGTCTTATATGTTTGTGTTGATGATAATATCATAACCCAACATAGGTATCCTATATAAAATGCCTACTAGAAAAAGATATAATCACCTAGATGTTTCATAGGTTTGTCTTCACTTTTTCTCTAGTGCATTCAAATCTATGTCATGGATGATTTCTCCCCATGACTTTGTAAAACCCTATTTATTCATATTCATGATGACCTTGGGTGGAAATGTTTTACTAGCCACATGGTCATAGGCTAACCCGAAACACTCCTCCATCAATGGCCACTTCCTACATAGCCAATAATCTGAAGAGGGCCTCAGACTGATGTAGTTCTCCACTACATGTTGGCTTATGTGTGAATAATGCAATATGTGTAAAATAAGTACACTAATGACTTTACTTGTAACCTATCAAATATATCTCTTGGTATAATCTTTCAACACTATAGACCTATGTATGTGTTATTCCTATCATGGATATGAAAATAAGAGAAAATATGGAAGTTTTAATTTATTGATGCTTGATTGAGTGATTTTATTAGTTTACTTAGGTATTTTTTAGGTTTTGTAGGCTAGGAATGAGTGGGGGATTAATATTGTCTTTATATCAATCCATTTAGATAAGTAACTCACATTAAATCACTTAGGATGATCGTTAGGATATGTTTCATTTACAAATTAGATTACTTTAGGGAACTAAACTCTTCCATGAGAGTAGGATGCCTACATTAAATTAAGTGTTTATTTAGGACACTTCTGTCTAAGGACCAAGAAAGTAAGCACATATTCAAAACTTACAGAGGTGGAAGATAAGCAAGTTTTAAGAATTTTAGGAAAGATATTAGGTATAAATCATTAACATAAGATTGGCCAGACAAAGAAATAGGCTAAGGGTCATAATATAGAGTAGATGTGAGACCTCAAAAAGGGGGAAAGGTCCATAATTAGAGGAACAACTAAGGTCTAAGTTTTCCAAGTATACAAGATTGAGGTGCCATATTATCCATAAAATATTGCCTATGTTACTTTTAAACCCATACTTTAAATGATATCTTTTGAGGCACAATATATTTATTATAGAGGTATAAATACAATGACACTATCATGCTCATGATTTCTAAGATATGAAAACTTTTGGTTGATTAATCTAACTTTGAATTTATTTTAGTTTTTAATGCCTTTATGGACTCCCTTATAATAACCATGTGATCTAGAATTTTTTTAGAAACATAAACCTTTGGTTTTTTATGATTGAATATATATAAAATAAATCTCAAGAATATGTATGATAAGTGGAGGGGATGAGAAATGACATGTTGATTACCTAAATTTTGGAACATATGGTGATATAAGTCACTTTAGATTGCATACACATAGATGATGTATTATGATTGATTGTGACTTTAATTTTATTATACATTAGTGTTCCCCAATTTATTACATGATTATGAAAGATATTAAATATTGTTGAGTATAAAATGTAATTTTAAAATAATTAATTGAATTATAAATTATACACCATGAATATATAATATATATAATATTTGATTTTCAAACTTTGAATTTGTAAATGGCATTAGGGGTGTAACTAGGTAGGGTGTGTTTAATTTCTAGGATCTCATATATATTGATGCCAGTCATAAATAGTGTAAAGAGACCAAAGGGACAATAAGTATGGAAGATTACACCATAATGTAGCTACACTATCCCATATTTGAGGTATGTTGATAATAACTTCCTTGGGATAACCACATATTGGTGCACTTTATAACCAAATAGTTGAATGATTCTTATGGCTGAAAAAAACCTTATACAATTTAGATATACTCATTCGGTATGTGAAATTTAAATTCAATTTATGGTGATGTCTAATGGATTTATTATTGGATATGTACCCCTCACACTGCATTTCAGGGAAAATCGATGACTTATTTTCCTATAATCACAACTCCTATGAGTTTTACAACTACCAGAGCAAAGTTATAAAAAGCAAAAAGAAAGAAATAAAATTGAAAATGAAAAGAAAAGAAAAAGTTTATTGAAATTGATAATTAAGTATAAAACCCTTAGGTATAATATAAGTCCTAGATTAGCATTTAGTCAAATCCTAGAAAGGACAATCATATTTCTCTTTAGTGTATGAGAATCATGAGTTTAGTTGAAACCATAAAATAAAATTCAAAATTGAAATATTAAATAAAAAAGGGGTTCACTTATATGTTTTAGCCTATTTTTAATTTAAAAATATTTAATAACATTAAATTTTTTAAATATTTATTCAAGTTGTAATATGTTACATTTAAGCATAAATCTAATCGTAAAGGTTAAATTTATTGACAAGTGGCACATGCTAAATATAGTAAGTAAAAACAATAATGAGATATTTATATTTTATAACTTATTGTTGATTTTAAAATATATATGGAAATGAATAGAAGGATAAAATAGGTATGTGATATCTCATGTCAAAAAATAGAGTTTGTGGTTGTGTCTATTGTATTCAACACACCCCACCTTATATTTTTATTTGAAAAGTGGGGACCCCTTTTCTTATTTTTTATATGACCTATATTTTGTTTGGGTATGTATGTGTTTGTGATGGTTATTATCATCTAGAATCTTGAAGTTTTGAACATTGAATTATGTTTTGGTACACTTATTTTCCATTTGAAATGACTTGTTCACACTAATCTATTAATGGAAAGTTGGGAAGAATTACTTTGAATGGCAGGTAGAGCATTTGGATTAATCAAAAGATTTCTCTTTGGAAACTTAGTCTTCAAGTACTTTTCTTTGGAAATTTGTTTTAGTCAACAACATTCTCTTCAGAAGGTTTTCGTTAGACAACTTTTACTTTAAAAAGCTTTCATTCAGCAAATTTTCATTTAGAAGGTTTCTCTTCAACAACTTATTCTTCTGGGACTTTTCTTTGGAAACTTTGTTCTAGTTAGAAACTTTATCTTTGAAAGGTTTTAGTTTGGTAACTTTTACTTTAGAAGGATTTTGTTCGACAAATTTTCACTCAAAAGTTTTATCTTCAGCAAATTAGTCTTCAAAAACTTTGTTTTGGTCAAAAAATTTATCATCGAAAGCTTTCATTTGGAAAAATTTCTTTCGTAAGTTTTACTTTAATCAAAAAATTAATCTTTGGGGACTTTTATTTGGAAGCTTTCTCTTTGGCAACTTAGTCTTTGGGGACATTTCTTTAGAAACTTTATTTTGATCAAAAATTTTCTCTTTAGAAGGTTTTAACTTAGAAAATTTTACTTTAAAAGGCATCCATTTAACAACTTCCACTCAAAATACAATATTTCCAAAGAGTGCTTAGTCTTCAAGAACTATTCCTTTGATGGATTTTAGATAAATTATTTCAGAATGAATTTATCTAAAGAGCATTTGGCTTTTTAGGGTCTTTTGGGACCTAAGGCAAATTTTGATTCAACCATATAATGACAAATGTCAAAAGGAAAAGCCAATACTAGGGCACCATGAGTGACAAAGTATCCTACGTGGCATGAACATTATGACTAGGTGGTCAAGTTTAAATGAATGAAGGTTATGAGATTGTAGGCATTAGTAATTAATGGTGCACAAAATGGAAATGAATATAGAAATCTATAACATCAATCCCCCAATCGAGTTAATCTCATTCAATTTTTAAGAGCTTGAGTAAACTTAAGCCTTATGCTATCTTAAGATCTCTAGATATGACTAGGATAACTTGTAAATTAGGCAATTCAATTTATTGCGTGTTATGTTGTAGAGGTTGAATTATACCAGCATCCATTAAATATCCATGGTGTTTTCATTCAAATCATACAAGGGACTCTTATCACCATATAGGATTTCCATCAAGGACTCTACTAAATACTTGGTAACTAATTTTGATGCAACTATGTTTGATGGACTTTATCCTAATTACTCAATGTTATGGTAATTCATAGAAAACATGGACACATATGCATTAGAAGAAGACATCTCAGCTGAGGAGAAATAACTAGTAAAGGAATTGATCTCATTCAATTGGCATGCCCTCTACTATGTAGTTGTTATGTCAAAGGTCATGCCATGTATAGACTTGTTTTGAGGCCTCTTCTTCAAGGGAATAATTATAGATGGAAGTTACTTGTATTACACTATCAATAACATAGTCATCACGTACTTTTTTTGGGAAGTATTCATGAGGTATTTGAGTCTCCCTATCCCAAACATTACATTTGACTTGCATACTGTAGTCACCTATAAGAAATCCAAAAATGTGGAGTGATCACTAACAAGGTGTCTTCTCAAAGGGGAAATGTTTACTATAAAATAACACATTAAGAATGTTATCCCCATCACTCGATTTAGAATGGGGATTCACATAGACATGGCACTATTGAATTAACTCTTCAACCAAAGGAACATCCACTTTATGCATCTAGAATAGGTTTCCCTACTAGACCTTCTCAGTACTTTAAAGTGCACCTATGCATTGGGGAATGCTATAGTTCTTTCCTATAGGAACAAATTCTATACAAAGATAATGGGCCACATGGGGGAAAATTTTATATGATGTATTACCTATTATATGTAGTCATGGGAATAATATATAGGCATAATGGAGTTATATGGAGTCTCAACTTATATGTTATCAAGAATCTAATATGTGACTATTATAATTTCATTCACATATACTCATATGTCAAGAAAATCACCATAATTTCAAAGGACCTCTACCCTTGGGTCTAGATGGCCCTTCATGGTCAACCTTTGGCTAGCATTTCACCAAGTATTGACAAAAAACTTACCAATTTGGTGGACTAATGGATCTACCCTGATTACACCATTATCATGGTTATTGTTCACAAAGTTGGTCCTCTTCAACTTCCCAAGTATGTTCCTGATAAGGTGGATAAGCAAGAGATTGCCTTCTAGATATGTAATGGTACAGATGAGGAGACAAAAAATAATAAGAAAGATATCTTCCATGAATCCCATATCACTATTGGGAGGATATAATACACCATCAAGAGGTAATTCAAGGAAGCTATAAATGTGAGGAGAGCATATGCATTAGACACTCTCCCCAATAAGGATTGGGATGTCCATGAAAAAGTCTAGTAAAATATCCACACCCTTGGCCTTTCATATAAACATGAGCCTTTTGATCATGACTTCCTATTTATTAATGATAATGATGATGAGGAAGTAAAGGAAAGAGAAATGATAATGGGCTTGAGTGAAAACCTGTTGAGGGTAATATAAGTTGACCCTTCCCTCAAACTCCACCAGGAAAAATTTAGGATCCCACCACCAAAAATATGGAGATCCTTTGACTTCTCAAGAGGTAGGCCCTACAAATAGGTAGTGGACCAAGGACAAGATCCTCAACATCCATTTGATGTTTAGGACCAACAAAAAGAGTAATAAAAACTATCAAGTGAAGTAATTAACTTAATGAATAAATACCCACTACTGCACAAGAGGAAGACGAACAAACTCCTCTAGTTCAAGCTTCAATTATTGAACTAAATAATGTTAAGTAGGAGCTAGTAGAGGAGCTAAATCAAGAAAATGATAGCATAAATAGGGAAGATATGGGGATAGTTTACTTGGATTCTTCTGATGAATAAAAAATGATGGCTTTAATATCCTTGACATCCAACATGACTACCCCTCCTCTTCCCCAAAATGTGACTGCTCCATAAGGTGGGAGAACAACATAATGTTATTAGAGGAAACTAAAGGGGGATAAACCTCACACCCCATCCATAAAAGCACTAAAGGAGACATAACTTAATTGGAAGTTGATCTAAGTTAAGAGGTGGATGAAGAGGAACTATAACAAGCCAAGGTCTTGAGCTTACAAGTAGTGAAATTAAAAGTACCTCTCACTGATGATTTATCTAGTAAGGGTGTCTTTTCACTGTGCCTTTAGAGCTTTTTATTTTAATGACTTTACCTATAGATTCATCAACTTGATCCAATTATTTTTACTTTTATTCTTGTATAGTCATTGTTATTTGGTCTTATTTTTATGCACCCAACCTCTACTCTTCTAGTTACTGCCTCTACTTATTTAGCCTCCATTCATTTAACCATAGCATTTTCCACCCTAACCATCAACCAAATCATCACCTAAATTGTTTCTTCCTCTACCCAATTGGGTTTACTTATACCTTATTCAACACCATTATCAACCACAATAGTAGTGACAACCAAAAGGGTTCCCAAAAGTCAACTAGTCTATGTTGTGTACCCAATTCCATAATTTTGGAACATAGACTAGTCCAAAATTATTTGGCCCTCAATGCCCAAAACTTCACCTAAACTTGAGCTCTAACCTAAAGAGCATGCATAGGTAAAATCTCAACCATCAAATCCTTTAAATATCTCTCTTTTGAATTATGCTAAGGATTTAAGAGCTTTGGCCTCTAAGAGGACCAATCTAAAGATTATCGAGCTTCCCATGGTAATTTCACTATTTGACAAGGCTACATTCTCAATCCAGAGGGTTAGAAAGAGAAAGATCGAGAAAAGTTTTGGAAGAGGGTTGATTTTGGAGGAAAGGGAAGAAGTTTATTCCATTTCAAAGAGGTAAAACATGAATAAGGGTTAGTAACCTTGAGGACCTCAAGTATTATATGGAGTCCCATACTAAGGCAGTCATAGCTATGAATGAGGGAACAAATCTAACCATACAAGAGTTGGAAGAAGAGTTATAAAATCTCAAAGAGCAGAAACAAGTGATATGAGTTCCCCCTAGTATAGAACATGATGTGAAAAATGAGGTGGTTAGAATATATTATATTTTGGATTTAATTCATTTTTAAGAGTCAATTTAGCTCTGCATGTGAATTCAATAACAAAATTATTTAATATCCTTAGAGAAGACAAGAATAAATTTAATTTCTTAGTATTGTACACCCTTAATAAGGCATTTAATGACCTAGACTTGATGACCCCTTTGGAGGTAGCTAATACATTAAAATTAAATCCCATCAAAACATAAGAGGCATAGTATTGGGTGTCATATTGTGAATCTCTTGTAAATAATCTTACAAAACAAGAAAAACAAGCAACATAAATTTTGACTGAGATTGAATTAACTAGAGTCTAGAATAATAAAGGGAAGCTGGTAGCTCAAGCCACTTTTGATCAAATGATTCAACAAGTCTCATATGGTTTCAAATCAAGTTTACAAGGACTATGCTTGGAAGATATTGAATCCAAGTTGAGCATAACAAAGAGAAAGATAACATAGGTAGAAATCTTTTGGGTTGGATTTCTAGCCGCTAAAATAGAACATACAAGACTAATGGAACAAACTGGTAGGGTGATAAGACCCCATCTTATTTAAATGAAAGTTATTCATTCTCAACATGCTAAGGAATATGAATATCACTAAGATTTGGATGTAAATAATAAATCAATGCCAGTACCACTTTCTAATTTTGTTCTTTAGACCCCACCTACTGTGCCAAAAACAACACTACCATAAAATACAACCCCTTCTAGTTAAATAGCTACATCAATGCCACTTCATAGCTTAGTTCTAATATAAAATCAAGTTCAATCAACAAGTTCATCACCAAGTACAACTCCAATCACCATTTCTATAACAATAAACATAATGGTCTTTATAACAATAGTTTTGAGAAATATTAAGCAAGAGCTATTTTAGCCTAAAGATAAAGGCTATTTTTATACAATTTTGCATGTAATATTTACAAGTAAATATTTAAGTCATAGTTGTGTCTATATTGTAATTAACTAAATCATTTTTGTTAACATGTACACGTTTCATGTTTGAAATATCTATAAGTTATGAGATTTAATTGAGACTTATGATTTATTCATTTAGGATGTAATCAAAAGTTTTATAAACTTGGAGGATGAGGTGACCCCTTCCTCAAGTTATTTATATACATGTAGAACCCTCTTTTCAAAGGGTATAATTTTTTGGATGAAAATAAAAGAGATAAAGATATTGATAGTCATGTAACTATGTTTGTTCTTTCTTCTTCCCTCTCTATATTAATGAATTCAACATTTATTTATGGGTATTGATTCAATAATTATGAATTATGTTAATGCTACAGATGAATCTAATTGTTTCAATTAATGAATATTACTCTTATATGTGCAAAACCAATTAAATATTGATAGGTTTCATTAATTTAAATAATTAGTAAAAGTTAAATTGATAATCCAAGGTATGTAGAAGTATCTCTCTTGATATAGTCTTCTAGGTGTGAGCCATAACTACCCTAGACAACTTTCTAGTATAAACTATAATCTATTAGACAAGGGTGTGTAATAGTAGCCCTAATAAGAGAAATATTTAGTTGATATCATTGAGCATCTTATATATTTTTATCCCATACTAATAATTGTGTTTGTTCATGAGTGTGCAATAGTTGCAAATAAAAAACACTAGTCTTGGAGATATTTATCCACCAAAGAAATATCCTTAGAAGTTACCATTCAAGAACACAAACTTATTTTATGCCTTACCCTTATTTCCATTTTTTGAGTTTATTTGAGATCTTCCCACCATAGAATAATTTTCCACCCATATAATTCACTTATTAACTAATTTATATTAGATTCCATGTGTCCATCCATAAAACTTAGTTAAACAACCCACAGGCTCAACCTATTATTCCAACACCTAGTTGTTTAAACCACACATGTATAACTCATGCCCCAGAGTGGAAAATTATTCTATATAGATCTAAAAACATTCAAGGAAACCTCATTTAAATCTTTTGAGGTGTATAAAAAACCCACATCAATAAAAAAAAGTTGGCACTATAAGAAGGGTACACTTACGTGTTTTCCCAATAAATAAGGGTTAGCCATTATAGAGACACCAGATAGATTAACAAGGTCTATACCTCAAGATAACCTTTTAGTTTCACCACTATCAAATATTAAGATGCCTATATCAATACATGTCATCCCTGAGATACATCGAGCTAGGACACCTTCTCTAGTAAGAAATGCCCACTTATAAATATTCCTATGGCTCAACCTTGGTTGCTCAGATCCACCATTACCATCCTTGGGGACCAACATGATATACCAAGGAATATAAAAAATTATTTTCCTACCTTTTCCCCCTCAAGTGGGAGGATGGGATAAGAACACATCAAATATTTCAAGGCCTCTCTGAGGTTAATGAATGTCATCCATGAGGATTTTGCATGCAAGAATTTTCCATTTACTTTGTAAGATTATTATTATGATTGGTATCTCATTTTTCATGAAAATAATATCACCTCATTGGATGAGTGAAAAAATACATTCCTTGCACAATTTGGACATGTGACTAATCCAAACATGGTATATCAACTCTTTACTAGCATGAAGAGGTAACCTAACAAGTTAATATGAGCCTTCAATGTAAGATTCCATAATATGTACACTTTATTGAATGGTGTGTATAAGCCAAACATGAATTTGATGCTTGAGATATACAAGAATGCCCTATATCTTATTACTATAGTGTTCTTATGAAGAGATACCACTGCTAATACTCTAGCTTTGGCATTCCAAGAAGCTATCAGTATCAAAAAGTACTCAATCCATAGATTATTCCTCACAATTAAAGGAGACAAACATTTAATAATGGACTCCCATATTTGAATACAATTCCACATGCTAATCAGAATACCTCCACATTTAATCAAAAATGATTGTACACTTTGCCTCTTATGACATAGAAAATAATGAATCAAAATTATGATTTATTGAATAATCAGGTATAAAGGAATAGCCACCATTAGAATCAACATTAGGATTACACCAATATAGAATTCACTCAAGTTTATGAATCTAACAAAGATGAATTATATTTTATACAAAGAATGGTCCAAAATCTAAACAACAATTTCTTGAATATACATAAAAGGAAGGGTAATACCATTAACCAAAATTTTGGTTTTCTAAGATATAACATGGTTCTCAATAGGCCCACCAATAATGTAGAAAAATAATAGTCTAATAAGATTCCATATATCAATATCATGGAGATGAATTTGACCAATTGGTGTAGGGTCTATAACATATCACATCATGGAGAATTGGATTGTATAGATTTCTATGCAGCCTTTTAAATCTTCCAGAGATAAATGATTAGACAAGATCAAATGATGAATCCTCCTAATATTCCTAATGAATATGTCCCTTCAAGTTTAGCTATGGTATTTGAAACATATGAATCTTCCTTTCCCAATGAATATGACAATATTCCATAAGATAATGCTGATGAAGTACAAGCATTCTAATAATTAAACAAAAATAATTATAACCTAAGGAATAGGCAACTTCTTACTAATTTTATTCCTCCCAATAATATAGTTATCCCTCTAAATCCCAAAGATGATAATAATCCTCATCCCCCTAAAGGTAATGTTCAACCTTGGTATATAGAGAGGAACAAAATAAAGGAGGATATAATATTGTTGAGGATATGAAGAAAAATAAGGCCAACATCACTCTTCATGAACTAACACAAAGCACAGAGTAGAAGGAGCTCTTATGGAAGTCCAAAATAAGTAAGTTTATTGTATAAAATTCCAATATATCCAACAAAAACATTATTTACAAAATCATGCCTAAGGTTCCCCCTTTTTATGATGATTTGGGTGTTTGGCAAGACTATACACAATTTTTTGGTAAATTCTAGATATTTAGTAATGGTAATGTCAAATTCCATTTATCAAAATCTTGGTTTAACACCAAATATATCTAAGAGGATTGTGCCATATCTAAATATAATAATAGTGCCTCTATTGGGAGAACTTAATGATGTAAGAATTGAGGCTGCCTTAGAACCTTGATAGTGAATATTCTTAAAAGATATGGATTATTGTTAAGTAGAGATTGGTAAAAAATAGATGGATATCTTTCTATAGGATTTTCACATATTTATATACCTTGGAGAGGCATTACAAACTAGATCATGATTGATCGAGAGCCAAGGATGAAACATCCTATTGAAAATTACAATACAATCAATGAAGAGATAAGTTATAATTATCCTAGTATTAGAATTTATACATTTACTATGAGTTATGAAGTACCAAAAGAAATTCAGGGCCATTCCTAATTATGGACCCTCTATTTCAATAGAGAAAGATCTAAGTAAGGATTAGGTGTCAGTATCAATATGGTCTATGTCTAAGGAAATAAATTGTTAGCAGCTTACAGGATCTAATTCTCATGTACCAACAATATAGAAGAGTACAAGGCCCTGATTATAGGATTATAGTTTTCTCTCAAGAATAATGTCAAAAAACTATTGGTATATAGAGACTCTAAAATTGTGATTAACTAGCTCAGAAAGAAATATCAATTCAAATTATCATAAATAAATAAATACAAGCATAAAACTTAGGATATAATTGAATCATTTAAATCTTTCAACATAGTATCTATCTCAAGAGAATAAAACCAAGACACCAATTAACTGGTCACTTTAATAACAAATTATCAAAAGTCCAAAGGTTTTCCATTGAATTGGTACCTTATCTTTGAGTACTAGACAATGTTCAAAATTTTCAAGTTTTTGATGATTACCAATAGATTGTTCTATTTTTAAAAAATTTAAGATAGTTCAAATCTCAAATAATTTATGATGAGGAAATAAACCATAAGTGACATGAATAATTGGATGAATTAATCTTAATTTGGGTCCTTCCTACGTTTATATGCTTATCCTAAATCTTAGTTATGTTTAAATTTATTTTTAAATTCATTTAATTCCTACCTTTATGAGGTGTCACTCACCTCCCTAATCCACTTGTTGGATTTATAGTTAATTAGATGTAAATCTTCCTCACTGACTTGGAACACACTTCCCTTCACTCTCTAAAAGAACAGGTCACAAGTGTTACACACATAGGAGGGTTGTAAGGTAATAATGGTATTCTTTGTAACTCCCATTCTCTTCCTCTAGATCTATAAAATAGCTCTTTCTCTCTTCTTGTCCTCACTAGAAAGTCATAACTCTCTCTTCTTATCTTGTCCTCTTGATTCAATCTTATACTTGTAGAGATTGTGGTTGCAAGCCTTATAATAAGATCACATGGGTTTTTATTAGATATGTTTAGTTTCCCACTTTAAAACCTTATCTAAACTTTTGGTTTGCACCTTGAGAGATAACTTAACTTCTTTCTTATTTTCATTTCTTCATTTTCAACATCATTGACAAACATTATTGGCATAAATCCTTTCATGGTGTTAGATCCATAGGTTTATTATGTTGATATTCTGAGTGTTTTCCATATATTTGAAGGGAAAAAGATAAGTTTGTTTCTTTATTATAACCTTAACCTATAGGTTGCTATAAAATCTTTTAGATGATTTGATTTTCCTCTATTTCTATTTTTTTCTTTTCTAAAGGATATATGTTCTACTCAAATTTATTTTGACCCCACTATCTTTGTTGTATTCTAATGACTTTATAACCTATTATTTATATTATTCCTTTGGTGTGGTCTTTGGTAAGCTGGTGTAATTATCCATGGTAAATATAGGTAACCTAATCTTTTTGTTTTTTCTTAAAAAAAACCTCTTATGTTAGGCACTTGGTATTTATCTTGGTAGTGGGTAGTTATTTTATGATAAATATATGATTATTTTTTATCTTCTATGTTTTTTTCATTCCTCTATATTCTTTTGTGAACTTGACATTTTATTATCATTACACATCCCTTCTTTGCAGTCTTGTTTGTGATTTCTTTTTCATGGTCTATGAGTTCACAATCATTGATCTTTGGTATCTTATTATGTTTTATTTTGATCAAATACAATAATTTATTAATAAAATCATTCAAATGTACCTCAATTCTACTTCTTTCCTTGGAGTTATTGTGTTCTCTTATTCAGAGTGCCAAACACTAGGGGGTGAGAAGGACACATAGAATAAGATGAAACATGCATGCAACTAACTGCACTTTTATTACTATTTTTTTACCATTGGAATTCTCCAATTAGACTCTTATTAAATCCTTTGAATTTATTTGTTCAAGTGTTAAACCTTTTTAACATAGGTGAGGTGATCTCGGTATCTCCATAATGCCTTAATTTTAGTCTTTATTATGATAGGCCAGAGTGGTAGTTTTCCCATAGTGGAAACTGAGCATTTATTCTCTTTCAGATATTTAAAAAACTAATAAAAATCATTATATGGTTTTTTAGTAAAATTATTTTCACATGTTTGGAA
Source organism: Torreya grandis (assembly GCA_037957365.1). Taxonomy (NCBI): domain Eukaryota; kingdom Viridiplantae; phylum Streptophyta; class Pinopsida; order Cupressales; family Taxaceae; genus Torreya; species Torreya grandis. Next base: position 2,216,099 of record JARHVA010002451.1, read on the forward strand.
ATTTTATTTGGTTCTAAATGACTCCTATTGTTGAACCTAAACACCTTTTGTTGGTACCTATGTTTAGCCTTCTGAGTTGGTGATATCATTATCCTTTTTTGCATCTTTTTCTTCCTATCACTTTAATCTTAAAAGCATTTTTTTGTATTGTATTTATTCTTACCACTTTATGCAAAAAATTTGTTGACCTACATTATCTCCTTTTAGCATGGAATTAGTTAAATTCCTTTTATGACACTTTGCTTTTAAAATATTTTATAAATTTGGAAACATTTTTCCATGCTTTGTCATTTATTTATCAAAAAAAAAAAAAAAAAAAAACTCTCATTTTCCTTTGTAAACAAGTGGTTTTATTTATATATAAGTAATTTCTTATATGCCACATTATATTTTGAATTATGTTTCTTGGGTTTTAAATCTAAAGTTGATAAGAATCTAACCTTTTTATTCTTAATATGGGTTTATTAAGTTTTGTCACATGACATTATAAAAAGGTTTTTTTTTATAATCTCACACATGATTTATTTTTTTATAAGATTAAGCCAAAACATTTAAATATTATTTCATCCTTATTGGTTTAAAGACTTTTAATTAAAACAACAAAAAAATGCTTTTCCAAAATAAAGCTTAATCAAATAACATTATATTTTTTTGGGTGTGAATTTACGTTTAAAATTTCATTAATATTAGGAAATTATTGGCTAAAAAGTTTATAGTTTTGTTGGCCTCTTTTTAAAGAACTTGTGGAATCACATATTTGGTGTTCAATTCACTTTTTTTACTTTTCTCCTTATCAAGCTCATATGGATTTTAAATTAGCATTTTTTTTAGCATTTACAAATGCTTTGGATCAAATCAATATTAAAAATGAAGTAATTTTTTTCTCTCAAACATGAAATTAAATGTCAAAGTAACACTATTATTACTTTGCAAAATTCTTTTATTACTCATGTGGAGTCTATGCAAAACTATATTGACACTCTAAATGATAAATTTTCATCTTTTACTAATGATAATAGTTATAATGATGATTAATCTCCTTATGTTTATAAAAAAACTAAAACTCATGTGCAAACTCCTACCAAACTTGGTTTAAAAATCATGCACTTTATGGGTTATGTAGGTTGTGGGCTTGTTAAGTGTGCAACGGGTATTATTGAACCTCTTTTACCTAAATCAAATGAAAAATATAAAGGACTTAGCTATAATGCTTCAAATTCTTGTAATAAAAATTTGACATCTTATTGTCCACCACATTATAAGACTTATAATGCAACTTATTTCAATTATACTGCTTCTAATACTCATGCTTTAGTTAAAAATGATAAACCTTATCCTCATTATGGAAAACATGAGCATCATATATATAAATATTAGAAATTACACCCATGCAAATATGATCATAAATCCATGTACAACACTTTGAATTTTTGGAAAACAACTAAATATCCTTCCTCTAAGGGTAAAACTTTTAGGATTCATAAAGAAAATGATGGATCTTCTAGAGACTTTGATATGTCTTATTGTGATAATTCTTATAATGCTTTATACATAATAAATTTTACAAGTGACATATATTCTTTGTCTCCATTTTGATTATCTAAATACATTTTTTGCATTCATTATTATTTCATAAGATATATGATTTAATTATATTAACTAACTTCTTTTTGTGTAGGTTTATGCACTTTATTATGGAAGTTGTCTTTGCTCAAATTTTATTAATTTCACATATACTTTTAGTATTTTACATATGTTCATTGTATTTTTTTGGTATTTTGGTGAATTAACTTGAAATATTGGTGTTAGCTTGTTTGTCTTGCAGGTTTTTGGATCATTTCTCCTTTTTGATGGTCTTTGTTTTGTTGTGGATCGACCACATTATCTAAAGAGGATTCTTGGAGATTATTCATGATTACACTTTCATCCTTGCAAATTTTGGTGACACATCTTCTTTATTCTCTAAACATTTAGAATTCTTGTTAAAGTAATTTTTTATTAAGGGGGATGAGTATTATGTAATTTCAACACCCTTATTCTTTACAAAGGTTTTCTCCACTTTTTTAACCCCAAATTTAAGTTTAAGGGGGAGTGTGGGAGAATTAATATTAATTTGAGTCCTTCCTAAGTTTATAGGCTTATCCTAAGTCTTAGTTATGTGTGCATTTATTTATAAATGTATTTTATTCCTGCCTTTATAAGGTGTCACTCACTACCCTAATCCTCTTGTTGGATTTATATTTACTTGCATGTAACTCTCCCTCCCCCACTTGGCACACACATCCATCCATGCTATAAGGGAATAGACCATACGTGAAACACATATAAGATTCTTGTTATGTAATAATGGGATTCATTGTAACTCCCATTCTCTTCTTATATCTCTATTAAATAACCCTTCCTCTTCTCTTGTCCTCACTATAAAGTCATAGCTCTCTCTTCTTCTCTTATGCTCTTGATTCAATCTTATACTTGTGGAGATTTTAGTTACAAGATTTATAATAAGATCACATGGATTTTTATCAAATATGTTTAGTTTCCCACTCTAAAATATTGTCTCAACTTATGGTTTTCACCTTGAGAGGTAACTTAGATTCTTTCTTATTTTCATTTCTACACTTTTAATGTTATTGATAAATGTTCTTGGCATATGTTAGGACCCATTTTTGAGAAGACTTGATCCCATGCCAGCTAGACCAACCTTGGCACATAGAGACCCTTGGAGTAAGTAAAGGACCCTTTTTGCATACCTTGGCACTAACTATATAGACTCCTAAAGTCCTCAAGCTGGCTAACCAATGGTTGTATAAAATCATGAATCTCAAGGCATACCTACCTAGTCTTGCACATGGTGGTTTGAGGCTTGATGATATAGAGATATTAGTAGAGTAGGTAGGTTTACAACCCCATATAATATATTGGTACCTATCACACACTCTAAGTGTCCTATATGGCATAATCGAGTCAACAAGATCTCAACTACACTGCTTTGGCATGTACCTATCTAGTTAGCAAGAAGAGTGGCCAGTGTCTTTATAAAGGACAAAACCCCTAACAAAAAAAGGAGGGAATTATCAATGGAGTTATAGAAAATTCAAGAGTGATAGAGGGATTAAATATTTAACACTAAAGTAGTGGATATAATCCATGCTCATTTGTGAGCCTCTAGTACTAGTAAGAATATAATTGAGTAGAAAAGGTTGCTACTAGTTATTATAATGAATACTAGATGATAATGGATGACTATTAGTTTCTAAGTGTAATATATATTATTGCATTATATTGGTTAAGTTATGTTCTCCCCCATGAAGAATTTTGACAAATTGGGACTCAACCCTATAGTAAGTGGTGCCTTGTGCTACTTAGACCTTTTACCCATTATGAAGGCCCTTGCACTAGACCCAACACCAAAAGGTGAGCTTATGATGAATGCACATCCCCATGTCTATCCCCATTTGTTTAAGCATGCAATGCTGAACCTATCATTTTGAGCCTCTATGCCAAAGACCTAGTGAACCTCTTAAACCATTACACCCTACATAACCTTTGGCTACACCATGATGTAACTAGCTTAATACAAACTTACCCCCCTCACTATTTTGCTTTAGGTGAGTACATAAGGCTCATGCCTTACGTAAAACTAATGCCAACACATTGGTGTGTTTAAATGTTGTGCACCATACCTTGCTCCCCTTTCACCTAACTCCCATAGCCATAGAAATGCTTGATAACTAGAGTTATACACATGATCGAGCAACATGCCTACTTAAATGAACACTTAACTATAACATTTTGGTTCCATTGCCAAGACATGTTGAATTTTATTACTAAGATGTTACAATAGAGTAATTCTCTAAGTATCACTTTAGAATGTTGAGTGCTAGCTAAATCAAGTTGAAGATTTATTTACATAGAAGAATCCCACGTGTGAAGGATAGAAGCTATACAAATGGGTTTAGACTTATCTATACGACCCATTGTATGAAGTATTATTCTATGAGCTACCTGAGCATGTATATAAATGGTTGGATGCATATGTTGATACTAGATGAAGAAGTTATGGATAACACCTTGATTGGACCTTAAAGTGCATAAAGAGTCTATAAAGACTGGATGAAGTGTGGACATGCACTATAGACAAGTGGTGGGATAGTGCTTTGAATAGCTACATGTTGGAGTTTATAATGTCAACCTTTTTGTGCCCAGAAGAAGCAAAGTATGAGTTTCTTTGAGAACCAAGGGGCATGTTCATCAGAGGACTCCACATTAAGTTAAATAAGCTCATGGTTAATACAAGATAAAGACCATGAGGATGGAAGGATATAAATTAGTTGTGTATATGGGTAAGTATGAGGAGGAGAAGGGAAAGTGTAGAAAAGGTGCCATAGAAGAAGAACATCAACTTGATACCCAAGAGCTCTAGAGGTTGGACTATAGTAAGCATAGATGAAATATAATAGAAGACCTAGAACTTAGAAGTGATAAGAGGAATTTTAGTGAGAAAGAAGAGCATGGGGAAGGATATTTTGAAAGACCACAATGTGCTGAGATGGAGGAATAAACAAATGGTTATATTCTATAGATAGGTGTGGATGTAGTGAGTCCCTATGAGATAAGGTGCCTAAGGATCTACTAGAGGTACCTACCCCATTTAAACTTAAAATGTAAGCCCATACACTAGATTCCCACTTTGAAAATAAAATAAAGGTAACTCAACCTGTTACCCTAATAGAATGTGATTAGATAAAGATTTTGGATCATGGATTTGTGATTGAACAAGTGATCCCATATGAGGAGCTAAGTAATGATATGAATAACCACGAAGGTGGTAGTCTAACTACCCTAAACATAAGTTAAAATATTCTTGTGCAAGGAATGTCAACCATACGAACTAGGCAATAGCCTATAGGAAGTGGTACAATGCCACTGATGGGTGGAACTACAACATCAATCTCTACATCACAACCTAATTGATTAGATTTAATGCTTAACCCTACTAGTGAGGGCATTGGAGGACTACCCCCTGCATAGACACATGGAGGTTAGGCACTATAAAATATCATGCCATCACCATATTAGATATAATATGAGATGGCCATGCATCTACTTGAGTATTGTAGAGTTGAAAATACCATAGAACATGTGCTAAAATGTGAGTTGAAATGGCACACTCAGGGCATTACTTAGCCAAAATTCAAGGCAACATAGTTCATGACAACCCTATTAAATCATGCTCATACTTGGTATCATAAGTTTGATCTAAAATAGGATATGGTTGACTATGATGTGTTAAAGGAAGCATTCCTAAAGGAATTTGACATTATTGAGTTTAAATAATAGAGCATCATGGCACTTAATGAGATCTATCAAGGGTTGACCGAAAGCATGTGCTTATACGATGCATAGTTCAAGACTCTTCTCTCTAAACTTCCTTATGATATCCACCCTAGTGCCATTCTAAAGGGTATTATCCATGAAGACCTTCATAGAACCCCATGAAACACTTGAAGCCATGATCTAGGTTAAGGTAGTAGGATGCACTGACACTAGGATTAGTCCCTTTTTAGAAGCACATATTGTGTTCACGGCTTCTTAGTTATAAAAGCTTACTATTAGATAGGCACATGAATCTCATAGTGGGATATGATGTACCAACTATGAAATAGAAGGGCACAAAAAGAATAACTACTTACATAAGAATTTTTACACAATACTCCCCAAATGTGAGGCTTGCCATAGAGCACATGACTTCTAAAATTATCCCCTATTACAACATGATAGCCAAGTAAATACTATAGTTTACTACAAGATGTGTGATGCCTACATACACATGATAGTGGACTCTAGATTCATCAATGAGATGTGACAAAACATGGAAAGAGGCACAAGGTAAACTATGACTTTAGGTGGTGGCCAAATAGGCTAAAGGAATGAGGGTTATGGCTAGAACAACATGGGTTATGACAACCAAAGAGGAGTGCATGGCTAAGGAGGTGGAGGAGGGGGAGGGAGATTCCCACCATGATCTTATTATAAGTGTGGGTTTATTGAGAATTATTATCATGACTAATGAAAAAACCTAATATGTGGGTATTATTGAGGCCCACATGCAGTTAAAGACTACCTATATCTCTATAAGAAGTTGATGCAGGGTCAACCTAGTGTAGATAGAGAAGTTGTTATGGTGTGACATGAGTCTAAAGAAGGGAGATAGGCCCCCAAGCCAAAAAATACTCCCAAAGGGCCTCCAAAGGTGTAGATCATGATGTAGAGTGGGTAAACCACTCAACCAATCACTATACCAACCAAGACATGTGATTAGAATATGGTGAGTCAAGTCACACTAAGTGCATGATATGACCAGAGCCAAGAGCAGTGCTATATCCTGATTCTTCACACTAAAAGGACATCTTACAATAAGTGATGATCATGATACAAGACCTATAGGGTGAGCCCCAATTGGCTAGAGACTTAGAGGCATATGCCACCATGATGTGTAAAAGGCAAGACTAATAGGAGGGTGAAGTCTAGGAGTTAGGGTGGTGATTCCTCTTTTAGGTGACCAAATGTCACCTTACATTGAAAGTGCTAACCTTGAGGATTATGTCAACCACATTTATAACATTACAACACAAAGAACTGACACTCTCAATCCCAGTGAGCAAGGGGTGTTCACTTGGGAAGATGGCCAATCAAGCTCAGATATAATAGATGTAGCTTGTGAATTTTGGGATAAAAAATCTTATGAGGTCATTGGGTGCAGATGCCACCTAGTGTGCAAAGCTAGATCTGAATTATTTAACATAAGCTTGGTAAGAATTTCATGGCCCTAGAAGAAGTTGACTCCTTGTGACAAGGAGATAAGAAAGAGAGTGATTCAGATCAATAAGGGAAAGCTCATAGCACTCCCTAATTATGAAGGAATCTAGCCTATTAAGAAGTATGTATAAGATATTGAGGCTTGCATCCCAAAATAAATTGACTAGTTAGGCATTTTGGTGTATACATTGAAAAGTACTACCATGCATAGGTGACCCACACAAAAACATGGCTTACACACTATTGATGCTTTTAATTATACCATAGGTACTCTTAGTGTTGAATAACACTTCTCATTTTAGGATTTTGAGAATCCATGGCATGAGTTACAGTTTGTGACTATTCAGTGATTTTTTGTGGTGGAATAGAAGCAAAGTATGAAAACTATCCACAATATTTATTTGATTTACTGGTTGGGAGCCACTAGGGTCTATACTATTTGAATACTTAATAATTATAAGGATCTGGTAGTCAAACTAAGTGATTATTAATAATGACCTTTAAGCTAGAGTGAATCTTGATAAAAATAAGAAAAAAAAGGAAGGGTAAAGAAGAAAGAAATGTGATTGCAAGTTTTAATATCAAGTATTATTAAAAAATTCCAATTACTTTGAGCACATTTGAACCAATTTATGTTATAAAACAACATAAACTCAAATTATATCACAAATCAAGATAAATTCAAAGGAAAAATATGAATCATAAGTAAGAACCAAATTTACTTTAAAGGTTTGCTATTATGATCTAGATAACATAAGTACATCCAAATACAAACCAAATAAAATGAAGTATATTTGATATCTATACCGTCAATTTAGAATTTAGCATAAATTAAAAACCCTATGACAAAGAATGTAACTCAAACAATAATAATCATTCAAATTCAAGATAACTCCCTGCAATTAAGAGATAACACAGACATTTAATAAAAATGATTAGACAATCTTTTTAGAATTCCTTATTTGTATTAAATGCTCCTGGTATCAATTTCTCAAAAACTCTTCCTTTATAAATGGTAACCATCTACTTATTTATAGGAAACATAGGTAGTTAATCGGTTAACTTTCAAAAATATCTAGATGTGGATAAGGACAACTGTCCTTGATATAAAACCATATATGACAAAAAACATGCCAACTTGAGAAGAAAGAGTATATACTAACATACTAGCATATATTTTAAAATAATAATATTCATTTAAGAATTCCATTTATGGGTCCTTTAAATTAACCATGTCTAAAAAATTCCTTCACCTTGGTGTATTGCTCCTTGATAATCTCAAAAGCCACTAAAAGCTTCATTAGACAATCCCCTTCTTTATCCATTAACTTGTCAAATTCACTATTTGTCCAAGATACAAGTTACTTGACACACTGTACTTTTTTAATTTGCTTCTCTACAAAAGTAATGGTATCAGGGGTCTTCTGGTTATCCTTAACTAAATGACCTTAGCTATTTATGATGCCCTAGATGTGGGTATCAACCCTTTGCTTGAATTATTTATCATCAATCAAGCCTAAAGTAGTGGTTTGAGAAGGGTTATTTAATAGATTCCCTAGAAGTTTCTCAATCTAGTTTACCAAATATGTGTCTCTCTTGTTAAATTCCTTAACATAACTACTCTAGGTGATCAAATATTATTGTTTATCTATCTAAACTACCATGAGGATGTCTAGATGTCTGAGTTTGATAATCCTAAAGTTCAAGGCCTACTTTATCTTATGCACCTTGATGAGCTCCTCCATCTGAGCTTTTTGAGAATTATTCTATCGGATGATTAAGGTTTGTGCCATCTCAACTTGATGGTGTAAAGCACTCAATCTAGACTTAATGCTTTTCAAATTCTCAAATGCACTCATCAAGGATTTATTTAGCATTTACAATATATTTTTAGGAATTGTTAAGAAGACCTGAGATTCCAAATCTTGATTTTCTTTTTCCAAGTTGAGGATCCTCAATTTCAATCCTTGAACTCTATCTAAGGCCATTGTTGATCAAGCTAGTACCACACTAGCTACATCCTCTTGAAAAATAGGATGCTCCCCTGCTACTTGTCCTAGAATAGGAGTTAAGCCTATAAATGGCTCCAACTTTTGCAAGCTGAACTCCTCATTACCAACAATGACTTTCTTAGTCACTACTCTTTCAAGATTTGATGTCTCTAGATTAAATTAGACCCGAGGATAAAGTTTTTTCACCTATGGTTATTCATGAATCTCTACATTTGAACTCCCAAAGGCTCCTAGGGTACCAACCCATTGGCTTTCCTTATTGTGAATAATCTAGATGCTTCTCTCTACTTGTTTGTTCAACATCTAGAATCCATGGTTTGACATTATCTTGAACACCTATGTCCACTCAAGTCAGAGCCAGTGAAGGAAAAAGAGATGGGATTTTTTGTAATTTCCCATTAAAAAACCAATCGAGAATGGTTGGTCCATGAAAAGGATTATCATTACTAAAGAGGTTTATTTCACTAGTGGGGTGAGTGAAAGCTAACCTAGGCCTCTTTCTTGAAGCCAAAGAAACTAAGGCTAATTCTACCTATCTATTTCCACTACTCAATAGAACCAATTCTTTGCCTGCTTCCTCATATGGATCTTCTTCCTTATCCAAACCATAATTAGCCATGATGTTAATAAGGGAACTCTACACTATTTCTCCAATTTCCAAAGTAATTAAGCTGATATCTTCTACTGGGGGAGAAGGCCTTTGTTGGGATGCCTAAATTTGGAGGCTTTCAATAGGTCTTTACTCAATCTTGGACTCCTCACTTTTATCTTTACCTTTTCCTTGTACATCCTCAAGTTTCTCAATCTAAGGTGACTTTTTCAATTCTCTCTACTAAGGCTCAAAAGATTATACCTTAATAGGTGCTTCTTGATGTGTAGTCCTAGATGGGCTTGGTAACAAGTGATACTGTAAAGGATGTAACTACCATATTTCTCTTGAAGGCTTATTATCCCTAATCAACCTATGTTCTAAGGTTATTCTTTAGTTTTTAACCCTAGATAGGACTTCTTCAAATCTCTTTTCCCTTGTGTAAATACCATACCCCACACCTGATTGATGCTTGTACTCAATCTTTGAGACCTTCCTATCTTGAATATGGTTAGACACCCTGTAATTGGGGTCCCACATCTTAAGATCATCTAATTAGAAATCAAAAGAGTTTCTATGTACCACCATGATCTCTAATTAATTCCAATCTTTGATTATAATTATACCAATGTTGAGTGTGAAGTGATGAACTTGAGCCTTTTTAATCTTCTTGCAATGCCAATCTATGCCCTAAATGATTTGATAAGTAATTTATTACTTTGTAAGTTTATTAGGAACATATATAGGTAGTCTATATGGCTAGACCATGATTCCTTCTATCCTTATTATAGTACAATCTTGATAGAACCACACATCTCCCATGGTCTCCACTTATTTTTTGATTAGAGGATGAAGTCTACGCATAAGAATACAAGTGATTATATCAAAAATGACTAGGAAGAACCATCACATATGAATTTCATATGATTCTTGTATTTGAAAATATGTAGTTTGGAATAATGATGGAAAATGGTAGTCCTACCATCAGGGAACCAATTTTGGATGCCAAAGAAATTAATAGAGGTAAGAAGTGAGTCTAAGAGGTAAGACATCATAAAGAAATGTTTGGAGGTATTTCTCTTGATGGTTGTAAACTATTTGGCCAAGAAGAAACTTATCAAGTCTCCAATGGGAGGGGTTAGGTTCTATTCCAACATGAAATAGACATAAGACACCTAGAACTTACTCACATAAGTTGTAGAAAAGGCACCAAATGCCCTATTCAATAAGGTCATAACTACCCTAACACCTTCCCTGAATTGGGTAATATGAATCTCACCATTAGGGGTCCTAAAAACATGGGAACCTTGGATTAACCAAGGTGAATAAACTTAATCTAGGTTTTGGGAATTTGTCCATTCTCTTAAGGAAGGAAGATCAACATGAGGTAAAGGGAGCTTGTAAGAAGTCTCAAAGGACATGGGAGCTATGCATGTAGCTTTGCTAACATTTTCTTCATGAATAATCCATTCTCCATCTACTCTACAGTCAATGAAAATAGGAACAAGAACGTCGATTTAATGCATTACCTCTAGTTTAGTAGTTATGTGATGAAGGCCTACCATTAGAATTGATACAAAATCCTTGTATCTTTGGTACACTGAAGCATTCCTATTTTCTTCATGAGAAATTAATTGAAACTCTTCGACAAAGAAGAATAATTTAGACCAATTCCTTATTCCTTATACATTCAATGCTATTGAATCTAACTTTGTGTCTCTAAAGACCCTTCCTTCACCATTTAAACTTAGATAAATCTCTACTTTAATCTTCATCTATTGCCAACCCACTACCATTAATAACAATGTATTATAAGTGCAAAACTATCAAAGTTCTCACCAAGGCACCTACTCTGAATTCAATTCACCATTATCTCAAGTGTCACCTAATCAATTTGAATTGATTCTAGCCTTATTTATGGAGGGTTTAGGGTTTTTTTTTTACTTTAATGACCAAAACATCCAACTTTGATCTCAAACATACCTTAGATATGATGAAACCTTTCCTATCATCTCTCTTATGTTTTTCAATCATGAAATATCTTTAATTTAGATCCTCCATACCTACATGAAGCTTATGTGTTAGGGTTCAATGCCTTTCATGGTAATTTTCATAAATGCCATTTGAAGAGTGACCATTGGTTTTCAAAATTTGCTTTTATTTTGCTTTGAAAAGCCAAATCTATGTCCTTGCATTTCATTGATTCTTGATCTTTGAGAACATTAATTATGCCATCTTTCAAGCTTTTGAGGCCTTTGAAAAGTGTTTAATTATCTCACACCATTGGATCAAATCTAGCAAGCAAGTGACCACCATTATATTCTTTAAGAGATCTTGAGGTTTCTATGTTGATGCATACTATTGGATCAAATCTAGTGAGCAAGTGATCACCATTGGATCCTACAAGAAGCTTACCCTTTTAATCAGTAAAAAAACTTAGGCCAAGATTTTATGTCTCAATATTGTCTTTGTGAGAAACCCAAGAATCTCTTAAAAGGGCTTTAAAAATACCCCCTTTGATTAGGCTTAAAAAATTATCTAAGTTAAATTTGATGGGTTTGGTCTTGTCAAATACGTCCTTGCAGACTTCAAATGATGGGGGCAAACTAGTTAATTTTAAGACAATAAAATATCTCTATTTCAATTTAAATTTGACAAGTTTGTCCCATCAAATACATCCTCATAGATGTCAAATGATGGGGGTGAAGCTGTCAATTTTAAAATAATGAAATTTATTGATTTTATAACTAAATGCCATGTGTAAAACCATTGGGTGATCTCAAAGTTATGGGTATTGTCTAATTTAAATTTTATGGGTTTGATATTTTCAAATAATTACTCATAGATGTCAAATGATAGGGGCAAACCTATCAAATTTAAGATAATAAAATCTTTCTTTCACACCATTTGATTAAAAACCTTTGATCAAGTGATTGATGTTGGATCTTTACTGGGGCCTGAATCATTAACTGTATGCCTTTTCAAAAGACTTCGAGCTTGATTCACCATTGGATCAAATATAATGAACACGTCAAAAGAATTATATGTACAAAATCTCACGAAATTTAAGCTAAAACTTGATTATACATAAAATTTCTCACTAGACTTTACTATGAACATTTAAATTTAAATCACTAGGGTTTATTGTTTGAGAACCTTGACTTCTTTCATGGAACCTAAAATTAATAACCTTCAATATGATTTTTAGCAACATCAAAACGTGATCAAACAATATTTCACACCTATTCTAGGGTATAAAAGTTTGAGAAACAATCACATGGGTCCCCTTTCCAAAAGAAAAGATGTGGGGTGTTGGTCTCAACAAATGGTGACTCATAAGGGCAACATTGTAATATGTTGGGAGATAGAGCTCTAGTTTAAACTTGTACATGAATTTTATATCCCTTTTTGGACATATACTCTCTTCTAAATAAACTTTTGGTTTGAAATAAGTTCCTTATATATAAAATTTAAACTTAGATATTAAAACATAAATATGTAGTGTGTGCTTTGATTCCACTTACTATTTGCCATGAATTTTAAAAAGCAACATCTAGGTTCATATCCTTTTGGTCCATTACACTTTGAGTTCTTTTAGATATTATTTAAGCATAATAAATCTTAATTTATGGGAGGCTTGGGCATTGCTCTGCTATTAGCCAGACATTTATAGCCTTTACAGAGATACCTTTGGTTCCACTCAAGTTCTTGTTCCATTGCTAGCCAAGTGTCCATAGCCTTCGTGGAGATTACTTGAATCAACTTTGCTTCTATTTTTATAGATTTTGTAATGAGCTCTCTCTCTTTTTTTTTTACATTTTCTAGGTCCTTTTGCAAAGGTTGGAAACCAATACAACCTAGTTTTAAGGATTTGGTTAACTGTTCTGGCATTAGGATACTCTCCCATTTAATTGAAACTTTAGTTCAAGACACAGATATGTTTTAAGTGTAATAATGAATATGAGTTAATAAACTGAATTCACATTGTATATATATATGATTCTTCTTAAAACCAAGTTCTGATGTAAAATAAGGTTTAAATCCTTATAGGACAATAAATTACTATACCAATTTATAACAATATCCCTAGTTGCTTCATGCTACTTCATTTCCAGCCATGGTCACCTTTGTAGGATTTATATCCATACTTTTGAGCAATTCCAAACCAAATAAATAATAATAACATGAGACTTCATCACAACCAAGGAACACCAACAAGCAAGAAGAAGAGGAAAAAAATGCAATCAAAATAAATATACACAAACCCAACAAGGAAGAAAAAACAAAACAAGAAAGAGAACTAACTAGCCTACCTATTCTAATTTTAGTAATCTTACACATTTATTACATGAAAACCTTTGGTGGGGCAACAACAAAGTAATGTTTGAGATATTTTCCATTAGTAGATAATGCAAACTCTACTCCTTGGATATTTTTCAACCTAAAAGTAATTTTGCCCAAGATTTCTACAATTTGGTAAGGACCAATATTAAAGGAGTGAATTTACCATGTTTACCTTTGGGTTTTGATGCCTTGACCCAAAGAAAGCCCAAATCTCCCTATCTAAATACCTTCACTTTGGATCTCTTTTCAAACCATCTTTTCATGGTTGATTAGTATCTACTAAAGTCTATAAATGATTTTTCTTGGGCATCTTCCATTTGAATAATGTCTAACAACTAAGAATTAGCAAGTTCTTGACTTCTTCGATATTCTTGCATGAATTTGAATGTAGGTAACTTCAAAGTGATGGGAAATATTTTATCTTGACCATATACTAATAAAAAAGGTGAAGCTTTTAGAGATTTTTTGATCCTGATTTGATCTACCTATAATGCAAACTTAAGAAGTTTATGCCATGTTATAGGTTTATCTTTAGTAGATTTCTTGATAGATTTCATTAGATTTTTGTTTATGGATTTAGAAACACCATTTCCTTGAGGATATTGATTAGAAGAAAACTTGAGTGTAATTCCTTGGTCATAATCCCATTCCATCATTTCAATAGAAATGAATGTAAATCCATTATCACAAACTAGAGAAACTAGGTTTCCAAATCTAGTACATTTTCTTCTAAGAAATTGATCACTTCCTCTATTTTGCACTACTTAGTGGATAATGCTTTAGTCCACCTATTACAATAATCTGTAGTAGTTAGGACAAACTTATGACCTTCAAAATAATTGGAGTTTATTACTCTAAGAAAGTCTAATCCCCATTATGCAAAAGATTTATCTACCATTATAGGTTGTAAAGGCATGGTTGACTTTGGTTCCTTTGTGCTAAAGATCTAACATAAATGACACTCCCTCACATGCTTATAAGCATCTTTGAAGAGTGTGGGCCAATAATACCTAGCCCTGAGAATATTATGAACTGTGGTTCTTCCTGAAGAGTGTTCACTTCCTAATTTTTCATGAAAGGTAGTCATAATCTACGATGCTTCTTCCTTGGAGACACACCTCAAATAAATTATCTCAAAGTTTCTCTTATATAAGACTCCATTTTTGATGAGGTAATGAGTACTTTGAGACTTAAGGCTCTCTTTTGTTCTCTTATAAATCCTAGGGGACAAACACCATTGACATATAAATAGATAATAGAGTCATACCACTCATTAGGTTTAAAGTTTTTTTGATCTACTTGCATGATATAAAAATTTGGGTCAATACTAGCGATCATCTAAACTAGACCTTGACATTTCAATAATTTGGAAATTGTCATCTCTATATCATATTATTGTATAATTACCATCCATTTGCCTCTTCTTTATCCAAGCTCATTCTAACTCAACATAAGTTTTGTAGCTAGATCAGGTAATATAACATGTCCCTTTTTTCTAAGGAGGTAATGTCTGAACTTTCTTATTACTTTTAATAATGCATAATCTTGCTTATCAATCATAGAATAATTCACTTCTACATTTTTAAAGTTGGTGCTCATGAAAGCTATAGGATGATCATTCCCATCAACCTTTTGAGTTAACAATGCAGCCATAGTATGCTCAGAAGCAAATGAATATAGATAAAAATCCTTTGAAAAATTAGGACTTATGAGGACTGGAGCTTCAATAATTGAATTTTTTATTTTAGTGAAGGCCTTCTTGGATTCTTGATTCCAAGAAATTATAACATCTTTCGTAGGCATGTCATTCAAAGGTTTAACAATCTCAACAAAGCTTGAAATAAACTTCCTCATAAAATTATTCTTTCCAAAGAATGACTTAAGTTCTTTTTAGTTGTTGGGCAACCCAATTTTAGAAATGGCCTCTATTCTATTAGGATCCATAAAGATTCTATCTTTGGTAATGACATGTCCCAACAATTTTCCCTCAATGACACAAAATATGATTTTCTTGGGGTTAATAAATACACCATACCTCCTACATATATCAAATACTTATCTCAAATGTATGAAGTGATCTTCTCTATTTTTATAAAATACTATAAGTTCATGCATATATATGATGATACATTTTCCAAATAAACCTTGGAAATCATAGTCCATGGCCCTTTAAAATTTTTCCCCTACGTTAAATAATCCAAAAGGCATTCTCTTGTAAGCTATTTTCATCCTATCCTTTGGAGCAATAAGCACCTGGTTATACCTAGAAAATCCATCGAAAAAGGACATCATGGAAGATCCTAAAATAGTTTGGATAACTTGGTCTAGAGAAGGTAAAGGATAATTATCCTTTTCAGATGCTTTATTAAGATTTCTAAAATCTATGCACAATCTTATTTCTCCATTCTTTTTTCTAATTGGAACTAGGTTTGCCACCCAAGTGGAATGTCTAATAGGAAACACTATCCTTACATCCAACAACTTCTTGAATTCTTTAAAAATCATGGGTTTTAAAATAGGGTTGACTGGCCTTTTATTTTGTCTAAAAGGTTTTCAACCTTCTTGAAGAGGTATGGTATGAGTAATGACCCTCGAGTCTAATATTTTCAAATCTTCATAAGACCAAGTAATTACATCCTTGTATTTTATAATCAACTCTCTATATTTTCTATTTTCCATATTAGTGCAAGCATTCCGTATATTCACCATTTGGGGCTGATCATGTGAGCCAAGATTTTTTGCATGATAATCCTTACCATTTACCTTGGATTACTTAGGTACTTCAACTTTTTTTTCAAAATCAAATAGTCTTTCTAATGAAATCATCCCTTTAGGTATCTTATTATCACTTAATTGGATGATTTTACCATTAACTTCCTCCTCATGAGAAGTATCATCAATCTCATCAATAATGTGAGATTCAAAATCCCTAGAATTAGTTAAGAAATATATAATTTGTTGATCATCATTGAAAACTTGGAAATGATTTATATTATCAAGAACTGAAGGACAAGGTATTAGCTCAATACTAATGCTTTGAGAATCATGATTAGGCATGAGGTTAGCTATAGTAGAGGCCAAATCATAAATAGTTTTGTTTTCTTCTCTTGGAATAGCTAAGATGTTAAAAACATTTAAAGATTTGATCAAATCCCACACCCTAAACTTATGTCTCTTTAAGTAAGAAAATTTGCACTAGTACTTAATTTTCACTTGGTTAACCACAAGTTCAAAGTATCCATAGACAAGGAGTTCTTTAACTTTGTGTTTAATGGTAAACTACAATCCAAGTTTGAGAGCCTCATACTTAGCTAAATTATTGGTGCAAGGAAATTGCATCTTATAAGCTACATGGTATTGCTTTTCTAAAGGATTCATCAATACAATAATAGCTGCTAATCTTGATTTATACTTGGCACCATCAATGTATAACTTCCACCAACCACACATTTGAGAAAGACTCTCAGAAATTGGTTCTTTTATAATTTCTAAAGTGAAAACTCCCAAATTAGAATCCAAGAAATTTACCCTTTCGTTAACATCATTATATTCTATTATCATGTGTTTCATTTGAGGTTCCCTTTATACTCTTATTTGTTTTTTCACACCTTTCCAAGGAATCCATATGTGTGAAAAATTATTTTTACACTTAGCCATTTAAAGATTTAGTCCATTCTCTACTTAAAAGAAATCCATAAGTACTAGGCATTTATACCCCTTGGATATCAATGAATTACTGAACCCTTGGTATACTAGCCAACTATATATGCACATTTAATAATTCTCCTAAAACTTTAACTCTATATTTATCCAATTGAGTGACTAACCTATTAGATTTTATTGGAATTAACTTGAGTTGTTCACATATCCCAGTAGGCATAATGTTGGTTGAGGTTCCCAAATCTAAAATACAATTATGATTTTTTTTTTCCAAATATCCTAATTGTAAGTAAAAAAGGTGGGGATGTTGCTTTGATCATTTGTGTAATTACATTTACACTATCATTCTTAGGGGGTTTCCCACTTTTATTTAACAAAGATTCCAAGAGTAAATCTCTTTGTTCTATGATTTGAGTTAGCTTGAGCAGAGTGATATTAGCTTTAAACTTTTTCATATCTTCCATAATGGAGGATCAACAATTAACATTAACTTCAAAGAAATTCCTCTAGGAGGTTCATGATTATTATTTGATACAGTATCTGGAGGGGTCCCATAATTGTTAAGAGGGGTAGAGGTAGTCAATGGTTGTTTTTGTTCCCTATTTCGTAGAGGATATGTCTTCAAAAATTGTTGGAATGCTTGAATTTCCTCAAGGATATTCTCAGGCTCATTAAATTCTTGAAAAGGGAAATTAAATGTTTGTACCATATGCATTTGGTTAGATGGTTTAGATTTAGAGGAATTCTTAGCAACCTCTTTGTTTGGAACCACTTCAAATGTGTCAAGTTCTTGAAAAGATTCAAACTCTTTAAAAAAATCAATACAATCAATCTCATCATGTTTGGAAGTAGCATGTACCCTATAATAATCTGGTACAACAATATCAGTGAGGTTTATATCCATATTATTTTTGATGGGGAAAGACTCATTATATTTTTTATTGTAAAAACTATCATTTTGAAACCTATTCCTAGGTTTGTTTAATTTTTGGAAAGTGAAGTTCTTTCCAGAATTGTCATTAGCATTACCAACTTATTTTTTCAATTACAAAAAACTAGTGCTAAGATTTTGTACCATTTTTAATATAGATTCATTCTCATTTTTTGGAACCTCAACATTTTGAATTTGGGACTTTGGTTACTATTAATGACATTGATAGGCACTAAAGCCTTTTGATCATTGTTATGAAATCCATTGGTAACTTGATGGCTCAAGAAGCCTAGATTTTGATTAGGAGTAGCATGACTAGTAGGCAATACATTCAAAGTAAGAAACTAGTTTAATGTTGGAGTATTTTGGTTATTACTTGGGAAAAGGTTTAATCTAGGAATTTGAGGATTAAAATTTGGGATAGAATAAGCCATTTGTCCTTGGGGTGGCATTTAGTCACTAATAACCACTGATTCATAATAGGCTTGAGCCAATGTGATGATAAGTGGAATAACTCTCTTCAAAAATACAAAAGTCATGGGGTCAACAACATCTTTGTAAACCTCCAAAGCTAAATCTTTGTTAGGTTTATATAGATCCATGGTTTGGCTAAACATCTTTTGGAACCTAGAATTAAATGACCTAATAGGTTCACTTGTATCTCTCTTAATAGTTATGAATTAATGATAAATGAAACAAGGGCTTATGATCTTTCCAAATTGATCAATGAAAATAGTGTCAAAATTCTTCCATGAAATAATAAAATTGTCAGGTAGATTGAGAAACCATTCATATGTAACATCTTTAAATATAAATGGGAACAACCTACATGCTACATCTTCATGAATAACATTAAACAATCTTAATGCAACTTTGAATGATTTAACATGTTCTTTAGTAGTCAATATACCAATTGGACTAAATATTGGTAAATATTTTTTTGATTTACGTGGTAAATCATGAACCACACTTAGTATATCGATAGGGTAACTTCCAAGCCATGCCATATTTGGATGAAGATCAAGCACAAGAATCCCTTGCAAAGGTGATGATGGTATAGATTTAGAATAACTATGCTTACCTCTACCTTTCCTAGTCCTTCTATGAGTTTCTAGTTCGAGCAAGGGTTCTCTAGTCTCTGAATGTGATTTGGTCCTAATCCTTGGTAATTTTAGCTTGAAGACTAAGGATCCTATTTTAAAACATGGTTAACACATTAATTTCCAAATAATGACAAATAATATGCATACTAAGCTTAATTTACAAAAAAATGTTAATAAGAGGACAAAGGACATCCATTTTTAACTAAACAAGTTCAAAGATATACTGAATTATGCAAAGATGACCAATCTTTATAACTTATGAATCAAATAAACTTATTATTGTCAAAGAATTGTAAATTTTGAGCAAAATAAGTTGTCCTAACTCCAAATACTAATAATTTTTTTACAATAAAAGTCATATTTCCACAAAGGTTACCAATATTTACACAATTTATGTTAAAAGAAACATAATTATTTAAAATGTAGATAATTCTAACGAAATACACTTTTAAACATATTAAGCATCTATAAAGAGACCACCCTTCTAGCACTAACAAAGCTTCTCCTGTTGATGCTTCTAATTGTACCATATGTGCTCTTAATGTTGAAGAACACTTCTCATTTTAGAATTTTGAGAATTCATGGCATGAGTTGTAGTTTGTGACTATTCAGTGATTGTCTATGGTGGAATAGAAGCAAAGTATGAAAATTGTCCATAATATTTATTTGATTTATTGGTTGGTATCTACAAGGGTCTATACTATTTGAATACTTAATAATTTTGAGGATTTGGTAGTTAAACTAAATGATTATTAGCAATGACCTCTAAGCTAGAGTGAATCTAGATAAAAATAAGAAAAACAGGAAGGGTAAAGAAGAAAGAAATGTGATTGCAGGTTTTCATCTCAAATATTATGAAAAAATTCCAATTACTTTGAGCAAATTTGAACCAATTTATGTTATAAAACAAGATAAGCTCAAATTATATCAAAAATTAGGAAAAATTCAAAGGAAAAATATGAATCATAAGTAAGAACCAAATTTACTATAAAGGTTTGCTATTATGATCTAGATAACATAAGTACATCCAAATACAGATCAAATAAAATGAAGTATATTTGAGATATTTACAATCAATTTAGCATTTATCAAAAATTAACAACCGTATGATAAAGAATGTAATTCAAACAATAAGAATCATTCAAATTCAAGAGAACTCCCTCCAATTGAGAGATAGCATAGACATTTAACAAAAATGATCAGACAATATTTTTAGAATTCCTTAGTTATATTAAATGCTCCTGGTATCAATTGCTCAAAAAATCTCCCTTTAAAAATGGTAACCATCTACCTATTTATAAGAAACATAGGCAATTAACCAGTTAACTTTCAAAAATATCCAGATGTGGATAAGGATAACTATCCTTGATATAAAGCCACAACGTGACAAAAACCATGCCAACTTGAAAAGAAAGAGTATATGCTAATAGACTAAGATATATTTTACAACAAGAATATTCCTTTAAAAATTCCATTGGTGGGTCCTTCTAATTAACCCTATCTAAAAAAATCCTTGACCTTGGTGTATTGCTCCTTAATAAGCACAAAACCCACTGCAAGTTTCATTAGACAATCCCCTTCTTTATCCATAGACTTGTCAAATTCACTATCTATCTAAGATACAAGTTCCTTAACACATTGTACTTCTAAAATTTACTTCCATACAAAATTAATGGTATCAAGGATCTTCTATTTGTCCTTAGATAAATGACCTTGGTTGTTTATGATGCGCTATATATGTATATCAAACCTCTACTTGAATTATTCATCATCAATCAAGCCTAAAGTAGTGGTTTGAGAAGGGTTATTTAATAGATTCCATAGAATTTTCTCAATCTATTTTACCAAATCTGTCTCTCTTGTTGAAGTCCTTAACATCGCTACTCTAGGTGATCAAATATTCTTGTTTATCTACCAAAACTACCATGAGGATGTCTAGATGTTTGAGTTTGATAATATTGAAGTTCAAGGCCTACTTTGTCTTATGCACCTTGATGAGCTCCTCCTTTTGAGTTTGAGAATTATGCCACTGGATGATTAATGTTTGTGCCATCTCAACTTGATGGTCCAAAGCACTCAATCTAGAATTAATGCTTTTCAAATTATTGAATGCATCTATCAAGGATTTATTCAGCATTTGTAATATATTTTTAGGAATTATCAAGAAGACCTAAGCTTCTAAATCTTCCTTTTCTTTTTCCAAGTTGAGGATCCTCAATTTCAATCCTTGAACTCCAACCAAGGCCATTGTTGATCAGGCCAATACCACACTAGCTACATCCTCTTGAAAAATAGGATGCTCCCCTGCTACTTGTCCTAGAATAAGAGTTAAGCCTATAAATGGCTCCACGTTTTGCAAGGTGAACTCCTTAGTACTAATAATGACTTTCTTGGTCACTACTCTTTCAAGAGTTGATGTCTCTAGATTAAATTAGACTTAAGGATCAAGTTTTTTCACCTATGGTTGTTCATGAATCTCTACATTTGAACTCGCAAAGGCTCCTAGGGTACCAAACCATTTGATTTACTTGTTGTGAAGAATTTGGATGATTTTCTCTACTTGTTTGCTTAACATATCCTAAATCCATGGTTTGACATTATCCTGAACACCTATGTCCACTCAAGTTAGAGCCAATGAAGGAGAAAGAGATGGGATTTTTTACAACTTCCCATAAACAAACCAATCAAGAATGGTTGGTCTATGAATAGGATTCTCATCACTAAAGAGGTTTATTTCACTAGTGGGGTGAGTGAAAGTCAACCTAGGCCTCTTTCTTGGAGCCAAAAGAAATAAGGCTAATTTTGCCTATCTCTTTCCACTACTCAATGGAACCAATTCTTCACCTACTTCCTCAGATGGAACCAATAGAGGTAAGGAGTGAGTGTAAGAGGTAATAAATCATAAAGAAATGTTTGGAGGTCTTTCTCTTGATGGTTGTAAACTATTTGGCCAAGAAGAAACTTATCAAGTCTCTTATGGGATGGGTTAGGTTATGATCCAACATGTAATAGACATAATACACTAAGAACTTACTCACATAAGTTGTATAAGAGGCACCAAATACCCTTTTCAATAAGGTCATAGCTACCCTAACACCTTACCTAAATTTGGTAATAGGAATCTCACCATTAGGGGTTTTAAAAACATGGGAACCTTGGATTAACCAAGGTGAATGAACTAAATCTAGGTTTTGGGAATTTGTCCATTCTCTTAAGGAAGATCAACATGACATAAAGAGAGATTTTAATAAGTCTCAAAGGTCATGGGAGCTATGTATGCAACTTTATTGACATTTCCTTCATGAATAATCCATTCTCCATCTACTCTACAATAAATGAAAATAGGAACAAGAAGGTTGATGAAATGTATTACCTCTAGTTTAATAGCTACATGATGAAGGCCTACCATTTGAATTGATATTAAATCTTTGTATCTTTGGTACACTGAAGAATTCTTCTTTTCTTCCTATGAAATTGGTTGTAACTCTTCGATAAAGAATAATAATTTAGACCAATTACTTATTCCCTATACAATCAATGCTATTGAATCTAACGCTATGTCTCTAAAGACCCTTCCTTCACCATCTGAAGTTAGATAAAGCTCTACTTCAATATTCATCTTCTGCCTACCCACTACCATTGATAAAAATGTATTGTAATTACAAAGCTATCAAGGTTCTCACTAAGGCACTTGATCTAAATTCAATTCATAATTATCTCAAGTGTCACCTAATCAATTTGAACTGATTCTAGCCTTCTTTATAAAGTGTTTAGATTTTTTCTAATTTAATGACCAACACATCTAACTTTGATCTCAAACATGCCTTAGATATGATGGAACCTTTGTTATCATCTCTCTTGTGTTTTTCAATCATGAAATATCTTTCATTTAGATCCTCCATACCTATGTGGATCTTATGTGGCAGGGTTTAATGCCTTTTATGGAAATTTTCATAAATTCCATTTGAAGAGTGACCGTTGGTTTTCAAAAGTTCCTTTTATTTTGCTCTGAAAATCCTAATCTAGGTCCTTACATTTCATTGGTTCTTGATCTTTGAGCTCATTGATTATGCCATCTATCAAGCTTTAGAGGCCTTTGAAAAGTCTTCAATTATCTCATACCATTGGATCAAATCTAGAGAGCAAGTGACCACCATCAGATCTTTCAGGAGATCTTGAGGCTTCCATGTTGATGCATACTATTTGATCAAATCTAGTGAGCAAGCGATCACCATTGGATCCTACAAGAAGCTTACCTTTTTAATTATTAAAAATACTTAGGCCAAGATTTTATCTCAATCTTGTCTTCAAGAGAAAACCAAGAATCTCTTAAAAAGGCTTTAGAAATAACCCCTTTGATTAGGATTAAAAAATTATCTAAGTTAAATTTGATGGGTTTGGTCCTATCAAATACATCCTCACAAACATCAAATGATAGGGGAAAACCTATCAATTTTAAGACAATAAAATATTTCTATTTCAATTTAAATTTTTTGGGTTCATCCCCATGAAATATGTCCTCATAGACATCAAATGATGGAGGTAAATCTATTGTCAGGATCTTAACAAGACAATTGATTACTCTTGTGTAAGTAACTAAACACGAAATTAAACCAGAATAATAAGTAACTAGAAATTAGAATTAGCAAAGAACATGAGATACAAGAAACAATGAAAACTTGTATTAAACTCTTCCAGAAGGAAATACAATTGAAGAAATCTCTCTTTCTTCCACACCTCTCAGATGTATAGACCTCTTTCCCTCAAGAGTTTTGTCTCTATCAATTACAAACACAATTCAATCCTTGAATTGTCTATCTTACATGTCTGTTACACAAGCTATGAAGATCTATCCCTATTATATAGAATTAGGGATCATGAGCTATGCATCCTCCACCATTAGATACACCTCTTAATCAAGGGTTCAAATTAGTCCTACCAAAAATAGAAATGTGGACTTACAAATAATAGTTAAACATATCATGCAAACAATCTATTTCTTCCATGAAAATAGACTTCTAGAACGCACAGGTGATCAATGTCGGTCCCTGTCTACCTGCACATGACCGACAACAACTGATAAATAACTAATGTCAGTAGCCTCTAGTCAATCCCTGATCGACATCAGTGACTGTGTAAATATAGAAACCTTACACTTGCTCATTGGTGAAGCTTTTAGCTCCACATCTCAACAATCTCCCACTTGGAGATAAAAAACTGCACCTGTACCTGCACAGTAACATCTTCTAGCTTCTCCATCTTCAAGCTCAATCTTGAAGACCAACAAAAGTTGAATGAAGATTCAACTTCTCCTTTGTTACCATATTTGTTAACATATCGATAGGGTTCTCATCTGTATGGATATTTTCCGGCTTCAACTCACCATCCTCCAATACATATCTAATGAAGTGGTACCTAAGCTGTATATGTTTGGTTCTTGAATGAAAGGCTGAATTCTTTGCCAAATGAATTGCACTTTGACTATCACTGCACAATCTACAACTCTCTTGCTCCTTTCCCAACTCTTCCATGAACCATGTCATCCATATCATCTCCTTACTAGCCTCTGTGACTACAATGTATTCTGCCTTTATAGTAGACAAGGCAACAACCTTTTGTAACTTTGAAATCCAGCTAACTGTCATTCCACCAATAGTGAAAACATATCCTATGGTGCTTCTTCTGCCATCCAATTCACCTGCCATATCCGCATCTACATATCCATGTAGAGAAGTGTTTGACCCTCCATATCATAAATTCCTACTGCTGGTCCCTCTCAGATATCTGAGAATCCACTGAACTGCTTTCCAGTGTTCTTTCCGTAGATTGGCCATAAACTTACTAACAACTCCCATTGATTAGGCAATATCAGGTCTAGTACATACCATTGCATACATTAAGCTCCCAATTTTGGAAGCATATGGAACTCTACTCATGTACTCTACCTCATCATGTGAATTAGGACACTGTTCTTTGCTCAATTTGAAGTGTCTAGCCATAGGTGTGCTCACCAGTTTTGCATCCTACATATTAAACATCTCCAACACCTTGTTCACTTAATCCTCTTGAGACAAAATCAACCTATGATTTTTCCTATCTCTCTTAATACTCATGCCAAGGATTTTCTTTGCTACTCCCAAATCCTTCATGGCAAATGTGTGAGCTAATTTTACCTTAAGCTCAGAAATATATTGCATGTGTGAACCTACAACTATCATATCATCTACATACATCAACAAGATAATATATCTACCATTTTCCAATCTCTTAAAATAAACACAATGGTTAGATTGACATCTACTAAAACCATGCTCAGTCATAAACCTATCAAATCTCAAATACCATTGTCTAGGAGCTTGCTTAAGACCATATAAGCTTTTCTTCAACCTGCACACAAGCTTCTCCTTACCTTTGACCTCAAAACCTTTTGGCTACTCCATATATATTTCTTCATCCAAATCTCCATAAAGAAACATTGTCTTAACATGAAGCTGCTTAAGATGCAAATCCTTAATAGCAACTAAAGACAATACAGTCCGAATAGAAGTCATTTTTACTACAGGAGAAAAAATTTCACCAAAATCAATACCTAGTTTTTGTGCAAATCCCTTTACTACCAACCTGGCCTTATGTCTCATTTGTTCATTCTCACCTTCCTTTAACCTGTAAACCCATTTATTTTTTAGTGCTCTCTTTTTAGTTGGCAACTCAACCAAATCCCATGTTTGGTTCTCTTTCAAGGAATCAATCTCCTCATTCATGCCAAGCTCCCACTATTTCTGGGTTTCTACCTGCATTGCTTCATCAAAACTCTTTGGTTCTCCACTATCAATGAGCAACAAGTAGAATAATGAAGGGGAATATCAAATTGGATGTTTACTTAACCTTTTTGACCTCCTCATGGGTGTTTGAGACTCATTCATTACTTGCTGTCTGCCCAAATTCTCTATCAGTGACCGATCTCGGTCATCTCCAAGTCTGTACCTGACTGACATCGGTTCCACCCGACTGATGTTGGTTCATGTGTGACCGACATTAGTTACTGTCTGATTGATGTCAGTTCCTATATGACCAATGTCAGTTCCTACCTAACTGACATCGGTGTCTGTGTTTTCCTATTTGTGATTATTCTTTCCCGCAAGCTCATTTGGATCATCAACTCATCCAAATCAACATTGCTTTGCTCAATATTATTTAGCTTCTTGAGTTGATCACTATACATCACCTTTTCATTGAAAACAACATCACAGCTTTTAATAATTTTGTAAGTTCCTAGATTCCACAACTGGAATCCAAAATCTCTAGAGCCATAACCAATAAAAGTGCACCTCATAGATTTAGCATCCAACTTCTTTCTATTTTCCTTATCAATGTGCACAAAAGCTTTAGAACCAAAAACTCTGAGAAATGAAAGATCTACCTTTTTACCTATCCAAGCCTCTTCTAGAATTCCACCATCCAGAGCAGTAGAGGGTCCTTTGTTAATCAGGTAAACCACAGTGTCTACAGATTCTACCCAAAACTATAAGGGCAAACCAACATGCAACCTCATACTCTGTACACACTCCAATATTATTCTATTCATCCTTTCAAAAACTCCATTTTACTGAGGTGTCCTTAGAACTATCCTTTCCCTGCATATTCCATTCATAGAATAGTACATATTGAATTTATAGCTATAATACTCACCACCATTGTCAGATCTAAGACACTTCAATCTCAAACCTATTTCATTCTCAACCAAAGCTTTCCATTTCATAAACGTGTCAAAAAAATTAGATTTTCTATTTATGCAATAGACCCATACCTTTCTTGTAGCATCATCAATGAAAGTAACATAATACTATGATCCTCTAATAGATGCTACCTGAGCTGGTCCCCACACATCTGTGTGAACAAGCTCCAACTTGTGCTTCCTCTTTATTGACCTAGTTTTGAGAAATCTCACTCTCTTCTATTTTCCAAAAATATAATGCTCATAGAAATCTAGATCTATGCTTTTCAAATCTGAAAGCTTACTTTTTGACTTAAGAATACTCATTCCCTTCTCACTCATGTGGCCAAGCCTACAGTGCCACAACATTGCATCTACATCTGAAGTAGATAAAATAGAAGGAGAATAATCAGTAATACAATTACATAAATAGAGAGTACCTACTCTCTTACCTCTGGCTAATACAAGTGCACCCTTGGAAACCTTCTAAGATTCAGCTGTGAGAGTTACTGTTGAACCCTCATCCCCTAACTTTTCTACAAAAATCAGATTCCTCTTTAGGATGGGTACATGCATGACATCTTTCAACACCCATGTGTTGCCATTCTACAATTTCAGCTGCACTTTTCCTTTGCCAACAATTTTACAAGGCTCATCATCCCCTAAATAAACTTTTCCAAAATCTCCCTGGACATAATCATTGAAAAATTCTCTATTTGGGGTTGCATGGAAAGAGGCACCAGAATCTACAACCCAAGATTCTATTCTAGTATCCAAAGAAAGCGTAAAAGCATCTTGTGCAACAATACTTGCAACTTTTGCTTCTTCTTTACCTTCATGCTGATTCTCTTCTTTAACTGGCAACCAACAATCTTTCTTTGCATGCCCTATCTTTCCATAATTCCATCATGTTATTTTTCTTCCATTTTTGGATTTGGATCTACCTCTCATCTTTGACTTAGACCTTGATCTCCCTTGCTTGTGCTTCTCTTTTTGCCTTCCCCTAATTTCAATACTTAAAGCATTACTTGATGTTTCCTCTGTGCTTTTCTTGTGAATTTTTCATTCAAAATTACACTAACAACATCATCTACTTTCAAGATATTTGTAGCAGATGTAGTATTATTAACTACCATTACCAAACTATGCCAACTTTTAGGTAAAGAGCATAAAATTAAGAGAGCCTTAGTTTCATCATCAAAAACTATTTTGACTAAATTTAACTAATTTACTATTGCATGGAAATCATTTAGATGACTAGATATAGATCCACCTTCCTACATTTGCAAATTAAATAATTGCTTCATAAGATATACCTTATTCGAAGCTGAGGGATTTTCATATAAATTTTCCAAAGTATCCATTAACTCTATCGTTTTCTTTGCCTGTGACAAGTTGGAAATCATAGAAGATGCTAGGCTCAAACTTATGGATCCCAGAGCCTTTCTATCAAGAACATTTCATTTTTCATCTTGCATATCTATGGGTTTGCTTGAAAACCCACCCAATGGTAAGTATAGATCTTTCTGATATAGATAATCTTCTATCTGCATCTTCCATAATTGATAGTTCTTGTCGTTAAACTTCTCCATTCTTAGTTTACTTTCTTCTGCCATTATTGTACTCCCACTCAAATAGAAACCCCTATGAGTGACCTGTAATCAACACACACTAAATAGATCTGAAACCACCTGTCAATGAACCTAAGCTCTGATAACACTTGTCAGGATCTTAACAAGACAATTGATTACTCTTGTGTAAGCAACTAAACACGAAATTAAACTAGAACAATAAGTAACTAGAAATCAAAATCAGCAAAGAACATGAGATACAAGAAATAATGAAAACTTATATTAAACTCTTCTAGAAGGAAATACAATTGAATAAATCTCTCTTTCTTCCACACCTCTCAGATGTACATACCTCTTTCCCTCAAGAGTTTTCTCTCTATCAATTACAAACACAATTCAATCCTTGAATTGTCTATCTTACATGTCTGTTACACAAGCTATGAAGATCTATCCCTATTATATAGAATTAGGGATCATGAGCTATGTATTCTCCACCATTAGATACACCTCCTAATCAAAGGTTCAAATCACTCCTGCCAAAAATAGAAATGTGGACTTACAACTAACAGTTAAATATATCATGCAAATAATCTATTTCTTCCATGAAAATAGACTTTTGGAATGCACAGGTGATCGACGTCGGTCCCTGTCTACCTGCACATGACCAACGTCAGCCGATAAATAACTGACATTGGTAGCCTCCAGTCAATCCCTAATTGACATTGGTGACTGTGTAAATATAGAAACCTTGCACTCGCTCATTGGTGAAGCTTTTAGCTCCACATCTCAACATTTATCAATTTTAAAATAATGAAACTTATTGATCTAATAACCAAATGCCACATGTAAAACCCTCAGGTAATCTCTAAGCTACAAGGATTATCTAAGTTAAATTTTAGGAGTTTTGTCCTATCAAATACGTCCTCTCAAATGTTAAATGACAAGGGCAAACCTGTCAAATTTAAGACAATAAAATCTTTCTTTCACACCATTAGATTAAAAACCTCCAATCAAGTGATTTCCATTAGATCTTTACTAAGGCCCAAATCATTAACTATATGCCTTTCCAAAAGACTTTGAGCTTGATTCACCATTGGATCAAATCTAGAGAGTAAGCTCAAAGTGTTAGATTTGTAAAATCTCATGAACTTTAAGCTAAAACTTGATTATGCATAAAATTTCCTGCTAGACTTTCTTGCAAATGTTTAAATTAAAATTAATAGGGTTTATTTTTTGAGAACCCTAACTTCTTTCATGGAACCTATAATTAATAACGTTCAAGATGATTTTTAGCAACATCAAAACATGATCAAATAATCTTTCACACCTATTCTAGGATTAGAAGTTTGGGAAATAATCAAATGGGTCCCCTTTAGAAAAATAAAGATGGGGGGTGTTGGTCTCAACACCCATTTGGTGGGATTTGAAGGAAGCCATGTACACCTAATTTTTTAGAAATAATGAAGATCTAGAAATACCTCCCTAAGATAGAAATTCCAACCCAATTGTGCACATCTAACTTTATGAAGAGACTTGGGAAATTTATGGAGAAAATGCACCATAAGGCTTGTGGGTCCATGCATTCTATAGAAATATGAAGACATGGGCATGAGAATGGTACATCATGAATGTGATGCACTAAGAAATAAGAAATTGGGATATGCTGAAGGAGAAGTTTGTGTACACTTTCTCCTTCTCTTCATAGAAATTTGAATTACCAGAGCCATTACAAGTTATCCATCATACTATGTTTAAGGACACAACTATCTTAGAAGAGCACTTAAAAGAGATATTCAAAGAGAAAGGACTAGCACTTCTAACTTTTTTCAAAGAAATGGTGCTCCACAGTGACTCTAGTGAAGAAGATGATGAGATATAGAAGGAACACAATTGGAGGGCCATGGTAGGTAATCAAAAACTTGTGCACCTCATTGATGATAACTCTCTAGATGATGGAGACCTGATGCACCTCTAGGTTGAGATGATAGAGGGAATGAGGTAGGTAAAAGACTCCCACTAGGATAAAAATGAACCCTATCATGCACCCCTCAAGACCACATAAGTAGACATTAGTGTTGAAGGTGAGTCCAAGATGGCCACTATAGGCACGTACTAGTTTGAGGTAGAGCTCATATGCATTATCAGCGTCTTAAGGAAATTTCAAGATCTCTTCCTATGTAGCTATAAGGAAATAAATGGAACCTAACATGCATTAAGAAATATGAGCATTAAATTGGTAGATGGTGCAAGACTATTCAAGAAGTACCCTTATCAGATGAACACCAATCTATGTGCCAAGGTGAAAATGGAGATCGATGGAATGTTGGCCACTGGTGTCATCTACCTAGTGGAAGAATCAGAGTGGGTTAGTATAATGCTCATAAACATTAAGACATATGGGCACATATGAATCTAAATCAATTATATGATTCTAAACACCACCTACATCAATGACCCTTTACTAACACCATTCACTAATGAAGTCCTAGATGGGGTCATAGGTTGTGAAATCTACACTTTCACCGATGGGTTCTCAGGTTACCATCATGTGAAAATGAAGGAGGAAGATAGGCCCAAAACTACCTTCATAACTGAATGGGGTTATTTCACTTACAACGTGATGCCCTTTGGGCTCAAGAACACACCAACTATATTTTCCAGAGTGGTAATAATCACTTTCAAGGACTTCATTCACAAGTTCCTCCAAGTATATCTAGATGACTAGACCATGTATGGGCTTGTAAGGGACTACCATGACAACCTATGCCTTATGATTGAAAGGTGTAGATAGATCTATATATAATTAAATATAAATAAGTTCATATTCACCACCCTATTTGGCACACTACTTGAGCACATTGTCTATAAGGATGGATTACTCATTGATCCAATAAAGATTGCAATAATCATCTAACTCCAAACCCCTTCTACATAGAAGGATGTTTGCACCTTCCTAGGCCATTATGGATACTATAAGAAGTTCATAAGAGGCTATGAAAAAATCACCATGCCTCTAGAGGAACTCTTGTGAAAGGACGTCCCATTCTACTAGGGTGAGGTGAGAGAAGAGGCATTTGACACTTTGAAGCTAAAATTGGTGAGTGCATTGATACCTTAGTTTCTTGAATGGATGAATCCTTTTCATGTCCACATCAATGCATCAAGATCATCCATCAATGCCATTTTATCATAATTAGATGAAGGTAACATGGACCACCCCATTTCTTTCACAAGCATAAAGTTGATGCAGGTCGAGCATAACTATACCACCATCAAGCGTAAAGAACTAGTAATGGTCTATGCCTTATAAAAGTTTAGACAATATCTACTAGCAACACCATTCACTTTATTTACTGATCATGATGTGTTAAAATACCTCATGAACAAACCTATTTTGTATGGGTGCATTTATATATGGGTTTTCCTCTTTTAAGAGTTTTAATTTTTAGTCATGGTTAAACTTGGGAAGTAAACTTTGGGGCCAGACCACTTTTCTCACGCCAACTCCAACAATATAGCAATGCCACTTTAAGATGATATGTTATACATGTATCTCTACTAGGTTTATTACATTCCTAAAGACTTAGTAGAGATTTACACTTTCCTAATCTCAAGGCTAACACCATAAACACTATCTTCCAAGGAGAAAAAGTAGCTTGTTGTCCATGCATCCCCCTTCTAGCTCATTAAGGGGGATCTATACAAGATTATTAGGGATGAAGTATTACATTGGTGTGTTTTGGAAAATGAGAAAGATTTTGTCCTTCAAGAAGTGCATGAAGGGATAAATGGAGGACATTGTGCTAGAGACATAATAGCATGCAATATTTTACAATTAGGGTTATGGTGGCCAAGCCTATTTAGTGATGGCAAGGAGTATGCACAAGCATGTGATATATGTTAGTGTATTAGAAAGATCAACCATTAGGATTAGATGCCTCTCATCCCTATTTTGTCCTAGGTGAAATTTAATAAATGGGCCATTAAATTTTTAATGCTAATCACCCTAAAACATAGTACATAGGGGCCAAATATATCCTCATGCTAACTAAATATTTCACTAAGTGGGCTAAGGTAATATTGAACAAAAAATACACAACTATAATAGCTATGTGAGTCATCTAAGAGAACATCATCAACTGATATGGGTGTGTATTAAGTCTGACTAACAACATGGGCACTCATTTCATCAATGAGATGGTGCACATCCTTTTGATAGAATACATGGTGGTGCACCACAAGACCACCCCATATCATCCCTAGGCCAATGGCACAAATGAATCCTTAAATAAGATCCTTAAAACATGCCTCACTAAGGTATGTGATGTAGGTCAAAAGGATTAGGATGATAATGTCTCAGTAGTACTATGGGCCTACCACATAACATACAAGTACCTGAATAAGGCTACACCATTTAAACTAGTGTTTTGCATAGAAGTAGTTCTACCCCTAGAGTTTTTAGTACCTTATTTATGCATCATGCAAGTTGGCTTCCTTAATGACCAAGAATATTTGAGAATAAGATTGAAAGAATTAGAGCACTTAGATGAGACACATGCCTGAACCAAGTGGGGTTAACAAGTTAAGAAGGCATGCCAAAAGAGGTAGCATGACAAGCATATCAATCATAAGGTTCTCATCAAAATAGCATTAGTCTTGATGTATGACTCCAAATACTTTTAATACCTAGGCAAGCTATAGATCTAATGGATGGGTCCCTATGTCATCCATCATATTCTAACAACTGACACATATAAACTACATACCTTATCTGGTGAAATTCTTCAAGATCATTTTAATGGAAATTGATTAAATCCATATTGATAATAGGGTGGTGCTCATGCCAAGGATACTTTGACTCTTTGGTAAATAGTCAGTTTGAATTGAGCTGATTGAAATAAGGTTGGCAGAAATTGAACCATGCGATTTTTTGAAGCAATAAGTAGTGCAAGATGGCCATAGAGGTCCTTATGTTTTACCACTCCATGCATAAATTCAATCAAGTGAGTCAAATACTTGTGACACCAATTCATGAGGCTAAAAACCTAAATTATGGGCACATAAATCTTATAGGTCAAGTAGTAGTAGAGAAAGAAACATCTATGTAAGAGGTGCATGGTGATATGGTAGGAGGAGATCTTGAACATGTTGAACCACTAGAGGGCCGATGTAAGAGAAGAAATTCAACTATGTTATATGGAAGATGAGATGAGAAGACACTCAAATTAGTTGAGTGAAAGATTAGTAAAAATATGCACTTCTTATAAAGTGCATAAAGTAGATGGAGATACAAAGCACTAGAGGGCTAGTGCAAGGAATTTTAATGGGGTAGGCTAGGCTAAGGCAAGACTATGCATGAGAAATCAACCAAGATAAAGGAGCATGCTAAAAGAAGAGAATAACTAGAAGAAGTGGAATCGAGGAGGTTGAATTCTACATGTGTGAGTTGATATACCAAAGTTGCCATAAGAGAGGTGAGGGTCACACCAAGGAGATGTGTAGAAAGAGATCATCAAGGATAGTTGGCATCCACCTAGAAAAGTGAGAAGTGACCATTTTAAAAAGGATGTCACATCATCAAAAAGATATTAGAAGTATTTAATGTGATGGTGGAATAAAGATACGTATTTAATGTGGATAAGACATAATTTTTTTGAAGATCTCATGATCTCTTGAGAAATCTGAAAATCAATTCTAGATGGTGGCATTAATGATAGTGGTTGACATATCAAACTATAAATAGGGTGAATGGTGAATTAATATGGTTATAAATTTATACAAAATCAATGAAGAATCATAACTAAACAACTCCAAGAGAGTGAATCCCCACAGAGTAGATAACACATTAAGTGAGGAATTGGTGTAGCAAACTAGAGTAAAAAGTGCATCAAGAGTAAAGTGGTGAAGCAAAATTGGAGTAGAGAAGGTAAACTATAATAGACATGAGGCTACCATTAATGGCTAAAGAAGCTCATGTAGACAACACATGCCAAACCAAAATTAGGGGTTTTGGCAAGCCACACCTCTCATGTTTTAATTTTAGTAGATTTAGAATGAAAAAGAAGTGGAAGGCATCAAAATATGAAGAGATGTTACTTGAACCTAAGTGAGTTCAAATATTAGAGGAAGCAACTACTGATAATATAAGTGCACATACAATAGAAGTGGTCAACATTATGATGGTGGAAGCTGAGGTGCTGACCAAGATGTCTTACCAACACATGCAGTTTCTACCCAAAGTGTCAATGGATGAACCTTGGTGCTCATTCATACATGTATTCCAATTGGAAGATTACAAGCACTAGACATCAAGTCACTTTCAAGACTTGACATAAGATTGGATGGTGGACACTAGGTGTAAGACCCAGAGGGAGATGTAATCTTTGATGTCTTAATAAGAGATAGGCTGAAGATTGTATGTGTAACTCAAATCTATGATTTGAATTACTTTAGATAGCTATATAAACTTGTTTATTTCCTCCTCTCATGTGTACATGAAGAACACATTTACTTTACAATGTGATGCATGAAGATATCCACATGCCTGATCAATAAGATAACTAGACTACCAAACTCTAGAAGAGATATCCATTAGATGATGGGTGATGATGAAGAGGTGGATCACATCACAAAGCTCCTTAAATTTAAGGGGGATACACTTTCCCCATTATCAAGTTTGAGGACCTAGATATAAGGGTGACAACATGACTGGTCAGCTCAAAATTTTACCCAGAAGGGAGATGAATCGATGTGTCTAAGACATAAATCTATTTATTATATCATATTGTGCAAGGGTAAATTTTAACATGGCATAGTTCATGCAAAAAAAATGACCAAGACTATATTGGAGTGACATAGCATGAATGGGGCATTTAGATGGGGCTCCATCTTCATCTTGATAATCATGGAAGAAATCAGGATCCCTGATGATGGAAAAGACAACTTGTGGGTGTTCTTGAAACACCATAGAAGCCCAACATAAAAATAAAAGGACTTTACCTAACACATGGCCTTTATTTCCAAGTAAAAGACTCATTTACTAAAGTGATGTGAGCAATACATAGAGGCCTTAGGGTTAGAGTGTTGCATCCCATAAGGGTTCCTAATGAGTATGTTTAGAATGGTGACCATCATCATGTAGAACTACTACATCATCTATCTATCACTCAAGGATAGGAATAAGCTAGGATGGTTAAATATTCCCTTCACCTTCTTATTTAGTTCTTCTAGGATGCACTTAATAGAATCCCTAATGCATAGAGCCTTAACATTCTAGTCAAAGAGCTAGATGTAAAAAGCTAGTAGATGAGGTTCAAATTACCTCACATAGATAAAGGAACAATAGAAGATGAAGAGGATGCCTCAGAATAGAGAAATATCAATCTTGTGTAGGAGGTAAAAATCCTTGGCTTCATCGATAGACTAAGCTATGCAATGAAGCCTAGAAGAAAGTATGATGGCATGGGGTCTAGCATTGGGAAATGAAGAGACACCCAGTCATAGTTGAGAAGAAAGGAACCCCCATGGCCTAGAAAAAGAAGAAGCTCCCCAAAAATAAGAGGGGGGAGATGCTAGAAGAGATTGAGGAGAGGTTGAATCTAAAGAGAGCTTCAAAAGGGCAAGCCTCAGTGACAGAATCACACCAAAAGTGCATGCACTTCACATATCGAGCCCCTACAAGCTTAAAGGGGAAAAAGAAAGAAAAGGCCCCTTCCCCTATTCCAAAAAAAGACACATCAAAAGAGGAAGAGTGGGTATAAGGTACCTATATTTTTCCTAAATATATATAATCATCCCGTAGTGAACAATCCCCTTCACCCCCTCCACATGCACAACCAAAAAAACCAAGGCACAAGTCAAGGAGACTTGGCTCCTATGAGGCTAAGACCAAAAGGGTGAAATATTTAAGGTAGTAGAAAGAGGAGATGGATAAGTTATGGGTACCTATTGAGGTAATCTAAATGGTAGAGGTAGAGGAGTAGAAAAGTGAAGTAACATGTAGGGCACGAAAGGAAGAGATGAGTAAAGCAAGTAAAGTGCCTAAATAAGAAACTTCCTCTGATACAAGTAATGAATAGGAATAAATGTTAAATAAATGGAGATAAATGGGCCTAAACCAAGGCCACATTGATGTAATGCTCACCTTACAATAGAGACACAAGGAGTTGAGGGCCTTGAGACTAATCTAGGAAGATATTGATCAGTTGGAGATCAAAGAAGTTAAAAAGAGGGAAGAAAAGTGTGTCGTGTAAGTAGTGCAAAGAAATGTAAAAAAAGGGAAGGCCAATAAAGAAGAAAGGATGGAAAAGGCACAAGGAAAACATGCCCAAAATAAATAACAGGAAGTAAAAGCAACCCAAGAGGAAAAGGTGTGCATGCTAAAGGAGTGGGAAAGAAAGAAGGGTTCCACTAGCATGGAGCCTAGGGGAGAAGAAGCCAAGGTAACACTTAGCATTGACACCCAAAAAATAGAATAAGCCACATAAAAGGTGCAACCTAGCTTTGAGGGGGTGCCTAAAGAGCAAAAAGGTGATGCTAGTACTTTAGAAAAATAAGCAGAGGAAGAGGAGTTACACAAAGAAGTAGACAATGGGAAAAAGTCCACCTAAGAAACCCCATAAGAATAATGAGATGAAAAGATTAGCACCAAAGAGGAAAGAGAGGAAGAGGAAGATAGAATTGAAGAAATAGGGACTAGAACCAACACCAGTGAAGAAGAAAAGCTCAGGGAAAAAATAGAGGTTGAGCCTAGAAACCATGAGAAAGCATAGATGGGGTTCAAGGAGGATGATGATTTCTACATAATAAAGTTCATGCCTCCAAGAACTACCATAACCCTTACATGCCACCAAGTTTTATGGGCCATGGATTGCTACATGAATGAGTTAGAGTTTGAGGTCCCTACAAAGGCCATCTAGGCACTAAGAAGCTCGAAGAGGACCATGACTACCATCTACTAAACCCCTATGACATGAACCCTATGTTCTCAGCTAATGCTTTGATCAAGATGGAAACCTATGCAGTGTGTAAGAACATCATTAATGATGTTTTCACTAGAAATTGGAGGAAATTTGCTAGAGACATGGAGAAAAAGCTTGAAGAAACCAAAATCAAGCTTTGAAAACTAATTGAGTGCATTGAAGAAGTGGAGCCCTCCCTCTAAGACAACATCAACTACTCTAGCATGAAGGAGGTTGACTATGCCTTTACACTCATTGAGTGGATGATGCCTAGGCTAAAGCTAGTGAAAAAGGAGAAGGAAGACCCCTATGAGGCTATAAGGGGAAACATGGTAAAGAAGATGGAAGAGGTTGAAGACCTCTTCACTAAAATTGAAGGAGGTACCAAAGAAGTAAATACCATTTTTTTCAACTTCATGCACTAGGTGGAGATCATCAATGCACACCTCAAGCATAAAAAAGAGGAGAAAGATGCCTTGCTCCAATTTTCCTTTATGGTTTCAAGGATAGAGCACATGAAAGTGATGGCACAAGTCAACTCCCTTAGTACCTGGCTAAAAACACAAGAGAAAGATCTAGAGGTAGGTTTTTTTTCCTTCCAAATGAAGGACAGTGAGTAGGGTGAACTCATGGATGGAGGAGTGAGAAGGGAAAAGGAAATGTTAGAAGCCTTCAGAAAGGAATTGGGAAGCACAAATGTAATTTCTTTAGAAGCAACATATATATAATTAGATGACACCATTGAAGAGTTGAAGGGTGCCGTCTGAGGCTTTGAAAAATTTAAGGAGGATTTATAGTAGGGTGTACCCAAATTATGTGCACCTAAGGCACTTCAGGGCTAGTTCAGGGTGGACTAGTAATTTTTTATGGGGTGATGTTGGGACCCCTTTTTGAGATTAATTGATCTTGTGCTAGGTGGACCAACCCTAGTGCATGGAGACCCTTGGAGGAAATGAAGGACCCTTTTTTCACACCTTGGCACTAACTAGTTAGACTCCCAAAATCCCTGAGCTAGTTGGCTGATGGTTGTATAACATCATGAGTCTCGAGGCATACCTACCCAATCCTACACATGGTGATTTGAGGCTTGAAGAGCATGGAAATATTAGTGGAGTATGTAGGCATATAGCCCCATATAATAGCCTAACACTTGGCATGCACCCTAAGTGTCTTATATGGTGTAATGGAGCTGACAAGCTCTCAACTACCCCCTTTGGCATGTGCTTATCCAGTCATCAAGAAGAGTGGCTAGTGCCTTTATAAAGTAGGTGACCTCTAAGATAAAGAGGGGGGAACTAACATTAGATCTCTATAAAATTTGAGAGTGATAGAGGGATTAAATCTTGATTACTAAAGTAGTGGATGTGAGCCATGCTCATCTATGAGCCTTTGACACTAGTAAGAATATGATTAAGTAATGAAGGCTACTACTAGTTATTGTAATGAATACCAGATGATAATGGATGAATATTAGTTACTAAGTTTTATATATATTATTGCATTATATTGGTTAATTTGTGTTTTACCCCATGAATAATGTTGATGAATTAGGACTCAATCCTATAGTAAGTGGTGCCTTACGTTACTTAAACCTCTTACCCACTATGAAGGCCCTTGCACTAGACTCAATACTGAAGGGTGAGCTTAGGATGAATGGACATCCCCATGTTTATCCCCCTTTTTTAAGCATGTACTGATGATCCTATCCTTTTTAGCCTCTAATTTGAAGACCCAATGAACCTCCTAAACCATTACACCCTACATAACCCTTGGATACACCATGATGCAACTATCCTAACATGGACCTATCCCACTTACTGTCATGCTTTGGGTGAGTGTATAAGGCTCATGCCTTATGTGAAATTGATGCCATCACATCGATGTGTTTAAATGTTGTGTGCCAGACCTTGCTCCCCTTGCACCTAACTTTCATAACTCTAGAAATGCTTGATAACCAAAATTGCATGCATGATTGAGTAGCGTACCTACTTAAATGAACACTTAACTACAATAGCATAAATCCTTTCAAAGGATAATCATCTCCCATTGGGAATGGTTACCTTAGAAAGGAATTTTGATACAAATACTCAAGAACAATCATAGAGGTAGCTCAAGTTTAATGAATCCAAATTCAACTCAAAAACTATAGGTGATGAGAGGGATACACACTTAATCAATATTAGCTTAAGTTGCACACTAGACAAAAGTTAAAATTTTAAGGAACTAATTATCAGGTATAAATATGTAACTACATGGACCTATGATGAAATAAGGATATTCAACCATAAATTCATCACCTATATGATTCCATTCAAGCCTGATCATAGACCATTTAAGCAATAACAAAGATTGGTTAATCCCATCTTAGAACCATTAATCTAAATGGTAGTATAGAATTTGTTAAGTGCTAGGATAGTTTTTCATATTAGGCATTCAACTTGGGTGGCCAATCTAGTTTCGATCAGGAAAATATTGGTGAAATTAGACTATGTGTCAATTTTAAAAATCTAAATAAATATTATAATAAGGACAATTATCCTTTACCCTCCTTAGATGAGGTAATACAAAATTTGAGTAGGTTTAAAATGATGTCTTTCTTAGATGGATTTTCAAGCTATAATAAAGTTCTAGTCGAATCAAAGGATATGATGGAAATAACATTTACTATGAAATGGGGAACATATGCATATAAGTTAATGTTATTTGGGCTGATTAATTCTAGAGCTAATTTTAAAATAATAATAGATAATGCATTCCAAGGACTGATAGGTAAGTGCATAAACATATACATGGATGATCTCACTATTTTTATAAAAATAGAGTTGATCATATTGACCACCTTCAGTCTTTTTTTGAAATATACAAGAAGTATTATGTATCACTTAACCCCAAGAATAATATATTTGACATTATTGAAGGCAAGCTACTAGGACACATTATTACTAAAGATGGGATAACCATTAATCCAATCATGATCTAGGGGATTTAAATAATAATGTTTTCGAATAGTAATAAGAACTCAAATTCTTCTTTGGGAATATAAATTTAATAAGAAAATTCACATCAAGATTTACAAATATTGGCATGCCCTTAAATTTAATGCTCAAGTAGAATGCAAAGGTAGAGTAAACACCTGAAGTTAAGAAGTCCTTTTAAGACATAAAAAGGGCCATTTTTCAAGACCCAGTACTGGTAATCCCATATTTTAATGATTTTTTTTATTATACTCATTCACCTCTAAACATAATATTTATATCATACTTATGAATAAAAGGTAAGAAAGTGAGAATATTATACCATTCATGATCAATAATTTGAAATATGCATATCTCAAATAGTCCCTAATTGATAAGCAAATCTTCACTCTCATCAAGACAATCAAGAATTTTAGACACTACATCCTTTGAAATAATACCATTTCCATACTACTAGATCTTTTTATCAAGCTTATGCTAATATAAAAATAATTGGGGGATCATAGAGGTAAATGGATGGCCAAGCTACAAGAATTTGATATTGAAATTAAAACTACCCAAATTATTAGAGGATAAGGCAATGTTTAACTGATGACTGAACTAGACCCACACATCACTATCAAAGAGGTCTACTAGATGTAGGTTTTCTAAGAAGATTGGTATTTAGGTATTATTTAGTTATTACTCACTAGAACATGCCCTCAGGAACTCAAGAGATATAAAAACAAAGATTTAAAGCTCAAGGTTGCTCATTATATGATTAGGAAATGAGTCCTCTAAAGGAAGAATTATTACATCATCTATTTAAGATGTGTGTCACTTACAGAAGCTCAATAAATCATCAAAAATATGCATCATAAGATTGTAAAAACCATCCACTTAGAAATACTACAATCCTAAAATACTTATAATGGGTTATTATTAGATATCAGTATTTAAGGATGCCCACTTCCATGTGAGGACATACCATGAATGCTAGGTCTTGGTAAAAAGAGAGGTAAATGTAACAATTCCCTTATATCTTATGATTGAAGGTAGGTCATTTACCTAATAGGGATTGGGTTTTATTAGTGTTATAAACCCAAATTCCTTAACTGGGCACAAATTTGTGCTCACTGCTACATATTATTACACTAAATGGATTGAGGTAGAAACCACCTAGAATTTAAGATCACAAGACGTGATCAATTTTCTTGAAGAACATATCACAACTAGGTTTGGCATGCCTATCTCTTTGGTTTGAGTCAATGACACACCATTTAATTCAAATGAGTTCATTTAATGGGCCCATGATAATAAGATTACAATTAGATCATCCTGCAATCACTACCCAAAATGGAATGGACTAGACGAGTTAATGAAAAATAACTTCATAGATACTATCAAGAAGTTAGCTATAGATAAACCCAAGGATTGGCATCTCTTACTAAAATATGCACTCTAGGTAGACTGGACTAGGTACAAACATGCCCTTAAAGCCTCACCATATATATTAGTTTATGGGAAAAAACTAGTGTTCCCAATCATGTTGAAACTACCAACATATTAGTTTATGCAAAAATACATGGAACCCAATGACAAAACAAAGTCTAAATTGATAGATATCATAAAAATGGAAGACTCTAAGAATGAAACATTGAAAAACTTTAGAAAACATCAAGATATGGTCAAGAGATGGTTTGACAAGAGATTAAAATTCAAAGCATTCATGATCTCTAACTTGGTACTACCATGGGACAAATCCCATGAGAGAAAAGAATGCATGACAAGTTTACCCTACTATGGATAGGAACTATCACATCTTTGATAATCTTGGTAATGATGCATTCCATTTAAAATATCTTCAAGGTAATGATTTGACATATCCATCCAATGGATGGTTTTTGAAGTATTACTTCATGGATACCCCATTTGGAGTGGTCTTGGAGTAATGATAGGTGCTATGGTATAGGTAGGAGT
Source organism: Torreya grandis (assembly GCA_037957365.1). Classification (NCBI taxonomy): domain Eukaryota; kingdom Viridiplantae; phylum Streptophyta; class Pinopsida; order Cupressales; family Taxaceae; genus Torreya; species Torreya grandis. The sequence continues at coordinate 2,258,736 of JARHVA010002451.1, forward strand.
AGGTTAGATTTGCTTCATTAGTTAGCTCCCTACTTTTACTCATTTGATTTTATTCAAGTAGTTCATAGATTATCCTTTTTACTTTCAATAGTTTTTTGATTTTCTAGGGTAGTTTTTCATTTTATTAATTAGCCTTTTTAATTTCAATAGTTTTTCCAATTTCTAGGGTAGTTTTTCATTTTATTTCATAGTATTGTAAGTTGATCAATGCTAATATAATCAAATGATAGTTTGAGGTGTTTTGAATCCAATTCGAATCAATAGGTGTTGCATACTATAGTTCAAAATTATTAATCTAGATAAGTAATGAGAGAGTTAGCAATGACCATGTCCCAAAGCTAATGATTTCATTATATACGTGAAAGATGATCCCATGATGCTATGTAAATTTATAAAATTATCCTTATCCCCTTAGGTTAAATGCACACAAAATTATAATACTTGTTTAAGGTAATAAAAATTAACATGGGGAAAATTTGATAGAGACATTTTGTTTAAACCAAAATTTTACTAAAACCAGCTCATGGTGGTCACCTTCTTCCCTCTTTCATTTAGAAAGAAAAAAAAGAGGGGAGAGAAATGTTTATAAATAAAAGGTATAATCCAAAAATCTAAAAGAAAATCAAAGAGGATTCAAAGCCTACATGATGAACTAAGATCAATGTATCATGCACCATGGAAAATATGAAGAAAGAGAGAAGAGGTGATCAAAGGTATCTCTATTAGGGATATAGATGTTTGAATAGTAGCAGAGCAATGCTTGGGCCCCCAATGTCTATGAACCTAATTCCCAATCAAAATTAAATCTATAACTCACCCCATATCTTTTCCTAAAACCTCAAGATAAGAGATAAATAACCTCACTTTCCACACATAGATCCAAGATATAAGTGAAGTTAGTATGTTGCATGGGATCTTTAGGAATCCCTTTTAATTTTTTATTTAATCATTTATTTTAGTATGGTTTATGGTTGATATTGGAATTGAAAAATAATACATTTTGGGTTCTTTAAAACTTTGGAGTATTTAATCATATGAGTCACCATTTGTTTTATTCAACACACTACACCTTGTATTTTTTTTAAAAAGTGGGGATCCTATTTCTTGTTTTTTAGAAGACCTATATTTTATTTGGGTATTGTGTGTTTGTGCTAGTTATTATCATCTATAAGCTCAAAGTTTTAAACATTGAATTACATTGGGGTACACTTATTTTACATTTGAAATTACTTGTTCAAAATAATATATTAATGGAAAGCCAAGAATAATTGATTTGAATGGCAGGTAGAGCATTTGGCTTATTCAAAATATTTATATTCGAAAGGTTTCTCTTTGCCAACTTAGTCTTTGGGGACTTTTCTTTGGAAAATTTGTTCTAGTTTGCAACTTTCTCTTTGGAAGGTTCTAGTTTGAAAACTTTTAATTCAAAAGGATTTCATTCAAAAGGTTTCTCTTCAAAAACTTAGTTTTCAAGTAATTTTCTTTGAAAAACTTGTTCTGACTGGAAACTTTCTCTTTGGAAGGTTATAGTTCAACAAATTTTACTTCATAAGCTTTTGTTTAGCAATTTTTCATTCAGAAGGTTTCTCTTCAGAAAATTAGGCTTTAGAAACTATGTTCCAATTAGAAACTTTCTCATCAGAAGCTTTCATTTAGAAACATTTCATTTAGAATCTTTAATTCAATCAAAAACTTAATCTTTGGGGAATTTTATTTGAAAGCTTTTTCTTGATAAGGTTTCTATTTGGAAACTTAATCTTTTGGGACTTTTATTTGGAAACTTTATTCTGGTCAATAACTTTATCTTCAGAAGGTTTTAGTTTAGAAACTTTTACTTCAGAAGGATTTTGTTCAACAACTTCCACCTGAACTATAATCCTTCTAAAGAGTTCTTAGTCTTTAGGAACTATTCCTTCAACATTTTTTAGAAAAATTCTTTTGGAATAAATTTATCTAAATATCATTTGATTTTTTATGGTTTTAATCCCTAAGAGAATGTTTGATTCAACCATATAATGATAAATGTCAAAAGGGAAAGATAAAATCATGTCACCCTAAGTGACAAAGCATCCTATATGACATGCACAATAAGACTAGGTGGTCTAGTTTGAATTGAATGAAGGTGACAAGATCATATACATTGGAGATTAATTATGCATAAACTAGAAATGAATATAGAAATATATAACATTAAACCCCTAATTGAGTTCATCTCATTCACTTTTTAAGATCTAAAGTAAACTTAAGCCTTTTATAATCTTAAGAGTCCTAGATGTAACCAAAATGACTTTAAACTCTTGTAATAAGGTTTACTCCCTACCAATTTTTAAATCTTGAATTTTAACGTCCATTAAACAAACATGGAAAATTTGTCTAGATCATACAAGGTACACTCATCACCTTATATGTTTTCTATCGAGGACTCTACTAAATATTTGGATACCATTTTAGACAAAACTATGTTTAATAAAATTTATAATAATTACTTGATGTTATGGGAGGTCATAGAGAACATGTATCTATTTGTATTAGAATAATACATCTCTATCAAGGAGAAATAGTTAGTAAAGGACCTGCTCCCATTAAAGTGACAAGCCCTTCACTATGTAGTTGCTAAGTTATGTCATGCTATGTATAGACTTGTTTTGAGGCCTCTTATTCAAGGGAAGAATTGTATATGGATTTTACCTATATTATGTTGAAAATAACAAATTCATTACATACATATCTAGAAAATAATTAATGTGGTATTTGAATCTCCATATCCCATATGTTACATTTAACTTGTATACCATAGTCACCTAGAAGAAATCTAACAATGTGGAGTGAACACTAACAAGGTATATTCTCTAAGGGGAGATGATTACTATAAAATAACACATTAAGAATCCCATCCCCATCATCTGATTTAGAATGGGGTTTGACATAGGCATGACACTGTTGAACTGACTCTTTGGCCATGAGAGCATCTACTTCTTGCATCTAGAATGGGTTCTCCTACTAGACCTAATTAATACTTCAAATCACACATACACATTGGGGGAGGTCATTAGTTCATGCCTATAGGAATAAATATTACACAAAGATAGGATACCACATAGGGGAAACATTTATATGATGTCTTATCTATTATATGCAGTCATGAGAATAATGTACATGCACAATGGATTTCTATGAAGACAACCTAGATGTTATCAAGAATCAAATATGTGACTATTACTCTTTTTTTCACATATACTCATAGGTTATTCACCAAGCATTGTCAAAACACTTACTAATGTGGAGGACTACTAGATCTACCATGATTACACTATTATCATGGTTTTTGGTCATAATGTGGATCCTCTTTAGCTTCCCAAGTATGTTCTTGACAAGGTGGCTAAATAGGAGATTGCCTTCCAGATATGGAATTGTATAAATGAGGAGAGAATAAAGACTAAGAAATATATCTTCCATGGATCCCATATCACTATTAGGAGGATGCATTACATCATCAAGTGGAAATTTAGGGAAGATAGAAATGCAAGGAGAGCATATGTATTTTACACTCTCCCCCATAGGTATTAGGACCCCCATGGGAAAGTCTAGAAAAAGATCCACACCCTTGGCCTCTCATATAAATATGATCCATTTAATCATGACTTCCTATTTATTGACACTAAGGTGGATGAGGAAGTGAATTAAAGAGAATTAATAATGGGATTGAGTGAAGAACTATTAAGGGTAATACAATTTGATCCCTCCTTCACAATAAATGAGGTAAAATTTAGGATCCCATCACCAAGAAGATGGAGATCCTATGACTTCTAGAGTGGTAAGATATACCAAATACTAGTGGACTAGGGATAAGATCCTCAACATCTATCTATGGCTGAAGACCAACAATAAGAGAAAGAACAACTAGCATGTGAAGCATCATTTGATAAAGAAATACCTACTCCTACATAAGAGGAAGAGGAATAAACTCCTCCAGTTCAAGCATCAATTTTTGAACTAAGGAAGGTTAAGCAGAAGATAGAAGAGGATATGAATACAAAAAGACAACACAAATAGGGAAGATATGGGGATAATTTACTTAAATTATTATGATGACGAATAAATGATGGATTCAATAGCCTTGACATCTAACATAATTACCCCTCATCTTCCCCAAAATGTGACTACTCCATAATCTAAGATAACAACATGATGCTATTAGAGGAAACCAAAGAGGGATAGACCTCATACCCCATCTACATAAGCACTAAAGGAGGCATAATATTCATTGAAATGTGATCCAAGTCAAAAGGTGTAAAAAATAAAACTACAACAAGCCAAGGTCTTGAGCTTGTAAGTACTAAAAGAAAAGGTGCCTCTCACTAGTTATTCATCTGGTAAGGTAGTTATTTTCACTACACCTTTAGGCCTTTTTCATTTAATGACTTTACCTTTATCTTCAAAATCTCCTACTCCAATTATTTCCACTTTTGTTTTTATATAATCACTATCAATTGGTCTTCTTTTTATGCACCCAACCTCTACTTTTATAGTTTTTACTTCTACTTCTTCAGCCTCCACCACTATAATTTCCATTACTTTAGCCTCCATTAATTAAACCATAGATATTTCCATCCTAGCCAACAACCAATCCATCACCCAAATTGTTTCTTCCTTTACCCATTTGGGTTCACCTCTGACTTATTTAACACCAATCTCAACCAAAATAGTAGTGAAAACCAAGATGGCTCCCAAAAGTTAGCCAGTTTATGTTGTGCACCTAATGCCACAATTTGGGAACACATATTAGTCCAAAATAATTTGGACCTCAATATCAGAACCTTACTCTAAACTTCATTCCAAATTTGAGGAGCATACATAGGTAGAAGCTCAACCATCATATCCTTTAAAGATCATTCTTCTAGACTAGGCCAAAGAGTTAGGAGCTTTAGTCTATAAGAAGTCTAATATAAATATTAATAAGATTCCCATGGTAATCTTACTATTTGACAAGGCTACAACCTCAATCTAGAGGGTTAAAAAGAGAAAGATTGAGGATAGTTCTAGAAGAGGGTTGATTTTAGAGTAAAGGGAATAAGTTTATTCCCTTTCAAAGAGGTAGAATAAGAAGAAGGGTCAATCTCCTTACATTAAGGACCTCAAGTCCTATATGGAGACCCATATTGAGGTATTACTGGATATACATGAGGGAATGGAGCTAGTTAGACAAGAGCTACAAGAAGAGTTATAAACTCTTAGAGAGCAGTAATAGGTCATACAAGTTCTCCTTATTATAGAACAAGATGTGTAAAATGTGGCAGTTAGGTTATATGAGATTTTGGACTCAACTCATTTTTTGAGAGTCAATTTGGTTCCACATGTGAATTCAATAACAAAATTGTTTAAGCTCCTTAGAGAAGATGAGAATAAATTGAATTTCTTGGTATTATACACCCCTAATAAGGCATTCATAAACCTATACATAATGACCCCTCTAGAGGAAATTAATGCAGTTAATTTTTATCTCATCATAATGAAAGAGACTAGGGATTGGGTGTCATATTATAAAGCTCTTGTAAATAAGTTTATATAACAAGAAAAATAAGTAGCACAAATTTTGAATGAGCTTGAACTAAATGGAGTCCAAGATAATATAGGGAATCTAGTAGCTTGATCCACCATTTATCAAATGATTTAACAAGTCACAGATGGTTTTAAACATAGTTTACAAGGACTATGATTTGAGGACATTGAAGCAAAGTTAAACACAGTAAGGAGAAAGGCAACATATGTATAAGTCTTTTAGGTTGTCTTTCAAGCTACCAAGATGGAACAGACAAGACTGAAGGAATAAACTAGAGGGGTGACAAGACCCTATATTTTTGACATGGACATTATTAATTATCAACATTATAAGGCATATAAATATTACCAAGAGTTGGATGCAAATTAGAAAGAAACATCAACAACACCTGTTAGGTCTATTCTTTAGACCCCACCTACAGTGCCAATAATAACACTACCATTAATATTAGCCTCTTATAGGTCAACAACTACATCAATTCCACTAGCTAGCTTTGTTCTAATATAAAATTTAGTCTAATCAAAGAGTGCATCACCAATTATAACTCCAATCACCATATCAACAACAATAAGCATGCATATGCCCCCTGTTCCCTGCGTGCGCATGGAGAATTTGAATGCTGTGGGCACACAGGCGCGAGCACAAAAATCCATCTCGGTCCAGTCTGCTATTAATCTAGCAGCTAACATGGCAGAGTCTTTATCGGTGAATGGGGATAGGATCCTGGTCGTGGAAGGGGGTTCTTCTCCAATCATGGATTCAGAAAATGGTTTCCATATTTTTGGGTCTGTCCCTGGGTCTAAGGGAAGAACTTATGTAGACGTGGCTACGTTTGAAGCTGAAATCCATGATGTGAAATGCCAGGCTTCTGCTGGGAGACTAAGCGAATCACCTGTAAGTGCTTTAAAACCTGTCAGGGTTAATCTTGATCCTAATACTGTTAAAGAAATCTTTGATCAGGCAGAGTAATTTTCAAAGTCTGTGGCTATTTGTAGATTTTGTGGCTTCTAGCCATCTCTTGCCGATTTACATGGCTGGATATCCCAGACATTGCTGCCACTAATTGATGGGAATGTTGAAATCTATCCCTGTGGTAAAGGTTTTTTTAGCTTTGTTTCACATTGCTGAGGACAGGAAGACTATTCTCTCCAACATAAATTTCTTCTGGCAGGGTAAATACCCTCTCTTCGCCAAACGGTGGCACATGGATTTCAATCTTGTAATGAAAAATTTCAACAAGATCCCTGTCTGGGTTCGGCTCCCTAATCTACCATTGCATCTATGGCATGAATTGGTGTTTAAAACCATCAAAAATGCTATAGGGGATTTTTTATTTGTGGACGCAGAAACCAAGAGGTATTTCAGATCAACCTGTGCTCACCTTATGGTTGAGGTGGATGTCTCTAAGGGCCTTCCTGAGGCAATTTGTCTGGATTACCCTAGGGGATCTTGGACACAAATGTTAGATTTTGAAGGGCTACCTTTTCGATGTAGAAAGTGTCACCTGACAGGGCATGTTGCTGCTCGGTGCACAGCAAGGAAATCCAGACCCAGAAGATCACCTTCTTGGTGGGTTGAAGCTAATCATGATCACTATATTGCAGAACAGCCTGAGGAAGCTTCGACTGATTCTGAGAATGAGAATGAAAAGAGTTTCTTATCTGCTTCAACGGATCAGGAGTCTTAGCTGGAGACTGTTCCTGTTGAAGGTTCGGTGGAGATTGGATTATGTAATCTTCCTGAACCGATTTTTGAGGAGGTGGTGGTTCCTCCACCTATTTTGATGGATTCTCTTAGGAGCTAGTTGTTGGCTGGTTCTCCTAAGGTTTTGGCTGAGGTTTTGTCACCTCTTGGGCTTCATGATTCTTGGCCATCTGAGGAATGGGTTACTGAGGCAGCTAAGGTAGAGGATGGCTGGACTACTGTTAAGAGGAAAAAATCTAAGCCTCTGGTCCCTCCTCTAGATATGAAACTTTGGTCTTGTAAAAAAAATAATAACTATTAGTTATTGTTTGTCTAGCTCTTGTCTGCTGTTTTTAGATTATTGGTTAATCTGGTTTTGCTTTTGTAGGTTCCAGGTTATTTCGTTTCCTGGGTGTGCTTAAGGTTTATATCTTATCTGTTGTAAAGGGTTTTGGGGCCCCTTCAAAACCTATTTTTACCTTAATCTAAAACAACAATAAGCACAATGGTATTTATAATAATATTTTTGAGAAATATTAAGCAAGAGATGACTTAGCCTAAAGATAAAGGTTATTTTTGTATAATTTTTCACGTAATGGTTACAATCAAATAGTTAAGTCATAGTTGCATCCATATAGTAATTAACTAAACCATTTTTTCCAACATGCACATGTTACATGTTTGCAATATCTATAAGTTATGAGATGTAATTGAGACTTATGATCTGGTCATTCAATATGTAATCAAAAGTTTTCTAAACTTGGAGAATGAGGCAACCTCTTCCCCATGTTCTTTGTATACATGTGGAACCCTCTTTTCAAAGTGTCAAAGTTTTTTGATGATACATAGGAAAAGATCAAGATATTGATTATCATGTAACTATGTTTTTTCTTTCTTATTCACTCTCTACATTAATGAATTTTAAATTTATTTGTATATATTGATTCAATAATTCTAAAGTGTTTTAATGCTATGAATGAATTTTTATTATTTCAAATAATTAATATTAATCTTAGTTGTGTAAAATCAATTGAGGATTTATAGGTTTTATTGATTTAAGTAGTTAGTAAAAGTTGAATTGATAATCTAATGTGTGTAGAAGTATCTCTTTTGATATAATCTTCTAGGCATGAGACAAACTACCCTAGACAATTTTTTTGTCTAAACTATAGTATCTTAAAAAAGGGTGTGCAAAAACATCCCTAAGAAGATCAACCTTCAGTTGAGATCATTTAGAATCCTATATTTATTATTTCAGACTTCTAACTATGTTTATTCATGAATGTGAAATAGATATAAATGGAAAACACTAGTCTTGGAGATATTTTTCCACCAAATAAATAGCCTTAGAAGTTTTCATTCAATAACATATAACCTTATTTTTTTGCCTTAACCTTATTTCCATTTTTTGAGTTTCTTTGAGATCTTCTACCATATAATAATTTTTATACCCATCCAACTTGCATAGTGACTACTTCATACCTATAAATTATGACCTAGAGTGGAACCTTGTTACACATATATCCCAATACATTAGAGGCTACCTCATTAAAATATTTTGATGTGTACATAAAACCCACATCAATAGTGTCTAACCAAGTTTGTGATGTTTGGATATTTACACAATGTAACCTTGTATGTTGATTATGGATTTATCTATTGTAATTTTTTAAAACTAATATAATGCATGTGTCAATGTATATTAGGAATACTAAGACAGTTTTATTATGTTAAAAACATGAAATAATCTTTGTTTTCCTTTTCATCTTTGTAAAACCTAGGTGTAGTTATAAGAGATAGAAACCTACAAAAATAATGGGGAAGTGTAATGGGCTAAGCTAACCCAAATCATCCCAATTTATTAGTGACCACTTCTTATGTATCCAAATAATATAAAAAGTTAGTCAAGCCATGCATAGTTCTCTCACCTATTGATTGTGAAATTCTTCTTGTTCATTATATGCATGCAATTAGTAATTTATCTTTGATACTTGACAATGTTAACACTTGACTTGATTTGAAAGTATGAAGAATTTATTTTTGAATACTCATAGTGATTGATATTTAATTTTTAAAGAATAAGGGTTTTTTTTTCCATTGTGCAATAGTGTCATAGATGGATTCTACATAGATATCAGGTATTTTTGAAATGAGATATTGATTTTTATATATAGTTATCCTTAATTAAAAAATTCCTTTACATGACCTATGAAACATGCAAGATGGTGCATATGATTATTTAATTTTTTTAAACTAGTCATTAAATGGTGTAGAGACAAGGGCCCACTAGGTGTATAGGTTCATTGTAGTAGACCTATCTACATAACATGAAATTATCCTAGAAAAGTAGAGACAACTAGATTGAAGCTGAAAGTAGTTTAAGAGTGATAAAAAATTGTTTGATAAATGAGTGGTTAATCACACACACACAAACACACACACACACACACACACACACACACACACACACACACACACACACACACACACACACACACACACACACACACACACAGACACACACACACACACACACACACACACACACACACACACACACACACACACACACACACACACACACACACACACACACACACACACACACACACACACACACATTTGGCTAGATGAATTTTAAATAATATCCATATATTTGGGTGTAAGAAATTTGGTTCAAGAAATGTCAAGAATTAACATTGTCAAGCACCTATGACAAGATTTACATATATATATATATATATATATATATAGGTTTTGGTTTTAAAATTTATCCTTGTCCATGAGTTTAAGGTCATGAAAATATTTGATTTTATGCACTACAAATGATTCAATATGCTCATGAACACATCCATAAAATATTTCCTAATGAACATGAATTTTATAGTGGTACCAATAGATGAGTGAAAGAAGAAGATAATGTTTATTTGGAGGAGGCTCATATCACTTCACTACTTACTTAGGATAAATATATCATCACCAATGTGGAATTTAAAAAACACATAAGTTAAATATTAATTTAACCCAAAAAAATAGATAAATTTTAAATGAAAGGACCCCAATAAATATTTATCCTATTCACACATGCCACAAAGGGCATAAAAATGTTAATATGGTTAAAAGACATTTGATGATCTCTATGGGAAATCAAGCTACACTTATGGAATAAGGAGATAATACCTATTTAGAATATGCATCATTAACGTGGTTTAAATTGATCAAGACTCACCATTTTTTTCCAAGCTCTCCAAGAAAAATAAATCCAAAATCCATTAGTTAATTCTAGGTCATGATGACTTGGGAGAGTGGGGACTAATCTCAATATCTCATGACATATGATATTTGGATATATTTTCTAGTTTTACTTAGTGTCATAGTGATATTTTAAGTTAAATTTATATTATGGGATGATATTTTATTAATATATATGTAAATTTTTATCTCTTTATGGGGTTATTACCCATCCCCTATATGTACTCTTTGTGTAAACACATTTGAGTATGAAGATTTTAATTGAAACATCGATAACTTTGATATCTCTTCATTTTTTCATAATTTTGTAAACTTTATACCTTATAAATTTTAAGTATATATGTTATATATGTGTTAATCTATATTTTTATTATTGGATAGTTTTAATTTCTTTTATGAATTAGGTCTATTTTTTTTAATTGACTACATTGGCCAATTCTCATAATTATCCCTATTATACAATTGACTCTCATGGATGAACATGTTATTATCTAAATATTATTTATGATAATACATATTAATTAAAAATTATTATGAGGATATTATTTTAAAGTAATTTATCCTTAAAATCTTAGCCATATTTATTTTCGTTTGAGTTTGAGATAAGCTAGGTAAACATTGGTGAATGTGTAGTTTAAAATAAGAAGGTGATCACTAAAATTAAGAAACATCTCTATGGAGTGTTGAATGAATTTATTTTATACCATACCATTTCAATATTTATGTATTTTTTAACATATAAATTTAACTTAGATACATATTTGGAAACATGAATATATCATTCCATAATTTAGAGTGTTTATGGTGAAGTGCAAGAAATATTTCTATTAGTGTGGTAACATATATGTCGTTCCTCCAATGAATTTAAGGTAGAATACATTAGAGAGTAAAATAATTCAAATTTTAACTTTAAATACCCATAGTGTTCCTAAAATGTGATGGATTTTATCCCATCATTACCTATGGTGTGTTTAAAATATGCATAAAAAAGAGGGAAGACACTAGTGCTAGACGAAGGGTGAGCTAGATCACCTGACACCAAAACTAGAGATTTAAACCTTGAAATATAGGTATAATAATTTTTTTTAAACAAATGGATTTTTTATCCCATCACACTAGATCAAAATATGAACTAGGTTTCCTACCATTACAAACTATAATAATCTATAGGAAAGATAGTAGACCTAGAATATATAGGACCTAGCCTAGTTCACTGACTAATTTACACCCCAATGCATTCATACCAATGAACTTATTGGTAGGGTCATTATCAGTGAGGGTGATACTTGCCATCATGACATGAATATCAAATTTAAGGATATAATTGAAAATTAATTATCATCTACATAGATGACATAATTGTCTTTTCTAAGAATAAAGAATACCACATGACATATCTAAGAATTATTCTCTAGAGAAGTAAATATCATGGAATCTCCTTAAATCTAAAGAAGTTCATATTTGGGGTAACTAAGGGTAAATTATTGGGTTGCATCATATTTAATCAAGGTATATCCATAGACCCATAAATTTTAGAGGAAATTCTAAAAATTCCATTGCCTAATAATAGAAAATCATTGAAATCATTATTCAATAAAATAAACCTCGTAAGGAATTTCATCTCAGGATTTGCAGAGATAGTCCAAACCCTAAAAACATGTTAAATAAGTATGATAATATTAAATTTAGAAATGAATCACAATCATATTTACTCAAATTAATACAACAACTATAAATACATTAGTGTTAATAACTCAGGACTATACACAACCCTTTTACATCAATTCATTTACTTTAAAACACTCAACTTGTCCTAACACACAAAAAAAAGTTGGATATGAGAGACTTGTCTCAATAATGAGTTATCCAATCTAAAATAGTGAAGTAAGTTATTCAATTATTGATAAACATTTTTTTTCATTGATCAAATAAATCAATAAGTTTAGGCATTAGATCCTACACAACAAGGCATTTTTAATCATGCCTAACCCAACCATGAATTCTACACTAATGAAAAATGAGTTAGGTGACTGGAGTGATAAGTGTATCAATATTATCTAAGATTTTGACTTGGAACTATATCCAATGAATATAGTGAGAGGTTAAGGACTCAATAGAGTAATAACTGAAGTGGATCCCCATATAGTTTGATAATAACACATGATTCAAGATATTATAAATGATGACTACTACGAGGATGTGGTCTATTATTTTCTTAATAGTAAGTGACAAAATCAATTGAAATAAACTAAGAGAATATTATTATACCTAAAAATTAAAAATTTCATGATCAAATTAGGTGTATTATATAGAAATAGTCATGAAGTCATATATTTGAGATGCCTAAACAAATAAGAAGTGGCTAAAGTACTAAATGATTTCCATGGAAAATATAGAAATGGTAATGGTTTATGAGTGTTATAACCCATTAGATACTCAAAGCAGGTTCTTAATAGCTACATGTTTTTAAATATGCTAATGCATATGTTTAGAGTTATCATACCTACTAAGTTGTCACACATAGAGAATGAACCCTAGCTATGCCATTACAACCTATTCTTGAGGTTAGACCATTCTTAAAATGGTGCTTGGAATATTTTTGAGTAATTAATGTTAATTCTTATATATGACACAAGTTAATTATTATAACAAATGACAACTACACATGTTAGAGCAAATCTCAAGGATTAAATAATTATACAACTAACATGGTGATCATGTTCCTTAATGATCATATCACTTCCATATTTGGGATGCCATTCACTCTAGTATGTGATAATGGTCCTGATTTATCATCTATAAAATTTATTTAATGTTATTAAAATAATTATTAAATCCTTAAGTTATTATCCAATTATTACCTACTAGGTAACAAGGTAGATGGATCCATAAATAAGAATTTGCTTGATGTAATTAATAAAGTCTTCGAAAAGAATCTTAGGGACTGGCATAATGTATTAAAATTAAAATTATGGTCTGATAAAAATATATTTAAATAATCCCTAGGTACATAATCATATCATATCATTTATAGCCAAGACCTTATATTCCTAGTGAACCTCAAAATCCCCACCTTATAATTCATGAGAAACTACTTAGAAAATGATAATAAGATAGAATTTCACCTCTTAAATTTGATATAACTCTAAGAAATACATGATTCAACCTTATTACATTTTATAAGACATTAGGGAGTTGTCAAAATTTGGTTTGATAAATGAGACAAAGTGAAATCCTTTCAAATCTTTGATTTAGTCCTTCTCTAAGACAAGGATCATGAGAAAAAGGGACAACATGGAAAGTTTGATGATATGTGGTTGGGTCCCTACCAAATTTATAAAATATTAGTTGAGAATGAATTTTGTTTGAGTTTTTTGGATAGTATGTCCCATTTCATGTCAATGGGAAGCTCCTTAAACACTACTTCCGAGCTTGAATTATTTTGGCAAGGTCCTATACATACTTGATCTTTCAATTTAATTATTTCATTTCTTATTCTCTTTCTTGATTTCATTATTAGTTTTGTTTGATTTTCCTAATTTTTTAATTTTTCTATTGGTATAGCCTCATTACTTGTCCTTTTTTTATCTAGATTATATTTTTTGCTCTGTAGGTTCCCCTATTAGATAAAGATTGAAGAATGAAAGGCCTAAGGTAAGTGATGTGAATGACATTATAGTGATTTAGCACAATAAGTAATTAGTGGCATTATATTGTGTTTATGAGTTTTTTTAAAGGTTAAGGCTATCATGTGTGTTCTTAATTTATTCATGTTTGGGTAAATTTGGGAAAACTATTATGTCAATAAAGACATTCTCTCAAAACCAAACACAAAAATCATATTTAAAAGTTTTTAGGTTTGTTTGGATGAACATGAAGCAATGAAAAATATATAATTTTTAATTTTTCATACCACGATGGTACCCAAATTATAATTTATATGCTAATAATAGAGAAATAAAAGACAAAAATATAAAAACAAAAAATCAATTTCCAAAAAACTTAATCCTGTGTGATTCCAGAAACCTATACTAGGGCTATGGATTCCTCATCAATAGTAGAACAATGTATTGAGTGGGATTATATATTGGGAATATGGATGCATGGATGGTATTAGATCAATGTCCAAGAAAACATTCTCAAGGTAGGATTGACAAGCTTGATGGTTGGATCCATAATATTTAATTCATGTAGGTTCTAAGAAGCAATAATTAACTTGTTTATACACACCATATCAATGATAATGTCATATTTGGTCTCTTACTCATTCCCTTCCTCTCCTCTCTCAATTTCATTCATGTTTCATGAGTAGTATAGACTAGATATTTTGGGTTCATATGCACATTTATTTCATTCCAAGATAATCATGAGTATTTTCCATAGAGTTTCCATTTGTTGTTTCTTGTACAACATGTACTAATTATTCATAAATTATGGAACCCCTTTTTTGGCCTCTTGATATTCTCTTTCTTACACTCATATCTAGTTGGTTTAGTTCTCTAAATTTTAATTTGTAAGCTCTCTCAATTTGTATGTCAAATTGGGACTTTAAACCACCCTTATTATAAAGACCATGCCTACATGAGAATACTTCATATAAAACACTTAGTGTGAAAGTAGAGTCTTGTCCGCTTAGTTTTACTTTGAAAAATTTCCTCTCTTATCTGTCTAGAGATGATATGGCATGTTATTTCAATTTTCATGCTATTTCAACATTTAAAATATGTATTGTTGACATGACCATGTTCATATGAGAAAGTTTCATATTAAGGACATGGTCCTCAAATGACGATTTTCTCCACTTTTGACAATTGGATGGATTTTGAAAAATTTGTATAAAAAGTTGTCATTTCCCTAATCAGGTATATCTAATGTCTAATTACATGCCTTAATTGTAATTAGGTTTATTTATACTTATTGGATATTCATTTCAAAAATTTATCTCCCATAGACCTAATTAAGATTCTAAAGCATAAATATGTCTTGAAAGATATTTTTTTAAGTTTCTTTTATAATAAAAGATTTTTCCTCAACTAGGTCTAAGTGACTAGGTGAATGGTTTCTCTTTACTCTTTGGAGTAATTTATATAATTATGTTGGTGAATTTACCATAGTTATATTCAAGCTTTGAAGGTCTACTAGGTATTTCTCATGTTTGTGTGGCTTTGTAGTGTTTATAAATGATTTTATCCCACATAGGTCTATGAGCTTCAACCTCTTCATCATTATTGTAATCAAAACCTATAGACCCGATTAGGTTTGTGGGGCCCTAGGCTCATCTTCATTATGTAAACTTATAGCTATATAAAAATTTGGTCTATGCCACTACCCTCAAAATTTATTAGTGTTATCTAGGATCTTTAACGTGATTAGAATAGAAGCCACCCCTACCAAGTGCTGATAATGCTAATTGAGGATCCCAAGCTTGATTAGGTCTTAGGGAGCCCCAATTCAATTTTGAATTCCAATATCAGTTTTATCTAGACCTAGATAACCAAATAGGTCTACAAATCATGCCAAATATGCTCTTAGAGCTATTCAGGCTTTCAAAGCCTTATTAGAACTAGGGGTGTTAAAATTCAAAAAGTGAAAAAATTAACATGCTTTTTTAGCTTTACTAGGCCCATTTTTTTTTTACCCTTTTTGGTTTTTTGTGTAAATTTCATCATTTTTTTCCTTTTTATGGAACCCTTCGCATTTCAATAAATATTTTTTTGGCCCAGTCACAATGACACCATCAGTTTTGTCTAATTTTGAATGTGCTAAATCATGCTCATATTTTAGTGTCTATTTTTACTTGAGCCTTTAAATGATGGATTATATTTATCTTTTGTATTTTTAAGCTTAAAAATGTGTATAATAGTGGAGTGAATTATGGAATTTTGAGGGAGGTGAAGTAAATAAAGGAATTAATGGTGGCAGTTGACGTTTTGGATGGAAAATCTTCCCCATAGAAATTATAGTTTCTACAAATTGGGGCATTTTTTACACCCAAGGATTGGATTTTATTATCCATAAGAGACAATATATCTAATCACCCTTTTATTTGCATGTAATTTATCATTTTTTTAGTGTAATATCTCTCTCAACTCATTGCCATACCATTATGCTAGTAGAATTTGTATCAATTAGTCATTTTGGATGTCAAATGTATTTATCAAAGAGAATATTTTGATCAATAAAGGAATGTGGAATTATTGTTTACAACTTTCATGTGTAAATTATGGTTGTTTGAGTTTATTCAATTATTTATGCTTTCCTTAGATTCTTGCATTATATTGTATTTGATTATACACTGGTTAAGTAGGATATTGATTTATGGAGTTCATTGATCAATAAATTTAGATTTGATTCATTTATTGTAGGATTTCCTCTCTCTACCCTCCTCTTTAGCATTTTTTATCAAATCAATTAATATAGGGTTATTTATATTTCAATGTAATTCAATAGTAACTTATTGGGAAAAAGAATGTATGTTTTATCACTTCTAACATACACATGAAATAAACAAACTTGAAATACTATAGATGATATTTATGCATTATAACACATGGCAGTCTTATACACTTGGAAAACTTATACCTTGGTTGTTCCTCTTAGTTCTAGACCTTTATCACTTCTACAAGTCTTACATCTGCTCTATCTTATACCCCTTGGCCTATCTATTAGTCAGACTAGTGTTATGTTGATGACCCATGCCTTTTATCTTGCATGGAATGATTAAAATGTAATTATCTTCTAATTCTACAAGTTCTAAGCCTATGCATAATTTCTTCCTCCTTCAACACTAATGTCCATGATAAACACTAGTGTCCTAACTTGATGCAAGTGTCTAGTTCCTTAAAATTATCCAATTTGAAAGTGAAACATATCTTAGTGGTCTTCCTAAGTTCTTTAATGCAAGTTAATTCTCCAAAGGGATTGATGTAAATATAATATCAACCCTCATTCATTCCTCACCTAGAAAAAAACTAACATTAGTATAAAATAGCATTCAAATATAATTAAATTAAAAAAAATCTTCCCTATTTATTTCTATTTCCATACCATTAATAGTGACAATATATCTATAGGTCTGAATTAATAAAGGAGAAGTCCAAGAGTGATATTTTATAAGTTAAAAGCTAGGTCATTATTGTACTTATTTTCCACACATTGCATCATTCACACATAATTTAACATGTAGGGGAGAACTACATCAGTGTGAGGTGCTATTCAAAGTATTAGATATATAAGCAATGATCACTAATAGGAGGATTTTTGGGGTTAGTTTGACACTGTGTGCCCACTAAACCATTTTTACCCAAGGTCACCATGAAGATGAAGAATTATGGTTTTGACATCTCATGAGGAGTGACAATCTATGACCCAAATATAGATACACCATAGAGAATGTGAATATAAATATAAAAGCATCTAAGTGGTCACATACTTTTATATTATATATAATGTATAGTAGACACTAGCATGGAACCCATATAATAGTGTTGATGCAATAATCCTAGGATGATGTTAGTGTCCATGACTACATAAGCATAAAATATAGAATATAATTACTATTATAAGATATTCTTCTAGTTTGCTTCCTACATGTTCAAGATATAACATTGTGTTAGCATCAAAATAAGCTAAGTATATTGATTCTTTATCATTTCCATACATAGCTTAGTTTTATTTTCTATATTTAGCCTATTTTTAATTTTATAAATTTATCATATGTTATATCTTAGTTTATTCACCAAATTATCATGTTGTAGATATGATTATCAACCTTGTGAATTGTTATTTATATACCCTTTTAATTATAAAGATAAACCTAATACAATCTAGAATAAAATTTTATGGTTAAACATTTGGTCAACACTATCTTTGAACATCAAACCCTAAGAATATTAGGGTTTCTTGATATTTTTTATTGTTCATCCTTGATTTTTTTAATTTTTTAAGCATGTTTTACATAGACATATCTATAAATTATTTCATGGTGTAATGCCTTATAGTGGTTATTACCTATTATATATCATGCCTAGTTAAATAAATCAAATATATAGACGATTAAAAACCTACATTCCTACATACCCTTAATTCTAATGTTTATAATAATATTTTACCTATCATTACAAAGATCCAAAAGGAGTACATGAAAAAATAATCCTTCCTAGGTAATGTTACGACCTAATCCAAGGATAGCAATACCAAGCCATCACTCTTGAACTTAATGCACCATTTAAACCATTACAAGTATATCATTTTGGATGCATTATGTATGACTCTAATCCCTTGTAATATATAAACACCATATGTGGCATGTATCTTAGATTACATAAAATGTGTTGAGAATAATATATACTTGAAAATGAATATTTACCACCTCAAAATATAATTAATGATGGTTTTCCACTTTACATCTAGGTTGCATTTGTAATAAAATGATAAAATGAGTTATTATGAACAATGGTTCAAGACTCAACATTTGAAACATATCCTTTATTTCCATAATTGGCATTATACCTTCAAATTTGGAACCATATAATATGAACATCAAGGTATTTAACAATATTTCAATACAAGTATTGGGGAAAATAACATTAAATATTATTATGGGTCCTCATACATTACCCATTTTGTGCCAAGTAATGCTAAATGGATTAAACTATAACATTATCTTGGGATGATGTTGGATACATGAGATGTATGCAATTACCTCTACATTACATGCATGTTCAAAATTTAGTCATCAGCGAATTGTTTACACGTGTATTGGATAATAATCCCTTAAAACATTATGAAATAGTACAACTCAATAATACTACACCACATTCCTATAATCCTAATTTTGGTTCTTGAAATTTACTCAAATTTGGGTACTAGGGACAAGGGTCAGGTCAATATGATAAAGGCATAACTCAGTCTATTGATTCTATAAATAATACAAATTGGAAAGGTTTAGTTTTTTAGAAAAAACCTGTCATATTTTCAAAAAAATCAACCAATAGTCTGAAATTGTTATATCCTTAATGTAATGATTGATTTCTCCTTGAAAATTTTTCTCTTGATTATCCTATTCTAATATTAGTTTTTATGACATTTCAAATGGATAAAATTGGGCTTACTTTTCCTAACCCTAAGGAGAGTGATACCGATCATCCCTCTAACTAGGTTCATACTATCACCCCTTCAAAGGGTAAGACAGATCATTGTATTATGCCAACATAGGGACACCATAAATCCCTTCCCACATCCCTTGATGGTACATGCATGCATGTTAAATATGAGTTACTTATGCTTTGTGCTTGTGAATACTTAAGAGATGAAATAACTAGTATGAATGATTTAATAGAAGGGTTACAAAATTATATTACATACATGAAGAATCCAAAATATGCTATTATAAACCATTTTTTTTCATATTCACATACCAATTATGTGTCTAATAAGAATGAATATTGGAAGCCAAAACCAAAGTCATCTAATGATAATGATTCTACAAGTGAAAAAAAGCCTAATAAGAGTTCAATTGAGATTCTAAAGGAGATGCTTATAAATAATTTGATGAATATACCTCCTTTAGATCCCTGGTAAAGGTCTAAATATTACTATGAGTATCATAGAATGAATGGTCACCATATAGATTCTTGTATTGAATTAAAAAGAAATATATAAAAGATAAGTTCTCCTAAAGTAAAGGTGCCAAATGAACAAAAATGGATACCAAGAGATCCTTAAAACAAAAGGAAAACTCATTACCAAATCCACCTTAGGATTCAAATTAATTATCATTAAATCTGGATGAGCCTTCACATGATATATAAATTTAAAATGTTTCAAATTCTCCAAAATACATACCAAATATCCCAAAGAATGAACCAAAGCAAGAAATTTTGAAAGGAGAATCCCAAATGGTAATGTTATAGAATGACCAAAATGCATATTTTTATAATGAGAAATTAATATTTTTAATGTTTTTCTAGTTTATATCCCACAGGTTGCCAATGATGAAAATAAACAAAAAACATCCATTTCCAAGAAATAAGATCCAACCTATAGTGTAGTTTATTTTTCATAGACAGATACTCAAATTATCAAATTATTTATTTAGAAGCCATTTATTGAAGATAAAACACTAGTCTTGATGTTATCCTTAAATATTGGTTATGTAATTGTTCCTAATTATGGTACACATTGGTGTGACCCTTATAGTTTTGATATGATCACATTGTTATATGAACTCAAATAATACATCTACCTAGATAGATTAATTATAAATGCTATATGGTTCCATTCACAAATTATATAGTTGTATTATCCTTTTGAGATGAGGTACCTATTGGTTTCTATTCTTCCCTCACCTCAAAAGGTAGGCATATTAGTATGGGCATGCCATAGAGGCATGGATTATACAAATTTTTAGTTTTAGATTCGATGGGGGAATGTTTTAAAAGTATGTTCTCCATACTTGTTTTGTACTTTACATCTCCATCCTATAGTGGGGGCATGTTTTGGGTAACATGTTTTCTACATTGGCACTTATATAACAGTTTTTAGTTTTATCCATATATGGTATGGGTTGATTTTGTTCACTCATGCTCACCAATTTGTAAGTGTGATCAAGTTGCATGGTTGAGATAATCTCAATTGATAAATGGAAACTCACCTTTTCTCTAAGGTTGGTGGTACGTGCCTTCTAGTCTCTCTATCTCTCTATCTCCTTGGATATATGCATTTTCTATATTTTTCTATATTTGTCCTAATATTAGTTTTAGAGACTTATAATGATACATATTTTTCAAATTAACTTCTTAATAGGAAATGTAGTTACATCAACACATAGGTGTACTCATAAACCTTGCTATTTCAATTACTTTTAATTCCATATTATATGCACCGATTATACATTGTAGCATGCTCTTAGTTTTAGGTTATTCACCATCAAATCACTCAAATTAGGCACATGCAAATATAAGGTGTGATATACACACCCATATATGCATTCCTTTCCTTTAAACTAGTAACTTCATTACTAGATTAAAGGGGGCATTTGAATGATATTTATAGATTATATAGTACCTCAATATTTTACACTTGGAAAACTTAGACTTTGCATGTTCCTCTTAGTTTTGAACCTTTCCCACTTTTATAAGTCTAGAATCTACTCTATCTTGTGCCCCTTGGCCTATCTCTTAGTCTGACAAGTCTTATGTTGATGATCTAGGCTTCTATCTTGTAAAAAATGCTTAAAATGTACTTATCTTCCACATCTACAAGTTATGAGTCTATACATACTCTCTTAATCCCTAAACACTAATGTTTGGGGAAAACACTAGAATTGATGCTAGTGTCCTAATCTAACACAAGTGTTTAGTGCCCTAAAGTCATCAAATTTTCAAATGAAACATATTCTAATGGTCATCCTAAGTTATTTAATGTGAGTTACTTATCTAAAGGGATTTATATAAATATAATATAAACCCTCATTCATTCCTAACCTAGAAAAAACTTAGCATTCAAATAAAATAGAATTCAAAGAACATTCAATTGAAAAAAATCTTTCTTATTTTTATATTCCTGTAATAGTCATAAGGACAACACATATATAGGTCTAAAGTACTAAAGTAGAATCTATATTTTCAAATTTACAAGTTAGGTCACTATTGTAATTGATTTTCACATATTACATGATTCACATACAATCCAACACATAGGGGAGAACTACATCAATTTGAGGCCCTCTTCAAAGTATTATCTATGTATGAAAATCTCACTAATAGAGGGGTATTTGGTGTCAAATCGACACTGAGTGATCACTAACCCATTTTCACCCAAGGTCACCATTAAGATGAAGAACTAAGGTTTTGACATTTCATGAGGATCAATAGTCCATGACCTAGATCTGGATGCACTAAAACAAAGGTAAAGACAAACCTAGAAGCATCTAGGTGATAGCTTCATTTTTTAATTGATATTATGTATAAATACTAATGTCAAAACTAGACAATAGAATAGACATAACCATCCTAAGATGGTGTTATTTTCTATGATTCTATAAGCATCAAATATAGAATCTAATGATTGTTCTAGAATATTCTTCCTATTTACTTCCTCCATATTTTAGATCCAACACTATGTTAGCATCATAACCATATAAGTATATTACTTATTTATAATTTAAAAACATAGATTATTTGTACTTTATATATTTAGCCTCTTCTTAGTTTTATAAATTTATCATATAATATAACTAAGTTTAGAACCCAATTAGAATGTTGTAGATCTGATTATCACCCTTGTGCATTATTTTTTCTATATAGCCCTTTAATGATCTAGATGAACCTAATATAATCTAGAACAAAGTTTTAGGGTTAAATAAATACCCTCTAAAATTTTAAAGGATAATAAATGAGTTAAAATTTTCAAAACCAATAGGCCCCTTGAATTGGAACCATGCATGAGTAAACCTAATGTAACATGACCTAGTAGATAAAGACCATGGGGAGACCCATTGTAAGACTCCTTTCAAGATAAGATATATGAGATTCTGCACCTTGATAGTGTATAGTTAGTAGGCCATGATAAATAACATGTCAATAGGTATCACCTTAGAGGATGTTAATGCTCTGTTTGGACTTCCTATTGTGTGTATGCCTATGATGTGTGATACACCAAATCTAGATGCTAAGATATGTTCCTTAACCTTATGTATGACCATATTGGAGAGATATGACGAGGTTCATGTTATAAGTATGGCTATTTGATGTGCATTTGTCAGTCATTTTAGATTTTTATAAGGCCATTATTGGATTTATTATAGTTTGTGTGATTTATCACAATTTAGAAAGGAAGATACCATTATATAATTTTGCATTGTGTTGGTCCATGCCTGAGGAGGGAAAAATATATGAATATTGATATTTTATTTGTGTGTAGTTTATACATTATATTTAAAATATTATATCATAGGTACATATGACCAAGGGCCCCATTATATTATTCTATAGCTAGATTTATGAGTGTTTTCCTATGTATCAATGTGTGGGATTACCAATGCAATGGATGATTCCTTTCCATGTGTTCTAAGGTGGAGAGAAGATCATATGATACATGTTACAACATATGCCCTAGATTTTAGAATATCAAAACATGGAAAATTATTTGACAACCATTACTAGAGCATAATAGATGCTTGGTAAACATGGTGAAGTATGTTTTAATTGTTGGGTAGACTGAGGATCAATAAAAATTATACATGTTGGGTGCAGATGAACCCATTATCTCATTTACTAGGGCACTTTGGATTACTACATCCTATAATGGTGATATTAGTCCCAACATATTAGACATGACATGTGAGACAACATGGATTAGGAGGTGTAGGGATGCAAATATATGTTATTATTTTTCATCCTCACCAATGTAGGGTGTCAATAAAATGATGATTTTGATAGTGATGGGAGAGAATATTATCTATTATATTATAATATTATATACTACAACCACCACCATGGACATATAAATAGAGATGGGATCTATTATAGCCATAGGGGGACCTAATTAAGTAACATGAACTGGGTTATTATATATTAATATAGATGCATAGTGGAGTTTATCATATTCATGTGATTCATCATAGTTGATATAGAGAATTCATACCACCATAGAGTTTTAAATCACATGAGGTGTTTTGTAGTTGTTTGTATGGAGTGACTATTAGTGAGTAAAATGTAGTTTATTATGATTATTTCAATTTAAAATAGAGATATCAGATAAATATATTATTTTTGGAGATATATATTATATAACTAATATGATTTTTGAATTAATATTTTTAGAAGATATAGTGGAGGAGACCAAATGGGTGACCATAGAGGAGAGAGACCATCATAATATATTGGATGGCATGCTACCTCAACATGAAACTGCATAGATGATTGATCCTATGGTGACATCATCACTTGCTTATGCCAATTAGTTTTTATTAGTCAATAAGGTAGATTAATATCTCTGGAGACTATCAAATGAAACACACAAAGAGTTACCACTAGAAGTGGGTGATGAGGAGTTATGAGCATAGAAATTTATGGCTCAAGAGAGAACCACACAATTGGATACACTATATATTTAGCACAAGTGCAAGTCTAGGTTACTCATATACATGGATAGTTGGAGGTTTATGATAATAAACATGATAGCTACATTGGACTATTCATATAGGGAAATCATAGGCCTCAATGGGTAATTTAGCATGTGCTCATTATGGACCTCATTCTTGTGGATATTTTTTTACTATGTTGTATCATGTTTTATTGTATAATTATATTCACTCAATCTTACACCCTAGAGATTTTTTTCAAGCCATATCTATATTTATTGAAACATTGGATTACCTCTAGGCCTATGGGTTGCTTATACCAGAGGTAAACCTCTAGATTTAAGGGCCAACTCACTAGATTAGTCTTTGATTTCTTATCACCTACAATACTTGTTTGATTAGATGAAAATGGATAGAAGGAACATGAAAGTAAACTATTATAATGAGGTATACACTTGAATGATCTCCACTAGACTACCATACACTTTTACTATGAAACATGACTCACAACACTAGTCTCAACACCCTAGATTGATCTAACATAAGTATTTTAAACATGTAGGTGATATGAATTGCACTACTCAAGGTGAGTGAACATAAGGTAAGATTGTAGACTCTAATGGCACTATTTATAATTGGATATATAAAAATACACTTGAATACACTTCATTTGACTTTTTAAAGGGAGAACTACTTGCATCAAACATGGAAGAGTAAAGAGAAGGAAAGGATAGATACTTATCACTTGAAACTTCACTATGCACCACTTAAAACACTTAGATAATAAGTTTATGAGATCAAAACCAGATTGTAAATATTTATTTCAAAGGAAAATACAACATTTAAACTAGTAGTACTTTTCATACTAGGTGTGTATTAGATTGTAAAAGCCAAAATGGATTGAATTTATAGATTAGGTGAGAAGAGAGAGAAGGGAAGTGGAAAGGTCACAAGTACAAGTCTCAATCTATAATAATTAGTTAAATTTTTAGGATAATGAAGTATAAAATAGGTTAAGAAGCTGTCATGAATAAATATCCACATGAAGCACATCATTCTCCTTCAAGTTTGGTGTAGAGAGCTCACTTAGATGCATTAAAACTGTCCTCATAATGAATCATCACTTTACCACTTGAAAATGAAATAGGAAGCCTAATACATATAAACTATCTTATGGAGGTTGGAAAAAGATGTGATAGTCATTAGATACTTCCCTAATTTTTATCCTTCTTCTTGACACTCGTGTTCACTATCTGCAGTCACTTACTAAACCTCTTGGCTTCAATATTCACATTTTTAATCAAAGTGATTAGTATTTTATTAAATAAATACATGGAATAGGTTTTATGACACCTATTAAAAGTCTCTTTGTCTTATAATCCATGATTTATACCTTATAAATATCCAAAAATAGACCTTTCATCTTCTCACTAGGCAGTCACTTCTCATTTTCATTATCTGTCTCAGATTGCTTGTAGTGAAGTGTGAAAAAAAGGTATTTATATGATTATATGTGGTGATAAATGAGTATATAGATTTATAATAATTCCATATAGTCCTAATTAAATTATTTTGACCTATTCATTCTCTTTTATACCTATAGAACACCCAAAATCTTTTAGAAAACCCTTAAATAAGTCTATTTGTACAAGTGATAGTATGGATCAATTAGATTTCATGGAGCCTAGGATATATATATATATATATATATATATATGTATGTATGTATATATATATGTATGTATATATATATGTATGTATATATATATGTATGTATATATATATGTATGTATATATATATGTATATATATATATATGTATATATATATGTATATATATATATATATATGTATATATATGTGTATATATATGTATATATATATATGTATATATATATATATGTATATATGTATATATATATATATATATGTATATATGTATATATATATATATATAATTTAAGACCATTTTAATCCTTATATATTCCTATCCATTCATATTTTCTTCATCAGGTCTTAAACTAGGGTTTTAGGAGGGTTTTGAGTTGTTCTAGTTTTTAACAATGGTTCAAAAAAATTGGACCCTCAATCCCCAAAAAAATTCATTTGAGACCAAGTTTAGAACCAATTTAAACTATTATTATCTCCTTGAGGCACCATTAATTATTTCCATACAAATATGATCACTTGAAGATGGCTCTCAAGCTCCTTTGAGGCATTTTGAATAGGCCCATCATAGAATTGGGTCAAAATGATCAACTTGGTGTAACTCTCTATAAACCAATAGATCCAATAAACCTTGTAATTTAATTTAAGGTATTAACATGGTTTATAAATTTCTCATGGTCATATGGATTAGTCTAGGCAACTATAGGGTTTAGGCCTAGTTTTAGGCCTAATAGGCCTGACTGTGTCTAGCTGTGTGTTTAACCCTTTTGAGAATTTTCAATGATTTTAAGACATTTACCATATTTTTTAAACTTTAATGTAAATTTATAAAACATCATACATCCATTAAACATCTCTCATTTCACCCCTTATTCATTCACACACTCTGTCTATAGTTTTGTCTTGATTGGGAGTGCCCTCTATTTGAGACAAAATAGAGGGCACTTCCCTATTTCCCTAGACAAAATGGGCATATGGGATGGATATCTTAGGTATTTATGATGTTTTTTACCAAATCTAATCACTTTTTAATGTTAAAATACCCTTTAAAACTTTAAATTCTTCAAGATAGACCTATAAGACTAATGAATGTATACAAACTTTAAACTGACTATAAGTTGAGGTTTGAAACTTATTTCTACTCTATCCTTGCTTATTAGGATCACCTGAAGATGTGTTATAAAACTATGAATATGGATTAAAAATTTTCACCCACCTTAATGTTAGAAATATTATCATTGATGTCAAAGGACATTCAAAGATCGACGAGAGGAGTTGGGAGTAATTTCTATTACTTCCTGCCATTGATGTTCAGCATCAAGTGAGGGGGAGCTAAGTGTTAGCTCTAGGTAGGCCCTTTGCCATTGATGTCAAAGGGGGAGAATAATAGGTATAGGTATAGGTGCAAAAAATAGGTACAGGGAATAGGTACAAGTTACTACAGTAAGGGGGAGTTACTGTATGTTTTCAAATGATAGGATGTGCAGGTGACAGGATGTGGTAGTTTTAGGATTGAGGTTGCCATCAATGACAAAGGGGGAGATTGTTGGAAATATTATCATTGATGTCAAAGGTCTAGTATTATTGGTGATAAAGGCCCCATTGTATTTAATGTTGTTTATCTTGGCTAATGTGAGTTAATATTTATTTAATATTAACAAATATATTTTTGGTTGCATATGAGACAAAATAAGGGCCCATGGAGAAGTCAAAGAGCCATAGGGTAAAGACAAAAGAAGGATGGGACACATTTTCCCATGAAGAGTCATCTTGGGGAATACCAAGAGTCACCAAGTGAAGACAAAAGAGTAAGGGTGCAATTTCTCATGAAGGGACACTTTAAGGAATATGAAAAGTCACCAAATATAAGGAAAAAAGTGAGAAGGATGTTTTTGGTCATGAAGGGTCACCACATGACTTTTCAAAGGCTTGAATATGAAGGGTCATACAAGTTTGGTGCCATTTTCCATGAGGATTGAAGGGTCACAATAGGGGAAGGCCAAAGGTCATTTGGAAAGCTATAAATAAAGGCTTGAGAAGCCATTTGTAATATGAGAGATAGAGTTTGATTGGATATTGTAATATCTAGCTTAGAAGAGCAATTGTGAGAGATGAATATGATTTGTATTTGTTATATCTATCTTAGAAGAGCAAAGGTGAGAGAGAGGAAAGAGATGTTGTATTGATATATCATTTGTTGAGATAACAACATTGAGAGATAGGTGTGTGGTATACACAAAGGAGTTGGTGCTCCTGTGGGTTGGTGCTCGACAAAGGGGTTGGTGCTCGTGTGGGTTGGTGCTCATGAATAGTTTTTGGGTTGGTGCTCGGCAAAGGGGTTTGAAGCTCCTATGGGTTGGTGCTCATGAATTGTAGCTGGGTTAGTGCTCGGTAAGGGGTATGGTACTCCTGTGGGTTGGTTCTCACAAATATACTTGAGATTTTTCTCCATGGTTTTTCCCACATTGGGTTTCCATGTTATATCTGGTGTTTCTCTATCTTGTGTGGTGTTTATTGTTTGAGTTTTATTGCATATCTTGAATGTTTGATTAAGTGGAACTTGATAAAGGGAAAGTTTTATAAGATGTATGATATACTGATTCACCCCCCTCTCAGTATATCTTGTGCTTAACACTTAAACCTTTTCTAACCTTTAAAACCATCTCTCTCTACTATCCTAAACTAGTTTGTAGATTGAGTCAGTTATGTCACCTATAAGTGACCATAAAGGAGAATTCAAAGGGCCCCTGTAGATGCTCATTTGTATCTAAGTACTACCTTAGTTTTTATTGATATTTATGATATAATGGATCATTTTCAAATTTAATTAACATATATGCCTACATACTATGTTTTTTGTCTCTCACCGTCAACACTCTATGGGTTTATAGTTAGACTATAGATGCTTCATGTGGGGAGTCATGGGATTCCTATAGGTGATGATGTATGCATTGACATTAAAATTAAACTCCATTTATTACTCTTAAGGTCATTAGTTTCATCCCATTCTTATATGAGCTCAACTCATGCTTAGAAACCATAGTTTCACTCACTACTATAGGTCACTGTAAGTTGGGTTGCTTTTAGTCATCTCAACATAGTGTTTACTAAGTGTTTATGGTTGAAACCTATCTGAGTTAGAAATCATTCAAAAATAACTCTCTCTTGATCAAACAACCACATTCTCATGTTGAAATGTAACCTCTATACTTGGGATACAATAAATAAAACATTTAGACTAACATAGACCTCAAATTGTTCATCATAAGATGGCACTGAGTATGGGAAAAACTCTCATTTGGAGAAGTTAAGGTAAAAATTCTCAATTGCAACTTTGCTAACTTTTAAAAATTGAACTTAAGTCTAACTGCATACAATCACCTCACTATTGTCACAATGGTATTCTATATGCTCTTAATATGATTTAATGTCTCCATTTAGTTTAAACATCTCTCATTCAACACTACTTACCCTTTTTGGATTGAACTCAGACCACTATTGGAGACTTCTTATAGGTCTGTATGATATAGGACTATATATGTGGAATTGATTCTCACAACCAATATCTAACATTTTGTATGGATTAGTCTTATTTTTTCGACCTTGAGAGTCTCTTCTCAACCTTTAAATCTATTTTCATCATCAATCATGATTGATCAAGGTTTAGCTTCACTTGACTATAGGTGACACTCATAAGGAAATCTGATTGTGTATATGTGTTAGGCCTTGCATTTCATATGAAACACTCTTGAGACCAAAACCTTCATGAATAATTATGATTAGACATGATATCAAATGTTGAAATCAAATATTATATCCTTGTTCTAAAGCCATTTACATGAAAATATTTTTTAAATAGGAGAAACATTAGTCTACAACTTTAATGGTGTCTTCTACTAACAAAATGAGATAGTCTTGTATATTAGTTCACACCACATCTACAAACTAAATTTAAACATTTTGATAAGGATGAACATACTCCTCAATATCACATACACCAATTGATTTGCATAGAACAATGTAAATAGAGAAGAAATCTAAAGACATTGGGGATGTGCAGGAAGTTTTGGGGATATAACAATCTTAGAGATTATTCATAGAACATAGATCAACAATCCTATGAATATTTACATACCATCCACCAAGTTCACTTTTTCCAACTCACTTCCTCATATCTGTACCAAGTGGAAATCATTTGACCTTTTTGGCTTGTTTAAGAGAGAGAGATGAGAGAGGTCCTTTTTTGACATTTTTGGGTCTATAAAAGCTATATGAGCTTGGAGATGAGTTTTGGGAATCTTAAGGGACACTATTTAAGTATCCACACATGAAAAAATTGTTGTATAACCATAAAACAACTAAACTCCAACTTTTCCAATTGATCTTCTTGTTTTCAATGTTGAACATATAGAATTTTAGTCTCAAAATGGTTTATCTAACTATTTATGACATGTGGGACATTGTATATGCTTTTGAATCACTTGTATTCTTAAGAAAACTATATAAGTTCATTTAATGACTCAAAATGTGGCTTATAATGACATATGACCAACCTAGACAAAAATAACAAAGATGAAACATATATTTGACCTTATTAAAGACAATGGGGCACATTTTAAACCTAGGAAACCTTATAATAAGTTTAAACTATATAGGGGTTGACCTAAATTTATGTGGGGTTAAATTAGGCAACATTTTGGTAATTTCCTAGGGGTAGAAATACATCTATGCTAAAGACTAGTAACCTTATCCTATCCATTAGGATATGGAGTCACCTATACATCACATTGAAATTGAAATGCCTTTAAAAATACCAAAAAAAATGCAAAAAAATGTGAAAACAAACTCAAAAGATAATAAATAAGATGCACACTTGTGTTCTCATGAACACTTAGGGAAAACACAAACCAACTCAAAGAAACTAACTTATGAATAAACTAACCTAGATATAAATCTTCTTCCTAGATCAGAGGAGAATATTGAAAAATTTATTACTCCATAAAGTGAAGGAACACATGAATCTTGTTGAATTTTGAGCATTCACATTTATGTCTCTAATTATTTCATGATGTTTACCAATCTCCTTGGCATGATACTCAATGTAAATACAATTTGTACAATCATATCACTTATGAAGGCAATTTATTATTTTTACTTGACCATCTCCTCATAGTATTATTTAGTTACAAATTTACCCAATGATATCTCATCAAGTCATGTCTCTTTGAATTCCATGGTGTCTTGAGTAAGATCAATCTCTTTATCATCTTCAAGCTTGTTAGCTACCACTTTAACAAAATTAACACTTTGGGAGCTATCATGTTGTACTTCAAATGGAAAAGCATTCTCAAAAATATTTGAACTTGGACATCAAGAGGTATAGACCTTTGAAGGGCCTCATATTCACTACATAACTTATAAAATCTTTACCATAATTCATCATGCTTCATATATTCATCAAAAACCTCTTATTATTTTGTATCCTCAGGTTCAAGCTCTTACTCATAAACATGAACATCAACTAACTTAGTAGATGTGGAATCCTTATCAAACACTTCTTCTTTCATATCTTGACCAAAATCTTTGTGGAAAAATACAACATGGCCTTTAACATCATTTTATTCACTCAATAAGATTTAATTTCACTTTTCTTCACCAAGGGGAGTCCTTATGGTGATATCTTCTTCATAGATGCTCATATCATCTTATTAGTTAGCTACAAATTGAGCTTGGTCTTCTTTTCTTGTCTCCCATAAGACAGGTTCTCCTTAAATAAGGGATGAGGTGCGAGGGTGATTGAAAGGCTCATGAATTGAAGAGGGTTTATGAGATGTGATGGAGGGATCTTGAATGGGATTGGGAATAGAGTCTTCTTGAATAAACTCATGGGGAGATGACAAGTTGGAGTGATCAATAGGAAAAACACCTTTTTCAACAAGAGTTTTACTTTACTCATAGCCCAAGTAAAGTGGACTTGATTTTAGTGAAATTGAATTAGGAAGAGGAGAATAATAGGATTTTTGGTGGGCTTCAATTTATTGAGATAGTTTCCTAAATTGAGATTGATCACATCTTACTTTCTAATATCTTGATTTCCAATCGATGGGATCATCTGATTCTTGATGACTAGACTGATGGGAATCAGGTTGAGAATGATATGGAGACATTTTTCTGACAAGATTGTTATTATTATTATTATTATTATTATTATTTTTGTTCAATAACATCATGTTCATATAGGGAATGAATAGGATTATCATAGGGCTGCCATGGCTCATAGGACTAATAACAACCTTGATAGGGCTATTGATGGATATATCATGGGTCATAACAAGGTTGATAGAGAGGTGTATAGTATGGATTATTAACATAACCATCCATAGCAACCTCATTAGTTACATGAAACAAAATAATTGATCAAAATATTTAACAATATATACCTGGGCTACTTAATACTAAATGATTACATTTAGAGTCACCATTGGTGTTTTATTGAATGATTATAAAAGCTGATAATAAGAACACACCAACAATTCTTCTACTCTTTTGGACCTTGGTCCTACCGAGCATGCCATAAATTTTATCACTCAATATTTTACCCTATATATTTTGTTCAATCCTTATCTAGATTGAGTGAAACATTGGATTAACTCTAGGCCTGTGGGTTACCTATAATAGAGGTAAACCTTTAGGTTTAAGGGATAACTCCCTAGATTAGTATTTAATTACTTATCACCTAAAATAATTATTTTCTTAGATAAAAAAGGATAGAAGGAACATGTAAATTAAACTATTCTAATGAGGTGATATAACATAATGATCTAAAATAGACTACCAGACACTTGTACTATGAAAAATGACTCACAATACTAGTCTCAACACCCTAGATTATTCTAACATAAGTATTTCAAACAAGGAGATGATATGCATTATACTACTCAAGGTGAGTGAACATGAGGTTAGATAGCAGACATTAATGCTACTCTTTACACTTGGAGATAAATAAATACACTTGAATACACTTCATATGACCTGTTAGAGGGAGAACTACTTGCATCAAACATGGAAGAGTAAAGAGAAGGCAAGGATAGATGCTTATCACTTGAAACTTCATTATGTATCATTTCACACACTTAGAAAATTATTTTATGAGATCAAAAATAGATTTTAAATATTTATTTTAAAGGAAAATAAATTTTAAAACTAGTAGGGCTTCACCATACCAAGTGTGGATTAGATTACAAAAGCCAAAATGGCTTGTATTTATAGAGCATGTGAGAGGAGAGAGAATAGGGAAAGTGGAAACATCATAAGGACAAGTGTAAATTTATGATAACTAGTTCCATTTTCATGAGAATGAAGTATAAAATAGTTTAAGAAGATATTATGAACAATTGTCCACTTGAAGCTCATCACTCTCCTTTAAGTTTGGTGTAGAGAGCTCAATTAGCCTTATTAAAACTTTCCTCATAACGAAGAATCATTTGACCACTTGAAACTTAAATAGGAAGTATTGAAACATATGAACCATCTTAGGGATGTTGGAAACAAGATGTGATAATCATTAGATACCTCCCTAATTATATCCTTCCTCTTGACACTTGTGTTCACTATCTATAGTCATTTATTATCCATCTTAGCTTAAATATTCACATTTGTCACTATAAATTGCTTAAAAAAATCAATATAAGAGGTGTTATGACACATTTTAAAAATACCTTTTTCTTCTACTCCATGATTTATACCATATAAAGATACAAAAATAAACATTTCATCTTCTCACTAGGTAGTCACTTTTCATTTTCACTATCTATCTAAAAATGCCTATAGTGAACTATGTAGTAGAGGTATTTATATTCTTATATATGGTGATAAATTAGTATATTATGTTATAATAATCCCCTAAAAAGCTACCTCAATGAATTTCACTTAGTCATTCTCTTATGTACCTAAAAAACACTCAAAAACTTGTAGAAAACCCTGAAATAGGTCTATCTATACAAGTGATGGTATGGATCAATTAGATTTCATGCAGCTTGAGAGAGTGATACATATGTATAAAAAACTTAAAAAACCATTTTACTCCTTCTATATATCTATCCTTTCATATTTTCTCCATTAGGTCTTAAATAAGGGTTTTAGTAGGGTTTTGAGTTGTTCTAGTTCTTAACAATGGTTCATATAAACAAAATACTCAATACCCAAAAAAATTACCATGAAACCAATTATATGAACCCATTAAACTGTTCCTATATCATTGAGGCATGATGAATTATGTCTGTACAAATATGAACACTTCAAGATGGCTCTCAAGATCCTAGGTGGTCAGAATAGGTCTATCATAGAATTGGGTCAAAATGATAAACTTGGTGTAACTCTCTAAAAAATAATGGCTCAAATAAACCTTGTACTTAAAATTAATTTATTAACATGGTTTATTAATTTATCATGGTCATATGGATTAGTCTAGGTAACTGTAGGGCTTAGGCCTAATAGGCTTGATTGTGTCTAATTGTGTGTATAAACTTTTTGAGGGTTTTGAATTATTGTAAGGTATTTACCATATTTTTTAAATTTAAATTTTAAATTCATCCAATCTCTCTAATTTCACTCCTTATTCATTCACATACTTTGTCTATAGTTCTGTCTTGACCAGGAGTGCCCCCTATCTGAGATAAAATAGAGGGCACTTCCCTTATTTGCTTGGCCAAAATAAGGACACAAGAGGATATATTAGGTATTTGTGATGTTATGTACAAAATTTAATCACTTGGTCATGTTTCAAGACCACTTAAAACATCAAATTATTCAAGACAAACCTATAGGACTGATGACTGTGCACAAACTTTGAACTATAGGTTGAGGTTTAAAACTTGTTTTGGTTCTATCCTTACATATTAGGATGACTTGAATATGTATTAGATAAATTTGAATATGGTTTAAAAAATTTCACCCACCTTACACCTTTGAAAACCTTTCAAACCATCTCTCTCTACTATCCTAAGTTAGTCTACAAACTAAGTTCACTATGTCACCTGTAGGTGACAATTAGGGAGAATTCAAAGGGCCCCTATAGATGCTTATTTATATCAGAGTAATACCTTATTTTATATTTATAATTATAATATCATTGGATCATTTCCAATTTGAATGAACATCTATGAATTTATATTATGTTTATTATCTCTTGCCATCAACACTTTGTGGGTTTACAATCAAATTGTAGATGTTTCATTTGCAGAATCATGGGAATCCTATAGGTGATGATGTATGCCTTTAAATTAGACTTAAAATACCTTAATTGATCTTGAGGTAATTAGTGTCATCCCATGCATATATGAGCTCATCTCATGCTTATAAACCATAGTTTTAGTCACTAATATAGGTCACTATAAGTTGGGTTGATTTTAGTCATCTCAACATAATGATTATTGAGTGTTTCAGGTCAAAACCCATTTGAGTTAGAAATCACTAAAAAACCACTTTCTCATGATCAAAAAACCACATTATCATGTTTAAATGTAACCTCTATACTTAGATATAGGAAATAAAATATTTATACTAACATATACCTTAGATTATTCATCATAATATGGCACTCAGTATGAGCAAAACTCTCATTTAGAGAAGTTAAGGTAAAGCTTCTCAATTGTAAATTTCTTAACTTGAAAACATTAAACTCAATTTTGACTACATAAATTGACCTAAATATTATCATAATGGTGTTATATATGATATAAATCTAATTTAAGGTCTTCATTGAGTTCAAACATCTCTCATTCAACACTACTCTACCCTTTTTGTATTGAACTCAAGCCATTGTTGGAGACTACCTATAGGTCTACATGATATAAGACTATGTATGTGGAATTAACTCTCAAAACCAATATATAACATTTTAAAAGGATAATTATTATTTTTTATACCTTAAGAGTCTCTTATCAACTTTGAAATCTTTTTTCTTCATCAGTCATGACTGATCAAGGTTTAAATTCACTTGACTATAGGTGACAGGCACACAAAAATTTGATCGTGCTTATGTGTTAGGCCTTGTATTTCATATGGAACACTCTTAAGACCATAAAATTCATGAATAATTTTGATTAAAAATGATATAATATGTTAAAATAAAACTTTTTTATCATTTTTATGAATCCATTTACATGAAAATAACTTTGCAAGAGGTAAACCACTGGTCTGTAGCTTCAATGGTGTATTCCACTAACAAAATGAGATAGTCCTACATATTAGTTCAGAACACACATGAAAAAAAACTAAAACCTTGTGATAAGTATTCTTTTACTCCTCAAGATCATGCACACCAATTGATTTACATAGAACAATGCAAACAGAGAAGAAACCTAAAGACATTGGGGATATGTAAGCAGTTTTGAGGAGCTAACAATCTTAGAGATTATTAATAGAGAAAAAATCACCAATCCTCTAAATATTACCATTAAATGGAAGAAAAAATGGATTAGTACCACCCACCAAGTTCACTTGATCCAACTCACCTCCTCCTATCTATACCAAGTGGAAACTAGTTGACCTTTTTGGCTTGTCCAAGAGAGTGATGAGAAAGAGGTCATTTTTAGACATTTTTGGGTCTATAAAAGTTATTTGAGCTTGGAGATTAGTTTTTGGAATCTAAAATGAGATTGATGAAGTAGCCACACATGTCAAAACTATTTTACAATTTATACAATAACTAAAACTCCCACTTTTCCAATTGATCTTCTTATTTTCAACATTGAACTTGTAGAATGCCAATCTCAAAATGGTTTCTCAAAATATTTATGACATGTGGGATGTTGGATATTCTTTTGAAACACTTTTATTCTTATTAAAACTATACAAGTTCATTTAGTGACTCAAAAGGTGGCCTAGAATGACATAGGACCAAGCTAGACAAAAATGATAAAGATGAAACATATATTTGACCTCATTAAAGACTATGGGGAAAATTTTAAACCTATGAAAACCTATAATAAGTTTTAACTATATAGGTGTTGGCCTAATTTGATCTAGGGTCAAATTGGTCAATAATACTATTATATTATATCAAAAATTTTAATCCATTAAATATAGATATGTTACTAATGACTCATGGATGAATGTATTTTCCTTATAGCACATGTATTGGTTGTTATATGATATGAAAAAATGTGCTTATGGAAATTATATATGTTACGTATTTTATTTATAGAACATGTATTAACTGTTCTATTCTATGATAAAATGTGTGTATGTATTTACTCTTTTATGTAAAATTAAACTAATGCATGGTTAAATAAAATGATGTAAAGGAAATGAATAATGTGAAACAATTACTAGTTTATAATACTTTGGAAAATATACCAAGAATTTATTAAAAATTAAAATGACAAAAATTTTAATTGATAATGAAATAAATGAGAATGTAAATAAGATAACAAGTATAGATAGTAAAATAAATTGATGTCATAACACAAACACATATATGTAAAATGTGAGAAATATATCAATGTCAATATGCAAATATCAATGTAAGAATACAAATAAAGATATGTTAAAATGTAAGAAAACATAAGAAAATAAATAAATATTAATGTAAGATGAGAACATAAACAAATATATGTCAATCTAAAAGAAAATAAGATACGTGAAAAATAAATATTACAAACCAAACTTAAGGTTTGGGCTAATTTGTAATTTAAAGGAGTAGTATTATTTATAACAACACATGACATATAGTTTTTTATAAGAGATAAGGTAATTTTTTAGGAATGCTGGTCCTATTTGATGTCTAATATTAAAATCACAAAAGGAAAACCAAAGAGGTGTAAAAATGGAGGGTGTTTATAGGAAATAAGTTTATTTTGTGATGAAGGCCTATTCCTATCCAATGTCATATACTATAACTCACAAAAAAGAAACCAATGAGGTGTGATCAATTATGAAATGATAATGATCAAGGGTAAATATTAGGGGTAAGATTATGAGTATAAAGAATGAAAATTATTACATAGTTGATGCAAAAATCCTTATTATAAATGAGACACACTTAAGAAAATGTGCCCATGCTAAGAACTATTTGAATAAAAAAATACCTAATATACTCTAATGAGTATATTTAAATCTTGGGTTGATAAAGTGAAGTACATAGACCAGATCATGAAGGTTTTATATGCATGAAAATTAAAATGGACCTACCTTACCATAATGTGTTCCCCATTCCTTATGACCCCTTATAGATCCATTAGACTATTGTGAAGATTGGTTACTTAAATGAAAAATTAGGTGGCACTAAATAATATAATGAAACCTCATATCCTAGTCTACTATCCTACCACACCCTAATAGACCTAAAATCTATTATGAGTCCAACTATGGAATTTGAGATTCAACTATAATATGATATGTGCCAAACAAGAATGAAGTATCTTGGTTTGATTTGGACTTCTAAATTTGTAAATACCTTTTGATTATTAGAAGGAAGTATTTTAAGACTATGCCATCCAAAAGGTTTTGTAGATTTATCCACAAGTGTCCAATCTCAAGAATAAATTTATGTGTGTTTGAAATGAAATGATGATATGGGAATCATGAGAGATGCATGTATGTAATATAAAATATAATATTAATTATGCTTTGTAATTGATCACAAGGTAAAATAATATAGTTGTTGGGTGTGATATAATAGCCATGTCACATAAATAACCATAATATTAAATAGATGAGCTAGAATAATCACAAATATAATATAAAATCATCCCAAAATAGGGGTAATATAAGTGTTTGAAAACTATATAATGAAATTTAATTAAATATCTGAAATTGAATATGTAAACAAATGAGATTTGTAAATCAATAATCATTATTTTAAAAGTGCAAAGATAGAGAATAAATCCATAATAAAAAATATAATAAATGCATCATAAATTTCAAAATTAAATTTGAATATTATAAATTAATCAATTGAAAATATGAGGTATAATATGCCATAGAAAATTAATGTTATAATCATAGCATACATAATCAATAACATTAGATAAATCCTAGTATCATCTTTCTTTGCTGAGAGTCGTGTAATCACTTCCTAATGCATTATCTCTATGGATAATGTAGTTATGGTATATGAATAAGGCTAATAATATGTCATATACTATAAGGGATAATGAATGCAATGAATTTGTGATACCATGTGATTGAAATCATCAAATCTCTTAGATGATGAAGGGGTGGGGAAGACTCAACTTTTATTGACAAATGACCATAGGAAATTTGATGATAAATTGATGGTGTAGGCCATAGGATATCACAAAAGTTATAATATAATACTTTACACCTATTTGTGTGATGTGTAGTATAATTATACAAAAGATAATAAATGTCCCCATGTTTAGGGATATATTGTAGAGTTATCTTAGGATGAAATTGGTTCTTATCAACAACCTATGTCTTATATGGATGAAGTGCATCAATATATTGACAATGTGTATAAGTATGTATGTTCATGCCATGAAATAAATAAGTATGTCAAAAAGTAGTAAAATATGGAGGTATACTATAGATAGTAGAGGTACATCTTGATATCTAATGTTGTGCTAATAACCTCTGATCTACACAAAAATCCTTGGTCTAATGACTAAAAACCTTATTAAATTCAAAATATGGGTTGTATTCCCATCATGTAGGTAGAGGATCAAGCATAGGCAAAGATAGTATGTCATCACAACTCATAGGAATAGTTGGAATAAGATCAAAATTAAGATTAATAACTACATTAGAATATGTCAATGTATGTTAGCATAATGTGGCTAACACCTCAAGAGGGAGTAACTTGAAGCATTACAAAAATTGACAAATCAATATGTTCCCATCATGGCATGGAAAATAACCATACTCTAAATAAACTCAATAATGATGATATAAGTAGTGTGTGTGTCCTCCATTTTAGACCTATGAACATCAAGTGAAGAAGAGATAATGTTAGGTGCATTAGAATGAGAAGGAAATATGATATTTAAAAGTAAATAATGATGTAAATAATAATTATATATAAGTAATCTTATGTATTTGGTTTGATAAAAACCTATGAATGGGTAATCTAATGAATATACATTATCATAATCATGATTATGAAGATTAATAATACAAGCATAGATGAATTTATTGGTTGAATATGTATGTGAAATGCAATGCTTATTATTAGTTACCATAGTAGGAATATTGTTGGGGGATCAAACCAACAATAGATTACAATTGTGACAGCAATAAATGCGAAATTAAACCAGATTGACAAGTAATTAGAATGATAATAGCAAGAACAAGAGATACAAGAAAACACCCTGAAAACTTGTATTAACAAACTCTTTACAAAAGGAATACAATTGAAGAAAGCTTCTTTCTTCCACACCTCTCCTAGATGTATAGATCTCTCAATAGATCTCTATTCCTCAAGAGCTCTCTCTCTCAAGAACAATCAACTCCAGCAAGCCTGGATTGATTCAATTCTGTACTATTCTTCTCACACAATGAATTACAATAATTCACCACAAAACTCCTACAAAGCTAAGAAGATCTAATTCTACATATAGAATTAGGAGACTTGAGCATGTACATCCAACAAGCAGTTAAGCCACTTGAACAAGGGCTCTAAAAATAGTAATGCCAATAATAGAGACACAAGCTCGAGACTTCAACTCAAACTTATCATGCAAACACTCGCTTCTGTCCACAGAAATAGCTCCACACCCTAACAATCTCCCACTTGGAGATAAACAGCTGCACCAGTACTTATACAGCAACATCTTCTAGCTCCTCCATCTTCAACTCAATCATGAAGACCAACAGAAGTTGAATGAAGATTCAACTTCTCCTTTGTAACTGGCTTGGTTAACATATCAGCAAGATTCCTATCTGTATGGATCTTCTCCAGCTTCAACTCACCATCTTCCAATACCTGTCGTATGAAGTGATACCTTAGCTATATGTGCTTTGTTCTTGAATGAAAGGCTAAATTCTTAGCCAAATGGATTGCACTCTAACTGTCACTATACAATTTGCAACTCTCATGCTCCCTACCAAGCTCATCCATAAACCGTGTCATCCATATCATCTCCTTGCTAGCTTCTGTGGCTGCAATATACTCTGCTTCTGTAGTTGACAATGCAACAACCTTCTGCAACTTAGATATCCAGCTAACTGCCGTTCCACCTACAGTGAAAACATAACTTGTAGTGCTCCTCCTGCCATCCAAATAACCTGCCATATCTGAATCTACATAGCCATGTAGAGAAGTATCTGAACCTCCATAACACAAGTGCCTACTATTGGTTCCTCTCAGATATCTAAGGATCCACTGAACTGCTTTCCAATGTTTCTTACCTGGATTGGCCATATACTTACTTACCACTCCCACTACTTGGGCAATATCCGATCTAGTACACACCATTGCATACATCAAACTCCCTACTGTGGAAGAATATGGAACCTTACTCATGTACTCTACCTCTTCATATGAATTAGGACATTGTTCTTTACTCAACTTAAAATGTCCAGCCAAAGGTGTGCTTACAGGTTTAACATCCTGCATATTGAACCGTTTTAACACCTTGTCTACATAATCTTCTTGAGACAATATCAACTTGTGATTTTTCTTGTCTCTCTTAATGCTCATGCCAAGGATTTTCTTTGCTACTCCCAAATCCTTCATAGCAAACCTTTGAGCTAATTTCACCTTAAGCTCTGAGATATCCTGCATGTGAGACCCTGCAACCAGCATGTCATCTACATACAACAATAGAATAATATATCTACCATTATCAAATCTCTTGAAATACACACAATGGTCTGATTGACACCTAATGTAGCCATGCTCAGTCATAAACCTATCAAATTTTAAGTACCATTGCCTAGGAGCTTGCTTGAGGCCATACAAGCTTTTCTTCAATCTGCACACAAACTTCTCCTTACCCTTGACCTCAAATCCTTCTGGCTATTCCATATAAATTTCCTCATCCAAGTCTCCATGAAGAAACGCTGTCTTAACATCTAGCTGCTCAAGATGCAAATCCTCAAAAGCAACCAAAGACAATACTACCCTTATTGAAGTCATTTTAACAACAGGAGAAAAAATCTCACCAAAGTCGATACCTGGCTTTTGTACAAATCCTTTTACCACTAATCTGGCCTTGTATCTCATCTGTCCATTCTCACCTTCCTTCAACTTGTAGGTCCATCTATTCTTGAGTGTTCTCTTACCAGCTAGCAATTCAACCAAATCCCATGTTTGGTTCTCTCTTAAGGACTCCAACTCCTCAACCATGCCACGCTCCCACTCACTCTTGGACTCCACCTGTATTACTTCTTCAAAACTCTTTGGTTCTCCACCATCAGTTAGCAATAAATAAAATAAAGAAGGAGAATATCTAATTAGAGGCTTACTCACCCTTTCTGACCTCCTGATGGGTGTCTGAGACTCGTCCACAACACGCTGTCCACCCAAATTCTCTGACAGTGACCGACCTCAGTCACCTGTAGACCTGTTATTGGCCAACATCAGTTCTGCCTGATCGACCTCAATACCTATACAACTGACGTTGATCTCTGTATGGCCAACGCCAGTTTCTATCCTATCGATGCCAGTTCTTAACCTGTCGACGTCGGTCTCTATGTTTTCCTGCAAGTGATTATTTCTTTTTCCCGTGAGCTCATCTTGGACTTTCACCTCGTCCAATTCACCATTGCTCTACTCAGATTGATTCAACTTCCTTAGCTGATCACAATACATCACTCTTTCATTGAAAACAACATCACAGCTCCTGATTACCTTGTTAGTTTCTAGATTCCACAATCTGTAACCAAAATCATCTGAGCCATAACCAATAAACGTGCATCTCATAGACTTAGCATCAAGCTTCTTTCTATTTTCCTTATCTATATGTACAAAGGCTTCACAACCAAAAACTTTGAGATATGAGAGATCAACCTTTTTACCTGTCCATGCCTCTTCTGGAATACCACCATCCAGAGTTGTAGAGGGTCCTCTATTAATCAAGTACACTGCAATGTCAACAACTTGTGCCCAAAATTGTAAGGGCAAACTGGCATGCAATATCATACATCTTGCACGCTCCATTATTGTCCTATTCATCCTTTCAGCAATTCCATTTTGCTAAGGTGTCCTTGGAACCATCCTTTGCCTATGGATTCCATGCATGTAACAATAATCTCTGAACTTATGACTGCAGAACTCACCACCATTGTCTGATCTCAGGCACTTTAATCTTTTACCTGTTTCATTCTCAACCATAGCTTTCCAAACTTTAAAAGTCTCAAATACATCAGATTTCTTTCTAATACAATAGATCCATACCTTCCTTGTGGCATCATCTATGAAAGATACATAGTACTGTGATCCTCCAATGGAAGCAACCTGAGCCGGTCCCCACACGTCTGTGTGAACAAGC
The DNA here is from genome assembly GCA_037957365.1 of Torreya grandis. NCBI lineage: Eukaryota > Viridiplantae > Streptophyta > Pinopsida > Cupressales > Taxaceae > Torreya > Torreya grandis. Next base: position 2,302,437 of record JARHVA010002451.1, read on the forward strand.
TCCAACTTGTGCCTCTTCTTAGTAGACCCAGTTTTGAGAAAACTAACCCTTTTCTATTTTCCAAATACACAGTGCTCACAAAACTCTAGATCTATGCCTTTTAAATCTGAAAGCATACCTTTGGACTTAAGAATTGACATCCCCTTCTCACTCATGTGGCCAAGCCTTGAGTGCCACAATTTAGCATCCACATCTGAAGTAGATAATACAGAAGGAGATTTGTTAGTAACACAATTACACAAATAGAGAGTACCTTCTCTCTTACCTCTGGCCATAACAAGTGCACCCTTGGTCACCTTCCAAGATTCTGCTGTGAGAGTTACTGTACAACCCTCATCCCCTAACTTTCCTGCAGAGATCAAATTTCTCTTCAAGCTAGGAACATGCATCACATCTCTCAACACCCATGTGTTGTTATTTTGCGTCTTCAGCTGCACTTTACCTTTGCCAATTATTTTATAGGGCTCATCATCCCCTAGATACACTATTCCAAAATCTCCATGGATATAGTCACTGAAATATTCCCTGTTAGGAGTAGCATGAAAAGATGCACCAGAATCTAATACCCAAGATTCTATATTATTATGCAGAGAGAAAATTAAAGCATCCTGTGCAATACCTGCAATCTTGGCTTCTTCCTTTCCTTCATGCTGATTGTCCTCCTTAGGCTTTGACCAACAATCTCTGCTTATGTGCCCCATCTTTCCACAATTCTAGCATTGTGGCCTTCTGCCATTTCTAGATTTAGATCTGCCTTTCCCCTTTGATTTGGATCTTGATCTGCCTTTCTTGCTCTTCTCTTTCTGCCTTCCCCTGCTCTCAAAACTTAAAGCATTCCCGGATGCCTCTTCTGTGCTTTTCCTGCGTATTTCCTCATTCAAGATAACACTAGCAACATCCTCTACTTTCAAAATATTTGATGCAGATGCAGTATTACTTACTGCCATTACTAAGCCATGCCAACTTTTAGGCAAAGAACATAATATCAAAAGAGCTTTTATCTCATCATCAAACACTATATTCACTAAACTTAATTGATTCACAATACCATTGAAATCATTCAGATGAGTAGAAATAGATCCACCTTCATTCATATGCAAATTAAATAACTGCTTCATAAGATATACCTTATTAGAAGCTGAGGGTTTTTCATACAAATTTGCTAACATAGTCATCAACTCTACCGTAGACTTTGCCTGTGATAAATTGGATATCACAGTGGATGCTAGACTCAGTCTTATAGACCCCAGAGCCTTTCTGTCAAGAACTTCCCATTCTTCATCCTCCATGTCTTTGGGCTTCTTTGAAACACCTCCTAACGGTAAGTAGAGATCTTTCTGATACAGATAGTCCTCTATCTGCAATCTCTAGTGTTGGTAATTTTTGCCATTGAACTTTTCCATTCTCAATTTATTTTCATCTGCCATTGCTTCTCCCACTCAAATGGAAATCCCTACAGAAACTCCTGTGAGAACCTGTAATCAATACACACTACACAGATCTAAACCACCTCTTAGTGAACCTGAACTTTGATACCAATTATCAAGCTCTGAACCTGTAACCAAGGCTCTGATACCACTTGTTGGGGGATCAAACCAATAATAGATTACAATTGTGACAGAAATAAATGTGGAATTAAACCAAATTGACAAGTAATTAGAATGATAATAGCAAGAACAAGAGATACAAGAAAACACCCTGAAAACATGTATTAACAAACTCTTTACAAAAGGAATACAATTGAAGAAAGCTTCTTTCTTCCACACCTCTCCTAGATGTATAGATCTCTCAATAGATCTCTATTCCTCAAGAGCTCTCTCTCTCAAGAATAATCAACTCCAACAAGCCTGGATTGATTCAATTCTGTACTGTTCTTCTCACACAATGAATTACAATAATTCACCACAAAACTCCTACAAAGCTAAGAAGATCTAATTCTACATATAGAATTAGGAGACTTGAGCATGTACATCCAACAAGCAGTTAAGCCACTTGAACAAGGGCTCTAAAAATAGTAATGCCAATAATAGAGATGCAAGCTCGAGACTTCAACTCAAACTTATCATGCAAACACTCGCTTATGTCCACGGAAATAGCTTTCTAGACACGCAGGTAACCGACGTCGGTTCCTGCTGCTTGTCTGTGACCACCATCGGCTGACCCTCTGTCAACGTCGGTGTCTCTACAACTACCTGTGACCGATGTCGGTCGCTCCTGACCGATGCCGGTGTCTGTGTAGACCCAAACCTGATAATGAATGCTCCTTGGTGAAGCTTTTAGCTCCACACCCTAACAAATATAATCAATTCATATTTGATGAGATTGAGGTTGAAAATAGTCAGTAATTAAGTAATTATGTGTGAAGAGAGATAAAAAAATTTCATTTTCAAACTAATCTCATTGGGTTTATCATCATCAAAAGCTAATAGGTTTGGAAATATATTTTTCATAGGTTGAGGGTGATGGGTGGACATTATAACCTCTATTAGAGTTAATGGGATAATTAAATCATTGAGATTCATGAAAAGGAACACTAGGTAAGGTTTTAATGGTGGGTATTTTGAATACACCATGATCCTATAATTGTTTTAAATTTCATGGGTTCATACCTCTTTGATATTATATATAGCACCACTGTGAGTTAACTTGACACATTGACATGATGATTAGGCTATAACTCTCATGTGGTGTATATAATGCCAATAAATAAATATGTTATATGATAATGGTAATTTAAATATCATGACTTTGATATGAATGGTGGAAAGAGGAAATATGATAGGAATCCAAACAGGCCCTAGAGGATGCATTTGTCTTCGATTATAGACTTAACTTGTGCTTTGGGTAGAATTAAAGTTACATTCATAATATCCAAGTGTTTTAATGATTTCAAGGGAAGAAACACAAGATATAGAACCTTCATTAATCAATGCACACTTGAATTAGATATCACCAACTAGGACACTAATTAATAATGGATATCATCCACACTAAGTAGTATCTATTCAAGAATCATTTATGTGAGATGAAATTTGAGTGAGATAGAAGTATCTATAGTTTCATCAATGTTTATATAAATTTCCTCACATTTTTGAAGAATACCATCTTCAGATCTCAACAAAGTGGATTCTTGCTCCATAGGTGTAGGTCAATGGGCATTAATTTAAAATAATAGTTGCATTAAGTGATTACAATGACATGAAGTCCTCATGAGTTATAAAAAAATAATTTGATATGGGAGATGAGAAAGTTTTGTGATATGATCCCATTAATCATATCTAGTTAGAATTATATTAGATAAAGGTGAATAATTATAAAGTAATTATGTTGAATAGGGAATAGAAGTGAATCTAAATTGATTTTAATATGGAATATTTTATTGGCATTTAGCCAATGTGGGTTTTCTAAGTGTGTATGATTGGGTTAAATTGGGTAATGGTGTTGGTGTTTCAATTGGGTCTGTGATTGATGATTTTGAATATTTAGATGTTGTAGGTGTGAATAAAGTGTAGAAGTAGCTTAATTTATGTTTTTTAAGGTGGATAATTAGAATTAAGATAAGTTGAGGATAGATTATAAGTATATTTCGTATCAATGGAAAGATAATGAGTAACCCAATGTGTAATTTTATTGGACACATGTGGGATAGTGGATGAAGGAATAGGTTGTGTTGTTAGTTTTGTTAGAGTCAGTCCTATGTTTAAATTATATGAAAGTGTATTAAATAATATAGAAAGTTAGGAATTTATTATACTCAAAATGTGGAGAAGATTTGATATAAGAGACTACTCTTTGAATATTATTCATATTGACCACATTATCATCACTAATGAGATAATTAGGATCGATATAAGTTTCAACTATGTTAGAAGTGGGAGGTTGCATAGTACTTGATTGATTATTAGGAAGAGGATCCTTGTAAATAGAAATATGAGTATTAGCTTTATTAATGGAATAATTCATAAGTTTTTTTCATTATCCTTAGCTTCCACTTCATAAGCATGTTGTCACTCTCAAATTAAGGTCTCATAGTCAAAATTAAAGCCAAGTATAAATTCAAGATAAATGTTTATAAGTTGGCAAAAGTTTTCATGAAAATGACCCCAAATTGCATGATACAATAAAAACATGTGCATATCATACCAATTTTTGGTAGTGTTAGTAGGTCAAGATATCATAGTGAAGGTTTAAGAAGACACATTTCCAATTTTTCCATGGAAACTGGTTTATGAGAATCTACATTATTCACATGGGAGGATGTAGAACTAGGTTATTAGAAAGGATTGGTTAAAAGTGGTTTTTAAATAGTAGAATAATTGAAACCACTTGGAAGGATAATATAAATAATTTGTATGGAATCATAGGTATATATAACACCATCATTGGTTTCATGATGGTTTTTATAATAATTTGAGTTTTGGCTGGAGCATGAGAAGGCTCAAATTATCTTATGATAAAATATTAGAATTTAGCTTGGTCTAGGTATTCTTCCAAAGATTTTGGAGAGAGCATCCCAACATGATATTTTTATTGAGGATGAAGAGAATTAGTGAACAAGTGGAATATATTATCTTCTAACATGTTGTGTTTGGATTTATTTCATAAGGCTTTCCATATCTTAATGAATACTTGGGTTATTTTAGATTCTGATTGTTTACAATTAATAAAGTGAGTGAATATATATTCAAAAATATTATTAGTTTGAAATTAATGTCCCAATATATTAACTAAGTCTTATAAATTAGATTTAGTGTGAGAATTGAGTTTATTAAAGTAATCCATACCATCGCTTAAAGACATTTTAGCTAAGAGATTGAAAGCAACAAAAGGTATTGAGCTTAATCCAATCTTTATACAGGTTTTTAAAAGATTTTAAATGAAATGTAAGGTCATTAGATACATTATAAGTGATAGTAAGAATAGTACCACCTATGTCAATATTTTAAATTTGAGGAACTAAGGAGTCATTTTGTAAGTGTTTGATAGCCTTGTGATGTAGAGCTTACATAAGTTTATCCTTTCTTGTCCTTGAACAAAGGATCACTTCAGTAGTTTCAGGATCAAGAGTCCATTCACCATACAAGTATAAGTTTTAAAGACTGATATACGATGACAAGGTATCTAATTTGATTTAAAATATTCTATAATAACCCTCTATACCTCTTTTAAAACACTTTCAAACACCTACATTCCACTTATGCAACTATACCTTCCAAACAAGCCTTCTTTGTATCCCTTTTCTACCTAAAAATGGGTTAGTATGGAAAAGTACCAATAATTATGACTTGCCAATAATATAATATATTTTAACTTGTTAAACCATACCTATGGGTCAAATTTAAATACCTATCTCAATCTCTAGGTCGACTTTCTCCTTTGTAGCCTTCCCAATTAGGCCTCTTTTAGCCCTTTCTCCACTCCACTTGCTTAAAGTCCATACTATAGGTACTATACAGTATTGAAAATATTTTATTCAATTAGGAAAAGTGAAAATACACAAGATTAAAAGTTTTGGTAATTTTCAAGGGCTACTTTTCTTCTAATAGTCAAAACCTTAGTTGGTAGGATTTATGGTCTCTAAGTAGGCCAAGGCTAAACCAAATTCAATATCCTCAACCACACACAATTTCATGGAAAATTGTAGGCTGGAAAATCTTTTTCTATAAATAAATCATATTTCCCATTATTTAAGTAATACCTAAAAACCCTTATTACATTCACAATGGGGAGTTCTCAGTCATTCTTGACTGTGCTTCATGACAAAAAATAGGGGCTAATAGGTTTTTACTAATCGTTTCCACACCTAAAGTCTCTAAACCTTAAAATAGTTTATTTCCACTTTCTATGAATGTTTTAAAAACTTTATCTATATTGTTTGAATAAAAAAAGATACAAATCAAATAAACTCTGTATTCCAACTCAGGTTTTCTGCTTGTATGTTATAATGAGAAAGATCTCTAGGAAAATAGAAACTTACCATGTTTGAGACCTATTTTAGGTCAAAAAAATTTCTCTCCAACACTTCATATGTTGTCTATATTCAATTATCTACATAAACCATTTTGGAAAGGATCAAATGCTCTGTTTATTACTTGAACCAACTATATACTCTCTTCCACTATATGACAGACCTATCTGTCTTCTCAAAAGGAACTTATTTATAATTCAATACATATTAAATATCTCAAATCTAGGATTAAAGGTTGATCAAAAACAATATCAACAATCATATATTAAAATTACTCACCACATGGAGTATCTAACAAGCAAACACTCTGCGTCAACCATTTAACATCAATGCACTCAGAATTTCACATAACACAGTCCTTTGTTCATCAATTTTCATTGATTACACATTCATTCTCTATACTCTTCAAATGTAAATCACTAATACAATGATATAACTGACTCTACCCACTCCTTGCAAGAAACATAACTGAATCTTGAAGGCTTTTCCCATGTTGGTTCATTAAATTACATTACATTTTATATGTTTTTCCAATATGAACATTTGATAACCATGTTTATAGACTAAAGAAGACATTTAGGACATTTACATAGTATTAATAAATCTTGGACACCTTTTGGACATGTTATTATACCTTGACACCTTCATACAATGCATGGAAATTCTTTCATAAGGATTACAAATTTAAATTTTCAAATGGTGGCATTTTAGAGGGAAAGTCCACAATTCAAAATTTATGCAAATTATGCTAACCTAAATCACACCTAATAAAAAATTATGACCTAAATCACCAATGAGACATATAAAATAAATTTTTAATCTAAAATTTAATCCATTTTTGGGTCCATAAGGATGCCCTTGCATCATACTACCAAGATGAAGAAATTTTGCCATAGGAATCAACTTGGTGCATGCCCCTCTTTAGTTTATTTGCACTTCTTGATTGAAGGTTACTAATTCTACTAGATTCTCATGGAGGTGAACATGTTCTTGGGCCCCACAACTAGGCCTCTTCAAGTTATTCTTTTTCATTAGTGTACCTGTACATGTAACAAACTTGTTAAGGAAAACTCTATTGTTGTCTTCTACTACTTGCTTGGGATGTGCATACCATGCTTCCACTTCTTCAAATTTATGCATCACAACCTTACTTCCATAATATATTACTACTGAAAATTTTTCTTTTTCATACTTAATCCATTCTCCTTGTTTGGTACACTCCACGTCATGCATATCAACTATTTAGTCTTTATATACCATTTTCTTGTATAAATGCTTGGTTTCATATTAAATATCATATTCATAACTACCCTTAGCCTATTCTATACAAAATGAATGAATGTTCTCATCCACATTATCATTCTCTTGATTTAACCTTCTCATACTATTACCTTGACTTGGTTGTCTTTCTTGGACCTAATATACCCTACTCATCTCTTTTCCATCTCTTATCTTTTCAAGACTTTCTCTCATGCATTGAAACTTGCCTATTACTACCTCAATGAAATAAAAATTATAAATATTCACCAAATGCTGAGACAAACTTGTAAATAAATCATTCATAAACTTACTTGAAAAAGTTTTACTTAGTATAGGTTCACATTTTTCATCTTGGGCTACCTCAATCTCCTTGGGTTGTTCATCCATCTTCACTTATTCATCTTGATACTGCACCAACTCTTTTCAACTTGAAACCAATACCTTAGAAAACACATCTAAAACTTTGTCATCATTCTTCAAAGGCAATAATGTATGATTTACTCCCTTATGCTCCAAAGAATAGGTGTTCTTCACCCCATCACGAATAGTTGACCTTTCAAACTACCAAAGCCTTCCTAGTAATACATGACAAACATCCATAGGGATGATATTAGACATGAACTGATCCCTATATGTTCCAATCTAAAAATATACTAAGAATCATTCATTAACAAGCACACTATATCTTTTTTGAAGCCAAGAAACTTTGTAAGGTGTAAGATGAGGTAATCTTTTATGACCAAGTTTGCTTACCATCTCATTTGAAGCCAAGTTATCTATACTTTTTGAGTCTATTATCATCTTGCAACATTTACCATAGGACTTACATGTTTTCCTAAATAATGTTCTCCATTATGTAGGTTCTTTCTCATTTGGTGGCTTCAACAATGTCCTCCTCATTAAGAATGACTCTCCTTCCTTAGATGCCACTATATGTGAAATTGATCCAATAGTTTCTTCCTCTATAGGCTTTAAAATTTTATTTCTTATCTCATTCCTATAATTCCTTTCTTATTACTCCTCTAGATAATCCCAATATTTATGACCTACATACTTATTGCATTTGAAACATTTTCCTATGAAACCAATAGTCCCTCTTCTCTAGATGCATCTCCACCTCTATAATATGGCCTCCTACCTGTATAACCACTTATTGTCTATTATTCATGTCTTTTTCCACTACTTTCACCTTACTCATATTCATTATTGTTGTTAGACTCTCCTCTTATGCTCTAGGAGCTTCCTCTTCTCTATCACTATCATCCTTAACTATGACCCTTCTTATTTGTGTTGTCTCTATGGTTACCATTCCAGCCTACATATTCCTCATTTAATGACCAAATTTGATACATTCAATTACATTATTTTATATGTTGTAGTTTTCCTTTGTCTTTCTACCATTTTGTCAATTTTATCTTATCCTTTGACTGTCCTTATGCTCTGATACCAAATGATGCAAACATTATACAAGTTTTCCCTTTCTTGTCCTTGAACAAAAGATCACCCAAAATATATTCAATTTTAGATTGAAGTTGCCTTTTAGATGTATCATAGGTGATTTAGGTCATAATTTTTCTTGGGTGTGATCTAGGTTAGTGTAATTTGCATAAAATTTGAATTTTGGAGTTTCCCTCTAAAATTCCACTATTTGAAAATTTAAATTGTTAAGCCTTGTGAAAGAAATTTCATGCATTGTATGAAGGTGGAAAGGTATAGGAACATGTAAAAGAGGTGTCCAAGATTTATTAAGACTATTTAAAGGTCCTAAATGTCTTCTTTAGTCTATATGAAAGGTCATAAAGTGTTCACATTAGAAAAACATATAAAATGCAATGTAATTAAATGAACCAATGTGGGAAAAGCCTTTAAGAATCAATTATGATTATTGTAAAGAGTGGGTAGAGTCATTTATAGCATTGTACTAGTGATTTACATTTGAAGAGGATAGATAATGGACATGTAATCAATTAAAGTTGATGAATAAAGGACTATGTTATGTGAAATTTTAAGTACATTGAGGTTGCATGGTGAAGTAGATTATTTACTTGTTAGAATACTCCATGTGGTGAGTAATTTGAATATATTATTTTTGATATTGTTTGTGATCAACCTTTAATCCATGATTTTAGATAGGTAATATGTATTTAATTATAAATAAGTTCCTTTTGAGAAGACAAATAGGTATGTCATACAGTGGAAGAGAGTATACAGTTGGTTCAAGTAATAAATAGAGAATTTGATCCTTTCCATAATGATTTTAATGGAGAATATGAAGATATAAAATTATAAAATGTTGGAGAGAACTTGTTGTGACCTATAGGAGGTCTCAAATTTGGTAAGTTTCTATTTTACCAAAGATCTTTCTCATTGTAGCACATAGGCATAAAACTTGAGTTAGAATACTAAGTTTCTTTGATTTGAATCTTGTTTTGATTAAAAAATAAAATAAAAAGGTTTTAAAACATTAATAGAAAGTGGAAATAAAATATTGTAAGGTTTGGAGACTTTAGATGTGGAAAATATTAGTAAAACCCTATTAACCCCTATTTTTTGTCATGAAGCAAAGTCAAGAATGACTGAGATCTCCCCATTATGAACGTAATAATGGTTTTAAAATATTTCTTAAAGAATAGGAAAGATGATAGATGTCTAGATAGAGATTTTTCAACTTGAAGTTTTCCATGAAATTGTGTATGGTTCAAGATATTGAATTTTGTTTAGCCTCAGCCTATTTAGAGACCATAAACTTTACCAACTAGGGTTTTGACTATTGGAAGAAAATTAACCCTTGAAAAATTACCAAAACTTGTAATATTGTGTCTTTTCACTTTCCCTAATTTAATAAAATAGTTTTAATACTATACAATACATGTAGTATGGACTTCTATAAGTTGAGTGGAGAAAGGGCTAAAAGAGGCCTAATTAGGAAGGCTATAAGGGAGAAAGTGGACCTGGAGATTGAGATAGGTCTTGAAATTTGACCCATAAGTGTGTTTAAACAATGTAAAGGAGATTATAATATTTTAAATTCATAATTATTTTTACTTTTCCATACTAAACCATTTATAGGTATAAAAGGGCTACAAGGAAGGCTTGTTTGGAAGGCAGAGTTGCATAAGTGGAATATAGTTGTTTGAGAGAGTTTAAAAATATATATAGAGGGTTATTAGAGAATATTTTAAATAAAATTAGAGATATTTTCATCTTATATTAGTCTTTTAAACTTGTACTTGCATGGTGAATGGAATCTTGACCCTGAGACTGGTGAAGTGATCCTTTGTTCAAGGACAAGAAAGGGAAAACTTGTGAAAGCTCTACATCACCTTGTTAAGAAGTGAGGTTGAAGATTATTTTTTAATTTAAAAAGTTGGTTTTACATTTGTATCATTTTTATTTTCATTATTAGTTTTAAAAGTGTCCATTTTATTCATGGCTTGTAGTAAATTTTTATTAGTTTTAATAGTGTCTTGACAGTATAAGTAATGTATGATGCATAGGTGGTAACATTAAATTTAGTATTAACATGGACACTTTGAGTAGCCCCGCTAGAGGAAGGACTATCCATAGTAGTGAAAGATTACATATGTAATATATATACATAGGATATAGGTAAAATGAAATTGAATAACAAAGCATACACATATAGATCAATGAACTCATAACATAGGAAATAACATGAGAAAAAATCAAAATGTAAAAAACCCACAAAGTGATATTCATTAAATGAGAAACATATACCCAATGCACACTTCTTAATTATCAGTTCATCTCAAATGTTTTCACAAAAATATTTAATCACCTAAGTATGTTTGAATGTATTAAATATGTAAAAAATAAGGTTAAAACCCTATTTATAGTGAAAATTGAAGGGAGGTGACCATTATAACTAACATGTCCATCCATCTCAAGAACATTTTAAATAACTAACAGGTAATAAATAATATATGTTTTATTATTTATTTACAAAAGGTTTTTAACCCATGTTAATAAATAATAAATCATTATTATTTCATTACCTAAAATGTATTAAGGGATTATAATAACACCACTTAGACTTTAAATGTTTTAAAAATCTCACTTAATGCTAAGTGGGAATAAAATTAATAGTCACCCTAAATAAATAAATGATAATATGTATATATTTGAAGGATTTAAAAACCTTCATCATGCTAAACATCACCTTTTAAAACAAAAGGAATGATAATCCATAAACTACTCTAAATGAGGTTTAGGCTAGCATGATTAGACTACATATTGTTGACAAATTTCCCACCAAGGTAAATATCAACCCCCTATTCAAAAATTTGACTTTTATGCCTTATTTTCCCCTTTATAAGAGGTCTTATAGAGTATTTTGTCATGGTTTGGGGAATTTAAGGTATTTTTAGAGAAGTTGAGGTATTTGGAGAAGTTAAGGCTTAGTTTTCTCATGGATCCTTAGCTCTCCAAGATATCTCTTGTGTTTTACCTACTATTTTTTGTCTAATGGATGCCTAGGATAGCATATAGGTCCTGTGGAGAAGCCTACTCATGTAAATAAGTTCACCTAAAATATGATAGGTCTTGTCAAGTTGGAAAGTCATGATATGGTCACCCCACAAAAGTTTTTAGTAGGTTTTAAGATATATTTGAAACTTTTAAGGTAATTAGAAATTGTGTCATTATTTTTGCATAAGGACAATGCAATGTACAAATGTTGGTGGGGCCAACAAAATGCCAAGAAGATGAATTATAATGTTGAAATACTCTTATAAAGGAAACCAAAATCAAGTTTCAATGTGAAAAGAGGGAGTTACTTAGCACATGATAATTATGTAATCCTCCTTATTTGTGTTTAGATGCAATATAAATTTTTTGATGAATTCATAGGCCCAAATAAGGTAAAAACCTATTATTCTCATATATCAACTTTCTTGTCATCTTAGGAAAGACCAATAGTTTACACTCAGATCATGGAGGAGAGATAATATTAGATAAAATGCTATTATAGGATGATATTTACCTTAATTCCCTTCTAAATCATGGCATTGGTTTCAATATGTAAAGGCTATACTTTACGAACCATTTCCAATGAGTTAAGGTGCTCTAAACTACCTATTAATCCCCACTAGCTTAGTTTTCCACCTTTGTCAGTAGTTATAAAGAGGGTGAATGGCTGTGGATGATTGGAAAATATCTCTTTTAGGTATTAAAATATATAAAATACCAGGTTGATGTAAGTTTTAAGTACTAATTGGCTATACTATCAATAAAATCTTCTTGGTTTGTTAGTTGAGCATGATAGCTAGGTTATGGAGGTTATGAAAGGTATTTGGAAACATGGAAATGATTCAATAATGATTATCAATATGATGTTCATGTTATAAAATATCATAATACTTATATAAATCCAAGTATAATCCCAAATTGCAAAATAACATCACATGGATGTAAGATAACCTAAAAATGTCAAGTTCGCAAGTAGAGTTGAAGGGGTTGTTCTTGAAGGATTATGCACTGTTCCTCAATTGAGAAGAGACATAAAAAATGGTTAAATAATTATTATTTCCCTCAAATTCATCAATAATTTTCCATATGAATTCTAAAACTTATAATTAAAAACATATTCACTTCATAGGATGTAAGTTCATATTTATAGGTCTAATGATGGGTTTCTTCATCATTTTGATGATTTGTAGAAGTAATATTATAGTGTAATAAAATGGATGATAAAATCCAAGAAGAACATGTGTATTTTAAAATCCTCATGCTCATTGAGATATCATAATACCAAAAATCAATTACAATCTTCTTTAGTCACCTCATAGATAGACTATATAATGTCCAGAACATCGATGTGATAAGTTTGTCTAAGCCTCAAAGGTAGTCAAATGGTATCATAAAGAGCCTAGAATATTAGTGAGAAATATAAGGATATATGTATTCAATATCCTCAATGTGAATAAGGTCTATAGAACTGTTAAGGTGAGATATGGATAAAAGATCAATAAAACATTAATAGGCCTAAAAAAACACCTATAGGTATATATGTAGAAATAGACTAAGTGAGGAATTCAAATATTGAATAGATATGGAGAAGGGTTCATAATGCAAATGAAGTCTCAATTTAAGAGAGATAAATTTTAAGACTTTGTTTGAGGAAAGAATAAATAGAGATATTTATAGGTTATGTTTTTCTCATTTGGAAAGAAGTCTTCATGCAATCCAAATAAAATCTCTTTACATCCAAGAAACAATCATACATAGCTATAAGTAGAGATTTTTCTCTAATAATAATATTTACATGAAGTTTTAGAAAGCTATATAGGAACTTACAGGCCTATATTCAAAAATTGAAGGAAATATTTAAATTTGAAATGTGACCTTTAGGTTTGAATAGATTGCCTTAAGTATGAAAGACAACCTAAAGCAAGTACCTATAGGCCTATTGGTGAAGGTGGAATAAATTTGCATGTCAATAAGTCCCTAATATTAATTAAAATGGTTTGAGGTAAGGTAAATATATAATAGGTTCTATTATTTATGTTTGAGATAAGTTTAAGGCTTAGCATGGACTATAAATCTAATCCTAAAGACTGTTCCTCATATCAAATGATGTTTTATAGAAATTAGACCTAATTTTTTTTGAAGATGCTTGTATAGAATTGAGGAAGGCATGATTGTGAGGTAAATTATAGTGTTAATAGGTTAAAATAGGTCAATGAGAGAGAATTTAATGTCTCTATTCCTATATAATATTTAATAAGTTCAAATCCAACAAAATAATGCTTAATCTCAAGCAGACTTAGTCAAGAGACCTAAACTATGCATCTATAGATTAATACATGAACATGAAGAAATATGTAGGTTTGAGGTGAATGAAAAGTATGAATAATATTGAGAATGTATAACATAATGGTATAAGTCCATACAAATAATGGAATCATTGGAAGAGGAAAAGTCTTTAGAAATAGAATTTTAGTGTCAAAATGACAAACTGGCTCACAAACCCTCATAACAAGTAGGTTAGGTTACAGATCCTTTTGAAACCCATTTTTTTATGGGAGATCATTGAGAGACATTTTTTAAGTTATCTTAGGCATTTTTTAGGTCATTATAACTAATGATGAGTATTTGGAGGTTTCTTAACTTGAAATCACTCTCTTGACTTGTACCCACACTCCTTTAACCTAAGAGGCCATTTTTGGAAGCTTAGATTTGTATCAATAAAATACATGGGATGGAATGGATATTATAAGAGTGAAAGAGAATATTATACTCCAATTATATTCCATTAGTTTATGGATAAATTTCCTATGAAGTATAAACAATATTTAAGAAGATTAAACACTCCAAACTACCTTAAAATGATCTTAGGAGCTCAAAGTCACATACCTTTTGATCAGAACATGAATGAGAGTGTGAATACGACTAGGTGATCTTTAAATATGTTAATAAGGTTCCCATACTTAAAAAATTTAGCATTGGTTCATAATATAATGTCCTAAAATTTATGAACTATTGTTAAGAAAACTAGCTCCACTAAACCTTACATAAACACTTATAGTGACCCAATGGGATAAATTGGTCTCCTAAGTGCCTAAAATGGGTTGGATGACCCTTGATATTATATTAAAAATCTACATACATCTCTTTATCACCTTATTAAGTAATTGGTGGGCACGTTTAGGGTAAAAATTATATGAAAAAGGGCTCAACATAATTGTTATAGGCTATTTAGAAGCATGGAAAGTTGTGTTAGACCTTAAATTGGATCTGAAACATGATTAAGTCCTTAAAATACATCAAACATTATATTAAATTTTCACACATGTGATCATTTATTATATCAAAATATCCTTTTCCTAGGACTAGAGATAAATTAAGAGCTCATGGAGAGATAAAAATGTGGATTAAGTGTACTTGCATTGAGTGTTTGATCATGAGACTTTTAAAGAGAAAGAAGAGACAAATGGGTACTCAAATATATGCTTGGTTTTCTAGGATATTATGTAGAATGTTCTTGATAAGGATATTTTTTTGTGTTGAGGGGTAAAAGGAAGTTAAGACAAGTATGGGCTTTAGGTGTGAACTGAATTCTTAGAGAGTGTATAAGTCATCTAAGAGGGTTGATACCTATTTGTTAAGGTAGAGAGAGGTCCATCATGGAGAAATGTTGAAATCATAAGGATAAAATCAATACTTGAGGAATTTGAGCAAGATAGGAGTAGTGAGATTGATGGGTTTCAATACACCTAAGTAGGTATGATCATCATTGCAACCTAAGTATGAAGATCTCCTAAGTAAATTAAAAGTATCAATAACAAGGGTAGAGGGTAACTCAAGATGAACTTGTAATCAAGAGTGAAACTTATCACTTCTAGAGTAAGAAGGAAGGTAGTTTCATGTAATGAAGTGGATGAATCATTAATAAGGTCATGGATTAATCTATGTTACCCTTGATGAGGGATAAGATAACATCAAATTGATACATGTTGAATGAAATTTTAAGACTACTCTCTAACATCTTTCTTGATTATAACTTATTTTCCCATGAAGTGACACTTGTCATTGGAGTTACTCCTATACCACTCCACTCTCTCCTTCTCTCATTTTATATATAGACATCATTGTTTAGATTTGTAAAGGATCCTTTGGCTGAGTATGGCAAAGCCCTAGTAAACTAAACACTTTTATTATGACTTTGAATGATGAATAAATTTTATTCTTACCTTCTCACATGCTTGCAACTAGAGTACCTATGTGACTATTAATGAATGATAGTAGTAGTGTTTGTACTCTCTCATTTATCCTCTCCTACCTATTTTCAAATGGATTACCTTTTTGTAGGTTACATGGTGAGTTTGATTTACTTTTACATGGTTTGAAAGTGGATTTCAAGAATTAGTGTGGTGATTATGCCTTTTAAATAACCCTCTCATTCAATAAATTATCTATGGCCTCCATGATAAAACACTATTTATTAAAGGTCCTTATTAAATAGTGTGATCATATTCAAGGACAATCCACATTCTTAGTGCATGATAGTCATGTGGAGGGTATTGATTTGGCGTATCACCTCCCTAGTTAGGTTTATTTTATGTTATCCCTCTCCATTTTACTTTGAAATCTACTAGTGTATTTTTTGTGAGCCTAATTGATACATAAAAGGGAGATAACCCTATAATATAGAGGTTTAGTCCACTTAGAGGTCACCCACAACATGAGACTAGTCCCATTGTATATCTCAAGTGAGAGATCTTGAAACACCTTCTCAAGGGTGAACATTTGAACTATAACACATCTCACAATTTATCATGAATAATCACTAAGAATATTAGGATCCTTTTATAACATAAGGGCATCAATTACAAATTATGATTTTATGTATTTGGTATAAAATTAAAACTAATGCATGAAGTTTACTTAAAAATCACATAACTTCCACATAAAGTTTACAATGCTTTACAATGAGAAGAATTATAAATAACAAGAAGTAAAACATGGCTATTAGGAAGTGGCATTCTAGAGAACACTCCCCCTTAATGAAAACTTAGAGAGGATTATAATTTAATGAAAATAATAAAACATACTATCACCAAGTGGTTTTGTGAATATACATACCTCTTGTTCATATATAAGATATAACTACATATCAATATCACCATTAAGGATTTTCTCTAGGATAAAATGCACATGAAATTTAAAACATTTATGTTTTAAATTTTTAAGACTTAAATATATGTAAATCCTATGTTGTTAAAGAGTTGAGTATGGTAAATTAGGGTATAAATATGCAATAAATATAGCCATTGATTTTTTACAAAATTGACTAAGTTTTATTGAGTATTATCATTGATGTCAAAGGTGCATCTTGCATGAGTTTGATGTCATTGAGAAAGTGTGTCTAGTTGGTAGCATGTTGATGTGACAATGGGAATTGATGGATTATTTAAATTGAATGATATTTTAATGAAAGATAATTTGAAGGCAAAAGAGATATTTTTAAGGCAACTAATGCCTTATGGTTGCATGGAGGTATAGATCTTTGAGTCGCCTATGACTAGTCATGGCATGAAGAGATCTTGTGATAAGGAATGAGAATGGTGGCTTGTTGAGATGAATGTACATATGAATGAGTGGTTTTATGATATTTATTAAGCATGTATGTTAGGAACTTAATCACTCATGAGAGTCTTAGGGTGAGCCTACAAGGGTAGGACCTTTAGACCAAGTTTGTACCTAGATCACTCCTAAACCCTATTTGGCCTAATGAGGTATCATGATATATTGTCAAGGAATGTGAAGGATGAATTCCAATTTTTAATCATGAGATAGTTTTATTGATTATGTAAGTGAGGTGGAGAGTGTATGAAAAGAGGCACAAAGGTCAATTTTAATTCCTAATGTGGTTTATAGGTCAAGGTTTAGAGAGCAAAGAGAGAATGTGGCATAATGAAGGGTTATGATCAGATTTAAAGGTGTTTGAGATAATATAATAATTCTCATATATGAGGTATGTTGTTTCAAGTTTATTCATGTGGTTTTAGGTCATAGTGTGAAGGACAAGGCATGAAAAGTTGGTTGGAAGTCTCTCGAGTACTCATAATGAAGGGTTCTCAACATGAGAAGGATTTTATTGTGATCATAGGACCTTTACATGGGATAATAATTAGCTCATGTTATATTTGGAAGTGTCATAGTTCAAAATTCTAGGCATTAGTTTTTGGATTGAAGAGCTAATCTTTATGAATGATTGTTAAGAGTGAAAATAGGTTTAAACCCTCTTAGAACCCTAATAAGGAGCTAATGTTGAAGATGTTGATAAAAAATGCCCATAATGGATTGGTATTATTAGGTAATATATTTTAGATTGTATTATAATCTCTCAGGTACCTCCAAGTGGTATTGGTTAGAGAGAGGAGAGAGAAAATGTTGAGTTACAAGCTTATTTTTGAAGAGGTTATTATAGAAGTCAAAAGTTGCATTAGACATAGTAATAAAATGGATGAAGGAAGAAGGTAAAGACTCATGTTTCACATAAATAAAGTTTTATGGATAGTTTCTATCCCTAAAGTATGATAAACCTTTCATCTAAGTTAGCTAATTGCTAACAGGCCTAATGGTGCAAACAATGAAAAACCCAAGCATCATTGAGAAGATGAATTGGAATGTTTTATCATGGTATAATGATGAAACCAAGTGCATGGAGATGTTTTTTTTGACTGGTATGTTTTATTAATTCTTGTTATAAATATTGGTAGTTAGGTATAGTGATTAAAATGATGAAGTTAAAATGGATTGTCTGGCTTAATTAGGTATGTGTGTAGTGAGGTCAACAAATTGGTCTATAATACTAATAATTGCCACTAGACCATATGATTTTTATATTTTAAGATGGGTTGTAGATGTAATAGGATCATATACATGCATAATAAGTCATTTAAAATATCTATATAGGTGTTGGAGGTCTGAGTCACCATG
Organism: Torreya grandis; assembly: GCA_037957365.1. Lineage (NCBI taxonomy): Eukaryota > Viridiplantae > Streptophyta > Pinopsida > Cupressales > Taxaceae > Torreya > Torreya grandis. The sequence goes on from JARHVA010002451.1 coordinate 2,321,128, forward strand.
ACAAGTCTTTGAGTAAACCTGATAGTTCTAAGTCAGTAACTTACAAAGGTGTTTTTGAGGATATATTCCCTAAGTTAAAGTGTCTAACACATATGGTGATATTATTTAGGTCATGAAGGTTTTGTATAAATTATTTTATCATGGTTGTGTGGCTAAATGATGTGTTATCTTTACTTATTCAAGATGCTCATAGGATGTTGGATAAGGCCTATTTTATTCTTATATGATATTTTCCTACTGTGTGTGGAGTTTGAAAGTGTTCCAAGAAAGGCAAAGTGTAATGTGTTCTAAAGTAGACCTAATATAATTGGGTCTCCAAAAGACCTAAAGAAGGATTTAGTCTATTTTAGTTATGGTTGACCTAATGTAATGATTTATTCTTATTTGTAACATGTGTTAATCCTTATTTTATGAAAAATCTAAGTGGGAAAGTGTGTGTGGCATATGAATAGGTGGATGATCATGAGTTTTGTATAAGAACAAGGCATTTTAGGCCTAAATTATGTTATTAGTGGATTGGATATAAGAGTGAATGAGATAGAATATCCCTGAGTGGAAGAAGGTATTTCAAACCATTATAATAAAGTAGAGGGACTATCATTAATATCTAATATGATATCTCAATATGAAGATCTATGTAATATGACGCAATGAGTCTTGAAGAGACCTAACTGAGTGAAGAGGCCTATAAGGTAGTTTGAGAGGGATAAGAGTGTGAAGAGATGAAGAGGTATTCATCATCAGTTAGTTGAAGAACATAGTTTTCTAAAGGTGATCAAAATAATCAGGTGGCTAAGTTGGTGCTAAGTCATCTAGTGGGTTTATGCCTCCTTACAAGTGGGTGCTTGATAAAGTCTAGTTAAGTGGGTGCTTGGCTAGTTAGGGTTGGTGCTCCATGTGGAGTTGGTGCTTCACTAAATTAATTTTTTTGTCTTATAGTATTGTAGTCCATTTTAAAATATCAATGGGTTTTCTTCCCTTTGAGGGTTTCCCACATATATGATGTGTTCTTGTATTTCAAATGTATGGTTTCTTACATTTTGATTGATCTATATATTTGAATGAATGGCTCATAAATATTAAGTGGAATGGAATGGAATGTTTTTAATACTGATTCACCTCCCCTCTCTCAGTCATTTTTCTTCCAATAATGAGTATGAGAGTTAGGTCCTTTGAAGTAGGCCCAACATCTTGAAGGTGATCCTTAGAAGCATAAGATGTCTAGTGTTCAAAAAGACAACATGTATGATGAATAAGTCTACTATGACAATGAAGAAGGATAACATGAAGTAGACCTTGAAGCTACGATCATAAGTGCCCTAGATGATTTGAATCATAAAAAGAAGAGGAATCATAAGTTAAGATCTATGGTCAAAGATCTTAAGGAACATATTTTTAACTTGAAGAGTGACTGGGTCAAACAATCAAAAATGGATGAGAAGATCATCAAGGATCTCAAGAATTAGTTAGAAGGTGTTAATACAAAGTTTAAATCAAAATAAGTTGAGTATGATTAATTGAAGATAGATCTAGATTCTATGAAGGCTGAGCATAAGCAAGATTGATAAAGAGCATGAGAAGCCAGAACAAGTTAAGAGAACCAACAAGAAAGTCAACATGAAGAGACCAATAAGGCAACCTGATGCATTGAGGTATTCCAATTATTTTAGTGGTTGTTGTTTTGCTTGTCATATATTTAGTGATAGAGTAAGTGGTTTTAGAATAGCCTTAAGCGATGAATTATCATAGGACATGGGAGGAGTGATTAGTCAAGATGAATTAACAAGGTATATTAAGCTTTTCGAGTACATGATACAGGTAAAACATTAGTGTGGAAGCCAAATAAATTTATAATTGATCATATTAAGTCCAAGAGTCAAGATGGATTACTTGATAAGGAGGAACGAAAGACTAAAGAGGAATCTATGCTAGCTCAAATTACCTTTCACATTTAAGATGAAGGTGTGAAATAGTATATTTATAATGGTTTCTCAAACCACATGATAAGAGATAAAATCAAACTCATCTCATTGAAGAAGAATAATACAAGAATAGTGAGATTTAGAGACAACACAATTACTAATATAGTTGGCAAGGGTATCTTGAGTTTGGACAATGGGAAAACCAAGATAAAAAATGTGTTGTATGTGGAAGGTTTGAAATATAAACCTCTTATTGCAAATAAAATTTGAAATTAAGGACACCCACTAACCTTTTATGATAGAGGATGTGAGATAAGGAGAGCCAAATCAGGAAGGCTAATTGCTAATGCTAAGAGGAATGAGAACAATCTATATGTCTTGAATGAGATAAAGGAGAGATGCTTTATGATTAATATGTTTGAATGTTAGCTATGGCACATAAGGTTATGTCACCTAAAATTTGACAATTTGGTCATGATAATTAGTAAGAAGTCTATGAACAACATGCCTAAGATCACCAAACCTACAAACATAATTTTTAAGGCATGTCAACATAGTAAGAAGACTATAAGAAGGTTTATTTCTAAGGATTAATATAATACAAGACCCTTGGAGTTAATATAAACTAATATCTAGGTACTGTAAAAATACAAAACATTCAAGGAGATAGATACTTCATGTTACTCATAGATGACTACATAAGAATGACTTGGGTAGAATTGTTGAAAGAAAAGTCATAAGCTCTTGACAAGTTTAAGTCATTCAAGGATTTTGTTGAGAATGAGAATAATGGGAAGATCAAGTGCCTAAGATATGATAGAGGAGGATATTTTTGGTCTAATGATTTTGATGACTTATGTGAGGTTCATGGAATAAGGAGATAATTCTTAGTAGTTAAGACACCTCAACATAATGAGGTGGTGGAAAGAAAGAATAAGATAGTTCAAGAGATGGTAAGAACTATGATAAATGAAACTATATTATCTGATGGATATTAGAGAGAGATAGTGATAATTTTAATTTACATTTTGAAAAGAGGATAGATAAGGACTAATGGAAACAAGACTCCTTATGAACTATGGAATGATAAACTTGCTAATGTGGAACACTTTAGATTTTTTGAGAGCAAATATTTCATCAAAAGAGATGATGAAGACTTAGGAAAGTTTGATTCCATATTTGATGAAGGTATATTATTAGGATAATAATCAATGAGATCAACCTATAGACATTATAACAAGAAGTTACATAGCACCAATGTGAAGATTGATGAGATAAGGAAAGCCCACTCATAGTCAAAGGATACTTTAGAGAATATAGACTTCAACAATGAATAATAAACTATAGATTTTGATGATGATGAAGAAGAATTTGAGGAAAGATAAGAATCAAAATTCCCCTCAAGATAAATTCATAGAGATCATCTTGAATCTCAAATCATTTACAACAAGAATGTAGGTATGAAAACAAGGAGAAGATTAGTAAGTAATCTAAATCAATAGAATGTTGCTTTATTGTATAATATTGAACCTAAAAACCTTATAGAATCAAGAAAAGACAAATTTTGGATAGGTGCTATGAATGAGGAGTTAGACCAAATATATAAGGAGACTTGAGAATTAGTTCCTAGGCCTAAAGAGAAGAATGTCATTAACACAAAATGGGTGTTTAGAAACAAGTTTAATGAAGATGGATAAGTCACTAGGAAAAAGGATAGATTGGCATGAAAGGGATATACAGAATTTGAATGGGTAGATTTTGAGGATAGCTTTTCACTAGTAGCAAGATTGGAGGCCATAATTTTTTTTATAGAATATGTAAGATTCAAAGGATTCAAGGTATAACATATGGATGTCGAATATACCTATGTGAATGGGAATTTGGAAGAGGAGGTGTACATAGAAAAACCTGAGGGGTTCTCACTATCAGGTGATAATGACTATGTTTTTTATTTCAAAAAGCCTCTTTATGGTCTAAAGTAAGCTCCTATATCTTGGTATGCTAGGTTGGATAGGTACCTATTAGATAGAGCATTCAAAAGAGTAATTGTAGATAGTAATCTATACATAAACATACAATAACACCATAAATTTATTTTAGTTATCTATGTGGATGACATAATATTTGTTGGAAACAATGAAATCATGAATAAGGCCTTTGCATAGGTGATGAGGAAAGAGTTTGATATGTCCATGATGGGATAAATATCATTATTTCTTAGGTTGTAAATCACTCAATCTGAAAAAGGTATATTCATTTCACAAGCTAAGTACATAAGAGAGATGTTGAATAAGTTTGAGATGGAAGATTTCAATGTAGTTAGTACACCTATGATCACGGGGTGTAAGTTTTGCAAATGAGTGGAGTCTCCAAAGGTCAATTAGACATCATATAGGTTAATGATTGGATGTTTACTATACACCACTACCTCTAGACCTAACATAATGCAAGAAATAGGTCTTATGGGAATGTTTCAAGTAGATCTAAAGGAAAATCATCTACAAGTAGTCAAAAGGATACTCAAGTATTTCAAGGGGACTATGGAGTTTAGGTTGTGGTATCCAAGGAGAAAGGAGTTTAACTTGATAGCCTATATAGATGTAGACTAGGTAGGAAGTCTAGATGATAGGAAAAGTACCAGTGGATGAGCTTTCTTGTAGGGTGGGTGTCTAGTTTCATTGATAAGCAAAAAAAAACCATCAGTAGCATTATCTACTTGGGAAGTTGAGTACATTATAATGGATTCATGTTGCACTTAGTTAATTTGGATAAGATAAGCCTTAAAAGACTACAAGGTGGAGTGTGATGGTCCTATCCCTATCTATTATGATCATACAAGTGCTATAAGTTTCTTAAATAACCCTATCATGTACTCAAGGATTAAACACATTCCCATTAGGTATCATTTTATAAGAGAGTAGGTAAGTGAAAAAGTGTCAGACTTGAATATGTTTCTACATAAAATTAGATTGTAGACATTTTGAACAAACCACTTCCAAAGGCAACATTTGAACATCTAAGATAGGAATTGGGTGTAATTCATTCCCCTAGCATTTATTGAGAAATCCAAGTACTTAAGGGGAGATAATAATGTGGTCCATTATCTCCAAGATTAGGTCAATAGTTCCAATAAGGTATGCATAAAGATAGGGGGAACATGTTTATACGATGACTCATAAACTCATACTACCATATGTTGAGTATTTTAGTTGTAAGGAGTGTGATTCAAGGAATTGCAAACATCACTTTTTCATTTGTGTCAAAGGGGGAGAAATTTAAGAATGAGGGACAATTTTTTGATATTGGTTGTCATCAATGACAAAGGGGGATATTGTTGAGTATTATCATTGATGTCAAAGGTGCATCTTGCATGAGGTTGATGTCATTGAAAGAGTGTGTCTATTTGGTAGTGTGTTGGTGTGACAAGGGGCATTGATGGAGTATTTTAATTGAAGGATGTTTTCATGAAATATAATTTTAAGGAAAAAGAGATAATTTGAAGGCAACTAATGACTTATGGTTGCATGTAGGTACAAATCTTTGAGTAGCCTAAGCCTAGTCAAGGCATGAAGAGACCTTGTGAGATGGTATGAGCATGGTGTCTCAGTGAGATGAGTGCACACAAGAATGATTTTTTTATTAGGTTGTTTTATAATGTATGTGAGGCTTTAAAACACTCATGAGAGTCTCAAGGTGAGCCTATAAGGGTAGAACTTTAAGAACAAGTTTTCACCTAGACCACTCCTAGACCCTACCTAGCCTAATGTGGTATAATGATCTGTTGTCAAGGCATGTGAAGGATATATGGTAGTTTTTAATAGTGAGATAGGTTTTTTGAGTATTTAATCAAGGTGGAGAGTTCATGGAAAGAGGCATAAAGGTTAATTTTAATTCCTAATGTGGTTTATAGGTCAAGGTTTAGAGAGCAAAGAGAGAGAGAGAGAGTAGTCTAATGAGTGGTCATGATCAGATTTTAAGGTGTTATATCTCATTTAAGATTTTTTATAGGTGAGGTATATTTTTTAAATTTTTTTCATGTAGTTTTATGTCATAATATGAATGATAATGCATGAAACATTGTTTAGAGGTCTCTCAAGTACTCAGAATGAAGGGTTCTCAACCCAAGAAGGATTTTCTTGTGCTCATTAGCTCATAAAAAAATTACATGGGAAACTAAGTAGTTTATGGTAGATGGAGAAGGCCATAGATAAAAATTTGAGGAATTATTTTTTTGATTGATGGGATATGATTTATGAATGATCATTAAGAGTGGAAAAATGTTTAAACCCTCTTAGAAAGCTAATGAGGACCTAATGTTGAAGATGTTGATAAAAAGTAAATAGAATGGATTGGTATGCATAGGTAAAATATTATATCTTATATTTTACTCTCATAGGTACCTCCAAGTGGTATTACTTAGATATAGGAGAGAGAAAATGTTGATTTATAGTCTTGTTTATGAAGAAGTTATTGTAGAAGTCAAAAGTTGCATTGGACATAGTAAGAAAATGGATGGAGGAATAAGGTAGAGACTCATGTTTCATGTCCATGAAGGGTTATGGATAGGTTATATCCCTCAATTATTATAAACCGGTCATCCAATTTAGACATTTACTAATAGGCCTAATGGTGTAAACAATGAAAAACCTTGATAGTAGTGAGAAGATGAATTGGAATGTGTTATCATGGTAGAATGATGAAACCAAGTTCATGGAGATGTTTTTTGGTACTATTATGTACTATTAATTATTGGTATAAATATTATAATTCAGGCATAATGGTTAAAATGATGAAGCCAAAATGGCTTGTCTAGGTCAGTGAGGTCTCTATGTAGTGAGGTCAAGAAATTGGTATGTAAGACTAATAGTTTCCACTAGACCATATGATGTTTATATTTGAATATGTTATGGATATGTTAGATGATAATATACATGCATAATAATTAATTTAAAATGTATATATAGGTGTTGTATTTTTGACTTACCATGACTGGTCTTTGAGGAAAATTGGTAGTTCTAAGTGAGTACATTACAAAGGTGTTTTTAAGCCTATACACCTTGAGTTGAAGTGTCTAATGCATATGGTGATATTTTTGAGGTCATGAAGATTATGTATAAGTGATTTTTTTTTCATGTTTTTGTTTCTAAATGATGTTTTATATTCATTTTTTTAATAGACTTTTAGATGTGCTTAAAGGCCCAATGTGAACAGTGGTAATCGAGTGTTTCAAGTTGTGGTTGAACCTAAAAGGTGTCATGGTGATTAGAGGATGTTGGATAAGTCCTATTTTATTTATATATGATATTTTCCTAATATATGTGTAGTTTTACAATGTTCTACGAAAGGTAAATTGTAACATGTTCTAAAGTAGGCCTAATAGAATTAGGTCTCCAAGACACCTAAAGAAGGATTTGGTCTATTTTAGTTATGGATGACCTAATGTAATGATTTATTACTATTTATAATATGTCATAAGCACTATTATATGGAAAATTCAAGTGGGAAAGTGTGTTTTTCCAACCAAGAGGTGTGTGAGCAAGATGCTTGTATAAGAACAAGGCCTTTTAGGCCTAATTTATGTTGTTAGTGGGTTGGATAGAGGAATGAATGAGATAGAAGATCGTTGAGTGGAAGAAATTCTTATATACCATTAGAATAAATTAGAGGGATTTTCATTAATATCTAATAGGATTTTTGAGTATGAATATCAATGTCATATGACCTAATCAGTCTTGAAGAGACCAAACTAAGCAAAGAGGCTTAGAAGGTAATTTGAGAGGTAAATGAGTGTGAAGAGATGAAGAGGTGGTCATCATCAATTGGTTGAGAAATATAGTTTTGTAAAGGTGATCAAAATAATTAGGTGGTTGAGTTGGTGATGAGTCATCTAGGAGGTTGGTTCCTCCTTACAAGTGGGTACTTGCTAAAATCTAGTCAAGTGGGTGTTTGGCTAGTTGGGGTTGGTACTCCATATAGAGTTGGTGATTCACTAAATTTTGTTTTTGTCTTATAAGACTATATTTTATTTGTATATATTAGTGTTTTTTCTTCCCCTTGAGGGTTTCCCATATATATGATGTGTTATTGTATTTCATATGTATGATTGCTTGTGCTTTGATTGATTTATATGTTTATATGAATGGATCATGAATGTTAAGTGGAATGGAATGAATGTTTTGAAGACTAATTCGCCCCCTCCTCTCAGTCATTTTGCTTTCAACAAGTTTAACCTTTCTAAAAATAATAATAAATAATGCAAATGATAACTTAGCTAGAAAATGACTGAGATAAATGATCTAGAGGCTAAAAATTAAGGTAGAGGTTGGTTTGAGTGGTAAAAATAGGATACATGTGTCAAAATCCATTCAAAATAATATAAATATAACTGGATATTAGTTTTATGTGGTGTTAATGTTCCTATTTTGGTATTAGTATTCTCTATGCCAAATTATTCTAAGCTTCTAGGTGTACCTATGCCTATGTTTGTCAAGCCTATTCTTACATGCATGAGCTATGAAACCCTATAGATGTCCTCTTTTGATCAATTTTATTAGAAAAAACTAATTCTCCATATTTTTAAGGAATACATTTGATACAAGTAGTAATTTTTTTATTAGTGGGGTAGGCTAGACATCCTCAACACCCTGATGTGATGAGAGTTACATACATACCCATACTTTGAAAAGGGATCAAGCTCAATGTAGTTCTCCCCACCTAAGTGTTGGTTTAAGTGCAAGTGAATCTAGTATGACTTTAGAATTGAGTGTTTTTAATATGATTGATACTAGAAATATGAGTAATATGAGCTTAAGAATGATGTATATGGTAGTATGTAGAAGTAAGGAAGAATAAAGATTGATAACCTTAATTATGCACAATTTATTTCATGTTTATATGTGTAATTTGCATCTCATTTCCATCTAGTCATTAGAGGGATAAAATTCATGTATATATACTATTTAGGTGATTTTTCAAGTATTAAAAGAGGTTTAGGCTTACCCTAAGAGGTCTAATATTTGAAAAGATATTTATTTCTAGAAAAAGAGGGAAAGGAAAGTAAAACTAAAATTGGGAGACTAGTACCATGTGGTTCTACTATCCCTATTATGACATTGGTGTATAGGTGGTAGAACCTAAGGAACAAAGGGTCAACATGTAATAATGAGGGATTAAGACTAATTTAGGGATTACTAGGGATACTTTTGGCCTACATAAAAGCTGCATAAGTTTGAAAATAGGACCTAATATAGGTCTAGACATAAGCTAGGGATAAGTTGTCTCAAGTAGCACTCTTAAGACCCAAGTGTCATTTTTTGGTGATTACACAACCCCACCCCCCCCCCCCCCCCCAACCCCCCCCGCCCAATTTATTATAAAAATGTATTAAATTTAAATGACTAGGATAAAGTAAAAATAAGCATACCTAGACTCACCTAAGAAGTGAAGAAAGTGAATTTGGATCTGAGTATGTGAAGCATAATCCATTACATATATTAAAAATGAAACATGCATAAATAACTCATTACTTAAGAGATATCAAAAGCAGAGACAAAACTAAGTAAAGAGTTAAAATTGAGTAAAACTAAGTAAAGGGTTATGAGAGAGGAAAGGAATGAATACACCTCACTAGGTATATGAACTAATTCTTAAACCTAGTGATAACCTATGTGTGTATATAGTGATCAATCAATGAATAAATTAGATTTAGTTGATGGAGTTCTCAATCCTCATGTGTGTGTGGCTCAATAACTCTATTCAATTTTTGACTCCATTTCCCACCCCTACTTGGTGGATCATGACCTATGGATATCTTGGATTAGACTAATGGTGTGTCTAACCCTCTCATATAGGTGGATCAAGAACTTAATTAGACTATGAATCCATAATTTATTACTCATGTGTATTATATGCATTTAAAAATGAAACTATGATGTAACTAAAAACATCTAACTAGAGATGTCATCTCTATGGCCACTTGTGTTTATTAGGTAGCTTTGGGCCACTCAAGATTTCCAACCACTATAGATGGATTTAGGCATGAATCTAGTATGCAACCTATAATATGTCTTATTTTTATAACACATATAATGATATGGAGTTTGTCATTCCATCTAATCAACTGGTGTGTATGCGAACATATAGAAAAAATGTGTTACACACATGCCCCCAATTCTAATATCTAGGCATATAGATTCTAGATTGATTTATAGTAATATTTATCTAATTATTTAAAATTAAAATATGAATGATAATGTCATATATGATTCCCCAATATGAATAGACTAGTATAAATCTAAGCTAAATTTAGAAAAACTGGTAAATCTATAACTAAAACTATGTAAACCTAGATTATACTTGTACCTTTTTAACCAATCTAATTTTTTTTGAAACTAAGGTTACTAGATAATAACACCATATATTAAACAATAATTCCATGTAGTGATAGTGTCCTAATTTGGGTACTAATTTTTTTACTTTTCTACTATATGTGCAATTATAATTGAACTTTGTGGCATTATTTCTCACTATGTTTACTTGAGTCTAATTTCTATAATCTGAGCATGTGTGCTGAAAATTGTACTCAGTGCATTATAATGGCCTAATCTCTATGACAAAAAATTATGAATTCTGCCTCTTTTGAGGGGATTTTTTGAACCTATGCAAGAATTATCCTCAAAATAAAAAAGCTCTTCAATATGTGTGTTATCTATAGCATATAATATATATATGTAATAATATAATAGAAGGTACATACATAACAACAAAAGATAAGATAATTTGAGCATAGATTTATAATGTGTGATGTATGTTATGTCTAGAATTCACAAGGCTATTAAGATAGATATAAAAATATATGTCAATAATAAATCTAATTAATAACTGAGTAAATACCTAGGGTTATGGGCATGATGTCTATCACAACACCCAAGTAGGAAGGGGATGTGCATGACATGTCTCATGGAATCCAAAAATATAATGTGTAACAATCAAGATACAAGTGTCATGGCCATGACACATGCAATAAATCATACATATAACACACATGATACACACAAAGTAAGCCAATGGGTCATAATACAAGGGACATGGGCATATGTCACTAAATCTAAGAAATCAAGACATACATAATGAAATATTCAAATATCCACATAATCAAATAAAAAACAAGTTGTCTTAGAGCCATAGAGAATGACATATTCAAATTCCCTCAAATAAAAAAAGCATAAGGACACCAATAATTATAAACTAGGAAAGTTAGAAATGAAAGTATGCATGAACATGCAATACAAATTTGTGTAAGAGTGAATATTTACATATGATAAGTCTAAATTAGTAGTATTCAAAAAAAAAAATTTTAGCATGACCAATATCAAGAAATAACTTAATGCTAAATTTGTGATGTAAAAATTATAAAGATGTAACCTGGTAATAATAATTGTGTATGGGGTGCCCTCAAATGGGTGACTGTGTCAATTGAAGAACTTGTGTATCTATGCATATGCCCCAAGTGGGTAGATAATAGTAAACCTAAACCAATGTATTAGAATTGAGTCCTATAAGAATATCAAATCACTTGACAAGAACAAGAGAAACATATATGTATGATAAAACTGACTATACTAAGATAGCTAACATATGTAGTGTCTATAAAATATAATAAATGTAAACATGGAAATGTATACAATCTATAATTTTATGTTTTCTAAGTAAATATTTGAATGTTTTTATGTTTCTTAAATATTATATTGTTTTGTATTTTCTTGATATATTGTTTTGTATTTTCTTGATATAATATATTTATAAGCAAAATGAAAATGAAGCTATATAAAAGGAGCAAGAGAGAAGGAAAGTATGTACAAGAAGGGAGGAATAATACTAATTATCAATTCTGAATAAAATAATAATGATCATGTGTGTTATATGAAAAGGTAATTATGGTCCCATAACCTATTATAATGAGTTATATATAGATGGCACTACCCATGAAGTGGTGCTTGGAAACTATGAAATAACTATGGTCTCTTGTGAACTATATGGGTCTTAGGGACCCATTTGGTATAAGATGTTGTAGCTAACATAGGTTCCCTAGGATTAGAACCCTAAGAATTCAATAATATAAATTTGAGAATGAAATGAGTAGAGTGAGGACCTCTATAATATACAACATATCCCTGATGTAGGGGTCTCTCTAATAATGGTCTCCATAGGAGAGTATGGGTATGTAGAAACACTATAGGAGTATACATCACCTACATTAGTGGATATATTAAACTCTATTTCATACTAATAAAAAATATGATTAGAGTTGTAATTGGTAATTGGTATATAACTAGTAATTAACCTATAACTACTAACTTCGTTGTAATTGGTAACTATGGTGTAACTAACTATGGGACAAGTAGAGGATACTCATATGAAAGACCCTCAATTATGATCACCTGATTCACATGTATATATTTAAGGCATATATGCATGGTGGATGGAATGGTTCATAGTATTTGTATCCATGGTCTACCTAATAACATGTCAAATTTTCCTCCACTAGGTACTAATAAGAATATAATGGCCACATGTGTTGGTCCAACCTATAGTGGAAGTAAAATCTCCCTAATGGAGATTTTGACATGGCCACTAAAACCACATATAAATATTCTTGTAGGATATATATCTTTCTCTTAATACCCAAAATTATGTATAAGTGTGATAGTACACATGATCATACTTAACCCATTATCAACCATACCACTTTGAATAAGATTATGATATATGTAGGCTTGTAAAAAAAGTGCATATTAATTTAAATCATCATCAATAACATCCTACTTTGAGAAAGTGATGAGTGGTCCAATTGGTAATATAGTATGGTATAGACCAATGATATTGTGTAGGGGGTGTGCATCCTTTATAGCAATGTGATATGATTCTAGTGGTGGATGCACCTAATACATATAGTGAACATCTGAAGTTCCCATACCTAATTTGTTTTATGATTTAGAAACTAATCTAAGAATATTTTTAATGCCTTATCTTCCATTTATTGAACTTTGGGTGCCTTAGTAGGTGTACCCACATCAATTTTGTTAGCCTCTATCAAATATTGTATCTTATGTTTCAATGTGATGCATCAATTTTTTGTATGGCTTAGTGTGCTGTGATATTCATAGAATGCATTGGAATCATATATTTTTGGAATAGGCCATGTTGTATCAACCTATTTGATGGGAGAGAGGGATATGACATTGGATTCTAGGAGATATTATAAAAACATGTTGTTGATTCTAGAAGGTTGGTGAAAATCTTCATGGAGGAGTTGATAAAACAAGGCAAGGGGATGGTTCTGAAGTTGTGTTAATTATGGCCTTTGGATCACTCTTGCTTTCAATGGCTTTTACCTTATATGGAAGCTTACTATAACTCTTAGTAGTTTATTCTAATCAACTTGTATATTTTATTTTCCCATATAGATAAGTTTGACTTCTCTTTCTTTCACTATGTGACATAAATCTATGAAGGTTGGAAACTTATTGAATAAGATAACTTCATGTAATATTGGTAGTAGGCTCTATTTGAATGTCTTAGAACTCTCTATCTACCATGGGGATAGTCAAAATTTCCAATATTATCTTATGTTACATGACATATTATAAAATAGGCTCATTTTATTTTTGTTTTAGTTTTGATACTTGATCATATGATATATTATCACTAATGTTTATCAGTAAGTGTGCTAAAAATATATCAACCAATGGATTGAATGTGGTGATAGACTTATTATATATATCATAGAACCACTATAAGGCATAATACTTTAGACTTCATGGGGAAAACTTAGTGAGGATCTAATCATTAGACATTTATTCTAAACATCTTACATGGAAAGATTATAAATGGTGTTCTATGTCACCCTTTCCATATTACAATGTAAGCTAATGTGCCATGAATCTAGATGGTAAAGGAGTTGACTCTATGTGATGTGCCAAATATGTAAGTAAACTAACATTAGAATATAATACATGTAATGTCTTAGTGGCTCCCTATTAGATATTTAACAACTTATCCTATAGATAATTAACCTCATGCATAAAGGATTACACATATGGAGATGATGAAGTAGCCATAGGAGGTATACTCTCACCAAAGGTTGTCAAGTTAAAATTGGTTATTGTACAAGATGAGTAGGCCCTAAAATAGGTGGACCATTATTTTATTTATTATTTATTTCCATTTTATATTATAAAATATGTGCATGATAATGAGGATATTCTTGAAGTCTATCTTTTAAGCTCTGCAGAATCTCATCCTTATTGATAATTAGGTTTTCATTATAAAGTGGGGGGGGGGAGAATGTCCCAATTCCCATGTTTTGTATCATCTTGATCTTTATTTTATTTCTCATATTTAGACACATTATCATTGAATTCCACATAATCAAGGTGTGAAGGATCAATTATGGGAGTTTTAACTGGTCCTTTGTCCATGATATAAGCTTAAACATAAGGGATCTGAGTATGCTTAATAGGATTGCCACTAATCCCAACACATATTCTTAAGGGAAGAGAGATAGTCTTTTTAGATGTCACAGAGTAAAAATAGTGAAATATGGATACTAAAATATAATGTATGAAATTAGAAAAGATTAACACAATCAATGAAAATAGGAAAAAAATGATACACACCCTAGTACCATCTAGGGTTAGGGTTTATGCAATATTTGAAGTAAGTTAGGTTTACCAGATGTTTTAGACTTTTAGGACTTAGATATATGTAAATAATATGTTGTTAAAAATATAGTATAGTAAATTAGGGTATAAATATGCAATAATTATATCCACAATTTTTTTTTATAAAATTGACTAAATTTGACCTTCCTAAAAATCAAATAAATAATGCAAATGAGAACCTATCTAGAAAATGATTGAAATGGATGATCTAAAGGATGATAACTAAGGAAGATGCTAGTATAAGTGTTGAAAACAAGGTCCAGGTGTCAAAACCCCTTCTAAATAGTATCACCCTAATTGGATAGTAGTGTCATGTGGTGTTAATGTCCCTATTTTGGTAGTAGTGTTCTTTATGCATAATTGTTTCAAGCTTCTAGGTGCACTTATGTCTAGGTCTGTCTAGATTATTCTTGCATGCATGAGTTATGAAACCTTGTAAATGGGCTATTTTGACTTATTTTATGATCAAACCCTAATCCTCCATGTTTTTATGGCATCTAGTTGATACAAGTAGTAAAGTGTTTTTTTTAGTGGGATAGGCTAGACATCCTCAAAACCCCACTATTATGAGAGTTTCCTGCATACCAATACTTAGAAGAGGGATCAATATTAGTATAGTTTTCCATGTATGGAATGTGAAATGAAATAGATATATAAATCAATCTTAACTCAAATAATATAAATACTACTTACACTTCTGATTGGGATACATAAGATAATTAGGGTCATCACCAAGATGGATACGCTAGACCTATCCAAGGGATAACTTACCACAATAACTTTACTAGGGAGTGTTCGAAAACATATAGTCAAGTAATAATATGAAATACGCTTAACTAAGTCATATGTTTTCATATTTACTAAACTAATAAAAAGTAAAGTAAAAAGTCTAATCTAGTTCTCACCAAAGCTTGTCATAAAGTGGGGGTAATAAACATTAAAAATAAACATGCATAAAAGACATATAATCATGTCAATGTATATATAATCCTAATGCATGGAATAAAATTGAAAATACATATCTATCTACACTTAAAATGAACAAATTTAAGAATACTTACCTTTGAAAATGAACCTATCAATCCTCAATCTCTCCCTTGGCCAAGATTATTTCCAAGAGGTTGTTGCATTATATAAGGATGACAAGGATAAATCAGCACTAGGCTACACAACCTATCAATGCATCCAAAATACAAGATCCATATCTTAAAATAAAGTATGAAGCCCTAAACTTGATCCTCAATTAGAATGCTTGATAAGTAGATGCATAATATAGATTACTTATTATTCTCTTCTCTTATAAATGGAAAAATGAATGTGTTTATATAGGTAGATCTAACCTTGATCCCTTCTAAAAGTTTAGGCCAACAAGGTCAACTTAGTCAGCCTAGTATCATAATTTACAAATATAAAATAGGTCATGGACTAGGTCAACTAGGGGCTAACCTAGACACTAATAAATTTTATCAATAAGAGTATAAGGTTGATGGGATGATTATGTAATGTAAATCATAAAAAAGGGGTTTAGGTTAGGGAAGGGATAATGAAGGTGGTAAAATACTAGAAGAGGGTTCAAAATAGGAGAGAAATCTTAGGGGAATGGTTTTTAGGGGATATGTGTGTAGATAGTAAGTGAAAAAAGGGGACAACAATCCTATGAATCACCAATGGTTTGCCCACCCCTTTTTTGGTGTAACCCTTAGGGCATGTACTTAGAGAGATTGAGACTTGAAAAGTTCCTTCAAGATAAAGAGTATCAATAATTGATAAATTTTGAAAATATTATGTGTATACATATGTTACACTTGAAGCTCATCATTTGTCATGTAGGTGCAATATGGGATGGTGCTTTAGGAAAAGAACATAACAACACATAATGATGAAGCTAAATAAAGTGCATTAGGGAGAAAATAAGATAAATGAGAGGAAAAAATTGAAAAAACACATACATTTACTTACTTTAGTTTTGTAGATAAAGAAGGATATGCAATAAATGTGAAGGCATTCAATGTGAGGAACATTAAGCAAACCTATAGAGATTATAAAAAAGTAAATATGATAGTAAAAATTTAAAGGGTAAATAATTTTAAATAATAAATATAAATAGGTTGAAAAATAATTAATTTGGTATTATTTATTATTTTGAGAAAAATAGAGATCTGATAGATCTGGTGAGAGACCAGAGAGCCAAGATGGTGAGAAGATGAAAATTGAGATAGGGAGGACACATAATAACTGTAGTGAGTTTAACACATGTAAGCAACTAAAATTTTCAATTTTTTGAGTATTCTAATTTGAAATTGATTAAATTATATAAAATTGATTATAAGGAAAAATATAGGCTCCAAAATGAACCCTAAGAAATTTTTAGGGACATTAAGGGTTAAATGGGGTAGTAGGTAAGAAGGGTTCAAACCAATAAATTCCTAAGGAATTTATGGAAATTAGTCAAAAAAATCGCAATGGATGAACAAGGTCAACCAAGTTGACTTAGTTTATAGAATATAATAAAACTAATAGGTTGACTTAGTAGTAGTGGGATGACTTAGTTGATTAACAAAGAAGGATGACTTAGTGGTTTCTGAAGTGTTCTACTTAATATTACAAGGGATTAATGGGAAAAACTTAGTATTGGTAAACCAAATGGTGGTATAATGTATTTTGATTATGAATGACATGAATCTAATACATCTTCTATTGTTTGATATTTTGTAGAGGAGCTATAGATTTTGGCTATTGATTGATTCCTCTTGGTTATCATATTTACTAGAGTTCTTGACACATGTGGATAGTGTGAGATTGGTTACATTGGGTTTGGGAGGTATCATGGAGATGAGATGCATCCCACTAAGTGTTGATCTCATTATCATGTTATTTAGAGTATGGGAATAATTGACCAACATGTTTTGATGGGTGTTGGATGGGGATATCATAGAGGCAAATATCACACTAGAGGATGTCCATGTATTACATAGACTACCTATAGGGAAGATAGTGGTGATCATAAGGACACTAGATTATTTGAAAGAGATATGAACACTAGCTAGGTGGGTGACATGCTCAAATAACATCTACCTAGGGTTAAGGGTAAACTTATTTAATGTGTATATTACATAGATTTTGGATATCTATAAGGCTATGATCGGATTTGTGATAGCATGAGTGTTTTCTCACAAGTTGAATGGTAAGGTACCATTTTATGTGATAGCCTTATGCCAATACATTTTGTATCAAGGGGCATTCTATGATTCTGGGTCTATCATATAGGTCCAACTCATGCATGATATGTATAGGATGTTGTCCAGGGGGAAGAAGACCATGGATCTAATGGTGTTGTTGAATGCATGGATATATGAGAGGTTCTTGATTTATCATCCAATTGGGTTTCCCCATGTGGTCAATGATAGGTTATCTTGAGTTACTAGATTGAGATAGGAATAAAAATCATGGGTCATGCCCCATGTGTTAGTATTGTAGAAAACCACACAAGGAAAGATCATGTGGTATCCCTACACACATATTTATACCATTTGGCCTAGTTGGGAGACTGTTAATCCAAGGCTATCTAAAGTATGGATTATGGGCCACTATACCTAGTGGGTAGAGTCATGGCCAATGACATGATTGCCAAATTAGTTTGGATTCCCACACCCATCAAATCCTATAGTAGTGACTAATTTTAGGGCATATCATGCTAGATAACTGAGGGGTAGAGTATGAGGAGTGTTAGTCAAGACATTGGTGATCAATCTGTAGTGTGTGAGACTATGGATAGGTTGAGCACAATAGCCAACTTCTATAGGAGGAAAGACAATGGATGTAGATATAGGGCTGTAGTAGGTACCATAGTAGACACCACAATAGGATGAGTATCAAACACCATAGGCACACCACTGATGGATATTCCATCATAGATATTGAACACAAATGAGGGTGGTCACATATGATGATTTGATAGTTATTCTAGGGTAGAGCTAGTTGATAGAGGCACCTCTAAGGAGAGGCTCACAATGTGCATAGGTGTTGACTATAGGATTTTATTTGATAGGGAAGTGACCCATGGATGAGGTGCTTGGGGGATGGGTAGATGGAGAGACCATGCTCAATGGATGAACATATGGGAAGATAGTTGTTGGTGACACTAGGACATGTAAGAAATTATGTAGTTTTTAGTCTTTGAGATAGAATACTAGTTATATATGATTATAGGTAGAGAGATAGATGTTGAGATGCATATGTGATCTAATATCTATTTGGGTTTTGGTTTTTTTAGAACCTATGATAGAGGAGGTTAGATGGGGATCCCTAGTCATGTCAGTACACCATGAAATTTTGGATAGGGTAATAACACCATATGACCCTACCACATTGGATGATCCTATACTAACATCTATCCCATCTCAGGCAGGTTGGTTTAGACTAGCGGGGAAGGATACATGGTAGCTATAGACATGCATGGATGGATTCCATCCATTAATAGGGTTGAGATCAGGAGAGGCATATGATTGGTAGGCCTTATCTCAAGAAAGAGCCACACACATGACTACCACAATATAGTTGAGACATGTATAGGCCCATGTGTCCAACCTATAGGGATAGGTAGTAGGGTTAAAACACTAAATAACCTAATTATGACATATAGTTTAGATGGGACAATATAATGAATCAATGGGTATCATGGATAGGCCATGAGGTAGACATGATAGAGCTCAGTCATAGACCTATAATGATGTATTTTTGTATTTTATACCATTGTACAAAATACATGATATATAGAGATTTATTATTCTGATAGTTAGATTTTGGTCTCATGATTTATGTTTTGGTTGTGATTGTGGATGCATGGATATATTTATTTCTATTACATTTATTTTTATTTTGTTGTATATTCTATGGGAAATATATGTGGAGTGTTTTATTTTCTATCATTATGTAGTACAAATGCATGGTTAAAAATAGACAAGCAAAAAGGACTTTGGAAAAATATATTTAATCATAAACAAATGTACCACATACTATTTCATGATGGGAAATGTGTAATAAAAAAATATAACTAAGTTTAATAAACCAAAAAGTGGTAAATAAGATGACATAAATGTTTTTGAACCATGAAAAATATTGGGACCAAATTAAAATAAGTAAAATCACACTAAATCACATTGGGAAGTATGAAATTAATGTAATATGATGGAAATCACATAAAAGATAAATGGTAGAAAAATAAATCAATTAAGTTAATTAATCATACTAAATCACATTGGGAAGTATAAAAGAGAAACAAAATTGGCAAAATGGACTTAAATTAATCACACTAATTTAGTTGGGAAGTATGAAAAACTTAATAAAAATAGTTGAATTCTTACATGAAATAAAAAAATAAGAAGATAAAAGTAAAATATTAATGAACTAAGAATAAAACATACTAAATAAATATGGGAAGCATGTTAATGACATGTAACTCATAATCAATCATGACTTATCTCAAATTTAACACATGTAATTACATTGTGACCTGGGTATTGGAAACTATTATGAGGAAGGCCAGGTCTTATCCATGGTATTACACTATAACTCACAAAGGGAACACCAATGAGGTGGCAATAATGTTAAAATGGGATGTTTGGAATGATATTATGAAAATTTAGTAATTTATGAGGAAGGCCTGGTCCTATCCAAGGTCTCACACTACAACTCACAAATGGGATCCTTAGGGGGAGTGATTAGTGACCAAAATAATATTTCTCAAGGGAAAATATTAGGATTTTAGTGAATGAAATAATTAATGTAATAATAATAATAATAAATTAGGCATCTTATGAGAAGACTTTAAGAAATATGAGGCACACTAAGGACATAAAAACACACTAAGTGACTAGTGACCATTAAATACAAAGGATACATGTTCACTATAGGCAAAATGTTGTATAAGAAAATAAGTGTGATACTAATATCAAATCAAGCTAGTTGTTTTGAATAAGAAAAGTAAAATGGACCTAATTTTCCACAATGTGTTCCCCATTCTTTAGGACCCCTTACAAAGCCATCCATTTACTGCAAAGATTGGGTACTTGCGTGAGAAAGTGAGTAGTACTAAAATATTTTTTAATTCTCCTTTTCCAATCTACTGGGCTACCACACCCCAATGGACATTGAATCTATCATGAGGCCAAAAGTGGATTTTAATCTTTGATTATAAAAAGGATATGTGCTTAGAATCACATATTTTAGTGTGATTTAATTTTTAAAAATTTTAATGTTTTCTTTTAGGTCATTACCTTTTGTTAAATGATTTGGCTTTTGAATTTTAATGTTTTTTAGGATTCCTCCTCCATACAAACTTATAATGAAAAATCATGAGATATAAAATGATAAACTTGAATGGTATTTAGGTTTTGGCTAAAAGAATCTAAGTATCCAAAGACATGACTAACTAGAACACTTAGGCTTAACTATGAACCATCATGTTATCTCAAGTCTCAACCATGTGTATGCTTAGTTTGTGAAAGAAAATAAGGGGAATAAAGGGATATAAAAGGTGGAATAGTAAAAGTATATTATAATGAGATTAATTTTTTGCTGATTAATCATTTGGTAAATAAGGAATGACTAAAGGGAGCAAGGTTTGTTTAACCAAGTCATAATAACAAATATTCATGTTTATAGAGATAAGATATAAAATAATCATGAAATAGAATAAGATAGCCATAGAAAAGTAAAAATTAGAGAATATGTATATAATAATGAAAAATAATCCATAAGAGAACATAAATAATAAAATGACATCATAAGCAACATGTAGTACAAAACATAAGTAGTCATGTAAGATAGATAAGAAATTGACACAATGTTAAATGATATAAAATAAATAAATGTAAATTTTTAGAATATGTATAATATAAAATGAAAAAAGAAATGATAAAAAAACATGCTTGTGTTCATAAATAGTGGTGGATTTGTCCACACACATTATCCATCACATCTAATTAATCTCTATGAAGATAAACTCAAACTGCAGCCAAAGTCTCATTGATCTTTAGGGAAGGTTGAGAAAATACTTCACATTGAATATCCTCGATGTAAAATGTAATAATGATTGAAGGATCATGTTGAGGAGGACTAACATGTAGGGGATGCTCATGAGAATAAATGGGAATGGAATTTGTGGGAGATGAAGGGGTCACCAATGGAGAATAGGCCATAGGTGAAGGAGGATCCAAGGATTAGGGAATTATGGGTGGAGAAATTATAGGTGGAGAAGGGACCATAGGTGGAGGAATTGTAGGTGGAGAAGGGACCATATGTGGAGGGTCCATGGGGGAATAAGGGGGATCATTATTGTGAGGGTGACCTATGGTAAGAAGGGTAGTAGGTGAAGGAATGGTTATGAGGTGATTTTTGAGATGTTGTTGAAGGATGCTACAATGATCAGTGTGATGAATACTAAATTGGTGCCATAGAAAATATACCTCTCCATTTAGGAAGATATTAAGGTAATACTTTTGGGTGAGGTATATCATTGTCTATGGGCTGAAGAGTGGTGGGACATAAGGCATTGATATATTGTCATAGCTTATGAAGTGGAGGAATGATTATCTATGTTTTAAAAGTAATATATACTCTTGTTAGTAGACTTTGTAGGTGTACTAACAGAGGGATTGGAAATGGAAGTTGAGGAAGGATGGTATAAGGAACATTCTCTAATCCAATAACCAATAACTTTATGAATATCACAATATGGTTGATTGACCCATTTAATGGGTAAAGTAGCAAGCTAAGATAAAGGGAACAAATAATCACCAAGGGAAGTGGGGCTGATAAAGAGATTGGGAAAGGTGTGACTGAAGGAGAAATAGGAGTAGAAATAAGAAGATAATCAGCTAGAGAGGGAGTGGGAATAGGATCTAGAGTGGGCTCAGTTGAGAGAGGGGTAAGATGTATGAAAGGCTAAAGAATAATTACAAGCATCTCAAGGATAAATTAGATAGAGGGGTCCTTGTATCTATAAATGTGATAGGGAACAATCATATCATGATACATAATCATAATCCTATGAAGATATCAAAAATTGGAGGTGTGTGTACCATCTCCAACCTAAAAACAAGAGGAAAAATTATAAAATTAGGAATTATATAAGATGTAATGTGATGAGATATACAAAAAGACTAAATCAAAGAGGAATGATAACAAAAAATTTCAACATATCGAGCCTAAACAAGACCTCCTAAGAATGGGTCATCTAAGGTCTATCCATCATCATAATTAGGTGTATGAAGATTAATTTCATAGTTAGAGATGACCTTGTCTTCTAATATGGTGTGATGAATTGAATAACAAGTCTTAGTTAAAAAAAAGAGTATATCATCACTAGGTGGTTGATAGGAACATAACTTTAGAGATGGTGGAATCTAGAAAATGAGACAAGGTGAGAGATCCAAGGTTTTGATCTTAACATTGATCTTGTTAGGCTCATCATCAATTAAATTTAAGAAGTTAGGTGGTATATTTTTGATGAGTTTGGGGCAACCATTATAACCTTGGGTGGAGTTGATAGGAAAGTTGAACTGTTGAGAATCATGAAATGGAACACTCAACAAGGTTTCAAGGGTTGAAATCTTAAATACATCATGGTATTATAATTATTTAAAAATCCAAGGGTTAGTGTTAGTTTTAATCCTATAGATTTCTCTATTGTGAGGAAATTGGACACATTATCAAGTAGAAAAGGAAACTGATATCATGTGATGAGTCTATGGACTACTAAGCAAAATATTATATGATAGAGGAAACTTGAAGATAATTATCTTCACTTGAATAATGACATGTGGAATAGTGATAGGGAGATACACACAACCTAAGAGAGGCATTTTCCTTCAGTAATAGCCTTGACATGTGCTATATGTAGAATTAAGATTACATTCAGAATATTCAAGGTTTTTAATAAATTTGAGAGAGGAAACACAAGTACCTCAACCCTTATCAATCAAGGCACACTTGACATGGATATCACCAATTTAGACACTAATAAAAAGGGGAGGACCATCCACACAAATAAAAATCTCATCAAGGATTAGAGAAGCAATGAGGAATTTGAGGGAAAGAGAAGTATCCATTGTTTCATCAACTTGTATGGACATCTCTTTGCACTGTTGTAAAATTCTATCTTCTAATTTAGATAAGGTTGATCCATGTCATATTAGGGGAGGATGAGGGATGTTCAATTCAAACACGAGATGCACAAGATGATTATGATAATGTAGAGAAGTCTACATAAGTTTGATAAGTGGGATTTGAGATAGGAGATTAGTAAGTTCCATGATAGGATCCAATTCATCATAACCCATAAAGGGACTATTATAAATAGGTGCATAGAGTTTAGTGAGGTCCTTAGAAGGAGGATTCAAAGTGTATGTGAATTTATGTTGATAATATGTAGGATGTTTAATTAGAGGACAAGTTTATTGATTATCTTGAGAAGATGGGGTAGTTGATGTAGGTTTAGCTTGAGATAAATTGGAATAAGTGTTAATATAAGTTTAAGTATCATTGGTGATGGGTAAAGAGGTTGGAGAATTGGTAGAAATAGTATGAGAAGTGTTATATAATGGAGGTGTTTTCATTGGTTCATCAAAAGATATAAGGTATTCTTACCCCAACTCTGTTAAATGAGTTAGGGAAGAGTCTTAGATAACATGGAAAGTGCGAGATCATTGAGGAGTGTGGATGGGATGAAAATCAATGAATGCAACTACCCTTCTCATATTAGTCATATTAACCAAAATATATTCAAGATTTGGGTCTATAATACTATCAATGTGATTGGTAGAAGGGGTAGGATTATGATTGTTGTCATGGTGATTCAGAAGAGGATCTTTGTAGATGGCCAAATCAGCATTAGCCTAGTTCAAAGCTTGAGATCAGTTTGTGTTTAATGGAATTTGAAGGTAATGTCATAGGCTTTTTGAAATATAAGAATGATATAATCATGGTCAAAATTTGGAATAAGAAGGAAATCCATAGCCAAATTATGCATTTGTCTACAAGTTTCATAAAAATGACCCCAACTAACATGAAATCAATAGAATTTATTGGGATTGTACCAGGATTTCATGGGATGAGTGGGATCAAGCTCTCATGGAAGAGGTATTGGTAGACACTTTTGTAATTACACTAAGGATAAATGTTTATGAAAATTGATGTTATTTGTTGAAGACAAATGAATATTAATGATGTGGTTGGGAGGGAAAACATGTTCCAAAGCCTAATTGGGAATAATAACTTGAATATTATGAATGGTATCATAAGAATTGATGAAAAAATCATTATTAGCATGCAATTTTTTATTTTTGATTAACATGAAAGTACACATAAAAGGTTGGGATGGCTCAAATTGATGCATGAGGAAATATTGGAACTTGTCTTGGTCAATGACCTTTTCAAAAGTGCATCGAGAGAGAGTCTGAACCTGATATTGCAAATTTGGATAAAGAGCATCAGTGAATATATGAAAGAGGTTACCATATATCTTATTTTGTTCACACTTATTAGACAAGGTCTTTCACCATTTGATGAAAGCTTGTGTGGTTTTTGTCTTAAGTTGCTTACAATTAATAAAATGGGCCAATATATTTTCATAGAGATCACTAGTTTGAAACTCTTGGACTAGAGCATTGACTAAATATTAAAAAATAATGATGGAATGAGATTTATATTGGTTATACCAATCTAAAGCATCTCCAAAGAGAGTTTTTACTAATAGCTTGGTATTCGAATAAGTATTTAACTTGACCCAATATTTGTATAGATTTGTAAAAGTTATTTAAGTGTAGATTGGGGTCGGTCGACCCATTATAACTAAAGTTAGGGGTGATACCTCTATTAAATGTTATAAATTTGAGGTGTAAGAGGTTCATTTTCAAGGTGCTTGATTTTTTTATTAACAAGAGGAGGTTGAGGCATCAGATTACCATGAGAATCCTGAAGAGGAGGTGGGGGATAAATTTGGTTATGTGTTCCCCATGGAACCTATTGAGGGTGATTTTTAATATAGATAAGATTATTTTGAATTTTCATCATTTGGTTGTCATTATTATCTTGTAAAGCATTCCTTTGATTAAGATTTTACAATAGAATTTGATGGGTTTGAGTGGTGTTATTTACATTGTGTGAAGTATTGGCATTGGTAGTAGTGATTTGGGTACCACTATGGGTGTTATTAGTAGTTTGAGAAGAATTTTTAGTAAGTGAGGCACTAGTATCATTATTTTCTTATGTGGTAAAAGATGCACTAGTAAAGGGATGAGAAGAAGTGACACTAGAGGCATGATTAGCATGGGTATCAAATGATGCACTAGTGTAAGAATTGAGAAGATTAGGTCTTAGAAGAGGCCCACTAGATGTAGAACTTATCATGTTAGTAGGGATACTAGGCATGAAAGTGGAAGAAATTAGAGAGGAAGATGTCATAGTATGAAAAGGGGTCAAAAGAGAAGGAAGAGGTTGAGAAGCAAAAAAACTAGTATCCCTAAATCCATGTGAAATTGTGGGGGAAAGTACATGGGGATCCTTAGTTTGACCATTTATCATTAGATGGTAAATAGTATAAGGATATTTTACTCGATGTTGAAGAAACTCATTAATGAATAAGATCATTTCTGGAGTATACTCTAATTTAGGTTGATCTTATAAGGAGAATAGAGGGTAGTGAACTAAAAAGGAATGAGGAGGGGTCACATAGTATCTAGTGTGAGTGGATATATGAAAATTAATTTCATCTAGGGTAGGATCCACAAGATACTTATGGGAGAAAATATTGGGGTTAGTAAAGCTCATCATATCTATTGAGTTCAAATCAATGTTATCTTTAAATAAGAAGTTCATTATGAGGGACAAAGATTAATGAAGACTAAGATGATATAAAGGTAAAGAGGTAAAAAGGATAAAAATTTGACCAGGTTGATTGTGTTCTATAATCCAAGAAGTAGATAAGGGTTTAAAGTCATACAAGTTAACTCTATAATATAAATAGGGTATGAAACTAAGTTGATAAGGATATAGGGTCAAACCAATCAACTTATTTCTATAATATGACTGGTAGAAAAAGATATAGAATTGTATAGGTTGATTCTATATTACAGACTAGGAGATAAAGAAAAATTAGAAAAATACATAGGAGGATAGGTTAACTATGTAATGCTCATAGGGGAAACATAGACTATAAGATACTTTACCGAATAGAATGATAGTATGCTAAAATAGGGAATTTTTTTAAATATAATTGAAGCAAGAAATAGAATCAAATACATAAACAACTGAAACAATGTGAATGATCTAATTAGGGCACCCAACACAAAACCATGCACTAATATTAGCCAATGTAAGTTTTTAAAATAAAACACACAATGATCAGATAGAAAGTAATCAACTAAAATGTAAATGCTAACTAAGTGGTCATCTTGAGTGTTATTAGATTATTAGAAAGTATTATTTTAAGTGTGATAGGAAGTTTGGATAAAAATAGGGAATTAGAAGTAAATCTATGAATGGATTAAGGATGTATAGGTTTAAAGGTATATATGTTGGAAATGGTATTAGATTGGTATTGGGGCCTACCCCGTCACTTCACAGTGATAAAGGTGTCAGGTGCTTTGCCAATATATACCATTAACCATGTATTTATACTTGGATAGAAAACCAAGTCAACTTCCACCTTAGTGTTGGAGAGTTTTCAATGATGTCAAGGAGGTGAATTTGTGAGTGGATGAAGTGCCTTTATATTGTAAGTGAAAATGACAAAGTTTTCAATGTGCTTGTCCTATTATACTTGAAGGAGGTTTGGTTGATCTTCAGTTTTGGCATGGTTAGAGATTATCAAGGATGAGTATGGAGTATTGAGAATGTGAAAGGGGTAATATAAGAGGTTTTATATGCTTTGAATGATTATGTTCATGATTGGAATTCACTCAATTATTCATTTTTCTCATCTAGACATTTTGGGTCCAATGGCAAAAAATCTGAGTAGGTAGTTTGATGATGTCATAATCACCACATGTGAATGAGTCATGGGGAGTTGGTCATATGGTTGTGATCACATTAGTTGATAATTTTTATTCACAAAGTCTAAAGTTTATTTATTAATCATGATAAAATATATGCAAGTGCAAAGTTGGGCTCTCAGGCATTTTGACAGTGTTTTCCCATACTTAGCCAAATTTGCAATGTGGTAAGAAAATCCAAGTAGGCATTTTGATGGTGGCATAGCTCATACATGTGGGTGTTTTAGGAGAAGGTGATCATATGGGTTTTTTTAATTTTGTGTCTAGTTTATTTTTGATCACTTTAAAGTCAAGTGTTGAAGCATGACAAAAGATATGCATGTCCAAAGTTGGTCTTTCAATATAGTTCTTGACATAGTTGGCTCTATGAGAGAAAAATCTAAGTGAGAATTTTAATTTCATTATAACTCACAAATGTAAGGGTTTTATGAAAATATTGACAAATGGTTGGATTCTAATATTTGAGGAGATAATATGGTCCAAATTTTAGAACATGCTCTTAAGTGAAGCAAAAGATATGGAGGTGCAAAAATGGCCCTAGGTAGAAGGCATTGGTCCCCATCTTAGTCTATTTTACACAATGTTAAAGATCAGGACCAAATGAAGATATAATGTATTATATGTGATTTTAAAGAGAATATATATGGTGTGTATAAAGTTAAATAGGTTAAATTTTTCATTGGTTAATAAAGATAAAGATTGAACTTCTTCTAAGATCCAATGGTGCATAGGTGATCAATATAATTTTGATCTAATGGTGCATGTTGAGCGAGATGGTAAGAAGTACATGATGTTTAACAATATAGGTGATTAGAAGTCATGTGAGATTTCCAAGTGTCATGATAATTAGGGTTATGAGAAAGATCAAATGGTGAGTACTATAATATAAATACCTAACTGATTTGTAAAGATTGATGGTGCACATTGAGTTAATATTACAAGAGTGGATAAGATGAGGTCAACATGTTCAAGGTTTAACATTTGGTATTAGAACACTATGTGTTAAAGGTTTAACTATGATCATTTGAATTCAAATATTTGAATTTAACAAAGGAAAAACCAATGCCTAGTTTTTAATCCATAACTTTTGATCTATGCATAATTTGAATATGGTGTAAAAATAATATTTGTAAATGACTCCAATACACATTTATAAATATTAATTTAAAGGTATAATTGTGTGTACATCAAATATATTGAGGTTCAAAATTGATTATGAGTTTTTACATGTTCTACAAGTGACTCGAGAAGGATATTTGAGCTTGATCTAATGGTGTTTTGATATCTCATGTTAAATTATATATTGGGGAGTGTTGTATAATCCAAAAGGATTATATATGTTCATTATTAATGTTTTAACAATAATATCCTATATGAACAAAGGTTTTAAATCTGATTATATTTTCATTCATAATGACAGTGTGTATAAAGAAGTGTTTGAGCTAATTGGGCTTTAGAAGAAGAATGTTTTGGTGAATGTGATAATTTTAGAATGTAAAAGGGGTCATGTGTAATGTTTTCATGCATTTTTAAGTGATAATTTTTTCTTATTTCTCTCATTAAAGTGTCAAAGAGCTAAATGTGTCTCTGTATGACCTAAAAGTGACTTCAGCCTATTTGAAAGAGACTTGTGCTTAAGTGTGACCCATGTAAGATGCCTTAAGAGTTAAGGAATGTGTTATGGATGAAAAGGATTAGTGTGGAATTTATAATTCATGAATGATATATAAATAGTGAAACCAAATGTGTTGGTTTCTAGTTTTTTTAGAAGACTGGTACAAGGTGTGCATGGGAGAGTTATGGAGCAAAGGAGAAGTAAATGTGCTCAGTGGATGGGTTGATAGATAGAGAATATTTGTATGAATTATAGGTAATATTTTTGATGTCATAATAGTGATATTTTAGTTTTAGGATATGTGAAGAGGTTTGAGTGTGCATATGAAGACAATTTGAGTTAAGAATGAGAGAGATTGTGACATGACTATGTGAGAGGCTTGTATGAGATAGAGAGGAAGTTTGTACAAGTTTTAGAAAAATAGGGATACATAATTAGGTGTTTAATAAATTAGTTCTAAGGTGGTGTTTAATGAGGGTCTAAAATACTTGATCTTCCTTAGGGGTAGTTACTCCTTATGAAACATGTGTTTTACTAAAATCCTTTGGCCATGAAGATATGATAGAGGTTTTCTAGTCTATAGGAATTGACTAGTCTCTTGTTTGTAATTTATTATATGAAAAGTAGTCTATTGTGTTATAGGATTGAGAGTGGGTTTTATTACCCATGAGGGTTTACCATAGGAACTGTGTGTTGTATGTTTGGTCTTGTGTATTCATTGAATGAATGATCTCTCTTATAAATGTTGCTTGATCAAGTTGATATATGACAATTTTTCAATAGTTTGAAAGGATTGGAATTGGAATCAAAATATCTAGGCTCACTAATTTAACCCCCCTCTCAATTATTATACCTCTATCAATTGGTATCAGAGCAGGTCCTTTGGTGAAGGCTTGACAACTTGAAGGTGATCTAAAGTAAAAAATGGTTAGTCATCAAGGAGGTTTCTCTACTAAGCAAACACCAATGTTCAATGGATCCAATTATTATTTTTGGAGTGAAAATATGAGGAAATACATCATGTCCCTAGGGTTTGACATTTTACAATCTATTGTGGATGGTTATACTACACCCATTATTTCTCCATTTAGTGTTGTGGATAAGAAGTTAATTGAGAATAATTCTATGGTATTAAATGATATCAATTGTGGTCTTTCAAAGACTAAATACACCAAGGTAATCCATTATAAATCTAATAAAGAGATATGGAAAAAAATACATATAATTTATGAAGGATATTCAAAGTTAAATCTTGCTAAGTTGCAGACTCATAGAAAGCAATTTGAAAGTCTCAAGATGAAGGAAAAAGATACTATGACATCCTTTCTATAGAGAGTTGATAGATTATGAACATCATCAGAGGTCTTGGAGAGAAATTTTAAGAATCTAATATAGTTATAAAGGTATTAAGGTCCTTATCCCTCAAATTTGATCCTAAAGTATCTATTGTAGAATAAAGTCATGATCTTACTCAGTTGAAGTTGGATGAACTACATGACATCCTACCTATGAGATGAAGAAGAATGATGATCTAGCTCAAAATAAGGAAGAAAATTTTATGATTGAAATGAATCCAAAGAAGAAATTCTAAGGTAAAAAACCCAAATAAGATGACATTTATGATATAGATGAGGATGAACTAATTGTTTTGATTTCAAGGAAATTGAGAATAGGTTTAGGCAAGTATAAAGGTAATCTACCCCTAAAATACTTCAATTTTGGTCAGATAGGACATTTTTTTAACAAATTCCCTCATAAGTATAATAAAGATGATGATGAAGAGAATGATCAAGGTCATGATTATGGAAAGACATCATTTAGGTTTGATATAAGCAAAAAAGGATTTATAAGGTTTGATAACAAGAAGTACTTCAAGGACAAAAAGAGTCTCTACACCAAAGAAGATTGTAGTTCATCAGATGAGAGTGAAGATAGTAACTTAGATTATGATCATGAATATTATGGTTCTATTGAAGATAGAGCCCTTCTCATGGCTAAGGAAGGAAGTTTCTCATATCAAAAGGAGCCTACTTGGATTGATTCAGATGGTGATGAAGATGAGGTGGATTGTGAGATTGAATTGTTGAATTCTCCTAAAGAAATAAATATTGAAAAGATCAATAAGAAGATGATATATAAACTCAAGGACTATGAGGATAAATTTAGTGTGTATGAGGTAAGACTAAATTAAGACACCAAGGAGCATGAATATATGGTCAAACATCTTAGTTATTAATTGGAAATCATGTCTACAAGCTTAAAAGCTAAAGAAGATGAATGTTCAAGGTATGTAACTGAAATTGAGTCATTGAGATATAAATTAGATAATACATATAGTAAGGTGAAGTAATTTGTGAGATTTGAAAAGATCTCAAGTGATCTAGATAATATTTTGAATGATCAAAAGCATAAAAGTGATAGAACTAGTCTTGGATACAAAGATGAACCATAAAATACAACTTAAGACAATATAAATACTAATGTGAACTTGGAAAATCATACTTTTAAGACAAATCATTAGAAAAATAATGAAGGTGTTAGCATAATGAAGAAAAATTCTATTAGACAACCAAATTTAATGAGGGTATGTAAATTTCATTAGTTACTAATATACTTGTAATCTGTTTAGGCATAGAGCTAGAGAATGTAAGGGATCATTAGTAAAAAGGTGTGAACAAGGTTGAGTTATTCAACTATCATGATGTAAGACACTTTGAAAAACATTATCTATTTAAGGTAAGACAAGCTAAGGTTCCATCAAGGAGTATGGTTTATTACAACTATGAATAGAGAGGTCACATTACTATATTCTACAAGCAAAGGACTACAAGATAGAATAGGTTTTATCAAGATATTAGAGTAAAAGATAAAAGGAAAGTGAAATCATGGAGATCAAAGGTGGTAAGTAGGAATTATAATGAGTCTGTAGGTCCAAGTAATCTATTTGCTACAGTGGAGAATGATACAAATGTTGAAGAGTGCCAAGGGCTCTCATTGTCTACTTATGTTGAGAATGAAGAGACCAAGCTCAAGGAGAAGACCAAGGTGCTAGTTGAGGAAAATTATAAGATTTGTATGGATCAAATTGAACATACTACTATTGTTCAGAAAGTATCATTCAATGAACATCATTTGTTAGTACCTAGTGATGAGTTTTCAAGTTGCAAGGTTGATTTTTTAAATCAAAAGGTATGTCAACATTCCATATTTTCTCCATGTGTTATCAATTATATCTTATAAGAGAAGGAGATTGATATAAAAAAAAAATTGTCATAGTTAAAACTAAAGAGAAGAATAATAAGAGTAATAAGTCTTATAGATATAAGAGGATTCTAGTGGTTATTGTGGAGATGTGGGCAACTCCTGGCTTCACTTAGTTTTAGAGCATAGTGGTAAAAAGGAAGTCTCTATATATGCTTCTTAATAGACTCATTTATGTGAAGAATAAAATGTTGTTATGGTGTTCTTCAAAAGGTCATAGAAGGCTATAGATGACTGTTTTCACTTGGAGTAGGTATGTCTAGGTGGAAGATATGTTGTGATAATGTCATGATATTGACAGATATATATGGTCAATATATAAGGTTAAAATGGGTGTTTTCAGGTAGCATAATGAGATTGATTGAATTTTAATATTATATTTTTTCAAAGAAAGGTTTTTTGACCTTATTATATCATGCTCTAGGTGATTTTATGGTCTACAGGTTTGTTAAAGTCAAATTGGAAATTTTTGTTTGCTCTCAAGTTTCCTAGTTTATGCTAAAGAGTATATAGGCCTGAAAATGGGTTATAATATGTATGTATTTCAAAGGTGTGAAAGCTCTAATCTTGGTTTATAAGTGTGTAATGGTTGTCTCCAGGTGTACAATAATTTTTAGAGGTGGAGGTTGACCAAAAGGAGGTTTGTTGACTCTGTTTGTTTTGAGATTCTAAGGTTTTTGGGCTATGCTAGAAAAGTGGTTTACCTTATGAGTTGAGGTTTAAGGATTATTAATAGGTTAAATGGGAAAAATGGGTTTTAAAATCAAGATTCACAAAGATTTGAAGGTTTGAGTTTTTTAAGTTATTCATATTTTTGTCAAGATGGAGGCCTAATTGGCAAGTTGGTTTGTGAAGGATGTATGTTGAAAAGGATGAGACAGGTGTTTAAAATTAGTGTTCTTAAAGGGAATTATGAGAGTACTCCAGATATGAAGTTTTAGGTCTCGAATATATGTCTTCTAAAATTTGTGGGCTCTAAAAGTTCTAGGTAGGGCTACAAGGAGTCTAGATAGGACTAGTATGAAGATTTGATGTTTTTTCTCAGTGTTTCCAAAAGAGAAAGGTATGTATGTTTCTAGGTGATTTATCAAGTTGGTTGAGTGCATATTTTATATTTTGTGAATGGAATGAATTTATATTTATGGTCTTTGAGGTAGCTTGAGAGAAAAGGCTAATAAGCATGCATGGTGGATTCTTAATGGTGTATGGATATTTGAAGTTGATAAAGTGATGAAATGGCTCAAATATCTAAGGGGGATTCCTTTTAAAATGTTTCTTTAAGATTTTAATTAGACTATAGTGCATGGTTGATAAGTACAAGGTGGTATACACATAGTTAGGGGGAGCTAACTCAGATAACTTCAATGACTCAAGAAGATTTATGTGATGTGAGGGGAAGCATATGTGATATGCTTCAATGATTTTGAATATGTGGTGATGTATTATAAATATTAATTTTCAATAAGTTTGGTATGATGAATTGATCAAACCTAGTCACAATTATGTTCTTTTTTCATTGGTTGCAATGCTTGGTTGAAGAGAGTGTTTGCATGAAGTAAAAGGGAGTTATCAAGACAAGAAGAGCTAGAATAAAGGTAAGGGGGAGTTTGTATCATATTTATAAGGTGATCCTCTCCTATTGGTAGTATTTTTAGATCCTCAAGATCAGTTTGTGCCTAATTTTTCATTGTGTCAAAAGGGGAAAAACTTCCTGTTGTGAGAGTGCTTGAAGAGAGAGAAGGGAGGTGAGATAAATGATGTTTGTTGACATAAATTAGAAAGGGGGAGATGGTTGGAGAGTTGTAAATTATGTCAAGGTGATGTAATTAAGGTGTTGTGGTGAGTGGATGAAGTTCCTTGATAGTCTAAGTGACAATGAAAAAGTGTCCAATGTGCTTTTCCTAGTATGCTTGAAGGAGGACTAGTTGATCTTCAGTTTTGGCATGGTTAAATATGTTTAGGGATGAGTATGAATTATTTATCATGTTTAAGGGGTTATATAAGAGGTTTTATATTATTTTAATTCTTGTTTTCATGAGTGGAATTCACTTTGTTCTTCATTATTCTCATCTAGATATTTTGGGTCCAATGATAGAAAATCTGAGTAGGTAGTTTGCTGACATCATATTTGCCACATGTGGATGAGTCATGGGGAGTTAGTCATATGGTTGTGATCACATTAGTGATTATTTTATATTTAAAAATTATAAATTCTATAAATTAAGTGTGAAAAAATATATGTAGTTATAAATTTGGACTCTCAGGCATTTTGACATTATTTTCCCATACATAGCCAAATTTGCAATATGACAACAAAAGCTGAGTAGGCATTTTGATGGTGGAATATCTCACATTTGTGGAAATTTAAGGATAAGGTGATCATATTTTTTTGTTTATTTTTGTGCTAAATTTTAGGTCAAGTGATGAAGTGCAATAAAATCTATGCATGTGCAAAGTTGGTCTTTCTAGACATTTCTTGATGTAGTTGGCTCTGTGAGAGAAAAATCAGAGTGAGAATTATAATGTCATTATATATCACACATGTAATGTTTTAAAGATAAAATTTACACTTGGTTGGATTATACTATGTGATTATATTATATGGTTCAAATTTTATAACATGCACTTGAATGAATAAAAATATATGGAGGTGAAAAAATGGCCTTCCAGGTAGATAACATTTCTCCCCATACTTAGTCTATTTTACACAATGTTAAAGATCAAGACTAAATGAAGATATAATGGATCATGGGTGATCATAAAGAGAATATCTATGATGCATATTAATTCAAATAGGTCAAAGTATTTTTTGGTTAATAGAGATAAAGATCGAGCTTCATTTAAGTTCCAATGGTGTGCAGGCGATTATATAATTTTGATCTAATGGTGCATGTTGAGCAAGATGGTAAGAAGTGCATGATGTTTAATAGTATATGTGATCATAAGGAATGTGAGGGTTTAAAGTGTCATGATCATATGGGTTCTGAGTAAGATCAAATAGTGAGCACTATAAGATAAAGACCTGACTAATTCAAAAGATCGATAGTGCATGTTGAGTCAATATTGCAAGAGTACATGAGATGAGGTCAACATAATCAATGTTTAATGTTTAAAATTGGTAAAATATGTATTAAAGTTTTATCTTCATATAGTAATATTGATTATGCATGTTTAATCTAAGCATCAAGGACTCAAGATGATATCATGGTATTTTAGGTTTAACTATGATCATTTGAATTCAAATATTTGAATTTAACAAAAGAAAGACTAGTGCCTAGTTTTTGAGCCATAAATTTTGATATATACATAATTTGACCATGGTTTAAAAATAATTTTTTTATAGGAATCCAAGTTACATCTAAAAATATGAATTTTAAGGTCTAGTTATGTGTACATCAAATATTTTGAGGTTTAAAGTTTACTATGAGTTCATGCATGTTCTGCAAGTTACCCAAGAAGGATATTTGATCTCAATCTAATGGTGTTTCTATATCTCATGTTAAATTAGATATTTAGGAGTGTTATATACTATATAATAATTCTCCATGTGAATTATTAAGGTTTGAACAATCATATCTAGTATGAATAAAGGTTTTGAAGTTGACTATGTTTTCATTCATAATGATTGTGTGTACAAAGAAGTGTTTGAGGTAATTTGGATTTAGTTGAAGAGTTTTTTCTCAATATGATAATTTAAGGATGTTAAAATGGTCATGTGGAATGGTTTCATGAATTTTTAAGTGGTCCTTTATTCTTATTTTTCTTGTTGAAGTGTCAAAGAGATTAATGGGTCTCCATAGGACCTAAAAGTGACTTAGGCCTATTTGAGAGAGAATTGTGCTTAAGTGTGACCCATGTAAGATTAATTAAGAGTGAAGGTATGTGTTTTGTCCAATAATTATTAGTGTGGAATTTATAATTTATGAATTTTCTATAATAGGGAAACCAAATGTGTTGGTTTCTATATTTTTGAGAATACTGGTGCATGGTGTGTATGTGAGTGTTGTGGAGTAAAGGAGAAGTAGATGTGCCCAATAAATGGGTTGATAATTAGATTATATTTTTGACTATGTGTATAATATGTAGGTCATATTTATGATTTTGTAATATTTATTTTGTAATTTTAGGATATGCGAATAAGTATGAGTGTGCATATCAGGATAGTTTGAGTTAAGGAGAGAGATTGTGGCATGCCTATGTGAGAGGCCTGCATGAGATAGAGAGTGAGTTTTTGCATGTGTTATAAAAATAGAGATATATATTTAGGTGTTTAAGACATAAATTCTAAGGTATATGTGTTCAAAGAGGGTCTAAATGACTTGATATTGCTTAGGGGTAGTTACTCCTTGTGAAATAGAGGTTTCACTAAAAAACTTTGGTCAGAAGGATATGATCAAGGTCTTCAGGTCTAAAAAAGTTAACCAGTCTCTAATTTGTAATTTATTATAGGATAAGTAGTCCATTGTGTTTTAGGATTGATATTGGGTTTTATTCCCCATGAGGGTTTCTCACAGGAACTATTTGTTGTATGTTTGATCTTGTGTATGCATTAAATAAATGAGCTCTCTTGTTAATGTTTCTTGATCAAGATGATATATGTTGACTATTTAATAATTTGAAAGGATTGGAATTGAAATTAACATATCTAGGTTCACTAATTCACCCCTCCTCTCAGTGATTGTACCTCTATCACTTGGTGATGAAATCCACGTATGTAGGCCTTGGAAAGTCAAGTGTTGAATGTATTTTGAATATTGTGTGTAAAAGAGAAAAATAGTGTAACTAAATGCTAATTTGAAAAACCACCTATTTAAAATATGTGAGTTACTCTAAGCATGAAAATAAATAAAAATGAAAGTGTGAATTAATTACTAGAAAATAGTTGTTAATTCCCAAATTTAGAATAATACAAAGTTAGTTTGAATGACACTATATGTAAATAGTAAAAAACAAAGTTGACTAGGTTGCTATTATTCTATGAAAACAAAATTATTTAAAAATAGAGCTGAATAGATCAACTAAGTCTTTTAAATAGAAGACAAGTTACAAAACTAAGTCAACTAGGTTGATGTAGTTAATTATAGTGTTATCATTTTGAAGATTTCTAGCTTGTATAAAATAGAATTAAAATCAAGTACTGAAATGACATACAGAGAAAGAGAGGAACCTTGGTGGGTTGGAATATGATTAGGATTGTAAATTTTATGCTAAAGTGCATTGAATGCTAATTTCAAAATTTTGAAAACTAAGTCAATTGGTTTGACCCAATTCTACAAAAATTATATGTGTTGAATAAAGATAAGATGACTAAGTTAACCTGTTCAACCTTGTTTGTTTATTTAAATGCTAGTAGAGGAAATAAAATGACTAAGTAAACTTATTAGACCTAGTTTATTGATCTAAATGTGGGTAGAGATAATAAGATGACAAAGTCAACCTATTCAAACTTGAATTATTATCTAGGACTAAATAAGAGTATTATGTTGACCTATTTAATCCAATAACTTATATCTAATTATGACCTACATAGATAAAATACAATTATTTTGATGTGATTTTGTGCACAAAAAGTTAGAACTATACCATTTGGTTTGATACAATATTGAAAATATGGAAAAATAATAAGATGATAAAAATGAAAACATGAAATTAAACTTGAAAGGGTTAGATTCACGTTAGGTTCACTAGAATGTATGCAATGGAAAATGAATCATATCTATAAATCAATCTTATCTAAAAGAAGATAAATCCTACTTACACTTTTGATTGGGGATACATTAGATAATTGGGGTCATAACCAAGATGGATTTTCTATACCTATCCAAGGGATCTATTACCATAAAAAATTTAATAGGGAAGGTTCCAAAGCCTCCAGTAAAGCAAAACTATACAATAACCCTAACTATGTCCTATGTTTTCATATTCACTAAACTAATAACAATTAAAGTAAAAGTATAATCTATTGCTCACCAAAGATTGAGGCATAATGTGGGGGTAATAAACATTAAAATTAAACATGCATAAAAGACATATACTCATGTCAATGTAAATATAATCTTATCATATGGAAGAGAAGTGTAAATTCATATCTATCTACTCTTACAAAGGTTGAACAAAGTTAGGAATACTGATCTTCAAAGACAAACCTATCGAGCCTTAATCTCTCCTTTCACCAAGGTGATTCACAAGAGTTTATTATGGTATGTAATAATAAAAAGGATAAATCATATCTAAGATACACAACCTACCAATGCATCCAAAAAACTTATCCATAAGACAAGATCCTTATCTCCAAAGAAAGTAAAAAACCCTAAGCTTGATCTTCAAGTAGAATGGTTAATAAGCAAATTCCCAATATATCTTAACTCTTCTTCTCTTCTCTTAGTAATGAAAACATAAATGTGTTTATATAGGTGGATCTAACCTTAATTCCTTCTAAAATTTTATGTCAACAAGGTTGACCCAGTTGACCTAGTATCATAACTGATAAAAAAACTAGGTCTTGGACTAGGTCAACCAAGGGCTAGCCTAGACCCTAATAATTTTTTTCAATAAGAGTACAAGGTTGGTGGGTCTGACTATGTAACACAAACCATCAAAAATGGGTTTAGGTTAGGGAAGGGCTAATAAAGGTGGTAAAATACTAGAAGAGGGTGTAAAATAGGATACAAAGCTTAGGGGAATGGTTTTTAGGAGATAGGTGTGTAGATAGTAAGTAGAAAAAAGGGACAATAATCTTGAAAAACACTAATCTTCTACCCACAACTTTCTTGGTATACCCCTTGGGGTGTGCACTCAGAGATATTAAGACTCGATGGGTTCTTACAAGATAAATAACATCATTAATTGATAAAATTTAAAAATATTATTTATATACACTCCCCACCTAAGTGATGGTGTAAGTGAAGATAGTATGATTATAGAACTGAGTGCTTTATATGTGCTTGAGACTATAAATCTAAGTAATCTTAGCTTAGGAATGTTGTATATGGTAGTATGCATAATTAAGGCAAGATAGGAATTGATAACCTTAATTTTGCATAATTTATTTTGATTTTGTATGTCTAATTTACATCTCATTTCCATCTAGTGGTTATAAGACTAAAATTCATGTATATATATTATTCTATTGCTTGTGCAGGTATTAAAATAGGTCTAGCTAACCCTAAGAGGTTTAATATTTGAAAATCTATTTGTTTGTGGAAAAAGGATGGAAAGGATAGTATCACCAAAATTTAGATACTAAGACCATATGGTGCTACTATTCCTATTATGGTGCTAGTGTCCATGTGGAAAAACATGAGGCAAAAAGGGATAGCATGTAATAATGAGTATCTAAGACTGATTTAGGGATGACTAGAGACACTTATGGCCTACACAAAGGCTGGATAAGTGTGAAAATAGGCCCTAAAATAGGTCTAGGGCTAAGCTAGGGATAAGTGGTCTCAAGTAACACTCTTAACACTCAAGTGTCATTTTTATGTGGTTACAATTTAGTTTGTTAGCATTGCACTAGATTTTTTTCCAAATTTATAATTGGTTATCATAATGAGGGATGGTACTGTAAGAAATGTGCAAATGAATTTCTCCCAAAAAATTTTAAAGCCACATTGCTTCTTTATCAGCTTCCATAACAATTCTATATTTTGCTTCTGTAGAAGGGGTATAAATAATAGGTTTTTTATTCTACTCCAAGTGATATCACTTACACCAAACTTAAACACATATCTAGAAGTATATTTTTAATCTATAGTATCACCATCATTTTCAACATCACAATAACCATATAATTTATCATTATTAATGGAAGAATAAAATAAACCAAAATTTATAGTTCCTTTGATATACCAAAGTATTCTATTTACTAATTTACAATGATCTAATTATAGATCCTATAAAAATTTAGAAAGAACACTAGTAACATATGAAATATCTAGCCTAGTAATGGTTAGATAAATCAGACTACCAATAAGTTATCTATACAGATCAAGGTTAGATTTTTCACATGTACTTTTTGGATCAATTTTAATACCAACTTTAATAGGAGTATATGTAGATTTACAATCAAGCATATTAAACTTAACAAGAATATTATGTGCATATTGATAATGTGATACAATAATTATATTTTTATCTTTAAATATAACCATTC
The DNA here is from genome assembly GCA_037957365.1 of Torreya grandis. Classification (NCBI taxonomy): domain Eukaryota; kingdom Viridiplantae; phylum Streptophyta; class Pinopsida; order Cupressales; family Taxaceae; genus Torreya; species Torreya grandis. The sequence continues at coordinate 2,361,852 of JARHVA010002451.1, forward strand.
CTAAAAAATAATGTAGAATGCCTAAATCTCTCATTTCAAATATTTGACTCGATTTAATCTTATATTTAGGATTTAAAATAGTTAGATCTCCAATAATAAAAAAATCATTAGCATATAATACAATTAAGATTAAATGACCATTTTCAAATTTAACAAAGAGATCATTTTCAAAATAGTAGTTAGATAAACTTAGTTCTTTGAAAAAATAAATAATTTTAGAGTACCAAACTTGGGGATATTGTTTAAAACCATACAAATATTAATTTAACTTACACATATAATGTTCTATATTATGGTCAATGAAACCTTTAAGCTGATTCATATATATTTTCTCTTCTAAATCACCATTCAAAAATATATTTTTGACATCCATTTGGTGGACAACCTAACCATTTTGAGATACAAGAGTAATAAATAATCTAACAGTACTTATTTTTTATATAGGATCAAAGGTTTCAACATAGTCAGTCATTGGTTTTTGAATAAACCCACGAGCAACTAATATTGAATTAATTTTGTCAATTTTACCAATTAAATTAAATTATATTTTATAAATCCACATAAAACAAATAATATGTCTTTTAGGAGGAGGTGGGACAAGATCCTATGTCTATTTTTTTATTAAGGCATTATAGTTAGTTTGTATAAAAAATTTAAATATATCATATTGAATGGATTCCTCAAAATATTGAGGTTCACATTCATACATAGTCATTAAAACATGATAAGAATGTTGACTCATAGTTAATTTATTAAGATTATAAATATTTGAAGATTTGATTAGGGATTCTACCCATTTAAGTCTTTTAGATTGAACATAAAATTTAGGGGGTTACTCAAACTCTAAGTTATCCAAATATGGATAAAATTCATATAGGGTATCAATTTTATCACTAGGAGAAACAATAGAACTAGGTTCATCAAAAGAATAACCTTGATGAGGTTTCACATAGGGATCGCAATTTATTTTTTGAGAATAAGAACATTCTTATTCTCAATGATCTTCCATTTAGATGGATCATAAACTTTTAATCCTTTAGTATTATCTCCACAACCTAAAAAATGAAATAATAGGAATTAGGATCAAGATTTTTTATTTTAACATTAGGAACAAAGATGGAAGTAGGGATGATAAAGATACTAAGATGATCTATACTAGGTTTCATTTTATACCACATTTATAAAAAAATAGATAGATGCAAAGCTTTAGTAGGGATTATATTTAGAATATGAATAATAGTATTCATGTCTTTGACTCATAAGAACTTAGGAACATTTACATAATACAACATTGTTCTAGATATTTATATAATGGCATGGTTTTTTCCTTTTAACAATACAATTTTGCTAAGTGGAATAGGGAGTTGTTATTCCCTTTGAATACAATAACTAATGTAAAACGAATAAATCTTTGTACTAATATATTCAACACCATTATCAGATCTTAATCTATTAATATAAAATTTAAAATAATTTAAAAAAATCTTTAAATTCTTTGAATTTAGACAAAACTTTAGATTTTTTCAATAAAATATGACTAGATCAATCTAGTATAATCACAAATTAAACTATAAATGTAAAAATAATTGTCAAGAGCTCAAATTCAAGATTTCAAAAAAACATCACTATGAATTAGCTCTAAATGATGTGAGAAATTCACATAATGATATTTTGAAAGGGATTAGTATGATGCTTACCACATAAGTAGCCTTCATAATATTCTTGATGAGAATAGATAGAATGAAAACAAACAAAAAGATTATGAGAATACATATCATGTAAACTTATAAAATTAACATGTCTTAATATTTGATTCCATAATTGAGATTCATTCTTACTATGTGATGAATGAGGGCATACGAAAGAAGTAAATAAAATATATAAACCATTATGTTAAACACATTTAGCAATAAGAGAAACAAATTGATTTCTAATGGATTAGTTATATTTGATAAAATTTACAATGAAGTTATAATTCATAATATGAGAACAAGCTAACAAAATCTTCTTAATCTTAGGTACATAGAAAACATCATTAATAACAACATTTCTAAAATTTGCCTCTCATTTCTTAGTTTCTTCTAAAAATGAATTATCTCATAAATAAATATTTTTATAAATATCTCTATTATTAAATAAAATTTTAGATAATCAAGTCATATGTTTTGATGCACTGCTATCTAAAATTCATTCATTCTCATTAGAAACAAATAATGTAGCATATAAATCAATAACATTAGAATTTTATTCTTGATTGTTGTTTTGATTAGGGTTTTGATTCTTCTGATGGTTTTGATTAGATTTATTCCCTTTTTTATTTTTATAATATTTATTGTTAACTCTATATTTTTTAATAATATTTTTCTCGTATATGAAAAAATTTACCACACATATTATAATTCCTATTAAACTTAGGTTTATTACTTTTATTACAATATTTCTTGTTCCCATTTTTACAATAAGTAAAATTAATGATAGATTTCAAGTTTCTATTGTTCTAAGAAAAAGGGTCAAGAGCAAAAATTACTTGAGTGACATTCTATTTAAAATCAAAATTATACATCATTTTATCTTATTCAGTTAGAAGATATGACAAGGTAGTGAAGTCAGGAATATCTTGCTTTACTTAGTAATTTTAGCTCAAAATTAAAATGAAATTATGAATTTTAATGAATATGTAACTGAATAATAAAATATAAAATATTATCTTGAATAATATTATAGTCACATCTATCTAATTGATTTTTAGCATTCTTAATTTTAGAAAGAAAGATAAAAACTATTTCATTACCTTGCATAGGTGTAGTTAGTAGTTCAAGAATAAGATTAATTATCTTAGAGAGGTCATTTCCCCTATCCATAGACTCAAGGAGTTTTCAAGCATTGTTAGGAGGCTCTTGATTGTTGATATAGAGAAAAAACAAATTCTTAACATTCTAAAAGATAATCAACATAGTTTCTTATGATTTCTATTGAAATGCATTGGTAAAATCATGTGTAACATGTCATCTTGATGAGATTTTTCAATCCCAATGACTAGTTTACATAATTTTTAAGCCATAAATTTAGATTTGACTTGAATTTTTGATATATTATAGTTTGACCATTAATCATTTGAGATTTATCTAGTAAAAAGTTAGGAGAACCATAGCTTCCCTTTAATAATGATATTAATACTAGATAAAGCTTTAAAAAAAAAACCCTTTTTAATGTATTTTATACTCTATTTTAAAATAAAGTAATTTTCAAGTGTAAACAAGTAATATTTGTTCAAATATATGCTAAAAGAAGTAAAAAAATTAATAAAGATTGTGAAAAAATAAGGTGTCACAAGTGTCGCATAGAGAAAAAATATCTAAAACCTATGATAAAAATGTGTTAAAAACTTTAATATGAAATTATAAAATAAAAGTGAACCACATAAATACATATAGAAGGTGCCAAAAGCTATAAATTAACTCATTACATGATTATGGTTGACAAGGTTTTCACTAGGTAAAATGTCACAAAAAATAATAGACAATAGAGAGGGGTTTTCATGTGAGATGTTTGCGTAAAAACCAAAAATGAAATTCAAATTAAATTGAATTTTATAAAATTCAAAATTAAATCAAAAAAATTGTTTTATTGGGTTTTGACACTGGACTGCCCTAGTTACAAGATTTTAACAAAATAACGACCACCAACCCTTCTAAGAGTCTATTCAAGAATTTACATGCACATTAATATATTTATCTATTTTATCTAATTTTAATAAAAATATATAAATAAAAATTTACTATACATGTACAGTGAATAATAAATAAAAATTACTTTCTTTTAACTTTTCATAATAAAATACTAGACAAATAAGGTGGGGACTACAAGTTTACATGAAAATTAAGATTTTAGTTAAAAAAAATTATAAAAAAATACATAAATTAATTACTAACCTTTGGCACACTCCAAACATGGAATGGTGTACCTATAGATTCCTTAGACAACACATAAGCTTGTTTAGAGCACTAGAAATCTTCAAACTTTTCCAATCCTCCTAAAATCTTGAGATGAAGTAGATTGAACGCTCAAAATGTTTTTTTATGTAAAAATAAATATTTTCACTCCACCAAGCCATATAATTGTGTCATAGGGTGAGATAAAAAAAATATCAAACTAGTATTATCAATCTTTCTTAGGATTTACAAAATATATGGGGTGCTTCAACACATTAATATAACCCCTCATGCCAGAGAAAGATCAAAGAGAATCCTAGAAAAAAAATAAAATTTATTAAAGTGGAAGGTCATACAAGTTCCATTAATGGTGTCACATAATATTTAAAATCAAAATTTGATTGAAAAAAATGGCTACTAGTTGCCTGAGGAAATAATGTTTTTTCTCATAATTACACCATTAGGCTCCATATGTAATAGGAAAAAATTCCAAGTTAAAAAAATAGTTTATTTTCATCTCAAAAGTTGTACTCCACCTTCTCAATCTAGGAAATTAATATGAGTCTCCTCACAATGGCTTTGTCAAATAACTGTACCCACTAAAACTCTAATTCCATGAAATAATACATAAATAAATACATATGCAATGTCTATATATAAGATAGATTTATAATGAAATTCAATAACAAAACATACACATCTAAGACAATGAACTCATGACACAAGAAATAACATGGGAAAACCTTGAAAGGTAAAAAACCCATAAAGTGATATTAATTAAATGAGAATCATATACCTAATTCACACTCCTTACTTCTAACTTCATCTTGAATGTTTTCATAAATTATTTAATCACCCAAGTATGTTCAAAAGTATCAAATATGTATAAATAGGGGTAAAACCCTATTTATAGTGAAAAGTGAATGGAGGTTATTGTTGTAACTATTGATATTTTGTCCTAAAAATGTCAAAATGTCAAGTACCTTAAGGGAGACCCATTAATTTTTTAAAAATGATTTAAAATGTCCTAGAACACTCATTTCATTAAGCTTATAGAAATTAGAGATTTGAGTGTAATTTATAACTTACAAAATTGAAAATTACATTCATACCTCTACTTCCTACTATATACCAAGGTGGAGGCAATCTAAGATTGGTTTGAAATTTACAACTTATAAACTTACAAATTACTTCCAAACCTCTACTTCTCACAAAACCCATAACCATCAAAAATTAGAACCTCACTCACAATTTGTAACTTCCAAATTTTCAAATTACAAACAAAATTCTACTTCCTACAAAAGACATACCCCATAAAAACTATAGATTCGAATGCAATTTACAACTTACAAAATTGAAAATTATTTCCCAACCTCTGCTTCCCACACAATACCCCAACCAAAATATATAACTCAAATTACAAATTGTAACTTGCAAAGTTGCAAATTAATCCTTGAGTTTCACCTTCCCATTTCCAAAGAGTCAAACTATCCCACAAAATGTGGAGGTCAAAGTGGAATTATAAAAATTTCAAAATTGTAAAATTGTTCATAGACTATGGATCTCCTACCAATGACCAACCTAGGGGCATTTATTATATAAGTTGTATATAAACCTAATTAGGGTTGTCAAAATTCATTATTTAATTTAATAATTTAGATTTGGATCTCTATACCTCGAACCACAAACCTCCTAATGTCTTTGAGCATGAAAGCATGCATTTAGACACATAATCAAGCCATGAACTTGAGACATGCCACCATTATTTCCCACCTTCATGATATTCTGATTAACCTCCTTCATTTTCAAGCTACATTTTCCTCTTTCATGCTTGTTTTTAGTCATTTTTTAATTTGCTTCATGTTTTTAGTGGATCTGATTGCATTTTTAGGGTTTCTTTGCTTTGATTAAGCATAAATAAGGTTTTTAGATAGTTTTCATGGCGTCACTTAGTGTTATTAGTATTATCAATCTTCTATTGAAAGCATTTCCCTCCATTTTCCAAGTTTTTCTTTAGAAACCTAGGGTTTTTTCCCTCATTTATAAAAACCAATGAATATCCATTGAAGATTAAAAAACCTAATGAATATTCCCTTATAAGATTCCTTGTATAGTCCCCACAAATTTTACACATGATAAAACAAATCCAAAACCCATGGCATATCTACCTACAATATAACTTTATAGCTCCATGGAATTTTCACATGCATTGAGAAACCCTAATCTCCACTGAAGGTTCCACTATGATCACAAGTTTATTTTTCATATTTTATCTTTGCCAGAGATTTTCCCTTTAATTTTAACTCCAATATCCATTGGGTATTTCACCTACATTTTGCACCTTCAAATTATGCCAACTCTATAGTTGGTTTTCCCCAACAATTTCTCTAGAATCCATATCTAGGAAAGAGATGCAGTTTAAATCTAAAGGACCTAGTGTCATACTTAGTCTAGAATCTAAAACAAATAAGATTACAAACACTAACCTAGGTCACATTGACCTAGGGTATTTTTGGACCAGATTAAATGCCAAATTTAAAAATGATTAGATTTAGAGCATTTATTACTATGGACTATCCTAGGCAACAAATTTCCCCATGACTATGTAGAGCCCTTGCTCATTATAACAAAGTATTATGATGATGATAAGAGAGAGGTGTCGAATGACAAAGGGGAAAGTATTCTAAACCTAGACCCAAACTTCATAGACTCCATGTTCTTGATACCTAAATATGAGAGTTACCTATATATAACTCTAGAGTCATCAAATAAATTATATCAAAACTATAAAACTAGATATCAAAGGGTAATGGATATGTAATGGCCAAGGATCCCTAAGGTTGCATCCACTAGATTACCTAAGACATTGGAAAGAATAGATTTTAAAGATGAAGTAGGTGATCTGATTATACTATTGCATAAAATCATTGGTAACCATGATGTGAAAAACTTTCAAGATTGGATTTATCAATATATATGGGTAATCCACTAGAATAAATAGTAAGTCCACTAGGCATAGCTGATCATTGACTCCATCCACAAGTAGTTGATGGAAGTCTAAAATATAGGGAAGTTTTATATGACTTCTTATCTATTTTATATATTATCCAAGGGGAGAGCCTTCCTAAGACTAAACATAGTAGATAAGAAAGTGAACAAAGTTTTCAAGTATTACCCTAACCTCACTCTTGAGGCAAGTAGGTAACACTTTAGGAGAGTAAATGATACATTCATCTACTACACCATAGTCATGATCAAAAAAGATTTGGAGAAGAAGAGATTTTATGATGCTTCCACTTTACAGATTACCAATTTGGGATATTATTTCATCTAGTTCCCCACGTACTCATAAATAATAGTATGTATATTTAGTAGTTATCTTTACACCCTCTAGAGGTATGTGAGTGATAAATGGACATTAATGGAACCTATGAGGAAACTAGTTGAAACTCATAAGTTATTGTCTAGTAAACACAAGGCAAGAATTCATTTTCCCATCATCATAGGGAGGTACACATACCATTCTTTATCAAAATCTAAGTGTGTAGAGGTTAAAATGACCTAGATTACCTTGAGGGACCTAGAGGCAAGGCCATTCTATGAAGTGAATAGCAACATTTTTAGTGCACTAGGAATTTGAGCATATTCCCATGTCCCCTACTATTAATACTACTAGGACTTATAGGATGAATAATAATTACTATTGAAGGACTTATCTAAGATGACCCTTGATCAAATCAAGGATTTTAACATGACACTAGTCCTTGAGGACTTGGTTGATGAATCCCCAGTAGACAAGGTCTATTATGAGAATAAAATCTATGATCTACCCCTTATAGTAGTAAGGTGGTCCATTCTCGAGTCTTTCTCAATAATGGATATAACCACCAATGTAAAAAATATAATAATCATTTGGCTCAAAAGTAAAATGGTTAAAGTGACCAAAGAGATAGTGAGCATCAATGAAAAATTATGAGAGCTCAAGGAGAAGAGAATACCACCATCAGAAGAGGGTTTCAATAGTGTATCACTCCCAAAATAGGTAGATAGGCTAGTGATCTCCCATAAGAGAAAAGAAAATTCAAAGGCCAAGAGAGGATAATCAAGAAGTCAAGGAGAAACAACATATCAACCAATAGTGATTTCATCGAAAGTTACAACTTTTGTTAAAGTAACAATATTTTTTACTCCCATATTAGTCATATAATCTACTCCCATCTCTATAATACTCCCTCCACCTATCTTTGTCATTCCATAAACTTCAATAGCTCCTCCTATCTCCACTCCTCCTTCACCTTAAGTGATTCCACCCTCCATTCCCACTAGTTCACTTGTGTTATTAAGTCCATTGTTGATAGTTTAATCAATTTAATTGGGCTCTTAGGTCTCCCTTTCAATTTACCCTTCTATAATTCCTCTTTATCACACAATTTCACTCCCTTCTTCCAAAATTCCTTCCACCCCATTAATCACCAACACTACACAACATTATATAGTTGTAGATTCCATCATTCGAACTATAATCTCACTGGCCATCCAAAACCTTGGTATAATTACTACTCTATTTTCATCTCCCCTTACTTTCCCCTTTTCATCAATCATGAGTTTCCCCATATCACTAATTGATTCATTCATGTCTTTGGAATCTAAACTCCCATAGGTTCCTTAATTTCAACTCCCTATGCATACCCCTTCATTGGTGTCAATTCCATCTCCCACACCCCTAGTAGATGCATTCACTTACATTACACCCATATTTTCCACTTCCATAGTAACACCAACCCCCAAAAAGGAGGTAGAGATGGAGAAAGACACTGATACAAATGTGGACATTCAACCCACAAATAGGAAAGATGTTGAAAAGACATGCTAAATAATCAATAGATATATCAATGATGGATACAACACTTGTCACTGTAAGTACTAGTGTAACATCTTTAGCTATAGATTCATAAGTGATAGTGTTAACATAATAAGATGTTACTCCTAGTTGGTTAGTACATATAATTGGGAAGAAATGTAAGTAGATGGTGTCCCTAAACACATTGGATTTTGTCCTCATAGATACATATAATAAATCCAAAGCAAATCCTAGAACCATATTAAGGATATTGTATGATTTTTTATGAGAGAAGTATGTAGATATTATAGTCCCCCATCAGATAAATAGAAAGAAGATCTAGTGGTGGGGGATTATTAGATATCAAAAATTCACCTTGATCATCCTACAAGATAGGGATTGAAACATGATGTTCAATCCAACATTAAATCTCTTTTTGAGAAAATTGATAGTGATAATGTCACTAAGGATGAATTGAAGAACAAGGTTGAAAAATTAAAAACTACATTTTATAACTTTATATATCTCATTGCTCAATGAACACAACATTTTACTTAAATCACAAACCAAGAAACACTTGATGCAATGAGATAAATTGGTAACATGGGAAGGGTAAAAAAGGAATAGGTAGAGGAGCTCATCTCAAAGGGAAACAAAGTTATTAAATTAGTAATGGACCACTATATAACTCTAATAGAGAGAAGGGTAAATTTGAGAGAGCATATTATCAAGTATTAGGAAGAGACATAAAGGTTAAACATTTTCTATCCAAAGTTGATAGTTATGGATACAATTGATATTCACATCCTCCTTGAAAAAAAGATACTAAAAATGATGTAGAGTAAGAGGAATTGGATATAGAAACCCAGTTTAGGATAACGATACTCATTAAGAGTATCGATAAGGCTAAGGATGCACATGACAAAACCACTGATATGATATATGAGATTTAAGATTTGTTGAATAAATTGTCCTGTCAAGAAATGGATCATCAGAACTAGGTATTTTTAGCTCATGAAGTTCAAGGAAAATTCAAAAGAATTATTAAAAAAGAGTCATATTGGGACACCAAATTCATCTTGAGTTATATCCACCATTTTATCATGTACCATAATACATTGGATCAAATGGGAAATGAGACTCAATAATATAGAGCTACACAAGAAATCTTAGATACTATTGTAGAATGTGAAATAAGTCACCTCTACTTTTTTGGTCCTGACACAGATTGCATCTTTGAGATATTCAAAAAAAATTATGCATACATTGAAAAGACATAGGTGAAAAAGGATAAAGAGTCTTCAGAAGTGTTGGATTTAGATTAATTATTTATATCACAATCATTCTTATATTGCATTTCCTTATTGTAAAAAATATTATAAAGTTACTTATTGTAAATTACGACTATAATTTTGATAACTATTGTGAGAAAGAGCCACTTATAATTTCCATGTTCATTTTTGGCAGGTTGAAGGTTGTAAAAAGTAGACTTGTAAATTACATTTTATCTTTTGACAAATTCTTAATTGATATACTTACAAAATCACATATTGTAAAATGCATTTTCAATTTTGTCAAAATTGTGTGACTTGAAGGTTGTAGAAGTCCTAATTTAAAATTACAAGTTAGGGTTTTACAAAAATAACCTAAGTAATCTAAAATCTATCTCTTGTCTTAAATTTTTAGTTTCAATTTTTATCACCTCATTACATGAAGAGGAAATAGCAGCTAAATTAAAGAAGACATAGGCATTGCATGAATATTTCCAAGATTCCTCCATACCTCTATTAGTTTGGATCACACTCATCACTTGTATGTTTCTTCCCAACCATTCACCTTGCCAAGGATGTCATTACAACTAAAGATCATGCCCCATTTTTTGCATGGATTTTCTAGATTTACATGCTCTTCAAATAAGCATGGATTTATTTATGAACCACATCTCTTCCATGAGATTTTTTGTATAAATATGGGTACTATGGCATATCCCATTTATATATTTTCTTCTATAGAGATTATTCTATATTTTGAATAACTTGTCTACATATTGTAACCTGGAGAATGAGAATAAATTGAAGATGTGCCTTTCTTGTTTATGTAATCTTTGTGTATGCAAGGTTATTTAAACATTTATGAATGTTTTATTCTTATTTCAGTCATGAAATTTCAATTTTGGTATTCTTTTTTCCCTTTTGAAAGATTGTTTGATTAAAAATAAATTATTTTTTCCCTTGTATGAAAAAATACACAATATAACCTTTCATTTCACATTTGCATGAGTTTTTTCTTGAATAATTTTCAATATATTTATTATTATACTATGTTAATTCAAGCAAGAATTAAACTCCACTACAAAATATTTAGTGTAATCACCATTTTTATTTTTGCATTTTCCATTTCAAAACTCTTTTATCACATTCAAAACCTTAGTTTAGAAGCAAGAACACTAAGAAGCAGAATTTCCACATGAGCTAGTAGTTTATCAGTTGCACCAAATATAGTGAAAGGAATCCAAACTTATCCAAAGATTCACCTCAATTCACCAAGGTCATGTAGCTTGGAGGTGATTCCATTGTATCATTATATTTTTTCACAATGAGCTACAACATCAACACAAGTACAAAATCTATGTGATAACAAATTTTGTACACCCATTGGGACCTAATAGTTATTATTAAAGAGATTGGAATTATTCTAAATAAGCATTGTACTAGATTTGTAAAAATTTCAAAAGCACCTAGAGACTCCACTAGCTTATGGATTTATGAAATCAAGGTTTACATATGCCAAAGAAGTAATAACATCACCTAATAAAGGTAAGAAAGATGATTTTTTGGAATTGTCATTTTTGTAGAAAAAAAGATCAAGACCAGTTTTTACTTACACTAGAGTTTATCCTAAAATCTTATTCAAATATTCCCAATAGTTTCATACCTCCCATTATGGTTGTGATAAATCAAAATTTCATAGTTTTCAATTGAGGTATCCCACTCTAGTTGGCCTAGTATGATGATATACCCACCTTGGATTTAAAAACCCTTCTGTATTTTACTAGTGAAACTTCCACCACTGGTATGGAACATATACAAGACATTGTTAATCCTTCTTCAGTCCATAATGTATTATAAGATAATTTTGAAATCAGAATCCTTGTCTTCTCTTTTAAGAGTAAATCCTTACAATGGTATAAAGGTGTACCTTATAATTTCATATGTGTTTAGGATGACTTAGGCACTAAACTATACACTCACTTTGAAGATAAGAGTGACCACCTCTCCCTAGTTGAACAATTAACTTTTATTCAATGGGTTCTTCATGAGCTCATCACTAAGTTCAATTTTTGCTTTCAAAATACATGTAATATAATTCTAGTATTGGTTAAGCCAACCCCAAATAATGATTTCCTATATTTCTTAATGGCTTTAAATAGTGATATAACTATTATAATTTAGTCAATGGGTAGAACCACACTTCCCAAAGCCTATTAAATTATAATTAGGGTAGAAAATTATCTAATTCAAGTGGGAAAATTTTCCCCAAGGCCACCAATGCTTCTATTTCTAGAATTACATCATATATAGCCTAAAATTGTTGCAATTCCCACCATGAGAAAAACACTAGATTTAAATCCCACCCATATGAATGATTTATATGAGGTTAAATTATTAATTAGGAGATTTGGAAATGAGTTAGTAGCAATGAATAGGTAGAAATCCTAGAATTTTATGCCTTATCAACAAGCTAACCAAGCATATCAAACCAATAGGTAGACATACCAAGGTAATTCATAGCCACAAGGTCAAACTATGAAAAAAATTCTCTAAATATCCATGTTATACCTACACCATGAACTTATAAAGTTATTCAGATTAACTTGGCTTAGGAGTATGAGTGGTGTTATCCTTATGCTCAGTCACATAATTAGAATACTTGTCATAATTATGTCATCAGTCAAGCCTTGATAGTGTGAGGCATATCAAACACATAAGGACAATAAAAATAATCCACTTCTTAACAAGTAGATACACAAGAATCTACTCAAGGTGAGGCTACTCTTTTAAACTAGTAAGAGGAGGACTTTTGTGGTGTAAAATACTAGGCATTATTCAATGGTAGAGGTATGGTGGAAGAAAATACACATTCAATGAAAAGAGAAATATAAAGTGATCAACCCCTAAGGGTGGAATAAACTACAACTTCCAAAGTTGTACAAAAACCTGTAAAGAGAAAAATAGTTTAAATGCCACCCTTTATACCAATAGGCTAGTCCAAATTAAAAGTGTTTACTTTGAATCTTGTAAAAGAAGACATAGGTCTTATAAAATAACTAGTGAAGGTTAATAATATTACCTTTAGTATTATTGAATAGATGAATAATATTAATTTGAATGTCACTATATGGAAAATATTATCCATTCTAGAGTAAAGAGATTTGTTATAGGAAGCTTTTAAATTTTTTTAGATAATGGATAAGGTTCCAATCAAGAGGCCTAATAATATAATTAATTTGTGTCAGCCATAAACTTACACTAAAGTAAGAAAAAATGGTAAGTCTCCACATTTTTATCTTTCACTCATAGTAGGGAATCATCTTGTGCATATTTACATGGTAGATCTAGGGGATATCATTTATATTATGCCTAAGAAAATAATTGATGTTCTTGGCATTAAGTATACACCTATCTCAAAAGGTGTGGTTCAATTGGATGGGACTATCTTTAAAATAATAGGGATAATAAAGGGTATGAACCTCACTATCCTTTCATTTCAAATCTTGTCAATTTCCTAAGATATCTCAATTACTGATCTCCCCCTTATTTTTCCATTTGTCTTTCACGAGACTTCACTACAAAAATGGGAGGATATTTATTTGAGGATTGGTCTCACATGCTTTTTAGGATGAGATATGGAACAAGAGTAATAATAAGAGATAATCTAATTTTTAAAGACAATATTGAGCCATACACTCCTATCCTTGTGTACATGAATTGTACATTACAAGATTAGGAAGAGGAGATTGATCATTAAGTTGCAACACCCATAGAACAAATTCTAGACACCCATCTAGACCAATGGTGATTATCTCTCTAATGTGATCCTTATGATTATGTATAGTAAATTAGGTTGGGTACATATTACATTTATGAAAATGATGAAATCATCTTGAATCTTGTAAAACCAATTGAATATATTCAAGGAATGTAACAACTATTCTTCAATTGTTTAAGAAGTAGTAATGGTGTAGGTGTAGGTATTGTCTTGAGATCTCCATAAAGGGAGAGCTATTTATATTCTTTTAGACTTTAGTTTAGTTACACAAATAATGTAGCTAAATATGAATATTTGATTTAAGGTCTACAATTGGCCATGGAAAGAGGGATAAAATCCCTTCAAATATTTGGTGACAGTGAGTTGATTATTCACCAAGTAAGATTCAGAAGCATAAGCAAGAATAATTTTCTAAGTTATTATGAACACAAGGTTTGGGACCTATTATAAGACTTTACCACTTTAAACATTTAAGTGGTAATAAGAACATAGAACAAAGATGCTAATTGTATGGCCTTGGTAGGCTCCCAATACAGCCTACTCGAAGAAATAAAGAAGAAAACAACCAACATGTAAAGTTCATAATAAGGCCATCTATTCTTGATAACACAACCAACTAGCAAGTCTTTGATAGTGATTAGTAAATTTTCATCTTTTTAAGAGAATAATTTGAATTCTCTGATAAAAAATAGTCAATACTCTAAGTTCAATTTGAAGATCAGATCATTCAATTAAAGACAAATAATTTACCCATGGGCCTTGTTACTTTAGACAGTATCTTCAATTCAGATGATCAGTTGAAAGATGAGAAGAAGAACATCATCATCAATGAACAAGTCTATGAGCTAGTATTCATTTCATAAGGCAAAACACTAAAGATTGGAAAGGTATGTAATGATTCTAAAAAACAAGATTTTATTGAGTTGTGTCAAGAGTTTAATGATAAATTTCTTTAGAGTTATCAATATCTAAGGGGGATTGACCTTATATTATCCCAACATTTAATAGAGCTTGACCCAAATACAAAGCCTATTAGATAGAAGTAGAGACCAATTAATCAAAAAATATAACCCATGATGAAGAGTGAGCTATCCAAACTAATAGAGGATAACATCATTTTTCCTATAAAACACTCATATTGGGTTGATAATTTGGTACCTATAAGGAAAAAGAATGGTGAAATTAGACTTTGTGTATATTTCACAAATTTAAAAAAATTATCTCTAAATGATCATTATTCCTTTCCACAAACAAATTCTACAAACTGTATTAGGATTTGAAAGGTTTTTCCTTCTAGATGGTTATTTTAGATATAACCAAATTTTAGTTTAGGAAATAGACCAGTTGAAGACTCCTTTCACTATAAAATGGTCATTTTTCATGTGGTAATTTGATCTCATTAGCAAATTACCTTGCTCCCAAGATTGGCATGTTTTTATCACCATCTCTACTGAATACTTTACTAAATGGGTAGAATTTATTCCCCTTGTTAATGTCATCAGTCCTACCATTTATAAATTTATTATTAATCAAATCATTTTCCACTTTGGTTTTCCTAATACCATCATTTTTGATAATGGTGTAATTTTCAAAAATAAACATGTTAAACAACTTTATGCTAAATTCAAGATCAATCACAAGTTTTCTACGTCTTATCATCCATAATGTAATGGTCAAGATGAGGCCACTAATAAAATTATTAAAAAAACTCCAAAATACAATTCATTAAACACACACATATTGACATCTTCACTTTCATCCTGGCTCTTTAGGCCTATCAAACTAGGATATGTACTACCAATGGGGTAATGTTGTTCTCTCTAGTCTATGGTTTTGAGTTAGTTTTTCCCTTAGAAGTTGAGATTCCCTATTTCATATATCTCTTCATGGTATCATTCATAATGAATAATTACATGAATATCATCTTCATTCCTTTGATCTTATTTATGAACACCATCTTTCTACTTTGCAACATAACTACCAATACAAGGCTCGCATTTCCAAACAACATATCAAACATGTAAAAATCCATGCTTATAATGTTAGTGATCTTGTCCTTAAATTAGATTAAACCCTTGATAAAGAAGGTAAAAATGCCCAAAAATGATGGGGCCCATATTTACTCAAATATATTCTTGGTCCAAGTCCCTATCACCTTCAAACTAATGAAGTCCATGTTTTCAAAGAGCCCACCAATGCACAATTCCTTAAAAATTACTTTGCTTAACACATTTCCTTCTTTACATGATATATATATATATATACACACACACATATATATATATAATAATAATAATAATAATAATAATAATAATAATAATAATAATAATTTTTATAGGTTACTTATATAGGTCTCTCCCTCTAAATTAGTTATCTCTATTTACAAACCTTTACTCCTTCCTTATTGGGTTTTATGGTTTCCCTTTTCTCTCATGAGTTGCATTGCAAAACTAAGAACATGACACAGTCTTCCTCATGATGTACCATAGTGTTCTTTATTTTCATATTATTTTTACACACTTTTTGGCATCATCTGGATCTCTCTTTTCTGAGTTACATTTTAAGACCATGGATAGGTCCTGGCCTTCCTCACAAATACCATATTTCTTATCCCATTTATTTTCACATGCTTTTTGGCACCCACATGGGTTTCTCTTGTATGAGCTATAGCCTAAGACCATGGATAGGACTTGGCATTCCTCATAAAATTACCATCTTGTCATTCCTTTTATAAGACTATGTTTTTAATCCTTGTTCTCAACTTTAGCTTTTGCTTCTTTTGATAGATGTAATTTGAACAATAATCTATGTTATCATGTTTTCCTCCACTTCCATTATTCTTATGATATTGAATCACACTTTACTATCATTGTATCTCTTTTTTACCATTTGTCACATTTTTTAATTTTTTAAGTAATTCAAATCATTCCATGTGTCATTCCTCTTGATTTCCTTTCCTTTCACTCCACATTGGATAAAACAAGGTCAAAGTCAATATAGCACTTTTATTTCACCTATATTTATGAGACTCTTAGACCCCATCCTATCTAAATTTATCTCTCTTAGCAACCAAGTCCCAAGTATTCAAATGAAAGTCATATTTAGCACCCATGGCAGGTTTTTCAAATTGTTATGGAGGAGGAATAGAAAAATCCATCAATAAAGTTAAATTCAAATTATTTGAAACAAAAGGCAATGGTATACAAAAGGAAACATACAAATATCAAAATTAAAAATCACACCAAAAGACGTGATTTGAATCACATCTCCTATCTATAATAGAATCTCTAAGTCCATATTTGGCCTCACATAGAGCCGAGGTCTATTGGGGTGTGGTAGGCTAGTATATTGGAATAGGAGAATTCTATAAACTTTATGGTGCTACCTACTTTCTCACATAAGTACCCAATTTTTGTAGTAGACTGATGGCTCTGTAAGGGGTCTTGAAGAATGAGAAACATGTTGTGGGAAGGTATGCCCATTTTAATTTTCATCCATATATCCTTTATGGGATGATATATATACTACATTTGTTGACTTAAGACTTATGTGGATAAGATAAATTTTTCAGAGTCCTTAAGGTCAAAAGTCCTCTTGTTTTAAAAAACCTAATTTGAGTGTCTTAACCTAAATAAAGAGTTCCTTTACCTTATTTTTTCCTTCATTATCCCCTCCACCCATTTTAATTCCCCCCCTTGATAGGTAAATTGTGTTTCCAAATCCATTTTCCATTCTTCTTCACCTCTTAAAAACATGCTAACAGTAGTTTAGTTTTATCTATCCTTAGAGTGAAACAACATATTTATACCATAGAATTACATTTTTATACTTATTTTACTTTCCATTTATCATTTATCATTTTTTTACTATCTTTTTGTTATGGACACTTGAGTTTGTACCCTTTTTCCATTGTTAAGTGAGGTTGGTTTGTTACTTCTCACTCATTAATGTTTTTTCTCTTTTATGCACCTTTTTCCATTATTGAGTGAGATAAGAATTGTTACTGCTCACTCATCAATGTTGTTTTACCATTTTCTTTCTACTTTTACATTGATTTGTTTGATTACCATCCTTTTTGACATGTATCTTTGGTTTGAATTAGTGAGTTTGCCTTTCTTAATTGAGGTTTACTTGTTTGATATTTTTGGTGTTTAGTAGACTTGATTTTTTGGTTACTTGATTTAATCTTGTTTTTGAATTGGTCATTTGGTCTAACATAGCACTTGTCACCCTAGCTTGACAAATTCCCAAGTACATATCGTACTCATAGAACCAATTATTTTGGCTTTCCTACATTTGTTCATTTTTGCTCTTTTTTTTTGTATTCTTAGGTTTGTCAAAATTAATCTTTGTGCCCTACATAATTTAAATAAAAAACACACACACAACAAACAACCATCTAGTAATAAAGGTAAGTTAAGGTACACATCACTTTTACATTTTCAGTTATTTAATTTTCTATCATTTACTTTTATCTATTTTAAGCTTTAAAATACTATAATTTTTTTAGCATCAACATTATGTGTCCTTATGTTCTTTATTGAAGCACCATCCCCTATTGTACCTTAGTGATAATGATGAGCTTCGAGTGGGGCATATGTATACACATAATATTTTAAACTTTTATCAAATAGTAATGCTTTACATATTTTAAGAACCACTAAAAACTCAATCTCTCTAAGTGCACACTTAAAGGGTGCACTAGGAAAGGGGTGGGTAGACCATTGGTGCTTCACAGGATTATTTTCCCTTGTTTTCACATTATTACCAATCTAACCAATTTTTAAAACCATTACTTAAGCTATTAATCCTTAATTATACACTCTTCCAATCTTTTTCCTCTTTCCATCCCTCTTTTCCTCACTTTAGTACCTTTTTTTAGTCAATTATACTAGGTCAACCCTATACAGTTTCAGGTGATTTTCATTTAGGAGTTAGTTTGGCCTTTGGCTTACCTAGTTCAAGACCTAGTGAATAATTGACCAGAATTGTATAGGGTCGATAGGGTCGACCCTATTAACTAACATTTTTTGAAGGGTTTAAGGAAAGATATACCTATAAGTACAAGATAATTTTGTCATTATTTCAATATGTAATCAAGAGATATATTTTCTCATGCTTCTTTACAATTTGTTCTTCCACCATTCTATTTAAGGAGTCTTAGCTTAGGGTTTCTAATTAGAGAATGTAGTCTTGTGGATAAGTCTTGTATGCTTTGGCCTTTCTTAGTGATCCTTACAAAACACAACCTCTTGTGAAGCCCCATTAGCCAAGGGAGAGATTGAGTCTTGATGGGTTCACATTCAGGTAAGTATTATCTAACTTTGATCCTCTCTTTAGTAGATAGAAGTAACATAAGTATTGGCTTAGAATAATATTACTTTTAATATTCCATATATTAGGGTCTTATTCATACTTAGATTAATTAATATTATATTAAACATGTTTTGATTATTTACTAACCACTTGCTTTGTTTCACAAACTTTGGTGAGCACTGGATTAGATTTACTTTCTTGTTATTAGCATAGGTAAAATATTAAACCGAGGACCCCCTTAGGATTATTGCATGATTATGTTATACTAGAAGCTTTGGAACCCTCTTTAACATAGTGTATTTTGATAAGTGCTCCCCTAATTAGGTTTGGAAGATACCCATATTGGTCATGCTCCCATTTAACAAATGTATTCACAATCAGAAGTATATGTATGCTCTATATTCTATGAGTTAGGATTGATTTATAGACATGATGTATTTATGATTGCATATATATATGCTTGAGACTACTGAATCTTTGTCTCCATAGGTGTGGCAAATGGTTTGCTATCTATCATTTGAAATTTCTTGAGTATTATCTTAGCATATTTGAAATGAGGTAAAAAAATTTGATTTTCTATCTTCCAAACTTGTAGACTAAGATAATAATGTATAATCCCAAGATATATCATGTCGAATGATCAATTTAGATATTTCATTATTTATTTAATCATCTTCACTGAGTTGTCAATAATGACTAGATCATCAACATATACAACTACAATCACTATCTCCCCCTTTCTATTTGAGTTAGATATTTAGATCATATGGACTCCTTTCAAATCCATGTTTTAGGAGATGCTCATCAATATTGATATACCACACCTTGGGAGCCTTTTTAAGACCATACATTGATTTGATAAGTCTAAAAACTATATCTTATTTTCTATATTTGACAAAACCTTTTGGTTGAGTCATGTAGACTTATTCATATAATTCCTCATTAAGTAAGGCACTTTTCATGTCCATTTGATGGACTTTCTAGCTAAACTATGTAGTTAGAGCAAAAATCATCCTAATTTTTTTATCTTTGTTGTGGGAGCAAATGTCTTCTCATAGTCAATTCCTTCTTTCTAAGTATACCCCTTCATAACTAGTCTTTCCTTATGCTTGTTGATACTACCATCTACTTTGTACTTCATCTTGAAGATCTATTTGCTTCCAATTATATTTTTCCCTAGTGGAAGATCTACAAGCTACCATGTTTTTTTTCATCAATGATTTATATTCTACATCTATGACATCTTTCCAAGGTTTAAACTATAGGGCTTCTTGAACTATAAAGGGCTTAATAGATTTAATGACTATACTCATTAAGGCCAAATTGACCTCACCATGAGCCATAATGTGAGTCCTTGGTCTAGTGGTGGATGTGTTTAGAAAACCATCTAATTTTGCATCTTTGAGTGTATTTTTATATCATTTAGGCATACATTGAGTAGTTCTTATGGGTGGTGGATTTGTACCATTATTCCTATCATCATTACTATATTCATCTAGGAGATCATTGTCTTTTATATTTTATTTGGGACTGATTTGTTTATCATGTGCACTTTTAGAATGAACTTCTAGTTCTTTATTTTCAAATAATTCAACATCCCTACTAATTTAGATTTGTCTAGTTTTTGGATCCATGAGTCTATAGGAGTGCTTCTTCATTGTACCCTAAGAACACATATTTTTTATCATTCATATCAAGATTAGTCCATTCTACTTTGGGAATATTCATAATATACTGACATCTAAAAAAGTGAAGATGTAATATAGATGGCTTTTTCCCTAACCAATATTTATGTGGAGCTACTCCATCAAGAGCTATAGTGGGTACTCTATTGAGTAGATATATGGTAGTTTTGGTATATTTTGCCCAAAATGCCTTTGTCAAGCCTATGTCATGTATTATACATCACACCATTTATATAATAGTAAGATTTCTCCATTCAATAATTGTATTTTTATATGGCATATGTAGAGGTGCCATTTGATGATGAATATTGTTTACTTACATAAAATGTTTAAACTCATTACTAGTGAACTCCCCCTCCCCATGATTTGTAAAGGGTATTGATGTGTCAACCAAATTCATTTTCAATAATCACTTTGAACTTATTAAAATTTTCAAAGTTTTGATCCTTTTTTTCAAATAGTATATCCACATTTTTCTAGAACAATCATCAATAAAGAGTATATTTAAATCCAACATGGCTAGGTGTCATTGGTCTACACAGATATGTGTGAGCCAAATAAAGTTTACCATTGGATCTATAGATATATTTTTGAAATAGAAATCAATGTTTCTTTCCTACTAAGTAATCAAAACATTTGTATGTACCCCTTTTAAGAGGTGGTAAGCCTCTTACCATGTTTTTGTAGAGCATGTTGAGAAATCAAAAATTGATGTGGCCAAATATCTTGTGCCATAGTTTTCACTGAGTCTGTGTCCTTTGTTATGAGTTTTTTATTATTTTTCTGAATGAAATCAAGATGAAACATATGATTCACATTGGATGCTCATGCAATAATTTTTGAATTTATGGATTTGTCTTTAATCAAAAACATTTTCATTCCACCTTTACGTTCAAAGTCAATCTTCAAATTATGGTCTAAGAGTTGCCTTATTGATAACAAGTTTTTGGTTAAAATAGGTACATAAAGAACATATATGATTTTACATGTTTGTGTGCCTATGGGTAAGGAAATCTTGCCAATTATTTGCACATTATATGATGAATCATCACCCAAAGAAACATGATTTTTATTAGGTGTGTCCTTCAAAGTGAAAAACTAATCTTTTCTACCTGTCATGTGTTAGGTTGTACCTGAGTCAACATACCATATGTCCCTTTGTGATATGGATACATTATGGGTATCCATAGAGTAA
Source organism: Torreya grandis (assembly GCA_037957365.1). Classification (NCBI taxonomy): domain Eukaryota; kingdom Viridiplantae; phylum Streptophyta; class Pinopsida; order Cupressales; family Taxaceae; genus Torreya; species Torreya grandis. The sequence continues at coordinate 2,383,869 of JARHVA010002451.1, forward strand.
AGGTAGTCATATTCCTTATCATGTTATTCTTGTTCAACAATATTTTCTTAATTTATTTTATTTCTTCTATCAAGTCCCCTTTTTCTATCGTTATGGCTTACTTAAAGAGCTAAGTGATGATTGTTGGTTAGTGAACTTCTAACCATTAGAATATCCTTTTTAAGGGTATTGTACCAATAATATTTTAGGTTATGTCCCTAAAAACCACAAATGAGACATTATTTTTATGAATTTCCTCCTAGCGAATCTGCTTTGAATTAGGTTTTGATGAATACTTCACTCATTTCTTGCCTTTATATTGATGAAAAGCTAGCATATGTTCTTGTTTGTCATGAGTGTTGAAAGCATTTTCATGTTAAAACATATTTTATAGTTCTTTAAAACTTGGTTTCTATTCAATGATAATCAAAGTGGTAACAAAAATCTTATATGAGGGTGGTAATGCTTTCAAGACAATAGGTACAAGAGAGTCATCTAAAACTATCTCACCCAAGGATTGAAGTGATTCCCTTAGCATTACAACATGTATTAAGAAGGCCTCCACCATTTCTCCTAATCTTAATTTGAGAGAGTGGATTTGAATTTGAAAATGTAGAATAGTGATCTCATTTTTGGCCTCATAGACAGTTTAAAGCTTGTCCCAAGCTTCTTTAACTATTTTGGCTTTACAGATGTGTGGTTGAACTTCATCTGATACTCCAAACATGATAATCAAATTACCCTTCTAATTGGATTTGTCAAATTTATTTTCTTAATAGATGTCTATTGCATGTCAGGTAGATGAGCCATATACTACAAACCAAATTTATTCAAATTTTAGTTGAGTTTTGAGCTTTTACTTCTAGACAGAGTAGTTGTCATCTTTGAGTAACAGTGAATCTAGGAGAAATAATTTTAAAGCTTGTGTAGCCATTATCAAGACTGTAGGTGATGGATTGGTTCCTTATCGCTTTAAGTATATAGGCCTCCCTTTATATATACCATAATAATGATATATCATACCTTGTTTTATATGTGCCCTTACTTTATACCCATTGGTATGGAGAAGAAACTCATCCTTTCTATATACCTGATGGTATGGGAAAGAGGCATAAATGTATGGGAAAGATTCTAATACTTGGTACCTAGATAATACTATAAAGGGTTCATTCAATCACTAGAACCTACTTAGATGGATTTTCGTATGTGTCTTTAACCTTGATATTGTTGGAACTTAGAATACATGAGAAGATAAAGTAGTCAGTGATTCAGAATTTGAGGATTGTGTACCAGTTGGCACACCTATGTGTATAGAAAATAAGGTGAGCAAGGATGTAGATTCACCTTTATAGATCAATATTTGTATAGATCTATGATTAGTAGTCTTTTATATTTGATAGCATTGAGACCATACATCATGCATGTAGTAGGTATGGTTTTAAGATATCAGTCATCTCCAAGAGATAGTCATGTTTAGTTGGTGAAAATAATATTCAAATATATCAAGGGGGCATTGGATTATGGTATCTCACAGGTAAAGATTTCACTTTAGTTGCTTATATAGATTTAAATGAGTTGATTGCAGATGCTCAATGGATAGGGAACAATGTATATGCATTGTTAGATATCTTCTCAAAGGCATGATCAAAGGACACATTCAAAGATGTGTGAGAGGAGTTGGAAGTAATTTCTATTACTTCCTGCCATTGATGTTCAACATCAATTAAGGGGGAGCTAAGTGTTAGCTCTAGGTAGGCCCTTTACCATTGATGTCAAAGGGGGAGAATAATAGGTACAAGTACATGTGCAAAAAATAGGTACAGGAAATAGGTATAGGTTGCTATAGTAAGGGGGAGTTACTATATGTTTTTAGATGACAGGATATGCAAGTGATAGGATGTGGCAGTTTTAGGATTGAGGTTGCCATCAATGACATAGGGGGAGATTGTTAGAAATATTATCATTGATGTCAAAGGTCTAACATTATTGGTGATATAGGCTGTATTGCATTTAATGTTGTTTATCTTGGCTAATGTGAATATTTATTTAATATTAACAAATATATTTTTGGTTGCATATGAGACAAAAGAAGGGCCCATGGAGAAGTCAAAGAGCCACAAGGTAAAGACAAAAGAAGGATGGAACACATTTTTCCATGAAGAGTCATCTTGGGGAATTCCAAGAGTCACCAAGTGAAGACAAAAGAGTAAGGGCACAATTTCTCATGAAGGGACACTTTGAGGAATATGAAAAAGTCACCAAGATAAGGACAAAAGTGGGAAGGACATTTTTGGTCATGAAGGGTCACCACATGACTTTTCAAAGGCGTGAATATGAAGGGTCATACAATTTTGGTGCCATTTTCCATGAGGATTGAAGGGTCAAAAATGGGGAAGGCCAAAGGTCATTTGGAAAGCTATAAATAAAGGCTTGAGAAGCCATTTGTAATAAGAGAGATAGAGGTTGATTTTATATTGTAATATCTAGCTTAGAAGAGCAATTGTGAGAGATGAATATGATTTGTATTTGTTATATCTAGCTTAGAAGAGTAAAGGTGAGAGAGAGGAAAGAGATGTTATATTGATCTATCATTTGTTGAGATATCAACATTGAGAGATAGGTGTGTGGTATACACAAAGGGGTTGGTGCTCCTGTGGGTTGGTGTTCATGAATTATTACTGGGTTGGTGCTTGGCAAAGGGGTTGGTGCTCCTATGGATTTGTGCTCATGAATAGTAGCTGGGTTGGTGCTCAACAAAGGGGTGTGGTGCTCCTATGGTTTCGTGCTCATGAAAAGTTGTTGGGTTGGTGCTCAGTAAAGGGGTTGGTGCTCTTGCAAGCTTGGCTTGCAAATATTGTTTGGGTTGGTGCTCATCCATATACTTGAGATTGTTCTCGGTGGTTTTTCCCACATTGTGTTTCCACATTACATTTGGTGTCTCTCTCTATTAAGTGGAATTTGGTTAAAGAAAAGATTAATAAGATATATGATATACTGATTCACCCCCCTCTCAGTATATCTTGTGCTTAATAGATATATACTTGGAAATACCACTAATCAAGATTTATGCCCTTCAATTCTAATGAATGGGTAAATAAGGGGAAGGCTATGAGTGAATGTGCCTTATTTCTCCTTGACTATTTGAAGGGATGATGCCCATACATCATTATTATATCTATGTTAGGTTGTGTATGTAGTAACTCAAGCATGATGGCTTTACCTATAAACATCAGCTAGAGGCATGGATATGACCAAAACTACATTGAGTTTGAAAAAATCATGAATTTGTGCAATATAAATTTACAATGCTTTTTCAAAAAAAAAAGGAAAATTCACTTGTTTTTCTTTTTGGGCTCTTTGGCCTCTTTTTGGAAAAATTATGTATATATATATATATATGTGTGTGTGTGTGTGTGTGTGTGTATGTATGTATATGTATATATATATATATATGTATACATATATATACATATACATATACATACATACATATATACATATATATATATATACATGTATATATATATACATATATATATATATATACCTATATACATACACATATATATGTATATATACACACACACACACACATATATATATATATATATATATGTATATATGTATATATGTGTGTGTGTGTGTGTGTGTATATATATATATATATATTACATTCACCACTAAGTTTTAGATTAAGGTAAAAACAGGTTTTGAAGGGGCCCCAAAACCCTTTACATCAGATAAGATATAAACCTTAAGCATACCCAGGAAACGAAATAACCTAGAACCTACAAAATCAAAACCAGATTAACCAGTAATCTGAAAATAGCAGACAAGAGCTAGACAAACAATAACTAATAGTTATTATTTTTTTTACAAGTCCAAAGTTTCATATCTAGAGGAGGGACCAGAGGCTTAGATTTTTTCCTCTTAACAGTAGTCTAGCCATCCTCTACCTTAGCTGCCTCAGCAACCCATTCCTCAGACGGCCAAGAATCATGAAGCCCAGGAGGCGACAAAACCTCAGCCAAAACCTTAGGAGAACCAACCAACAACTGGCTCCTAAGAGAATCCATCAAAATAGGTGGAGGAACCACCACCTCCTTGAAAATCAGTTCAAGATGATTACATAATCCAATCTCCACCAAAACTTCAACAGGAACAGTCTCCAGCTGAGACTCCTGATCTGTCGAAGCAGATAAGATACTCTTTTCATTTTCATTCTCAGAATCAGTCAAAGCTTCCTCAGGTTGTTCTGTAATATAGTGATCATGATCAGCTTCAGCCCACCAAGAAGGTGATCTTTTGGGTCTGGATTTCCTTGCAGTGCACCGAGCAGCAACATGCCCCGTCAGGTGACACTTTCTACATCGAAAAGGTAGCCCTTCAAAATCTAACATTTGTGTCCAAGATCCCCTAGGGGAATCCAGACAAATTGCCTCAGGAAGGCCCTTAGAGACATCCACCTCAACCATAAGGCAAGCACAGGTCAATCTGAAATACCTCTTGGTTTCTGCGTCCATGAATAAAAATTCCCCTATAGCATTTTCGATGGTTTTAAACACCGATTCATGCCATAGATGCAATGGTAGATTAGGGAGCCAAACCCAGACATGGATTTTGTTGAAAGTTTCTGTTACAAGATTGAAATCCATGTGCCATTGTTTGGTGAAGAGAGGGTATTTACCCTGCCAGAAGAAATTTTTGTTGGAGAGAATAGTCTTCCTGTCCTCAGCAATGTGAAACAAAGCTAAAAAAAACCTTTACCACAAGGATAGATTTCAACATTCCCATCAATTAGTGGCAGCCATGTCTGGGATATCTAGCCATGTAAATCGGCAAGAGATGGCCAGAAGCCACAAAATCTACAAATAGCTATAGACTTTGAAAAGTACTCTACCTGATCAAAGATTTCTTTAACAGTATCAGGATCAAGATTAACCTTGACAGGTTTTAAAGCACTTACAGGTGATTCGTATAGTCTCCCAATAGAAGCCTGGCATTTCACATCATGGATTTCAGCTTCAAACGTAGCCACGTCCGCATAAGATCTTCCCTTAGACCCAGGGACAGATCCAAAAATAGGGAAACCATTTTCTGAATCCATGATTGGAGAAGAACCCCCTTCCACGACCAGGATCCTATCCCCATTCACTGGTAAAGATTTTGCCATGCCAGCCGCTAGATCAATAGCAGACTGGACCGAGATGGAATTTTGCGCTCGCGCCTGTGTGCCCGCAGTGTTCAAATTCTCCATGCGTGCGTAGGGAGCAGGGGCATGCGCGCGCTGGGAGTGTTTTATAACTAAATTTAGCAAATTTATAGAAGTTAGAGGGTTTGCTAAAAATTTCACTAAAAAATATTTATGGAGGATTTGAACCTCCCACCTCCACTTTGCTAAAAATTAATCCCATCACTAATTTAGTTATATATTCACTACTAATTAGCGGTGAATGTAATATATATATATATATATATGTATGTATGTATATATATATATATATATGTATATATGTATATACATATATATATGTACATACATACATACATATATATATATATATATATATATATATATATATATATATATATATATATATATATATATATATATATATATACATGTAGATGTACACACACACACACACACACACACACACACACACACACACACACACACACACACACACACACACACACACACACACACACATATTACATTCACCACTAAGTTAGTTATAACTAAATTTAACAAATTTACAGAAGTTAGAGGGGTTGCTAAAAATTTCACTAAAAAATGTTTTTGGGGGATTTGAACCTCCCACCTCCACTTTGCTAAAAATCAATCCCACCAACTTAATTATGTAGTAATACAAGTCTTAATGAGATAAAACTTTTATTTGTATGATAAAAATTTCTATTTTTGAAACAAACCCACTATCCTTAATATACCACGAATTTGTTAATGAGTGGTATTTCACATAATTTACAACAAAGGAAATATTATGTAAGCAATTTCGATAAATAGAAAGGTGGTTTTGAGATATATTTGTAGAAAATGACATAAATGGATGGTGGTTTTGAGATCTAAAGAGTTGGTTTGGTACTTGTGAATGAATTTAATAAACTTAGAAATTGCTATTTGTAATTTATAAAATCAAAAGAATTATGCCAACCTTTATTCCAATGCATCCTTTGTTCTTTGGAGACTCATAGATCAATGACTTAATATTATTTTTTTAATGCCTTTTTCCAATGCCTTTTATTGAAAACCTGGTCTTCAATACTTATAGTTGCACCACACCTTGCTCAAGAACTTTTGTTATCTAAAACACCATTGTTTGTAGTCTCCAAGAATGATGTTAGGATTATTTCTAATGAAGCCTTTGTTGAGTTTTATAGACCTAAATAAAATTTCAACACCTTTTATACTACATATATATTTTTCTTAACAGATCTTAATTCTTTTTCTTTAAGACTATGGATGTTGGATTTAAACGTAGCTAGATATATATACATATTTTTCTAAAATATATACCTCTATGATTCCAATACCTTATTTTTATCTAAAGCCTCTACAAACATGTGGGAGTGCATGATATTCTCCTCACAGGTGTAGAACCTCTTGGGCTTTAGGAAAAGAGAGCTTGAGATTATCATTCTTGTTTCACAATTTTAGGCTCAAAGATCTAAAAGATCTAATGTTAGATGTTGAGAATGAATCAATATCAATTCACTCAATTATATTCCATTAACAAAATTATTACAATAGCTTATAATTTATACACATAATCATTCTCATAATAGTTCATTGGTTACAATAACTACTCCCAAAATCATAGGGACTAACCATAATAAAAAAATAGATTATTCTCTCAAACCACGTATCTACTAAATATTACATAAAATATTTATTTTACCCATATTAACCTAACAAATAACTATGGTAAATAACTGTATTACAATTAACTATGAGTAATTTAATATTACTCATTTATTCTCTAATGGTGAATTAATCACCCTAACATTTTTGTCCCAAAAATGTCAAAATATCAAGTACCCTAAGGGAGACCCATTAAGTTTTTGAAAAAATGCCTTAAAATGTCCTAGAACACTCATTTCATTAATCCCACATAAATTGAAGATCAGGGTGTAATTTTTAACTTGCAAACTTACAAATTATATCTAGACTTATGCTTCTTCCTATATGCCAAGCTAGTGAAAACTAGAGATTAGTTTGTAATTTACAACATGAAAACTTTCAAATTGCTTCCCAACCTACAGTTATCATAAAACCCATAACCACCATAAATCATAACCCCACTCATAATTTTCAACTTGTAATGCTTAAAATTGAAAACAATGTTCCACTTCCCACAAATCACATACCACATAAAAACCAAAGATTGGAATACAATTTGTAACTTGAAAACTTGGAAATTACTTCCCAACCTTTTCTTCTTACACAACACCCCAATCAGAATCCAAAAATCTAGTTGAAATTTACAACTTACAAAGTTACAAATTGTAACTCAAGTTTTGCTTCATACCAACCACCCTTTGTACAAAATCTGGAACTACAATTGCACATTGCAACTTAAAAATCTATGAATTTCTCTTTGAGTTCCACCTTCTCATTTCCAAAGAGTCAAAATATCCCATAAAATTTAAAGGTTAAAGTGTAATTAGCAAAATTACAAAATTGTAAAATTATTCATAGACTCTATATCTCTTGCCAAAAATTGACCTAGGGAAGTCATTATAGAAGTTATATATAAACCTAATTAAGGTTGTCAAAATTCATTGTTTAATTTGATAATTTTGAATTGGATCTCTACACTTCAAACTACAAACTTGATAATAACCTTGAGCCACTAAATCATTCATTCAACCATGCAATTGAGCCACTAACTTAAACCACACCACCATTATTTCCCACCTACATGGTATTCTAATTAACCTCCTTCATTTTCAAGCTATCTTTTACTCTTTCATGCTTTATTTTAGTCAATTTTTTGATTTCTTACACACTATTAGTAGATCTAATTACATTTTTATGTTTCTTTGCTTTGTTTAGGCATCACTATGGTTTTTAGATAGTTTTTATGGCATATCTTAGGGTTTTGAGTGATAGCAATATTCTATCAAAGCTATTTCCCTCCATTTTCCAACATTTTCCTTAAAAACCTAGGAATTTTTCCCTCATTCATACAAACCAATGAATATCTACTAAATATTCCAAAAACAGCAAATATTCACTTATAATATTCCTTGCATAGTCCTCGTGGACTTTCCATTTGCTAAAATAAATCCAAAACCCATGGGATTTCTACCTACAACTACATTTATATATCCCCATGGACTTTTCATGTACATTGAGCAACCCCAATCTCCATTGGAATTTCCACCAAAGATCACAAGTGTATTTTCATATTCTATCTTCACTAGAGATTTTCCCTATAATTTCAACTCCAATCTCCATTGGGGCTTTCACCTACACTTTACACCTTCAAATTTTGCCAACTTTATGGTTAGTTTTCCCCCCATCAATTTCTATAAAATCCATGTTTGGGAAAGAGATGAATTTTAAGTCTAAAGGACCTAGTGTCACACTCATTTTAGAATCTAATACAAATGATATTACAGACACCAACCTAGGTCACATTGACCTAGGGGATTTCTAGACCAGAGTAAATGCCAAATTCAAAAATGACTAGATTTAGAGCATTTATAATTATATACTACCATAGGTAGTATATTTTCCCCTAACTATATAGAGCCCTGAGCTGGTGCTCACATTAGAAAAACATTATGATGTTGATAAGAGAGTGGTGTTGATTGACAAAGGGGAAAGTATTCTAAAATTGGACCCAGACTTCATAGACTCTATGTTCTTGATACTTGAATATAAGAGTTACCTAGATATAACTCTAGAGTCATCAAATAAATTAGATAAATAAAATAACACTAGATGTCAAAGGGTAATGAATAAGTAATGGATAAGGATCCCTAGGGATATATCCACCAAATTTCCTAAAACATTAGCATGCATAGATTTTAAAGATGAGGTAGGTGAACTAATCATAATACTACATAGAATTACTTGTAACCTTGATCTAAAGAACTTTCAAGATTGGATGCATCAATATATGTGGGTAATCCATAAAAACAAGTAGTACATCTACTGGGCATAACTGATTAGTGACTCCATCTATAAGTAGTTGAAGGAAGTCCAAAATAAAGAGAAGTTCTATATGACTTCTTATCTAGTTTATATATTATTCAAGGGGAGAGCCTTCCTAGAACTAAACACAATAGATAACAAAGTTAAAAAAGTTTTCAACTATTACCCTAAGCTCACTCTTGAGGCAAACAAGTAGCACTTCGGGGGAGTAAATGATGTGTTCATCTACTACATTATAATCATGTTAGAGAAAGAGTTGGAGAAGAAGAGATTATCTGATGCTACCCCTTCTAAGATTACCAATTGGGGATCTTATTTCATCTAGTTCCCCACATACTCATACATTAGAGTGTGTAGATTCAATGATTTTCCTTACACTCTCCTCACATATGTGAGTGACAAATGGGCATTAATGGAACTTGTGAGGTAACTAGTTGAAACTCACACATTATTATCTAGAAAAAATAAGGCAAGAATTCATTTCCCCATTAGCATAGGGAGTTACACATGCCCTTATTTATCAAAATCAAACTATTAAAAGGCTAAAATGACCTAGATGACCTTGAGGGCTTTCGAGGTAAGGCCATTCTATGACATGAATGGAAACATTACTAGTGTACTTGGAATCTCAACATATTCCCATGTCCCATACAATGAAGACTACTGGGAGGACTTACAAGATGAAGAAGAAGTGAGATTAAAGGACTACTCTAAGATGAACCTTGATCAAATAAAGGATGTTAACATAAAACTATTCCTTGAGGACTTGGTCGATGATGAGTCCCCAATAGATAAGGTCTACTATGATAACAAAATATATGCCCTATCCCTTCCAATAGTAAGGTGATCCATTCTTGAGTCTTTCTCGTTAATGGATAAAACCACCAACATAATTAATAGAACAATCAACTAGGTTAGAAGTAAAGGGGTCAATGTGATCAAAGAGATAGTGAACATTAGTGAAAAATAATGAGATCTCAAGGAGAAGGGAATACCACCATCAACAGAGGGTTAAAATAGTGGAACACTTTGAGAATATGTAGATAGGATAGTCATCTCCCATAAGATTAAACCAAATTCAAAGGATAAGAGATGATAATAAAATACTTAAGGAGTAGTACAAAATTAACCAATAGTTATTTCATCTAAAGATATAGCTTTTGTTGAATCAACAATAGTTTATACTCCCATCTAAGTCATAGTATCTACTTACATCTCTATAATACTACCTCTACCAATCTATATCATTCCATCATATTCAACACCTCCTCCTCTTATCTCCACTCATCCTTTACATCAAGTGGTCCACCCTCCATTCCCACTAATTTACCTATATCAATAAGTTCATTGTTGATAGTGTAATCAATTCAATTAGACACTCAGGTCTCCTTTCCACTTCCCCATTTCATAATTATTCCTTCTCCCATTATTTAACTCCATTCTTTCATAATTATTTCCACCCCATTAATAAACAACACTACACAATAATATATAGCCATAGATTCAGTCATTTGACTAAAATCTTGCTGGCCATCCTAACCCGTAGGATAAATACTACTCCATTTTCATCTCCCCTCACTTTCCCCTTTTCATCAACCCTAAGTGTCCTCATAACAATAATTGATTCATTCAAGTGTTTGGAATCTACACTCCCATAGGTTATTCAATTCCAACTCCCTATATCTACCCCTTCATTGGTGTTAGTTCCATCTCCCACACCCCTAGTAGACACATTCATTTCCATTACACCCATCTCTTCCACTTTCATAGTAACCTTAACCCCCACCAAGGAAGTATAGATAGATAAAGTCACTAATACAAATTTGGACATTTAACCCATAGATGGGGAAAAGGTTGTAAAGATAGCTACCAAATAATAAATAGCTATATCAGTGAAGGATACAAGACTTATCTCCATAAGTACCAGTGTAATATCTTTAGTTGTAGATTCACAAGTGATAGTGTCAGCATAATAGGATACTAATCCTAGTTGGTTAGTATAAATAGTGGGGAAGAAATGTAAGCATATGGTGTCCTTGAACACATTGCATTTTAGCCTCACAGATGCATATAATAAATCTAAAGCAACTCCTAGAACCATATCAAGGATATTGTATGATTCAATAGGGGAGAAGTATGTAGAGATTGTAGTTCCCCCACTAGACAAACAAAAATAAGATCTAGTGGTGGGGGATTACCAAATATCAAAGGTTCACCTTGGTCTTCCAATAAGAGAGGGATTGAAACATGATCTTCAATCTAACATTAACTCTCTTTTTGAGAAAATGGATAGTGACAAGGTCACTAAGGATGAGTTGAATAATAAGGTTGAACAATTAATGACAACATTAAAGAAGTTCATAGAGCCTACTTCTCAACCAACATATCTTGTAATTCAAATCATAGACCATGAAAAACTTGATGTAATGACAAAAATTGGTAGCATGGGAAGGGAAATAAAAGACTGAGTAGAGGATATCATCTCAAAGGGAAACAAATTTATTGAATTAGTAATTGACCACTATTCAACTATGATAGAGAGAAGGGAAACTTTTAAATAGCAGATTACTAAGTATCATGAAGAGGAAAAAAGGTTAAATATTTTCTATCTAAAGTTGATAGCTATGGATACAATCGATACTAACATATTCCTTATAGAAAAGATATTGAGAAATGATGTAGATCAAGATGAATTGGATAGAGCTAATCAATTCAAGATAAAGATACTCACAAAGAGTACCAAGAAGTATATGGCTACACATGATAAATCCATTGATATGATATATGACATTAATATTTATTGAATAAATTTTCATGTCGAGTAATAGATCATTAGAACTAGGTCCTTTTAGCTAAGGAAGTTTAAGATAAATTTAAAGGAGTGATTGAAAAAGAGTCAGCTTGAGACACCACATTCATCTTGAGTTTTATCCACCATTTTATTAGGTACCATAATACATTGTATCAATTGGGAAAATAAACTCAAGAATATAGATCTAAATGAAGGAAACTCTTTGATGCTATTACAAAACATGAAATAAGTCACCTCTAATATTTTGGTTCTAATAAAGATTACATATTGGAGATCTTCCAAAAAATTGATACCTATATTGAAAAGACATAGGTGAAAACGGACAAAGAGTCTTTAGAAGTGTTGGATATAGATTAATTCTTTCTATCACAATCATTCTTATATTGTATTTCCTTATTGTAAAAAATATGGTAAAGTTGCCTATTATAAATTATAACTATCATTTTGATAGATCTTTTTGAGAAAGAACCACTTGTAATTTCCATTTTCCTTTTTGATAGGTTGAAGGTTGTAAAAAGAAGACTTGTAAATTACATTTTCTCTTATGATAAATTTTGAGTTGTTGTAATTGTAAAAGCACATATTGTAAAATTCATTTCTAGTTTTGTCAAAATTATATGACCTAAAGGTTGTAAAAGTCCTAATTTAAAATAACAAGTTAATGTTTTACAAAAATAACTTAAGTCATCTAAAAGCTATCTCTTATCTTAAAGTTTTATTTTTGTTGTTCAACACCTCATTACATGAAGAGGAAGTAGCATCTTGACTGAAGTAGACATAGGTGTTGCATGAATATTCCTAAGCTTCCTCTACACCTCCAATAATTTGGATCATGCTTAGCACTTGTATGTTTCTTCCCAACCATTCACCTTGCCAAGGACATCATTAAAACTGAAGATCACACCCCCTTTTTAACATGGAATTTCCAAATTTGCATGTTATTCAATTAGGAATGGATTTATTTGTTAACTACATATATTCCATGAGATTTTTTGTATAAATATGGGTATTATGGAATAACCCACTTATCTTTTTACTCCTATAGAGATTATTATTCATTTTGAATAACTTATCTACATGTTGTAACTTGGAAAATGAGAATAAATTGAATATTTTCCTTTCTTATCTATGTAATCTTTGTGTATACAAGGTTATTTAAATATTTTTGGATGTTTTATTCTTATTTCAGTCACAAAATTTCATTTATGGTATAATTTTTTCCCTTTTGAAAGATTTTTTGATTAAAAATAAAGAATCTTGTCCCTTGTATGAGAAAATACCCAATATTACCTTCAATTTCACATTTGCATATGTTTATGCTCCAATAATTTTCAATATATTTATTATTTTATTGTGTTCATTCAAGGAAGCATTAAAATCCACTATAGAATATTTGGTGCAATCACCATTTTTAGTTTTACATTTTCCTTTCCGAAACTCTTTTCTCATAGTCAAAACCCTAATTTAGAAGAAAGATCACTAAGAAGCATAATTTTTGCATGAGCTGATAGTTTATCAATTATACCAAATTTAGTGAAAAGAATTAATCCTTCTTTGTAGGTTCACCTCAATTCACCATGGTCCTACTCTTAGAGGTGATCCCATTGTATCATTACATTTTTGCATAGTAAGCTACAACATTAAGATGGGTGAAAAATCTATGTGATAACATTAACCATTGGGTCCATCCATCCCGATAATATTTTAAATAACTAATAAGTAATAAACACTTCATGTTTTAATATTTATTTATTTGAGGCTTTAAACCCATGTTAATAAATAATAAATCATTATTATTTAATTACCTAAAACTTACTAACAATCTATAATATCACCACTTAGACATTAAATGTTCTAACAAGTAGTTGATATACTAAGCATGGTAAAATAATAAGTAGTATATAAATTCAAATGCATGGAAGAATAAGAAGTCATGGAAGAAGAGAAAGGCATGAAAGAAGGGAAAGGTATGGAAGAATTCATAGGGTGACTTTATGTAAGACTTGTAGAAAATATATGTGTGGGTGAAGGGGGACACTTAAAGTGATGTCCCATCATGATATTATAACAAACTATTGGATCCTTACCCTAATGTTGAGGGTTTTCATTAATAAAAAATATCATTTTGACAATGTGTTCTAGATCACTCTCATCCTTGGCAATAGATATTTTTAGAGGATAGTTAAGTGGATCAATAATTTTAGAAGCATCTGACCTATTATTTTTGGTTATAGTGGCCACATGAACATTTAATAGATTTTATATGGAAGTAAAAGGAAATAATGAGGATGTTTAGATGGTGTTAGTGTAATTCATCACATAATTTTAATTTTATAGTTTAGTTTTGGCAAAAATGTTTTACATGATGAAAGGTGAAGGTATGAATAAGAAGAAAGAGGATAATAAAAATTTCTAGGTCAAATTGGTCAACTTAGTTTAATAGATAATTACAAACAACATTATAAAAACCTATAGGTTTGAGTTAGTTGATCTATTTGGATAGACAAGTATAAACATCATTTTTTAAACCTATAGGGTCAAGTTGGTAGACATAGTTGGACATATAGGTATAAAAAACACTTTGTAAAACTTATAGGGTGGAGTTGGTCAGCCTATTTGGATAGACATGTAGAAAACTAATCTAGAAAACTATAAGGTCGAGATGGTTGACCAAGTTGGATAGATAGGGAAAATATAAATTCTATAAACCTATTGGGTCAAGTTAATAAACCTAGTTGGGAAAACAAGAAAAAGAGTAGTCTAGAAACCTAATAGGTCAATATGGTTGACCTAGTCAGGTAGATAAGATAAAATATTAGTCTAGAAACCCATTAGGTCCAGTTGGTCAATGTAGTTGGATAGATAGGAAAAACTATCACTCTGGAAACCTACATGGTCAAGCTAGTCAACCTATCTAGGTAGACATGAAAAATAATTATCTTAGAAACCTACTAGGTCAAGTTGGTCAACCTAGTTGGAAATATAGGAAGAATAGTAGTCCAAAAAACTTAAAAGGTCAAACTAGTCAACCTAGTTAGATAGACAATAAAAATAGTAGTGTAGAAAACCTATAGGGTCAATTTGGTTGACTTAGTTGGACAAACAATAAAAATAACTGCATGGAAACATATTGGGTTGAGTTGGTATACCTAGTTAAACAAATAGGAATTTTTTTGACTATAAACTAAATGATTTTATTTGAAAACAAAATAAAATAAGTAGAATATAACATAGTGAATCAAGCCTATTCGACTTTGTCTATCCAAACATAATCAATTAGGTTTGATGCTTGTCAATCTAGTCGAGTCACACATCATAAAATTATGTCAATGATGGTTAACACAATTTTCAATACACAATAGAGAATCAAGAAGTAAGAAGAAATGAAAATTTACAACTAACTTGTTATGTCCCAACATGTCTCATATTATAATAATATCATATGGGGACCCTGTTCTTCTTGTTTGGTGTCTTTTTTAAAGTTTATATATGTGAGGTTCTACCTTATAAGTTCTACATTTATATTAACCAAGTCTGAATAATCAAGTCTTCATTACAATGTTCAGTCTAAATAACACACCTAAACTAGTTTCTGATACAAATGTTTAAATTTACCCAAGCTTAAAATAATATTGATAATTTTACAATCACACCCTAAATAAATTTAAAAAACCCCTTTTGGGTAATATTTGACTTGGACTTAGGCAAATAATCTAAATTTATTTAGATTTCTATGCAAATTCCCTTGGTAATATTAGTTTATAGTTTTATGGTCTTTTTGATAAAATTGATGAGTTATTTTAAACATTTAGATATTAAAATTATTTAATCATCAAATATTTTACACAATCCTATAATCTCATAATTCAAAGTTTCATGTCTATAGTTGGTATCTCTATTTGATTTGAAAAATCATTCATGCCTATGCCTTATTATATCTTTGTCTCCTGATCATTGGACTTAGTTGATTCTCATTATTTTGACTAACTTCACTTATCATTTTTCCTTGCATTTTTTGCCTTGTATTTTACACAATTTTTTCTCCCTGAGCTCTTGGTATGACCGAGATCATGCCATGTCACATGATATCATTAACATGGGCACCTAGGGGACATCATACTTAGCCATTTTATAAAAAATAATCAGTCTCTTAGGGTACCAAGATCATGTCATGTGGCATAATCTTGGGGGTCCAAGGACTTAATAGGCATAATATTTTTGTAGAGGGCCCAAAGACTCTAAGTCACCTTGATGATTCCACGTGACACCATCCTAACAACGCATAAGCTAAGGTTTTTGTAGCACAATTTTAAGACTCTAGGTTAGTAAGACAATGCCACATGGCATCATATCACTACTCTTAGTTAATAATATTGTGCCATGTGATGACATCTCACTAAGAATCATGATAACATAGTGAGGAGAAAATATCGTAGAGCCTAAAAAAATTAAAAAGCATCATGTGTAACTTTTTAGATGTTTTAGTCTCTTAAACTTGTTAGAGATCATAGATCCTAGGAGATCCTAATGAATATATAAGTACAATATGAAACCTATTATAAGTGTCAATTTAGATCCTTGGAGAGCCCAATGAATGATAAATTTACATGTGGAATATATTAGATGTAACAGTCTCCTAAACCTATTAGAGATGTCATATCCCAAGATACCATGATGAATGACGAAATCCCATGTGGAACATGTTAGATGTGTCGGTATCCTAGGGGGGTCATAGTTTTAAAAACCTCAATAGATCTAAATGAATGAGGAATAAATCATTGAATTTTTTATATTACCATTATCTTAGGGGTGTCAAACTTTTTATAGCCCAAGGAGAGTTGATGAATGAAATCACACAATGTGGAACTTCTATACAAATTGACAGAATGTTGGGAAAGAATAGATGGTTGTTAGGTGGTAAAATAAAGGCATAATAAAATAATAAATTAATCAATGATGAAATACCACATGGAAATAATTTTAATCAAGGAGTATATGTAAATCTTAATGAGCCATGTAGACATGCCAAGTCTTAAGAGAGGACACAAAAATGGAAATTGATGGCCTGTTTGGATGTCAAGGTCATTAAAGCTTGAGTTTGAGTGACTTGAAAATAAGTGTTAGATGCCAATTTAACTAAATGTATACAGTATCATGGGGTGCATAGGGAGATAAATTAGAAAATACAAAAGGTCTATTATAAATAGGTGTGGCCTCTAACTACACATCATGGTCAAGATGAGAAATATGTAAGAATATCAACTACATTCCCCAATTATCAATAAATATTTTTAACTACACCATTAGTTGGATAAGATAGAATATAAGGCCATGAGCTCCCTAAATTGCCTAAAATAGGATGTATTTATAGTTTAAAAGTTTGAAATGTTTGGGGTTGAAAGGTTGTTAGAATTATTTCAAGATTAAACCTACCTTTCTTTGGTGTTTTTACCTTGACTATGCATCAAAAATATCAACACTTAGACATTGAATTATTGATGTAATTATCTTGTGTTTCACTAGCCTTTATGATACACTCTATTACCCTAGTTACTTGCCTAAGGTGATACCTTTTTGCTCTAAACTCTAGAGTAATTATGCCAATATTGCATCTGTTATTCCTTCTCTATTTTGCCTAGAGTATTTGGCAAGGGATATTGATTGTAATATAATTTTGAATACATATTTTATTATGTTTTGTTTATTTGATGTCACTAGTATTTTGGTTGGGATGCTTAATCGATGCTAGGAATATTAGTGTTCTTATTTTTAGATGATTATTATGTTATGCAAAAACTATAATAACTAGTCTCTTGAATTTATTTATTCTTTATTTTATACTTCTTACATTCATTATGTGTAATAGTTGTAAATTTAAATATATGATATAGTTATAATCGATTAAATATATCAATGGTATTCATGATTTTCCTTAGAATCTTGCTCACTAAGTGGCTATAATTTTGTGTAATTACTAGACCAAGAAAATAGTGATGTAACTATGGTCAGACATGCTTTTCAGTTCTACATTACCAAGAAGCTCATTTATAACAAATAAACCCTCTCCTTTCTACCCTACCCTCTCTCTCCTTTTTACTTTTTTTGGATGATTTCCTACCCTAGTTTAGGTTGTGAAGGTAATTATAGTGAGTTAGAGATTATTGTTTTCTAAGTTAAATCAAATAATAATCATGATTTAGGAAATTAGTTAGTAGGAAAACAAGTAAATAAAAATGAAACACTCATCAATTTAACCCCTAGTGGTAATAGTTGTTTCTCTTATAGCATAAATTTATATTAGGAACTATGCAGCCCTTGGACCATTCATAATTTCATAAAATTGATTGGTTCATTTAATATCATTGTTATTATCTCCCTTTATCCCATCAGAATAATTAATCTAATAATGGTTTCTATTAGGGGTCATAAATTAAAACCAATATAAATTGCAACTAGAAAGGAGGGCCTTTGCTTATGATTTATTTATTGATTATTGCTTATCTAAATTCAATATAGACCCTAATTCAAGGATAATAAGGTCTAGATTTAAGTTCTTATGCTTCTAATTTCACTTTTTAAGGCATAGGAGGAATCAAACCCTAGGGATAAGATTGTTACACATATCATTCCATATTTTTGTATCCTATCCCTAATTAATTTAATATCATGGATATCACCATGTCTTAGCTTGGTGAATCATCCATAAACATCCCAAGTATTCAACTTGAATTCCCCAAGGACCCATTTGTGTTTCTTATTATATCCTAAAATGAGAATATAAGGACTATTGAAGAGCATCTTATGGATTATAAGTTTGATATGCATGTTTTAAATATTTGATTTGAAGATGTTTCTTGTAATTTATTTTGGTTTACCTTAGATGAGGAATCTTTTTATTTATTTTCTATTTTAGAGCCTATTATTATTACTAGATGGAAAGACTTAAAAAACTTTTCTTGCTTCATTTGAGTCTAGGGATTGATGCTCATGCTTTATTGTAGGAATTTGTTATGATTGAAAATTAACATCATGTATTAACAAAATATTTCAATTTAAGATTTTAGAAGAGTCATGATAGAGTCCCCATAAATCTTAGGCTTCCTTAATTGGTTGTCTTAGATTTATATTTTCACACCCTAAAACCCCTAATTACCACATTTATAAGGATGTCTAATGCACATATTATAGCCATGGATTTCATAGAAACCATTTAGGTATAAGATGAGTTATCTTTCCTCCATCTAAGATAAATAGAAGATTTGTTCATTTTCCAAAATTCTAAAATAGTAGATCATATAAATGCTTTCTCTATCTCTATTCTAGTAGAATCCTTTTGGTTTGATCCTATGAGTAATCAATCTTATTTCATTAACTATGATTTACTTGTAGAAGAATATGAAAATTCTAATGATGATGAAGTCATTCAAATTTAAAATTTAGAGGAACACATTTAGCTATCATTGGAAGAAGAGAAAGAAGATGTTCATATAGCAGATGGTTCTTGTCCCAAAAAGTTGGTATGCCTTGAACCTCTTTCCCAAATGATCAGAGACACTAAACTTTAGGTAACTGAATATTTCATTTATATTTGGAAAGATTTTGATGTAAATACTTCCAATTATAATTCTATTTCTAATATTGGGTCCAATAAACATGATTATTTTAAACATATTCTTATTAATTGCCTTCACTTCATAGGGAATAAATTAAAATATTACTTTAGAAAACATAAGTACATTCTTTCCTTCCTAAGGATAGTGATTAGAAGAGCTTTGTTGATGCTACGGAATGAGAGACATATTATGTAGGGTTTTTAGACCTACCCTCCTAATATTTTTGGGCTTATTTTTTAGATTAGTGTACATAATTTCTTGTTCTCTACTTTTACTTATTTTAGTTAGGTCTTACTTTCTGCATTTTATTTCTTTAAATTAGTTTCCCTATTTTGTAGATTATATTCTTGTTTATATATATTCTTATTTTAGAGTAGGTTTATTATTTTCTATGTTCCTTTTATTTGGTTTGGTTTTGTTTTATTTCATGTGGGCCTATTATGGCCATGTTTTATGTAAACATTATGTTATGGGCACGTTCTTTGTCCTTATCATCCCATTATCATAGTGATTTATGTTATGAAAATAAAAGCATTGAGTAGAAGAGTGAACCACATGGATTCCCCTCTCTGTGTTAGCAGGATAAGGAACCTCAAATGGTGGATGTATAATTGAGATAGTTGTTTGAGCCTTTAAAGTTAAAAAATGAAAAGTCTTTTTTGAAAAATTGTATAGGTTGCTTAAATTTTGTTTTTTTACATTTTTTTGAATTTTGGAGGCTTGTTATTCTAAATAGAACATGTGGATTTTATAAATTTTTATTTTCTTACTTAAAGTGATAAATTTCACTTAATTAAACATCTAAAATAAATGGAAATGCTACTTTAGTTTGAATTTATCTTAGTAATATTTTTTTTTAGTCTATAGTTATACCCATGGCTTGGTTCCCACCCCTAAATGGAATGAACAATGAAATATTAAAAAAATAAATACATTAATGTAAATTGAACTTTAAATGTAAAATCATAAATTTTCCTTGAAAGGGTGATTCATACAACCTCCAATATAAGCTTTCTAGCTTAGATGGTAGTGGAGTGAGGCCTTGAGTGGGACCAAAGGAATCTCTGCTTGGGCTATACATTCTTAGATGGTAGCATATAAATTCCCACACCATTACCCAAATATAAATTGAAAAATATTTTCCCTCTCATAAGTTCTAGTTTTTTAAGCATGTCTGAAATATTCTGTGTGAATTCAAGAGATAAAAGGAATTAATCACTTTGCACACATTGATGGTCTAACTATGAGTTAAAACTTAGTATACCACAAGTTGATTCAAAATTTAGTTCCTTATTATTTTTTATTTTTTGAAAAGAATTGATCATTTTATGTTTGTGTTTAGGTATGAAGGTTTGTGGTCTAACTTTTGGAGTGCTTTAATTAAAGATTTTGGATTCTGAATGATTTTACAACATTATATCAAAGGAATTCATCATTTTTTGTGTGACAAATTGCACCATATTCTAATACATTCATATGGGAAACTCTTGTTCAAGTTTGGTCTCAAGATTGTAGGCTTATAGATGTGAGGTTTTGCCTTCTAAGTGCTTCATTGATATTAAACAAGTTTGAATAACCACTTCTTCATTACAAATGTTTGGTACAAATAACACATCTAAACTAGTCCTTAATATAAATGTTTTAATTTTACTAAGATTTAAATAATTTTAATAACTTTACAATCATGCCATGAATCACTTTGAAAAACCCCTTTGGTAAAATTTGACTTGGACTTAGGCTAATATAATCTAACTTTCTTTGTAGTTTTGTGTTAATTCCCTTGGTAATTTGGTTTGCAATTGTATGGTATTTTTGAAAAAATTGACTAGGAATTTAGAATGTTTAGATATTAAATTTGTTTAATTATAAAATATTTTAGGATTTATTATAATTACATAGTTCAAAATTTTGTGTCTGCATTTAGGATCTATGTCTGATTTGATAAATCATTCATGCTTATGCCTTGTTAGATATTCATCTCTTGATCATTGGACTTAGTTAATTTTCATTATTTAAACTAACATATCTTTTTATTTTACCTTATCTTTGTTGCCTTGTCTTTTCAAATAATTTTTATCCCTAATCCCTTTGGATGAATGATATCATTCCATGTCGAATTATCCCATTTTACCTAGGCACTCGAGGGACGTCATACTTAACCATTTTATTGAAAATCACCAAATTCCTAGGCTCCCAAGATCATGCCACATGGCATAATTATAGGTAATTAGGGACTCAAGAGGGATATTCATCATGTATATGGACCCAATATTCTAGGGATTTAATATGATGTCATGTGGCACCATCTTATGAACTCAGTGACCCAAAATCCATGGTTTTCATCATGTATTTATAGGCCTCTAGGTTAGTGTGGTTAAATCATGTGGTGTCATCATATTACTCCTCAATGTCAAAAATATTTTTATAGTTTTAGGTATTTGATTTAGTTATATTTTAGCACATGGAAGCATCTCATTGAGCTTGGGAATAATAAAGCAAATATAAAAGAGCCTAGATCTTGAATGAATGAGGAAGAGCCATGTGGAACCTATTAGATGTGTTATTTTCATGAACTTGTATGAGATGTTTATCTTAAAATATCTTGATAAATGAGGAAGTGCCATGTGGAACCTATAATATGTGTCAATATCCCAGACCTATCATGGATGTTAGATATCAAGAGATCTTGATAAATGGGAAGTGCCATGTGGAACCTGATAGATGTGTTAGTCCCTTAGACCTGTCAGAGAAGTTAAATCCCATGACAACTTGATGAATGAGGAAGTTCCAAGTGGAAAATATCATATGTGTTAGTATCATATGGGTTTTAGACTTGTTATATCCCTAAGAAAGCCTAATGAAAAAATAACATCCATGTGAAATTTATTAAACTTGTTAGTCTCCCAAGGGTGTTAGACTTGTCAGAGACCTAGGAGAGCTTGATGAAGGAAATCATGCCATTTGGTACTTTTGTATAAATTGATAGAGAAGGATAAATATGAACATATGGATTATAGGTGGAAAAATAAATGAATATTTAAAGAGTAAGTGAATAAATGAAGAAATATCACACGAAAATAATGCTAGATGATGAGGATATACAGAGCTCATTGAGCCACATAGACATTTCAAGTCATTAGAGAGGTGAAAAGACTAAAAAGTGATGGTCTATTTTGCCATCAGGTCTATCAAATCATGAGTTCAAATGACTTGATAGTAAGTAGTAGATTCTATTTTATCTAAATACATAGATTGATATGACATGCATAGGGAGATCAATTAGAAAAGATAAAAGGTCTAATTTAAAGAGGTATGGCATCTAACTATAAATATTGGTCAAGATGGGAAATCTATTAGAATCTTAATTGCATTACCCAATCATCATTGAATATTTGTAATGACCCCATTAGTGGGCTGAACTATAATACAAAGTCATGAGTTCTCTAAATTACCTATTTAAATAGGCTACATTTTAACTTTAAAAAGTAAACACTTTTGGGGTTTAAATGCTACTATAATTGTGGTAGGATTACACCTACCTTTACTTGGTGTTTTCACCTTGATTATGTGTCTAAATGGTCAACACTTAGGCATTAAACTACTATTAGAATTGGCTTAGATTGCAATGGAATTTTTTGTATGGTCTATTACCTTATTTACTTGCCTAGGGGTGATACCTTTTGGGTGAAAACTATAGAGGAATGGAAATAGGATTGAACATTCAATTCTTTATCAATTTTTCTAGATCATTTGATAAGGGATACTGATTACAATAGAATGATTTTAGATTGTTGAATACATATTTTATTATATTTTTTCCATTTAATGTCTCTAGTCTTTTGTTTTATCTAGTTAATTAGTTATAGGAATTTTAGTGTGCTTATTTACATGTGATTATCTTATTTATGTTTTGCAATGACTATCATAACTAGTCTCTTAAATTTATTCATGCTTTATTTTAGACTTATTGCATTCATTATGTGTAATATTTAAAGAGTGTAAGATAGGCTATATTTAGAATCAATTCAATAGATCAATGGCTTTCACGATTGTCCTTAAAATATTTCCCACTGAGTAGATAAACATTTTTTCAATTTCTAGAGTAGGCACATAGTGGTATAAATATGGCTAGGCTATTTTTGAGCTCTATTTTACTAAGAATCTTGTATAGATCAAAGACAACCTCTCCTTTCTTCCTTATCCTCTCCCTCCTTTTAGTTTTTATTATGATGTCCTATCCTATTTTAGGTCATGAAGAAAATTGCAGTGAAATAGAGATTATTATTTCACAAGTCAAATCAAATAGGCAACTTGACTTAATTAATTAATTAATAGGTAATAAAGAAAATGAACATGAAATTATCATATCAATTAAACCCTTGGTGGTAATATTTGTTGATATTAGAGAATAAATTTATACTAAGAATAGTTCAACCCTTGGATGACCAAAAATGTCCTAAAATTGATTGAGCCATTTAATCCCATGTGTTGTTATCTCCCTTTGTCCCATCATAATAGTTAATCTAATTATAGTTTCTATTGGGGGTCACAAAATAAGACCAACATAACTATCTATTTGAAAATAAAATTAGGAATACATGATAAAAATATTTGATTTATTTGTAGGCTCCTTAATATACTTTATTATTTGTTGGATAATTATGGCCTGATGATTTAGAGTGCTAAATATAAAGGATTAGACCTTTCCCATAACCCATTAAACCTAATTTCAAGCGTAATGTGGAAGTAACTTCTCCACATAGACTATTAACTGATGTACCTAAAGATAAAATTTATGGGTGGATTACTAAGGTTCAATACAAAGGGAAATCCTAGGCATTTCCTAAATACCATGAGGAATGGCAAAACTAAATATTGTTTTTAACTCTATATTATTGCTATCACTCTAACATATACCCTTTTGGAGGAGTTTATTTAGACTTACCTTCAAGGCTAGACTAACATGAGAATATCCCAAGGTTGTGGGTGACCTATGACTGGGATGCACCTCTATATTATGGGGCTAGCTCCCATATTACATATGTTTGGGATTAGTTCACTGAGACCTACTAATTTTTTAGGTGAAAATGGATAGATAATGCATAAAATAAACCTAATATAAGGGGTGTTGATGCACCAATATGATAATTAATCCACTCAAATTGACCTCTAACAACACTAGTGGACTCAATAATCAATTGAACAAGTATATTCAATAGATCATACGAAACATTATTTCATATAGAGGTTGTGTTAGGTGTTATAACATGAGGGCATGACAAAATTGTTGGTTTAAGGCACTTACCAATCAGGTTTCACTACAAATTTAATCACTTAACACTTCTACACACTACATGACCTACATAAGACACCCTACTATCATCTAGGTGAGAAAGGACCTCCAAGGGAGATAAATCCATCACATATGTAAATCAAAACAAGTATAAACAAACTATATATCATCATGAAGGAGATCTAATAGTTTAATCATTAGTCTAATAGGTTCATCGTGTACAAAACTAGATAGAGTTTCCTTATTCCTAGGTGAGGGATATAAACGAAGGCCTTAAAGGCTTGAATATATAGTAGAATGAGAATGAAATAGAGGAATAATAGCATAGAAATGTAGATGAAGGTCATAAATGACCATTTACCACTCATATTGTAGTTACATTAACATAACAATCCTCATAAGTCCTTCTTGATGCATTATTGGTGTTTAATGTGCCCCTTAGGCATTGAGCTAGAGTGGTGGAGGCTAGGTCATACCTATTTGACTCCTAGAGTATGGATACACCCAAAAAGGGATTAGTTACTTATTTTATAATTTTTTACATAGTGTAAATAAAGGTAATAAGGCCTCCATGAGGCATTGAGTAGCCCACCATCTCTCATGTGCATGTTGACCAAGCCAGGTAAATGTCATATTCTTCCATAATTTATATGGTAAGTGTATAAACAATATTTTCAAACTTTTATCACTTACTGAAACTTTTTATCTTGTAGGAACCCATCAAGTCTCAATCTCTCTAAGTGTAGACCCTAAAGGGTGCATTGGGAAAGGGTTGGGTAGCCCATTGGTGCTTCATAGGATTGTTATCTCTTATGGCACTTGTTACCTACATATTTGTCTCTTGAAAACCATTCCACTAAGCTTTTTATTCTCTATTTCACATTCTCAAATCATTTTCCACCTTTTGTCCCCCTTTTCCTAACCTTGACCCCCTTTCAACTATTCACTATACTAAGTTGACCCTATTGACTTTGTACAATTTTTAGCCTCAATTTCCTATACTAGGTTGACTGGGTTGACCCTATACAATTTTGGGTAAGATTCACTTAAGGTATAGGTTGGCTCTTGGTTGACTTAGCCCATGACCTAGTGAATTATTGTCCAAAAATATGCTAGGTTAACTAAGTCAACCTTGTTAGCCAAAATATTTGGAAGGGCTTAGGGTAAAATATGCCTATATATACACATTAATTTCACGATTGTTTATAGAAGATAAGATTAAGTAAGATCTATTGTGCATTTTCTTATCCACCATTCTACTTGAGGAACAAGCTTAGGGTTTTATACTTTCTTTGGAGATATGAAACATGTCTTATGGAGAAGTATTTTGGATGAATTGAGAGGTTATGTAGCCTAGATATGATTTATCCTTTTCATCCTTACATATCAAAATAACCTCTTACAAATCACCTTGGCCAAGGGAGAGATTGGGGCTTGGTGGGTTCATCTTCAAAGGTAAGTATTCCTAACTTTGTTCCTCTTTTATAAGAGTAGATATATATGAAATTATACTTATCTTCCATGCATTAGGATTATATATACATTAATATGAGTATATGTCTTCTATGCATGTTTAATTTTATTATTTATAACCCCCACTTTGTGATACAAGATTTGGTGAGCACTAGATTAGATATGTTTTACTTGTTATTAGTTTAGTGAGATATCAAAACATAGGACTATCTTGGGGTTATTAAATGATTATGATTGACTTGAGCATTTATAAACCTCCCTATCATCATGTATTATGATAATATATCCCATAATTGGGTCTAGTGTATCCCCATATTAGTCATGTTCTTGATTATCTAATGTATCCCCAATCAGAAGTATATGATATGATCTATCTTTTTCAAGTTAGGATTGATTTATAGACATGATGTATTTATGATTTCATATAAGAATTTTTTTATCACCCTTTAAGATAATTTAAAATATTAATGACCATATATTAACTCCTCTAATAGCCTCTGTACACTGACCTTCAACTCTCTTTGTTGACCAAGTAGGTCTACTAGGCCTATTAGGCCTAGTTACTTGACTATTTATGTTTGGTGGCCATGAAAACTTGTAATATACCTTAATAATATGTAAAAAATCATGTTACAAGTCTAAAAAAGTGTTCTACACCATTATTTAACTCCTTAAAGCACTAATATTTGAAACCTTACCTCACTTAGGAGACTAGGCCACCTTCTACTTGCATCTACAGACTGGGTATTTGGTGTGGACTTGTAGAGAAATATATATATATATATATATATATATATGTATATATATATATATGTATATATATATATATATATATATATATGTATATGTATGTGTATATGTATGTGTATATATATATATATGTATATATATATATATATATATATATATATATATATATATATATATATATATATATATATATATATATATATATATATATATATAGACATATTATGATTTTATAAGATAAAACAGGTCCTAAACAACCCTCCCAAAATGTTGAAAACATTCCAAATAGCTATAGACCCTACAAACATCATAAAACCTTGAAAAAGTACCCTTTTTTCATAATTTCATACATTGTCTATATAGACTAGTACCATGGGTAGGGTCTCCTCTAATTGCACTTTCTGGTTCAAGTGTCTTTAGTGTAATTCCACTACAACTAGATGTCAATTCTTCATTATCTTGTCAATCAGGTCATTATACATATATATATATATATATATACATATATATATATATATACACATACATATACATATACATATATATATACATATATATATATGTATATATATATATGTATATGTATGTGTATATATATATATATATATATATATATATAGACATATTATGATTTTATAAGATAAAATAGGTCCTAAACCACCCTCCCAAAATGTTGAAAACATTCCAAATAGCTATAGACCCTACAAACATCATAAAAACTTGAAAAAGTACCCTTTTTTCATAATTTCATACATTGTCTATATAGACTAGTACCATGGGTAGGGTCTCCTCTAATTGCACTTTCTGGTTCAAGTGTCTTTAGGGTAATTCCACTACAACTAGATGTCAATTCTTCATTATCTTGTCAATCAGGTCATTATTAGGGTTTAAGCAGGGTTTTAGAGGCCTACCATCTTAAAAATGGTTCATAAATATCAAAGATACAATCCCAAAAATATGGTCATGAATGTTTATTCCATATACCCCCTAAAAATCTTGATAATATTATGGTTCCATGTATCTAGTGTGGAAATTTATGATCAGAAGATGGTGGACTTTGGGCTCTCTATAGGCCTTCTACACATGTTTGTAGTCTTAATTTTTTTTAATAAATGTGGGACCATTAAAATAACTCCCTCTACCATGGATATTTAGTTCATATGGGTATCCAACTTCTTCTAAGAGCATTTTATTTTATTCCTTTAGTGATGAGAGATATGAGCATCTAAAGGTATAACTCAATTTGGTAGGCTAGTATGTTGTAGCTCAAACTAAGAGATTAAACTAACCTTTACTTAACATTTTCATGTCTAAAGAAATTTAGGGTCTATACCATCCTTATTTAAATTTTATGGGACTTGGTTCTACTTAGAGTAGCTCTGAGCATGCCTCACTATGGTGTGGTGTTTGAGGCCTAGTCATGGATTTTAGGCCTAACAGGGCTACATTGATTATCAGATGTCCAAGTGACCTATAGGTGACTTGGGGGGTTAAATTATCATTATAACACCTTTATGATACCTGCTTCCAACCCATATACTTGATTTGGTTGCTTTAACTATCATCTATATCTCCCTTTGCTCATGTGAGTCTTCCTTACAGGTCATTGTCATGGATACCAAGCCTATGCGTTTAGAAATAGGTGTTAGAGATATGGGTGTGTTCTTTATGTAAATATAAATGCATCATGTCTATAAATCAATCCTAAATCAAATAATATAGAGCATACCTACACTTCTAATTGTGAATATATTTATTAGTTGGAAGCATGACCAATATGGGGATCCATTAGACCTGATTAGGGGAGCACTTATCATAATAAACTATGCTAAGGAGGGTTCCAAAGCCACTAATCTAACACAATCACACAATAAACCTAAGGTGGTCCTAGGTTTTATTTTTTCACATATGTTAATAAAAATAAAGTAAATCTAATCTAGTTCTCACTAAAGCTTGTGGCACAAATTAAGGGGTTAGTAAATAATCAAAACATGTATAAGAGAATCTCAATTAATATAAGTATGAGTAAGACCCAAATACATGAAATATGATTAGTAATATTATTTGAAGCTAATACTTATGCTACTTATATCTACTAAAGAGAGGATTAAAGTTAGATAATAGTTACCTAGATGTGAATTCATCGAGACTCAATCTATCCCTTGGATAAAGGGGCTTTGCAAGAGGTTGTTGTGGTTTGTAAGGATCACTAGATAGGCCAAAGCATCCAAGACATATCCACAAGACTAGATTCTCCAAGTAGAAATCCTAAGCTAAGCATCCTCAAGTAGAATGGTGTAAGATCAAATTATAAAGAAGTGCAAGTGAATATATTTCTTGATTACATATTAAAATAATGATAAAATTATCTTGTATTTATAGGTAGATCTTTCCCTAAACCCTTTCAAAAATGTCAGTCGATAGGGTCAACCCAGTCAACCCTATATAATTCTAGTCAATTATTCACTAGGTCCCAAGCTAGTTGGGCAAAGGCCAAACTAAATCCTAAATGAAAATCAATCAAAACTATATGGGGTTTACCCATTCGACCTAGTACAATCAACTAACGAAAAGGTACTAAAGTGAGGAAAAGAGGTATGGAAAGAGTAAAAAGACTAGAGGAGTGTGCAAGTGAGGAATAATAGGTTAGGGAATGGTTTTAAGTGCTGGTTGGATTGGTAATAATGTGGAAATAAGGGACAACAATCTTGTGCAGAACCAATAGTCTTCCCACACCTTTCCTAATACACCCTTTAAGGCATGCACTCAGAGAGATTGAGTCTTGATGGGTTCTTACATGATGTAAAACATCAATATTTGGTAAAAGTCAAAAATATTGTGTATACATATACCCCACTTTAATCTCATAATGTGTGTCTAAGGTGTAATAGGTGATGGTGCTTTGAGAAAGAATATAAGGACACATAATGTTGATACTTAAAAAAAAAGTTTGAAGTGTTCTAAAAAATAAAATAATTGAAAGTAAAATATAGAAAATTAAACAACTAAAAATGTAAAAGTGCTGCATACCTTAACTTACCTTTATTTTTGGATAGTTTTGTGTTATGTTATTAGTTTTGATTGTGTAGGGCATAGAGACTAATTTTAACAAACCCAAGAATACACAACTAAAGATCTAAAATAAAAAATTAAAGAAATACAAGATAAATGGTGCTATGAATATGGGGTGACAAGTTCTATGTTAGACCAAATGACCAAGTTGAAAACAAGAATAAATTAGGTAACCAAAAATTAAAGGCTACTAAAGACCGAAAAACTCAAGTAAGAAAGGCAAACTCACCAAGTCAAACCAAAGATACATGTTAAAAAGGATGGTAATCCAATATATCAATGTAAAAGAAGAAACAAAATGGTAAAATAATAATGATTAGTGAGTAGTAACAATCCTTATCTCACTCAATAATTAAAAAAATTGCATAAAAGGGAAAACAACATTGATAAGTGAGAAGTAACAAGCTAACCTCACTGAACAATGAAAAAAGGGTAAAAAATAAGGTGTCTATAACAATAAGATAGTAAAACAATGGAAAATGATAAAATAAAAGTAAAACAAGTCTATAAATTTAATTCTATGGTATAAACAAGGTAATCTATAATTTCTCAGCCATGTTGTTTCACTCTAAGGATAGATAAAATTGAAACAAAGTAGTGCTAGATTGTTTTTAAGAGGTGAAGAAGAAGGGAAAATATATTTGGAATCATAATTTTTTTGTCAAGGGGGGAAATTAAAATGGGTGGAGGGGAGAATGAAAGAAAAACCAAGGTAGAGGAACTCTATATCAAAGTCAAGACACTCAAATTAGGTTTGTTAAAACAAAAGGACTTTCAAACTTAAGGACTCTGAAGAACTTCTCTTAGCCACACAAGTCTTAGGTCAACAAATGCATTATATATATCATACCATGAAGGCTATATGTATGAAAATTAAAATAGGCTTACCTTCCCACAACATGTTCCTCATTCTTCAAGACCCCTTATAGAGTCATCAATATACTATGAAGATTGGGTAATTGCATGAAAAATTAGGTAGCACCATAACATTTATTAAATTATCCTATTCCAATCTATTGGTCTACTACACCCCAATGGACCTTGGCTCTATGTGATTCCAACTATAGAGTTTGAGATTTAATTAGAGATAGGAGATGTTCTTAGAATCATGTCTTTTTATGTGACTTTAAATTTTGAGATTTGTATGTTGCCTTTTGTATATCATTACCTTTTGTTTCAAATATTTTTTATTTTAACTTTATTGTTGGATTTTTCTATTCCTCCTCCATATGGATTTGGAAAACCAAACATGGGTGATAAAGATGACTTTTATTTAAATGCTTAGGACTTGCTTTCTAAGAGATATAACTTCATAGAGCATGGGGTGTAAGAGTCTCATAAATCTAGGTGAAATAAAAGTGCTATCTTGACTTCGACCTTGTTTTATCGAATGTGGAGTGAAAGGAAAGGAAATTAAGAGGAATTACACATGGAATAATTTTAATTACTTAAAATCACAAAAAATTTGACAAAGGGTAAAAAGGGGATACAATGATAGTAAAGTGTGATTCCTTATCATAATAATAAGGGAAGTGGAAGAAAACATGCTAACACGAATTGTTGTGAAAATTTCATCTATCAAAAGAAGAAAAAGATAAAGTTGAGAAAAAGGATGAAAAATATAGCCATATAAAAGTAATGACAAGATGGTAATATGGCCAAGTCCTATCAATTGTCTTACACTACAAGTCATAAAAGAAAAACCCACAAAGGTGCCAAAAAGCATGTGAAAAATAAATGGGATAAGAAATATGGTATTTGTGAGAAAGGATAGGTCCTATCCATGGTCTTGTAATGCAACTCACAAAATATAAATCCAAGGGATGCCAACAAGTGTGTAAAAAGATTATGAAAATAAATAAGACTATGGTACATCATGAGGAGGATTGGGTCCTATTTGTGATTTTACAATACAAATCATGATAGAAAAGAGAAACCAAAAGACCAAAGAAGGAAGGAATAAAGGTTTATAAATAGAGAGAACTATTGTAGAGGGAGAGGCCCATGTAAGTAACCTACAAAAAGTGTTAGATAGATATAGATAAAAAGCATGAAAAGAAGGAAATGTGTTAGGCAAAGTAGTTTTTAAGGAATTATCATTGGTGGGCTCTTTGAAAACAAGGCCTTCATTGGTTTGAAGGTGACAAGTACTATAATAGACCCAAAGAGTAGGGTAAAGATGAAGATGTCAATCCATGTGGGTTTCATGAATTGCCTTCTGAATAATTTTTGATGATAAGGCATAGAAAATTTGTGATTGATCTTGAATTTATCACAAAGATATTTGACATGTTTATTTTTGAAATTTCCACCATTATCAAAAATTATGGTATGATGAACACAAAAGTGGAAAATGAACTGATTAAGAATATATTTATAAATGGTAGGACTGGTGACATTAACAAGGGGCATGGATTCTACCCATTGGGTAAACTATTAGTAATGGTGATGATAAAACCATGCCCATCTTGGGAGTGAGGTAATTTTCCAATGAGATCAAATCCCCACATGGAAAATGACTAAGGAGAGTTGATATTTTGAAGTTAGACTAGAGGTGAATGAATTACATCATCATGAAGTTGACAAAGAGTGCACTTTTTATCATATTCAATTGCATATTTTTTAAGAGTAGGCCAAAATTAACCCATACATAAGCATTTGTGTGTTGTATCATGTCTATTATAGTAGCCACCATAAATGACTCCATGTGATTATTCTAGAAGAGGATGAACCTAATATTTCATGACACAATTGAGAAAGGTACCTTCAAAATTACAAAAATAAAGGATGTTGTGTTGAAATACATATATTAAAATATTATTTATGAATACGTGTATTTTCATGAGAGTCTAAGCTAAGAAGATAAGTTTGATGTTCTAATAATTGAATGATGTCTTTATACCATGGACTTTGTCAAATGGTGATATCTTTAATGTGGTAGATAAGTTAATCTGGTAGTTGAGTAGAAGATGGATATTTTCTTATTTGTATAAGAAGAGTAAGATTAGAAATAACTTGATGTGGATGAAAGAGAGATGCTAAAGAAGCAAGAGAATCAACAATGTAATTTTGATCTCTAGGAATAGGCTCAATAGTGAAAGAGATGAAATCCTTAGGAAGAGTGATTGAAATTTGATGATAAGTAATGATATTTTCACTTTTAAATTGATAATCACCATTGAATTTATAGTAAATAAGCTGAGAATCACCTAAAGCATGTAGGTATTAAATGTCTAAGTCAAGAGTAGCTCTCATGCCTGAGATTAGAGATTTGTACTTAACCATATTATTGGTGACATCAAATTTTAAGTGAAAATCTAAAGGAATGATTTTTCCAAGAGGACTCATGAGAATACAACCTACCCCAGCTCCTTGAAGGCATTTAACACCATCAAAGTGAAGGGTCTAAGTATCTTCATGTAAGTTGACATTGATTTTAGGCAACTCCTTGATAACTAATTTAGGTTTAGTAGTATCAAAGGGAATAGAAGATTCATCAAGATTATTTACTTTCAAATTAGTGGTAAAGTTATGAAAATAATATTTGAGAGAAATAGCTTGATTAAGACATTTAATAGAGAGGATATTATCATTAGGAATAATATCTTGAAGGGGTAAGTAACTACAATGGGAGATATGGTAAGTTGATCAACTATGACTTTCCCTTTGAAATATTTTTGAGTGACAATGCAAAGATCAAATTCCATAAGGAGGACCATCCATTTGACAATTATATCTCTAGGAAAAAAGGCTTTAGAGAAGAAGTGATGAAGGGGGTCAGAGTGACTTATGACATAAGTAATTTGCTAAAGCATGTAATGATGAAGATTTTTAGTGGTGAAATATATGGTGAGGAAATCATGTTCAATTTTGGTATAACATGTCTCATAATCTATGAGGCCTCAACTAATGTAATAAATAACATACTCTCTTCCAATATCATTGTGTTGGGCAAGCATTGCCCCAATTGATATAGGTGTGAAAGAAGTATATAGAATCAATGGTCTATCATTAGAAGGAGGATGAAGTGTGAGTGGGTGAAGTAATGACTCTTTCATATTATCAAAGGTTTTTTGACATGGGTCCATCTATTCTAAAGAATTTCTTTTCTTTAGAAGTGAATTGATGAAGTAAATGTGGTAAGCCATTTTAGGGATAAATCATCTAATTACCCCAAGTTTACCTAAATAAGTATGAATATCAGAAATACATCAAGGAATGGGAATGTTGATGATAACACTAATCTTAGTAGGGTCAACATCAATACCATAGAGAGAAACTAAAAATCCTATTAATTTTTTAGATGTGACACCAAAGACACATTTGTAAGGATTGAATCTAACTCAGTATTTAAGGAAAAGATCAAAATGTTGGAAATATTGGATAGATGAGTCATTTGACTTTTGGATTTAGAAACGAGATCATCCACATATGTTTCAATAATTTTATGGATAAGATCATGAAATATGTGAGTCATTGATCATTGATAATTGGCTCTGGCATTTTTAAGATCAAAGGGAATTTTGACATAGCAATAGGTTCCCCATTCCATGGTGAAGGTAGTATTATGCTAGTCCTTAGGGAAAACGTGAATTTGATTATATCTTAAGAAGCCATCCATAAGAGATAAAATTTCATAACCAGATATGGAATTGATGATGGCATATATTTAAGGTAAAAGGAAGTTGTCTTTGGGATAAGTGAGGTTAAGATTGTGGAATTAATATAATTAGGAATGACCATAGTGACTTATTTATAGATAGGGATAATGTTGGAAACCCATTCAAAATAGTCCATTGGTTTGATAAATTTAGCATTGAATACTTTGATGATTTGTTTGTGATATAGAGTAAAAATTGCAGGTGGAAATTTATTTTACTTTTGATGCATAGGTTTAGTATTAGGATAAGTAATGATATTATGCACCACAATACTAGATTCAATACCAAGCATGTCCTTGTAGGAAAAAGAAAAAAAATCATGATACTTATCAAAAAATAATCTAAAATTATCATGTTTAGTAGTTGAGAGTTCACAAGAGATATTAATTGTTTAAGGACAAGGGGGAGTACCATATTCAATGTGAGTGGTTTCTTCAATAAACATGACAATGTCATCTTGGAAATGGTATGGTGTATTAGGTAAGGAATAAATAGGATTAATTTTATGATTAATGCTAGCAACAAAGTTGTTGAAACAAGGGGTTTTAGTTTTAAAATTCCCAAATTTATGATGTTGTTGAGGAAGTTGAGATTCTCAAGCGTGAAATATTTAGAGAATAGCTTCATCACTAGGCAAGGTTGGAAGAGGACCATAATACTCAACATCTACTTCAAGATTTATAATTTTATTACCATGGATATCATACTTATAATGTATCTAACAGACATTAGTATCCTTGGCATCTAGTTTAATCTTGAGACTAGGAGAAGTAGATGGATTAGAAGAGATTGGAGTGTCAGTGGTTTTAGTAATAGGAGAAAAATTAGATGTAATGATTAGATCAATAGGTGTTAAAGGAGATGTAGGAATTTCCAAAGGTTTTCAAGGTATAATTTTCTCTACCACCCAAGGAGTATCAATAAGAGGAGAATTGGTATGAAGCACATGACTCTTAGGATATAAGTCATGATCCGTAGAGATGGTATGCACATCTCAATTAAAAGCATGAATTTGAGATAAGGTTTTTTGATAGTGCTAGACATCCAAGTCTCGAGATTGAGATTGGGACATTATGTAATTTTCATCATGTGTTGGAGAAATTATACATGCTTGAGAGTTAGGGGGAGTTTCAGAAGGTGAAATCCCAAGATTACTAAATATATAAGGAGACATGATGAGAGGATCTTGGAATAATTTGGCCACTGAAAAATCATTACAAGTGAAGGAATCTTCTAGTAAATAAGGTTCTTGAGTATTTCATGGAGAGGGAAAATTGGTAATCTCATCAATAATAAGAATAATATGGTCTCTTGGTAATAAGTAAAGAGGAAGTCATTACAAAATTTATGGAGTTAGCTTGTTAGTATTTCAAGTATGTTACAAATCATTGGGTTCATTATCATCAAAATATATAAGAGTAACCTATAAATTAGAATTCATGTTGACGAACTTAGGTAAAGGATCACTATTGATCTTAGGAATTGTAAGAATATGATATTGGGATTTGGGATTAGGAAGTTGAATTCTCCATGGGTTTGGATCAACCTCATTTTTATATCATTTCTCATTATGTAAGAATTTGATGCATTGGCAACTAGAAGAATTAATAGTCCTCATTTGATGAGTTCATGGGTGATCAAAGAGTATGTTATAAGATAAAGGTAAATTAGTACCATAAGTTTAGTTCAAATAGTTTTAGGTTTGATGGTTAATGGAATTCAAATACAACCAAGTGGATTTGATATATCTTATCAAAACCATGACAAGTGAGATGGGTTTGCTTAAGATGATCTTGGTTATAACCAAGTTATTGGATAAGACATAAAGATGTTACATTAATACCAAAACCTTCATTAACTATACCTTTACAGATAAAGGTAGTATTAATGGCTATTTTAATGAAAAGTGGTAGATTATCAGCACAAAAAATAATTTCATCATTGATCATGTCCTCTTCAAGGAATTCAATATAAGGCTTGGAAGAAGAACATAGTTTCAATGGTATTGATGTTGGTAGGTTGAGATTAAATAGGAGGTGGTTCTTCATCAATAGTAGATGAATCTTAAATTTCTTAGAATTGTTACATAAGGAACTTATGATGATAGGGTGATGTACGAACCAAATACGTAAGAGGAATATTACAAGGCATAAATTTGAGTTCTTTGAGGAAGTTCCAATGAGATTTATAAGAACCAACATGAGGTTTAGGAGGTAAATTATATATGGAAGGAATATATGTGGTTGGAGGATCAGGAGGAGGTGGTTCCTCATGGGCTTCTAAAGCAAGATTAGTAGTTGTAACATCTTTAAGGAGTTATTATTCTAAAGATGGATTCTTAGGTTTGGTAATAGGATCTTTGTGGGCCATATTGTGATGATAATTTACCTTGGTAATGTTAACATATAGAGAGTTTTTATAATATTGGTCATAATTGACATCAATGGCAAAAACATCCTTGGTATTAGGTTAAATATTGGAAAAATGTTTTTGATTATTTGAAGTAGAAGCTTTGGAAGCTTGTCGCTTTTGAGAAGTAGGGGTGTATTCTTGATGATGAAGGTTTATCATAGATTAATAATTAAATGAATCACTTAGCATATAGGAAATAATAAATTTAGTGAGCCCTATACAAGATTCATAGGAATGACTAATGTCTACATGGAACCAATAAAATATATTAGGGTCATACCACTTATAAGGATTATTAGGATAAATAAAAGGTTTTAAGGGTGGTAAAAATTATTTTTTTTGCTAAACTAAGAGAAGAGTATGAGAAGACAAAGGAATATCAGTCTTAGAAAATTTTGGTTTGGTTTTTAGAGTATTAATAGTGATATCATTGGTAGATGTTTGAAATACTCTTTTTATAAGTTTAGGATTAGGTTCAAAGTGCTTCATGAGAAAGTCTTGATGTTTAGCTTGGTCAAGAGCTTCATTAAGTGTTTGGGGAGCAAAGGTTCAAACTTTATATTAAATAAAAGGAGTCAAAATAGTGATAAAGAGTTTAAACAAGTTATCATTAGTCATGTTATGGTTATATTTATGGGACAATGATTTCCATCTCTTAATAAAGTCATGAGTTGATTGAATGGGAGATTTATTAGCATTAATGAAGTGGCTAAGACAATTTTTTAGAAGATCATTATCTTGAAACTCTTTAACTAAAGGATTAACCAAATATTAAAGTTGCCAAATAAAGTGTTTGGGTAACTAGTTATACCATTATAATACATCAATAGTGAAGGTTTTGACCAAGAGTTTAGTTGTAGTGAATGTATTAGTCTGGATCCATTCTTTGAAAGGTTTATAAAGGCTTTAAAAAATGAGGCAAGGTCTTTAGTTTCATCATACTTGATAGTTGGAGATATGTTACCAATATCAATAGACATAATGAAGGGAGATAAAGGATCATTTTGAATAGTTTTAAGCATCTTGTTATTCATTATGGGTTGAGAAATAACATTACATGAGGAATCTCTAAGAGGTGGAAGAATATAATTAGGATTAGCTTGAGGATGGATAGTTGGAGGTTGATTATCCATATTAATCAAATGTTGTTGAAGTTGCATCATTTGATTTGTCTTAGAATTTTGCATTATGCTCATTTTTTGGAATAATTGGGTAAGAAGTTCAATTGTATTAAGATGTGGGTTGGTGTTAGTAGGAACACTCCATGAATTGGTGTTAGGGGGAGGGTTATTAGAAGACGGATTATGAGTGAGATTATTGATTAAATTCATATCAATTACTCCCACATTAGTTATAAAATTTTGGAGATATGAATTATCTTGGTAAGTGTAAAAAAGATCAATCTCATCAACTTCATCTTAAGTTGTGATTTTCACCATGTTATAAGTCATGGATGGAGGGGAATAGGTAGCCCAAGAGTGATGGTGATCTTAGGAGGAAAAGAGAGGATGAAATGAATATCTTGTATACTATATAAATGGATTTAAGCTATCTATGAAGATTTTGATAGGACACTTCATTATAATTAAAGAGAAATGAACAAAATTATAACAAGGAAAGATAATAGTACAAGGTCAACTAAGTCGATCTAGTATAGAAAATAGAGGCTAAAAAAGTGTACAAGGTTGATTGGATCGATCCAGTATAGTAGATAGGGAAAATCAAGAAGTCTATAACAGACTGTGTCGACCGAAATGATCATGTAATGAAATAAGAATAACTTTAAAATTACTTAGAAAATCAAGAATTGAAGGGAAACAAATAATTAATTGGATCAATAAAGTTGATCTAATTGAGGCATACATCACAAATCCTTGCACCAATGCTAGCTAATGCAAGTTTGTGTAATAAAAAATAAAATTGAACAAAGAACAAGTAGTGAACTTGGAAATTAAAAGCTAACTACATGGTCAACCTAAAATTTGTTAGATTATTAAAATATAGTATTAAATGTGATAGGAAGTTGGTTGTAACTAAGGAACTCGAAAGCAATCTAAGGATGGTTTCAAGACATTTAGGTTGAAATGGATCTATATTGGGAATGGTATAGGCTTTATATTGGGGCCTAGCCCCTCACTTCACACACCATATCAATAAGGGTGTCAGGTGCTTAGCTAGAATATACCAATAACCACGTATTTATACTTGGCCAAAAAACCAAGTTAGCTTCCCCCTTAGTGATGAATTCCAAGTAGGTTGGCCTTGGGTAGATAATTCTTAAAGTGTTTATTAAATATTTTGTGATTTGTTCATGTGTGCATAAAATAGAAAATAATAAAACTAAATGATAAACTGAAAACCACCTAATTAGACTATGTGTTATATTCTAAGAATGTAATCAATAAGAAAGGAAAGTGTGAGATAATTACTAGCATATAAGAGTTAATTCTAACTTTGAAACAAAGTATGGTATTGATATAGTCGATAGTGTATGCATAGAATAAAAAATAGGGTTGACAGTGTCACCTCTATACTATAGAAGTAAGGTCTAAAAATGACCAAGTTTGATAGATTCCATCTAATTATCTAGACATCACACATAATATAGAACTATGTCGACATGGTCGATGTAGTTGAATGTACAATGACAATTTTAAAGACTATAAAAATGTGGAAATAAAATACTATAAGGAAATAGAGAAAGGATAAAAAGGAACCTTGGAAGGTCAAAATATGTAGATAAGTGAGATTGCTATCAAGAACCTTGAGAAATGTTTAAAAATTCTACTAATAGGGTCAACTGGGTCGATCCAGCTTTATAAAAACATGTTACTAAGTACTTGAAATGTCTAAGGTCAATTGGGTCAACCTATTATGCTAAATAATATGCTTGAAAATATACAAAGTCAATTGAGTTGACCTATTATGCTAAACCGAATGTCAAAATCTAGAAAACTATATTGTGTCAATTAAGTCAATCTAGTAGCATGTACCTAAAAACCTATGCATATAAATTAAAACTAGGTCGATACAGTTGACCCAATATATTAGATATATGATAAAATAATGAAATAAGTTAATAAATATTACAAGGGTTAGGTCACAATTGACTCACCAAAATGAGCGCAATCAAAAATGCATCATGTCTATAAATCAATCCTATCAAAGAAGATAGAGCATGCCTACACTTCTGATTGGGAATGCATTTATTAAGTGGGAGCATGACCAATATGGGGATCCACTAGACCTAATTAGAGGAACACTTATCAAAATATACTATGTTAAGGAGGGTTCAAAAACCCCTAGTCTAACATAATCACATAATAACCCTAAATGGGTCATAGGTTTTAATATTTCACCTATACTAATTACAAATAAGTAAATCTAATCTAGTGCTCACCAAAACTTGTGGTGGAAAGTAAGGGGTTAGTAAATAATCAAAACATGTATAAGAGAAACTCAATTAAGATAAGTATGAGTAATACCCTAATACATGGAATATGGAGAGTAATATTATTTGAAGCCAATACTTATGCTACTTCTATCTAACAAAGAGAGAAGCAAAGTTATAGAATACTTACCTAAATATGAACCTATCAAGTTTAAATCTCTCCCTTAGCCAAAGGGGTTTTGCAAGAGGTTGTTGTGGTTTGTAAGGACCACTAAGAAAGGCTAAAGAATCCAAGACTTATCCACAAGACTATATTCTCCAAGTAAAAACCCCAAGCTAAGACTCCTTAAGTAGAATGGTAGAAGAGCAGATTACAAAGAAGTATGAGTGAATATATATCTATATTGAATATTTAAATAATTAAAAAATGATCTTGTATTTATAGGTGGATATTTATTGAAACCCTTCCAAAAATTTTAGTTGATAGGGCCAACCTAGTCAACCCTGTATAATTCCAGTCAATTATGCACTGGGTCCTAAACTAGGTCAGCTAAAGGCCAAAATAAATCCTAAATGAAAATCACCCAAAACTATATAGGGTCAACCTAGTTGACCCAATACAACTGACTAACAAAAATGTACTAAGGTGAAGAAAAGAGGGATGGAAAGAGAAAAAAATTGGAGTGTGCAAGTGAGGAGTAATAGCTTAAAGAATAGTTTTAAGAGTTGGTTAGATTGGTAATAATGTGGAAATAAGGGAAAATAATCTTTCAAGCACCAATGATCTTCCCACCCCTTTCTCGATGCACTCTTTAAGGCATGCACTCAGAGAGATTGAGTCTCAATGGGTTCTTGCAAGATGTAAAGTATCAGTATTTAATAAAAGTTGAAAATATTATGTGTGTACATATTATTTCCTCCCTTTATTTATTGAATCTCAACTCACATATTATTCCCTTAGTTATTGACAACATTTCTAGGATTATATCTTCTATCAACATCTATCCTCTACATATCTTGTATAGGTAGGCTTAGGGTTTATGAGAGGACATGCTTATGCATCCCTAAGGGCTTGATTGAGGAACTCTCTACCTTACCTAAGGCTTATAGTAGATTTTAAACATTGGTTATTCCCAATAAATCCTTATTAATGTGTCTTTAATGATTTTATGGCATTTAAACTCACTTGTGCCTTCAATTCTAGTGTAGGCCTATGTGTTTCTTTTTTAGGCCTAAAGGCCTAATAGGTCATTAAGTAGCCACCAATCTGAGACTCTTATTACTTGAAACCATTAAAACACCCTTATCACTAACTTTATCATATGGTCTCAACCTATCAATAGCCACAAGGTATGCATACATCTCCAATCCTACATGTATAGGTCTATTATGCCTACATTAGGCCTAGTTTAGGCCTAAAATTCCTTTTTCTACCTTAAGAGATAAACCAATCCAATGGATAGAATGAGAATCATTCATAAAAAATTACATATGTATTTCCAATATTTAAATATTCATATTTATGTAAGGTTAAATTTCACCTTCCTTCTTAAAGGACATGCATGTAGGTGGCAACTAGGACCTTGATTATTATAGGTGTGCTTAGCCTTTCATTTAACTATTTGAGATATTCATCACCATGAAACCCATGTTTCATCTCCCTTACTTCTCCATCATATTCCCTCTCTCCTTATACACTCCTTTATGTAGGGTTTCATAGTTCAACATTCCTTATTTTGTTCCTGATTG
The DNA here is from genome assembly GCA_037957365.1 of Torreya grandis. Lineage (NCBI taxonomy): Eukaryota > Viridiplantae > Streptophyta > Pinopsida > Cupressales > Taxaceae > Torreya > Torreya grandis. Next base: position 2,426,258 of record JARHVA010002451.1, read on the forward strand.
TAAGTCCCTTATTTAGGCCTAACTAGGCCTATCCAAGTCTAATTTTGTCTCAAAGAACCAAGTCAAGGAAAGGTGTATCGAGATATTTGGAAACAAGGATACTATTTCCTTAGACTTATTTCTCTCTATTACCATGTAATGTTTTAGACACCTTCATCTTCTTATCTAGGAACCCTGCCTATAGGTGATCTTTCTTAGTCTATTAACTGAGTTATAGGTAAAACTTACCCCTTTAAGGTAATTTGAATCAATAATTTGATGGATTAAAATTTAATGGGTTACTTTACTAGTGTATAAAATTTTAAACCACTTATTAGACCACACTTCTCACTTAGTCATCTACTTTTCTCATGATTGGTTGTATATAGGCATGTGTATGACTTTTTCCTCATAATAATACCCTCAATAACTTACTAAAAAATATTTAACACATTATTTTGATTTGAGTTATTTTGAGATCCTTTATTTATTATTAATCCTTTCATTATTTTCAATAACTACACTGAACATTTTCCCAAATGGCATCTTGTTCACATGCCTTCAAGCTGACTGTATGTGATGAATGAGGTCTACCTAATTGTGGGTGTGACCATTTTAAGGGATATACTATGTATCATGTTCTCTTGGATTAAATTAGTGTAGTGATGAATTTTCATTACTTTTTATAACCCTTTGAATCCTCCTAAAACTTCTTCATACTATCAAGGTTTCCCAACTTTATAATCACAACCAATGTTTCTCAAAAGCTAGGTTAAGACACTCTCTTAGGGAGAGTTGAGATGGTGTTGGCATTTTTTAACCTATTATATTAATCTCCATGTTCTTCATAGATTATTATTACTTCTCTTTTAGGTCCCTCACCCTTATATATCCCATTCTAATAGTGACCACTCTATGTGTCTAGTCTACCTTGAAGGGTTTGTGGTGACTAAGTGACAATTTGACATTATAGAATAAGTTGAGGGTGAGGATGGTCAATGCAAAGTGAAATAATGAATATTGGTCATAAATATATAAAATTCACCAAACATGGGAATATGTGTATGCTTTTCAAACAATCCTAAGACTTCCTACATGCATTAACAAAGAATCTCTCATTACATATAAAATAGTCATAGTTCTAAGATAGGACCATGAAGAGGTTATTTGGTATAAGGCTAGATTATTTTATCATGAGAGGTAGATAATATTTTAATGGCCTCAAGGAACTTATAATACAACCTAAAAAAATAGACACTTCCATACTTACACACTAAAAGTTCTTATAACCTGAGAAACTCAATCTGTAATCTACAAATGGAGGAAACCTAGATATTTTCTTGCTCTCTCTCCCTCACACATGTGAACCAGGGGTGGAGGGTGATGTATATGGTCTATAAGGACCTTAAGAACACATAAAAAGTGTTGATTCTAAGAAATACTTAAATATGCACCAAATTTGATGTTATTTCTAACCTCTACATAGATGAATAAGATCACTAGAGTGCCCAAGAATAAATGTTTATTCATAAATCATAGGCCATGAACATACAAAAAAATTCCATGGATGATAAGGTCAAGATATCCCCTTACACTACCCAAGAGATCAGATCCCCATTTCTCTCTCCTATATGTACTATCCATAAACTTGAAAGCTTTCCTAGGCTAAAAAGGAGCTTGGTGGAAGGGAGAGGTCATTTTTTGGCTTGTTTGACCTCTTATAATAATTCAACTCTTAAAATTTTTTGGCATGAACCTAATACAACCTATAACCCCCTTTGTATGGACCTAATTGTACAAATCTGTACAAACCTCAAAAAACACTATAAATGCTCTCTTTTATTATATTTTCTCCATGTTTGAAGCCTTGCACCACCATTATAGGATAGAGGGAAGGAAAAAATGAGTCAAAAGACATTTTATACTAAGTAGTATAATAAAGGTGATATGAATAGTCACAGTTTTCCCACATGTGAGACCCATTTATTGAGTGAGGAGTGAATATGAGTCTTAAAATGGTCCTTTTTATGGTCTGAAATGCCTAATGATGGCTTATGGACTCTTGTAAGACCTTTATAAACAGTTAAATAATTGAAATTTGAAATTTTATAAGGAATATAGACTCATATGAGGTGTTTTAAGGGTGATTTTGTGCTTTGAAAGGGCTACTCAAGGTTTGAAACAAGCTTGAACAGATAAACCATAGAGAATGACTTTAAATATATTACTAAGCACCACCATATGAACCAAATGGATCATGGACATATTTTGTATTACTATTAATACTCTCTATCATATTTAAATTATCCAAATAAGATTAAAATCATGAATAATAGAAGCCTCAATCTTGTCAAATCACTTCATTTTTTGTTAAGGATACTTAAGCTTATCAAACATGCTTAAGACCATCCTTTTAGGTCTCTAAATAATTTATAACTCTTACACTTACACAATTACCATCATTGGTACCTAATACACATCACCAATATACCAAAGCTATCCATGACACATAAGTTTACAAGCAAATTCTTGTACACATCATGACACTTTTAACAATGCTACCAAGGTTCAAAATGAGATCAATGAGGACATCACCATGTAAGAGATCACCATGTGTAGGCTTGGGTAGGTGTCACATAAATATTTTGGTTGTATTGGTTGTAATTTTGACTATGAATCTACATTTCCAACATTTTTGGTAACTCACAGGGGTTGACCAACCTACTGGTCAAGAGAAGCCACTCACTCTCTATGGTAGTGATGACTCTCACATGGTAATAAGACTTTGATGACCATTTTTTGACTACCAAAGAGACTTAAAATTTAATGACACCTCTTAGGACTATAAAAAATCATAAGTCACAATAAATAAAACTCAATAAATAACACCTAAACCTAGTGAAAAATATTAAAGACACCAAAATAACTAAGGAAACTAACTACAGACTTGTGTAGACACACTTGTTGAAACAAGATTAAAAACACTATAAAAAACTAACCTAATATCAAACTCTTTCCTCCAAGATCAAATGGAAATATTATTTGATCACTATGGCACCATGAGATCTGATTTCCATGTCTTGATTTGAGTCCAATTAGGCATTGCTCACTATATGAGGACTCCCACTTATAGCAGGGGACATTGGCATACCCATGGCCTCTTGGGAGAGTATATGGGACTTCTTTTTATATCCATAAATACATGGATTGGTTATATGATTCCAACACCAAATCAAACTCATTCCAAAGTTATTTTGTTTGCATGATCAATGTCAATTCTACCTCAGTCATGAGTTGATCTTGATTTTTGATGTTCTCATGCAATGCTTGACTTAACAACTCAACTGGTAGGTCTTGATTAGTGTCTTCATTATGGTCTATTTGATAGTGTGATTTTTTAAGGCATTAAAATTCTTGATAATTGTACAAGCATGGCTACTACATGTCACTAGGCTCTCCTTGATTCTAACTATGAGACTTGGGATGATCAAATACCATAGTGTTCCTTTTAAGACCTTCATCAGGATTCTCATGGGGTAGAGGTGAACTAACTAGACTTAAAAAAAATTATCCAAGTCTTCCCAAAAGGCCATCTCTTCATGAACAATTGAAAAGACATGAAGTTCACTATCATTCTTACCATTCAATTGTGAAACACTATGATAATCAAGTATCTTTAAATCTCCTATAGAGTCATCACAAGGATCTTGATCTAATATAAATTGGTCATCCTCATCTTTTATGGAGAATTGGAGCTCAATAATCCATTCAATCTCTAGCTCATCTTGTTTTGGTTTTTCTAAACCTAAATTACCTTCTCTAATATCTTAAACATTAGTGGTACATTCATCTAAAACCTTAACTTATTATCTAATTTAAACATTCCAAGATACCACACTAAGTTATTTAATCTCACCTAAGAATTCATGGTACAACTACCATCAGTGATCTTCTAACTAACTTGAACTACTATTGTCATCAACAATGGTATTATGTAAGTTGTTTCCATGATTGTCTCCTAGAGGATAAATTACATGTGTTTTGTCTTCATCAACTTCACCATCATGCCATTATAACTGCTCCACATCTCCCAAATTCCCTTCATGTTCAAATTTTAATCTACTAGGATGAATGGGGGTATAAATCATGATCTCTTCATCATATATGCTTGAGGTATCCTTCTTAGAGTTTTATTGAAACTCATCTATAACTGCAACATGATCAAGCTTTTGAAGGACTACCACTTCACTAGTCAATCTTGAAAAATTATTCCCCACACTTGTATGCTCAAATTATGCCTTTAATGTATTTGGTTCCTCTTCATTAGAGTGGGATGGGGGTGGGAGAGTAGATTAATTTGTTAGCTTCCTTGAAAAATACTAGGGTGTTTTTCCAACTTGGAGGCTTAGGAGTATAAAACTTAGACACCACACACTTCTTCTTGCATTATTAAATTTATTTATCAAAATTGGATGTACCTTAATCCATATGAGTGACTAAAATAAGAAGGGCTGATGGGGAACTTGGTAAACTTGAGACATATTTTGTACTAGCATTCATACATCTCTCCTCTTCTTGACTTTGAATCTATATAGGATAAGGTTCTCTTTCAAGGGTAAGCATAACGTATTCTATTGTTATAGCGCATGAAGGCCTCCAAGATAAAGTTATTTTATTATTTTGAGAAGGCATGGATGGATCTTGAAGGGGATATTGAAACTCAGTTGGTTGATTAGGGGTAGGGGGTAGATTACAATCTGCAATTGAAGTGTTTGGTTGGTAAGGCTCAAGGTGAAACTTAGAGAGTGGTCTAGATCTTATTATGACTCATACATCACACCCAAACTTATATAACTTATAAAACAAGTTAGATGACAAATACCCCCTAATATTTTCCATAAAGTCATCAGATAAGCATAGACAAAAATAAAGTGGCAAGTTTATAACAATGATGTCTTATGTAATTGAGAGTTTGGGGTAAGCATGAAGGGTAAGTTATAAGATTTTTATGAGGCTAAATGTCATTTTAGATGATCCATTCTATAAAAATTCAATGTTGTAGGTAGGCTCATACACCAAGTTTAATTTGTTAGCCACTAGCTTAGGGATGAATGAGATGATTTACCTATCATCAAATAAGTAATTATGAACTAAGAAATCTCCAATGATCATAAAGATAAGAAAAGGAAATGGAGTGGTCAATTGGATGTTTGATATCATTTTTTAAGGACATTTTTTTGATGGACAAGGGCTTAGTTTTCAACTTCCTTCCACTGCCTAAGACAATCCTTCAACTTGTCTCTTTGCCCCTTTAGCTTCTTAATATCTAAGCCCAATTCACCATTACTTGGTTTAGGCTAAATATAAGGAACATCAAGTTGGTGCCATGGTTTGTTAAGAGGATAAGAGGGATGAAAAGGAGGTGAATATGACTCATAAGGGGGGTAAGGTTTAAGATATTGTTGGTGATAAGCATCATAAGGCTAGTAAAGGTGATAGGGCTGATGATAAGGAGATGTATAACATAATTTTTCCCCATATAGAACCATAAGTCTTCATGGATAATATGAAAAATAATTTTAATTATGAACAAGAACCTTACTTTTTCTTAAAATGATGACTTTGTGACACCTTCTGGTATGAATTCTAACTTCAAATTCATTTCCCAAGTGCTTGAAATTCTTTGAGATGACTACAATGCTAAAAGTGGGTGCTCCAATGCTTGAAAATAGTCCCACTAGGCATGTTATAACTATTATAACTCTAACATACACCCTTTGGATGAGGTTTTTCAAAACTACCTTTGAGGCTAGACTGACATGAGAATAGCCCAAGGTTGTGGGTAACCTATGATTGGGCTAAACCATCATATTATGGGGCTATCTCCCCTAGTGCATCTATTTGGGATTTTTTAAATAATAGAAACTAATATTTGGGGTGAAAAAATATAGATAATGCGTAAAATAAATGTAATCTAAGGGGCGGTGATACACCTATATGATCATTCATCCACTCAAATTGACCTCTAATAATACTAGTGGACTAGAAAAACAATTAGACAACCATCTTAAATAGCTCATATCCAATAATATTTCATATGGAGGTTGTGTTAGGTGTTATAACATGAGGTCCATGATAAAATTCATAGTCTAAGGAACTTACCAATCAAGTTTCACTAAAAAATTTAATCACTTAACACTTATACACACCACATGACCTACATAAGACACCCTATTATCATCTAGGTGAGAAATGACCTATAAAGGAGAGAAATACATCACATATGCAAATCAAAACAAGTATAAGCACACTATAAATCATCATGAATGATATTCAATAGTTTATTCATTTGTCTAATAGGTTCATCAAGTACAAAACTAGGTAGATTTTCCTCATACCCAAGTGAGTAATACAAATCAAGGCCTTAAGGCTTGAATATATAGCATAATGAGAAGGAAAATGAGGGGGAATGATGTGGGAGTGTAGATAGAGGTCATAAATGACCATACCTAACTCATACTATAGTTACATCAATATAATAGTCCTCATAAGTCCTCCATGAATTGGTTGATTTCAATATGCCCCTTAGGCATTGAGGTAGAGTAGTGGAGGATAGGTTAGACCTATTTGAATCCTTATAGAGTATGGATACACCCAAAAAGGGGTAAATTAATTCTCTTATGAAATTTACATATTAAAAATATGGGTAATTAGGCCTCCATGAGGTGTTAAGCAACCCACCATCTCTCATGTGCATGTTGACAAAGCTGGAAACTATCCTATTCTTCCATAATGTCTATGGGAAGTGTCTGCTCACCCTTGAGCATCATTTACAAGAGTAATAACCCTAAATTAAATCCTCCAATATCCTTTGTACACTAACCTATTGAGGTCAACTTACAACCATTTCTAAAAAATAGGGACTCTTATGCATTGATTTTAACCTTAACACTAAAATTTGATGTTTTGTACTTTATTAGAGTTTGAAGATCATCCACACCTAATAAAATTGGTCCATTTTCTCATGGTCTTGTTTTAACCATGTCTAATGTTACTAACATCTGATCCTTGTGTCTTAAATTATAGGTTTTATGGAGTTCCTTATGGATCATTATTGGAATTGACATATTAACCATATTTTGACTTTTATTAGTCTTGAAATTATGGTATCTCATGGTTGTATTCATATGCTAAAACCCTACTTCACAAAACCCTACCTTAGACCTTTATTATAAATTTCATTTTTGTGGGAATAGATTTGGTAAGAAAAATTTGGTGGGAACATTTTGAATTAACTTTGGACTTAAGCCTAAATTTCACTCTAAGGCTTGGTGATGTTTTTTAACACAATCAAACCTTAGCGTAAAAACCATGCTTGGTCCCCTTTTATTTTTCCCCCTTCTTTTACCTATGTTTTTTTAACATGGTCTATTGTTTATGTTTACAAGATATTTTATTCTAGCATGGTCCCATTTGTCATATGCTTAGCCTAAAGTCTTAACCCTAAGGCCACATTCATATTTATCAACATGAATGAGACCTTAGTCTTAAAACATTAACCTAAGTTCCTATATTAACCCGTGTCCTAACTTAAGCACCTCACCTCTTTGTAGATTTGATGGCTCTTACTTCATCACGAAGAAAGATATGATATAACATAAGAAGTTCAATAAATATTTAGCATTGATCCATTTGACCAATCCTATAAGATCACCAAGATAATGATTGATGATTCTTACTTAAGTGGGACCGATGACTGGATGATGTGAGATCATCCTCAAGTTTAAATGGATCCCCTTTTCATATACAAGATTAATCTAATCAAGTGCATCTACTCAAATAGAGATCAATATTTCATGGTTACTTGCACAAAGTAGATCTAGTAGAGTAAATGTGGTATTAAAAATTCAAGAGCTAGGGAGCCTCGAGGAGATGTCATGTGGCACTCTTGCATTCAAGCTCAATAACAAAGGGTATTGTACATTAAAATTTGGACTTGAAGTTTTTATCCTAAGGTTCATTATATTTTTTTAATATAATGGAACCTTAGGCTAAAAAATTAGATTACAAATATAATATTCTAAGGGACTTATTTTATTATGCTTATAAACTTAGGATTTTTTTCTTAGTCTAATTTTTATGACATGGTCACGAGTTGACTTGATCTCCTTTATGATTGCAAGAACCAGTGGCATGCATTTTCCTAGATCTTAATAAACAATCCATGCTTAAGCAAGACTAAAGATCAAATGAAGTGTATCAAATCCAAGATTTATGGACTAAAGGGACTTCATAAGCCTAAAATTGACATTTTCATGACCATTATTTGACATCCATGAGGCCATAATTAATGTTTATGAGGTCATCAACTTTAAGCTCATCAAACCCAATGATTCATGAACTTAAATTTAATGTTATCATGACCATAAATTGATGCCAAAAAGGCCATCATTGACATCCATGTAGCTATCAAATTTAATATCATCAAATATATTTCTTAGTCACATGAATATAATTTGGAAACATGGCTAAAGTCTATTGCTCATATTACAAACAAATGGGACCCCTCAAAAGATGTTCAAACACTTAGGATCTTTGAACTTCAAATGATAAAATGATCTCATGATCTAAATACTTGCAGACATATCTTTAATATAAGTCAATTTCCTAATGTTCCAATTGCATTTATTTAAATGCAATAAACATTAGACTTGAGACTTCTATTAACTATAATTTTAAGATGTCCTTTTGAGATAAAACTTAAAATAAAATGCTTTTAACCTAAGGTTTCATCATGTTTATTAATATGATAAAACCCTAGGTTAAAACCTAGAAGTTGGACCACTTGTTATTTGTGACCCCCTTTAGGTGCATTTTAAGACATAGCTTAAATATTTTAACCTAAAGTTTACTTCATGTTTATCAACATAAAATAAACCTTAGCCTAAAGTATTTAGCCTAGGTCCCTTTTATATGTGTTCTAAAAACATAGCATAAATATTTTATCCTAAAGTATATGTCATGTTTATTAACTTGAAATAAACCTTAGTCAAAGTATTTATCCTAAGTCCCTTCCTATGTCTTGACACTAATTAAAGTTCTCACTCTTTACAGGATCAATGACTCTCACTTCATCATGGAGGATGATCAGATGAAGTGAAAAGACCTGATGAATCTAAAGCATTTAATCCATTGGACTAATGGCATGCATCTACTCAAATAGATATCAATGGTTCATGATTTAGCAAGAACAATTTATTAGATGGACTGAAATCAATGGATACTATTTAATAAGACTCTGAGTACCCATGGGATTGACACATGGAAAGCACACATTTACTACATGGAATATAGAGCCTAGAAGGCCTACAAAAGTGATAAGTGGCACAATCATAAAACTTGACATAAATCAACTAATGATTCTCAAGACCTATGATCATGATCAATGGTCCACATTGATCCATAAATAAGGATCTAATGGTATGAAGGAAAAGAGGATTTTTGAAAGACAACAGCTAGTCCCTTAAGTCAATTATGAAAAATGCCACGAAAGTTGCCAAATAGATGCCACATGGGTACCACACAAGTACAAAATGATAAAATTAAATATTTTGTGTGCTTGAAAAGGTAAAGGTATAAAAACATGGATCTCAATCAAATCTGAGACATGAATGAGACTAAGTCTAAATTTTCATCACCATTAAGGCTTCAAAAATTCCCCGACATCCATAAATCCTTAATTTAAACTTATATTAATCACAATCAAACCAAGAAGAGTTTAATTACAATCTGAGAAAGAACAAATTAACCTAAATATTATTTAGAATCTACTAGTAAACAATTTTCAAGTCTCACAACCATGATAGATTGTAGATATAAACAAAGGGATGAGACATAGTTATACTTGACCTCAAACCATGAGGAAAGAGTCTTCAAGGATACAAATTTGGATATTACAACATTAAACACTAGGAATATGAACTAGTCTAAACACTTTTAGACCATTGGGAAGATGTAATCTCTTATAAGGGAAGAATAGAAGAATGAAACCATCCTTTAGAGGTACAATGACCTGGTTTCCATCTAGATGAATATCATCCAATATGGTACCACCAATCTTAAGGTATTAGATTGCATTGATGTCCTTTCTCCTCTTTTTAAGGATTGTAAAATTGAGCAAGATTGGATAGTTCATGAGTGTAGTTTTAAGAAAATAACATATATTTCCCAATTGATTTTTAAAGTTAATATAATCTATGTAATCCCTAGATAGACTTACCAACCATTAAAGATTAGACTAGAAAGCATAACTTAAACACAATCCTTACCCCATGGCTACTCACTAGAACCCAATTAATCCAAGACCCCATAGGGAAAATCTAATTGTGTAATTCAAGGAGGGGATTAGGATAATTATGACTTTGATGAATAAGTTATCTGGAGCCCCCTCCACTACACATATTGATAAAGTATAGGTGCCCTATGTTTACTTCATGATGGAGAAGGGACTCACTCCCCCATTGGGTGAGATGATTAATATCCATTTAAAATCATAGTTCATATCCATCAAAAGGAAGACTAACAACCACTTTTACATGATGTCCTATCTACTTGATACCCTATTAGCCACCATCAAGATCATAGATATAAAGAACCGGCCACCTAATGGGAGACCTACTATCTCCCATCATTAATCTAAGCTTCACATATTCAAATATAGACACAATATGTAGTTCATTTATGATTGTGTTTATCCAGCTCTAGTGGAAGCCATCATAGGAATACCCATGAGTGGGGTTATCCCCCTGATTAAGAAATATGTGGAATTAATAAGGGATATATATTTATACCTATATTTCACAATAATAAGGATAAAAAGGACTTTGACATAGCCCTATAGGTTACCCATCTATGTGCCCACCAAACTAGTAGAGCAAGAAGTTGCATACCAACTTCTTCATGGTATAGATGTAATTTGCAAGGAGAAAAGGAAGGGCCTCCTCCATCCCTCTCCTTTAGGAACATGCAAATGTTATTTATAGACATAAGGACTCATTCAACCTATAGAAAGATGAATTGAGGCAATGGGACCCTTATGAGAGGGTCACCAAACATATAAAATACAAGATCATAAGCAACGCATATGAACATCAACCCAATGTCCATGACCCATTATTTATCAAGGCCTCTAGTTTCCAAGAGGTATTAGCCAAATTGAAGAGGCATAACATTAAGATAGATCCTAGGTTGGCTAGGTGAGATGACAAGCCACTGGATGAGATATAGTAAATGGGGCCCTATAATATCACTTATTATTTAGGCTATCCTGTAGGCCCCCTTTGCAATAGACTCGAGAAAAAGTTTCAAAAAGAAATTTAAAGAATAAATTAGAAGAGAGAATTATTGAAGTAGGATCATATTTAGACCCACTTGAAAGGCCAAAGTATCAAATAGAGTTCTTGGATATGATTGCATTAGAACCTAGTGAGATAGTAGATGATGCAATTAAGGTCCTTCCTAAAGAATATAGGTTAGATGAAGAAGAACAAACTAAGGAAATTTAAACCCAGGCAAAGGAGTTAAGACAATACAAAGGGAAGGAATTTGTTTTAGACTTGGTTCTAGTAACACCCTTACATAAAAGGAAAGCTAATTTAGTATTGGTCCTAGTTGTGAAAAAGGAAATCCCAAGTTGAACTTCACCTACACCATGAGTGAGGTCAACTTGGTCAGTGATGAATACCCCATTCATGGGATAATTATCCCTAAATGGTTTGTTTATGGGAAGATCCAAAATATTCCCACTTTATCCCACTCATGGGCTATGACCCAAATAGTCTACATTGATGTCCATGATGAAATGAAGCCATGTATATTGGCTTTGATGAAGGAAGAATAAGAGAAAATAATAGTTTCCACAACAGGATCAAGTGGCACTCAAATGGACACTCTAGGAGCATTAAGAAACACATAGGTGGAGACTCTTAAGCCTCTCAAGGTCACAAAATTATTATTTAGTGTGTAATTAAATCCAAAAATATTAGGATTGGAGTGGGTGACAACCAAGAAAACCATGATTAGAAGTGAAGAGTTCACATTTTAGAAGATTAAACCATTTATTGGTTTAACTTCCATTGGAAGTAAAAATATTGGTGAGCATCCTATTCATGAGGAAGATATAGAGGGACTAGATGATGCTCATTTAACTCAAATCAAAGTAGGTATTAACAACATGAAGTAGAATATATAGAACCTAGAGAAAGCAAAAGAGAATCTAGAGACACAGGCTATCTTTTCAGCCCCAAAGGTAATAGTAAAGATGTTTGAGGCATATTCATATGACATGTTTGACTCCTTGAATTTGATGAAGCCGAGGAAAGATGAATTAGCATAATAAAATGAAATATCTAAGGGTTTATTAACCTGATGGTAGAGCTCAAAAGAAAAAATAAGGGAGCTTATCAACATAATAATTAAGGGTAGGATTCCTAGCTTCAAAACCATTAGCCTAGCCCACTTGAATGAAATATTGGGGATAGTTATTGATAAAATCTAAAGTTTGAGTACTTGGTCAAAGAGATTAGAGAGAATCTTAGGAGATTATGAGGAGCTAATAGATAGAATCAAATAATTCCTTGGTACCATGTTGGCCAACCCTAAAAAATATAGCTCCTTGGGCACCATTGATGATGATGAGTACAAGCATAGAGACACTTTGGTAATGCAAGAAGTGAGGAACAAGAGTTAAGGCCAATATAAAATTGATAACAGTTGAGTCATGGGCATGATCTTCACTTATGAATATAATATTACTAAATATAGGAACATCAAGGAAGCCATGGAAAGGAATGATAGGGATTTAAATGACAGTTGATCAAGAAGATGCTTGTGTCTTGAAACCAACTTTTTATTTGGAGCTAGTTAGTGAACAACATCAGAGGGCCATAGTGATTCTTCAAGAGTAGTAAGGGATCCCTTCAACCCAGGGCCCATTGGATAATTAATAATATTCCATTCTATGTAAAGCATTATAATATTTGAAAATGGAATATTCTTTTGTAAATTCATATGATAGTTTGTTAGCATATTTGCCTAAAGGTTAGTATCTTTTGGAAAGAGAAATGTATTCTAGAACTATGAAGATGGAAATCTATCCTTATCTTTGTACATGTGTAATATTATGATTGATCAGTATATTACTTGAGTCCCTTATAAAAGGTAGTATTTCCATTTTATAAAGAGAGCCAGTTTTGAGCTAAAATTTGTATACTTATAAGCAATTAATATAAGAAAGGAATAATAAAAATTTTATCCAAAAATTTTTTGTATCAATTGTTACATGGCTTCTCTCTCAAATGCTTATTATAAACCTTGAATTTGAATGGTTTCTATGAATTATGAATGTGCATCTTTGATATAGGATTGATAATTTATGCTAATTTTAGATTAGTTGAATGTTCTTAGACTTTAATTCATTTTATTTTCTCTACATTAGGATGTGCAAATGTTATTCGAATGCACCAATAAACCTTTAAGACAAAGTTAGTTCATACTTGTATCCTTTCATGTTTTCCTTAAAAATTTTACTAGTATATGATGTGATTTGAGTATTTGTTACTTTAAATTATATATTGGTTAAATTCATGTTCATTTGAAATTAAAACCTTATCATGATGTTTAAGGAAAAGATAAATAATCACACACTTTCTTCCTGCCTTACAATTTCTTTTACTTATTTTTTAACCAAATCACTCTAGTTTAAGCTCCACTATAAATATTCATTTAGATTAGTATTTAGTGTATAAATTTGATCATAATTCAATGATAATATCATAATATGTCTTTAAGTTCACTTATATTAAGAACCACAGTGGCTCCCAACCACCAATCAATATAAATTTGTGGAATAGTTCAGTTTGCTCTACCTCTATTTCACCACAGGTAACTAGATTACCAAAAATTTATACTCATGCTCTGAAGTTTTAAATGAGAAGTGTTTTTTAAACACTAAAATAACATATGATACACTTAGAGGCACCAATAGGATGAGCTTCATTGGTGCTAGAAGGAGGGAATCTTGGTGAATTTATTGAATATTTGCTAGTCTTAGTTTGTTTTAACCAAAGGTTGGTGTTATCTTTGCAAATTTGTGTAATTATTTGATCAAAATAATAAACATCCTTTACCTTTATGGTATTTGTCCCATTTTTATGCTTCCTTTAGACAAATATCAGAGATCTTTGAGGTTAGATGCTTAATTCTAGTAAAGATAGATTAATATATGAGAAGCCATAGTAATTGAGGTTATAATAGCTTGTTTTTATCAAATATTGGTATACCTTTTATGGATATAAGTTTATTTTAGCTTATAATTGTAAATATAGACAATATTTACATAATAAGACCCATATTTTAGCTAACTTAGTTAAAATTTGATGCCCTTTGTTATTTTATACATATATCTTTATAAAATTAGCTTAATGTGAAAATTTGAGTCATGTTATTTGTAAAGGTTGGTTTAATGCATCATATCTCAAAAAGGATGCAATTTATCAATATTGAACTACCAATAATCTAGACAAGATAAAATTTAAAAATAATAAAACCTTTGTTAGAATTATACATCCATAGGAGAGCCAGACAAGACAAAGGTAGATGTGAGCATTCAAAGTCTTTGCCAACTTTACCACTCCAAGGTACTCCTACTTTCAACCTTAATTAAGGTATGGCCTAGTTAGGAAGCTTGTCTATCAATGTATAAGGTGAAATTCATGACCTTCCTCACAATCTTGAAAAGTATTTTCTAGTTTTTAGTCCTAGTGGTATCAATAACAGAATAACATGTTAAATCATTTAAAGATGCATTGATATTGTTAAATGTAATCATGAATATGTAGCATGTAGGTTGTTCCATTTTAAATTTAAAGATGTTGCATATGAGTGGTTCCTAAACCTACTTGATGATTTCATCACCACTTGGGATGAGTTTAACAACATCTTGATTGACCAATTTGGCAAAATAATCAGACCCTATGTCTTGTACCACTAATTTACCACCCTAAAAAGGTATGCCAATGAACCTAGAAGAGATTTCAAAGTTAGGTTATAAAATATGTACAACAGATCCATTAACCCTTATAAACCTAATTAGGCATTGGCCTTGGAAATATATAAAGATGCTCTTGATCCCATGACTTTAATATTCATTAATAGGTTTGTAGGTCCAATGAACACACTAGATTTAGCTTATACTAAGGTTGTGATTATTAATGACCAAATGCAACCTCAAGGACAAATGGCCTACTTTATCCCAAATGTCAACCCTCATATGCCTACTTTGAATGTCTTTATTAATAATAACTAGAATGTGCTTACTCTCAACTAGTTCCCAAATCTAAACCAATTATGTCTAAGACATTCTACTCATAACAAAACTTTGGGGTTCTTGAATCACCTTGCTAACAATGGATTCAATTCAACTAATAAAAGGGCCTTAGTACCAAACATTGGTACCAATAAAAACCAAGTCCATAGTTTAGAAACCCCTAAAAATGATAATGAGTCCATTCCTAAAATGGTAAAAAAAAATGAGCATTGACTTCCTTCAATTATAAAAATAAGTTGGTAATATTGGGGAAACTTCTAGTATAAACTTCTCTTTCCAAATATTCAATAGGCCAAATAATAGGTTTAATAATGATAGTTTCCAAAATAATAATAATAGTAAACCATCTTCTAAAAATAAGACTATGGATATTAATCTTATTGATATTGCTTTGACTAACTATTATAGAGTCCATTGTAATGCTAAGCATGGTGAGATTAATTACATTAAATTTTGTAAAGATTTTGAATCATTTCAAAAAGATTTGGACACTTTTGAGGTAGTGCCTAAAAAAGATAGTGATGCAGGTACTTCAGGATCTAAGTGTACTAACTAGACCTTCATGGTGGAAATGTTTGATTTCCCCTTCTAAGAACACAATGAGCTTGATGATGTTCCTAAATAAGTTCATGCCTTCCCATATTACTTAAAGAAGATATACCCTCTAAGGAATATAGAATAGAGGCACCCTTTAACTACTTCTACTCTTCCAAAAAAAATTGGCACACCTCTAAATACCACTTTAGATAATAATCTATAGCCTCCAAAGGGAAGTACTCCTAAACCTAGTGTTGATGCCTCCAATTCTTCTAATAGGAATAGTTATAACATTATAGAGGACATGAAGAAAATCAAAGCTAATATTACCTTGTATGATTTGACACAAATAATAGAACAAAGATATCTATTACTAGAATCCTTGTCCAAGAAATATAGTAAGATGTCCAAGATTGATAATACCAATTTAGCTATGTATAAGGATAAAACAGAGTCCCCACCCTTCTTACTTACAGTCAAAATATTTGGTAAGAACTTTCATAACTATTTTTTGGATTTTGGTGCCTCTACAAATATTATACCCGTAAGTGTTTGTAATCAAATTTGTTTGGCTCCCATTAAGTCTAATAGGGTTGTCACCTAATTAGATAAGTCAAGGGCCAAGGTGATTGGAGAATTTTTAAATGTCCACATGTAATTGGCTCCTAAGCCAAGGTTCTAACAATTTATAGATATCCAAGTAGTAGGTATCTTTTGGTACATTCAATATTGTTTCTATCCCTAGGGAAGAAAATAAAATTGCTGATGAGTTAGCATTTATTGTAGCTAATCTCATGCATAACAAAGATTCACCAAACTTTAGTATTGAGTTGATACCTTGTGCTTATATCCTAGATAATTTGAACCATATATAGGTCTTTAGTGATGACCAATAGATCCTAAACTTTATGACTAGTTTAGGAGCATTTGATGCTCAGATCATTGATGAGGTTGATTAAAATGCATTTAGAGAAGTCAAATTTGATGGAAAATTCATTCAATTGAATGATAATAAAATCTTCAAGGGGATGATTACCTTGGAAAGGTTATTTGATTAATACAAACTAGTTGAGGCTTATAAAGTTCCCAAAGTAAGTGGAAAGGACTACAATGTAATTGATCTTGGTCCTCAAAATCAACCCCAACTGGTTAACATTGGGAAGGCTTGTACAAGTGCTGAAAATAATTTGGCCAAAGAGCTATTAACAAAATATAAATATGTCATAGGCTAGTCTTATGATGACTTGAATATCTTCAACCCAAGAGTCATCACCCATATTATACCTCTCAATGAAAATTGCAAACCCTTCAAGTAGAAACAAGGCCTGTAAATCTTATCTTAGTACCCATGATCTTCAAGGAAGTTAAGAGAATGTTAGATGCTAGAATTATATTTCCCATTAGGCACTCTACTTGGGTGGCCAATTTGGTACTAGTTAGGAAAAATAATGGTGAAATTAGACTATGTATTGACATTAAAAATCT
The DNA here is from genome assembly GCA_037957365.1 of Torreya grandis. Lineage (NCBI taxonomy): Eukaryota > Viridiplantae > Streptophyta > Pinopsida > Cupressales > Taxaceae > Torreya > Torreya grandis. The sequence goes on from JARHVA010002451.1 coordinate 2,443,644, forward strand.
AAATAGAGCATATGAAAAGGATAATTATCCTCTTCCCTCTCTTGACCAAGTAATAAAAATTATTTTAGGTTCAACCATGATGTCCTTTCTTGATGGTTTTTTAGGATTTAATAAGCTGTTAGTAGACAAGGAAGGTATAATGAAGATATATTTCACAAATAAATGGGGCACCTTTGCATACAAGATAATGCCTTTTGGACTGATAAATGAAGGGGGCATTTTTCAAAAAGCCATGGACCATGCCTTCCAAGGCCTAATTGGTAAGTGTATCATAATTTACATGGATGATCTAACTATTTTCTCTAAGAATAAAGAGGACCATTTCATGCATCTACAATAAGTTTTTAAAAGGTACAAAAGGTATGGGATATCCCTTAACCCTAAGAAGAGCATTTTTTGTGTTATTGAAGGTAAACTATTAGGCCATGTTATCACTAAAGATGAAATTTCCATATATCCTAAAAGAGTGGAAGCTATATCCAAGATAGAGCCTCCCAATAGCAAAAATGAATTTAAATCATTTTTTGGTAAAATAAAATTTATGAGAAAATTCATCTTTGGCTTTACAGAGATTTCCAAACCACTAAATTATATTATGAATAAGGATGCTAAAGTTTCATGGAATGAAGAGTCAAAGAAGGCCTTTGAGGACATCAAAAGTGTAATCAGTCAAGCTCTAATCTTAATAAGTCCTGACTTTTCAAATGATTTTTACCTCTACTCTTTTTCCTTTGACCACACTATTGTTACTATTTTAAATAAAAAATAGAAGGATCTAACCATCTAATTTCTTTCATGAGAACTAATTTGAAAATTGATGAGTTGAATTATCCTTAAATTGATAAATAACATTATTTAAAGCTATCAAGAAATTTAGGCACTACATTCTTAGGAACAAAGTGCATGTTGTTTTAACAGATCTAGCCACTAAGATAATGCTAAGGCAATATGAACTTGGAGAGAAAAGAGGTAAGTGGATGTCTATTCTTCAAGAATATGACATAGAGATGAAAATTGTATAATTGGTAATGTGTCAATGTCTAATTCAAATGATTTTGAATACTATCCCTAAGATAAGTATTATGCAAGTTGATTAACAAAGTTTATAAGCTAATGAATGGTATGACTCCATTTCTTATTTACTAAATAATGGCACTTGTCTTGTAGGATTAACTAGGGAATAAAAGAGAGCTTAAAGGGTCAAGACCACTCACTACCTCATCAAAAATGGAATCCTATATTGAAATAACTTTGAAGGTGTATACTTGAGATGTGTTTCCAAGGAAGAAGGTACTGAGGTAATAATTACTTTCCATGAGAAGTTTAGAAGTGGACATCCTTCTGTGAGAACAAAAACTCATAAAATCCTTACGGATAGTTATATTGGCCCACCATATTTATATATACTCATGATCATATGAGATAATGTCATTTATGCCAAATATTCAACACTAACAAGACAAAGGCAGTAATGCCTTTACAACCAATCATGATTGACAAACCCTTTTCCTAGTTGGGACTAGACATTATAGGGGTAATTAACCCCAACTCATTAAAAGGTTGTAAGTATGTTCTGATAGCTACTAATTATTACACTAGGTGGACTAAGGTAGTAACCACCAAGTAATATAAAACAAAAGAAGTGATCATGTTTTTATAAGAAAACATATGCACCATATTTGGGACTCCAATATCTTTTGTATGTGACAATGGGTTAGAATTCATATCCATAGAAATGACAAAGTGAGCATATGACAACAACATTATTCTCAAGTTTTTATCTAACCATTATTCTCAAGGTAATGGAGTGTTTGAATCAATGAACAAGAACTTGATGAAAGCCATTAAGAAGTCTATTACATACAAACCTATAACTTGGCATAAGATTCTCAAGTATGCCCTTTAGGAAGATATAAAAAGAGTCAAATAGGCTCTTAAATAATCTCCCTCCTTATTAGTATATGGCCAAGAACCTATATTCCCCATCACACTCAATATTCCAACCTACAAGTTTATGCAAAATTATATGGAGGAAGATCAATAATTTGAAAAATCAAGGGTATTGGACATTATTCAAATGGAAGATGTATGATAAAAGGATTTTTATAACTTTAACAAAAACCAAACTATAGTAAATGGGTGGTTTTATAAGAGATCAAAAATCAAGGTGTTCAAACAAGGAGACTTGGTTCTTCTTTGGGATAAAGCATCTGATCCCAAGGGCAAACATGGCAAGTTCACACCTTTTTGGATTGACCCCTATCAGGTTGTAGATACAATTGGAGATAAAACCTTTAAAATCAGAGACCTACAAGGAGTAGAGTTCACACTATCCACCAATGGGTAGTATCTCAAGTACTATTTCTCTACTACTCCTGGGGTCTTCATGGAGTAAATCTGTAAGATGATTAGAGTTAGTGTAGGTAAGCTATCTTGTTTCCTTCAACTCTTTTTTCTTATCCCTTATTTATACATAAGTATGTATATATTTATTTGCTTTTTTTTTTTCTTCTTGATTTGCTTATTTATATCATGTGTTTGTTTCTTATTGCTTTATTCTTTGCTTCCAATAAGTCCTTTTGGATATCCCTTAGCTCAAATATCCTTAGTTTTCTTGAAACTCAAGAAGCTCAATAAATATTGGTATAATCTCATACATATGTTGACCATGGCTTTGAGATGTGTCTTGATGTTATGGTTTAAAGAAACTAGTAAGGACCCATGAATAAGTTAAACATTCCATAAGAAATTAAACATTATCTTGACCTAAACTTGGCTTTAAGAAAAATTACAAATGTAGAATGAAAGATTAATCCATTAAGTTATAGTAACTATTTCACTTAACAAACATTCTTACCTAGGACAAAAGTTGTAACCATAGGTGATTATCTAAGGATTAGACACTTGACTAAATCCTTAAACATGGCTACCCTAGTTCCCAACCTTTGTTGGAAGCCTAAAAGACCCAAAAATACAAAAAAAGAACTTATTGTAAAATCAAAATAGTCTCAAGAAAAGGTGATTCTTGTAATCTCCATCAGGGTTATGTATGCTTGGATGGTAGTGGAGCCAAAGGCATCTCTATTAGGGCTATAGACACCTAGATGGTAGCAGATCAATGCCTAAACCTTCCCTAAACTAGGGGCATGGTTCTTAATAAATATCTAAACATGCTCCAAGATAGTGTTAATTATTAAAGGTATAAAACCTAGAAGTTTTCCCTTAAACCCCATGGCAAACAATAAGTGGAATCAAAGCACACACACAATATGGTTGTGTTTTGGTGTTTGATCCTAATTTTGTACATGCAAGTTTTGTTTCAACCATTAACTAATCTTGATAATGACATTGATCAAGTAGAATAAATGACATAATTATTTGTCTAAACTAGAGTATCTAAGTTATAACATATTGTTATGTTTCCCCTATAAGTCACCATTTATTGAGGTCAACATACCCCCATTTCTGAATAATAGGGACCCTTATGAATTGAGTTGAATCTTAACACTAAAAATTTATGTTATGCACTTTATTAGAATTTGAAGATCATCCGTGACTGATGAAATTGGCCCATTTGTTTAGGGTCTTGTTTTAACCATGCCTAATGATGATAATAGTTGATATTTGTGTCTTAAGTTGTAGGTTTCATGGATTTTCTTATGAATCATACTTGGAATTTATATATTAACCATATTCAGACTTTTATTAGTCTTGAATTTATGGTAGCTCATAGTTGGATTCATGTATTGAAACCCTACTTTAGAAAACCCTAGCTTAGACCTTTGGTTTAAATTCAATTATGTTAGGAATAGATTTGGTGGGAACATTTTGAATTAATTTTGGACTTAAGCCTAAATTTTACACTAGACTTGGTCATGTTTTTCAACACAACCAAACCTTAGCCTAAAAACCATTCTTGGTCCCCTTTTATTTCCCCTTCCTTTCCTTATGCTTTTTTAACATGGTCTAATGTATATGTTTGTAGGATATTTTATTTTAACATGGTCCCCTTTGTCATATGCTTATCCTAAGGTCTTAACCCTAAGGACTCATTTGTATTTATCAACATGAATGAGACCTTAGTATTAAAACATTATCCTAGGTTCCTATATTAACCTATGTCCTAACTTAAACACCTCACTTCTTTACAAATTTGATGGCTCTCACTCAATCATGAAAAAAGATATGATAAAGCATAGGAATCCCAATGAATCTTTATCCTTGATCCATCCAACCAATCCCATAAGATCACTAGCATCATGATTGATGATACATGCTCAAGTGGGACCAATGATCAGATGGTGCGAGATTGTCCTCAAGTTTAAATGGAACCCCTTCTACTATATAAGCTTAAGCCAATCAAGTACATCTTCCCAGATAGAGATCAATAGTTTTTAGTTAATCACACATAATAGATCAAATAGAGTGAACATGGCATTGAAAAATCAAGATCTAGGTATCCCTAAGGAGCTATCATGTGGAACTCCTACATTTGATATCGATAACAAAGGGTCTCACATATTAAAATTTGGACTTAAGTAATTATCCTAAGGTTCATTTTATTTTTTAATACAATGGAACCTTAGGCTAAAACCCTAGGATATGACTATAATATTCATAGGGACTTATTTTATTATGCTTATAAATATAGGATTTTTGTCTTAGTCTAATTTTTATGACACGGTCTTGAGTTGACTTGATCTCCTTTATGATTGTAAAAACTAATGGCATGCATCTGCTTGGTTCTTAATCAATGATCCATGCTTTATTATGACTGAAGATCATATGAAGCATATTAAATCTAAGATCTGTGGACTAAAGGGACTTTATGAGCTTAAAATTGACATTCTCATGATCATTATTTGACATTCACAAGGTCATTATTGACTTCCATGAGGTCATCAATTTTAAACTTATCAAAATTAATGATTCCTAAACTTAAATTTGATGTTCTTGTGACCATCATTTGATTCCCATGAGGTCATCATTGATGTTTGTGAGGCCATCAAATTTGAGATCATCAAATATATTACTTAGTCACATGAATATGCTTTTAAAACATGGATAAAGTCTGCTAGTCATATTACAAATCAATGGGACCCCCTGGAAGATGTCCAAACACTTAGGATCTTTGAACTTCAAATGTTAAAATGATCTCATGATCTAAATACTTATAGACATATATTTAATCTAAGTCAATTTCTTAAGGTTCCAATTGTATTTATTTAAATGAAATAAACCTTAGGCTAGAGACTTATATTAAGTCTTATTTTAAGAGTTCCCTATGACATAAAACTTAGCTTAAAATTATTTTAACCTAAGGTTTCGTTATGTTTATTAATATAATAAAACCCTAGGTTAAAACCTAGCAGTTGGACCACTTATTATTTGGGCACCCCTTTAGGTACATTCTAAGACAACTCAAACATTTTAACTTAAATTTTACATTGTGTTTATCAACACAAAATAAACCTTATCCTAAAGTATTTAGTGTAGGTCCCTTTTATATGCACTCTAAAATATTAGCATAAATATTTTAGCCTAAAGTATATGTTGTGTTTATTAACATGAAATAAACCTTATCCTAAAGTATTTATCCGAATTCCCTTCCTATGTCTTAATGCTGATTAAAGTTATCACTCTTTATAGGATCAATGACTCTTAATTCAAAACAAATGATGATCAGATGGAGTGAAAAGACCCAATAAATCTAAAGCATTTGATCCATCAGACCAATGGCATGCATCTACCCATATATAGATCAATAGTTTGTACTTTAATAAGATAGATTTATTAGATGGAGCATAATCAATGGAGACTCTTCAACAAGACCTTGAATGCCCACAAGATTGACACATTGTAAGTACATGTTCATTGCATGTAATATAGAGCCTAGAAGGCCTACAAAGGTGCCAAGTGGCATAACCATGGAGCTTGACATAAATTACCCAATGATTCTCAAGCCCCATGGTCAACCATTGATACATAAATAAGGATCTGATGATGCAAAGGAAAAGAGGATTTTTGAAAGACAATGGTTAGTCCCTTAAAGTATTTATGAAAAAATTCCATGAAAGTTGCCAAATGGATGCCACATGGGTGCCACAAAAGCACAAAATGAAAAAAATAAAGATTTTTTGTGCTTGAAAAGGCAAAGGTATAAATTCATGGGTCTCAATAAAATTAGAGACATGAATGATCCTACGTCAAAATTATGATCACCATTAAAACTTCAAAAAAACCCCAAAATACATAAAATCCCTAATTCAAACTTGGATTAATCATAATAAAATTGAGAGAGTTCAATTATAATATGATTAATAACAAGTTAACCCAAAGATTACTTATAATCCATTGGTGAAAAATTTTCAAGTCTCACAACCATGACAACTTGCAAATAACAAAAGAGAAATGAGATAGAGTTATACTTGACCTCAGAGCATGAGGGAAGAGTATTCAAGTTTATGAACCTAGATACTATAGCATTAAACATTAAGAATAAGAACTGGTACAAACTCTTTTAGACCATTGAAGAGATGCAAGCTCTTACAAGGTAAGAATATAAAAATGCAACCATCATATAGAGGTACAATGACCTAGTCTTCATATAGATGACTAACCTCCATTATGATGCCACCAAGCCTGAGATATTATACTACATTGATGTCCTTGCTCCTCTTTTATAATATTATAAAATTGAGTAAGATTGGATAATTCATGAGCATATTTTTAATGAAAAAACATATATTTCCCCCCTTACTTTTGAAAGATAATATAATCTATGTAAGCCCTCTAAATAGACTTGCTAACCATTAAAGAGTTGATTGGAAAGCATAGCTTAAACATAATCCTTGCCCCATGGCTGCTCACTGGAACCCAAGTAATCCATGACCCCACATGAAAATCCCAATTTTCCAATTTATGGAGGGGATTAGGATAATTATGACCTTGTTGAATAGGTTATCTGGAGCCCCCTCCACCACACATATTGATAAAGTTTGGGTGCCCTATGTTTACTTCATGGTGGAGAAGGGACTCACTCTCCCATTGGGTGAGATGATTAATATCCATTTGAAATAATAGTTCACAAACATCAAAATGAAGACCAATAACCACGTTTACATGATGTACTATCTACTTTATGCCCTCTTAGCCACCACTAAGATCTTAGATATTAATAATTGGTCACCTAATGGGAGACCTACTGTATCTCATCATTATTCCAAGCTTCACATATTCAAATATAGACATAACATGAAGTTAATTTACAATTGTGTTTATCTAGCTCTAGTGGAAGCCATCATAGGAATCCCCATGCGAAGGGTCAAATCCTTGATTAAAAAATATGTAAGAGATATCTCATTCCACCTAGATTACATGGTAATAAGGATAGAAGGGACTTTGACATAACTCTATAGGTTAACCATCTATGTGCCCACCAAATTAGCAGAATCAGAAGATGCATACCAACTTCTTCATGGTATAGATGGATTTTCAAGAAGAAAAGGAAGGGCCTCCTCCATCCCTTTCCTTTCAAAATTAGTATAATGATGTTGCAAAATTGGGAAAATGTGAATGTTATTGCTAGACATGGGGACTTATTCAACCTGTATAAATATGAATTGAGGCAATGGGATCTAAATAAGAGGGTAACCAAACATATAAAATACAAGACCATAAGCAAGGCATATGGACATTACCTTGGTGTCCATGAACCACTATACATCAAGACCTCTATTTTCTTAGAAGCATTACCTAGGTTGAATAGGCATAACATTAATCTAGAGCCCAAGTTATCTTGGGGAGATGACAAGCCATTAAGTGAGATATGGAAAATGGGGCCCCTAAAATATAAATTATTTCTTGAGCCATCCTCTAGGACCCCTCTACAATAACCTCAAGCACAATTTTCATAAGGAACCTTAAAGGAGAAATTAGAAGAGAGACCTCGGGAAGGAGGATCATCTTTAACCGAACATGAAAGGCTAGAGTCTCCAATAAAGTTCCTAGATATGATTGCATTGGAACCTAGTGAGATAGTAGATGATGCCCTTAAGGTGATTTATAAATCATATGGGTTAGATGAAGAACAAACTGAGGAACTTTATACCCAAGTAGAAGAAATAAGACAAAAAAGAGGGAAGGAAGTTGCTTTGGACTTGATTCCAATAACACCCCTACACAAAAGGAAAGTTGAGTTAGCATTGTTCCAAATTGGTTAAAAGAAGCCTATGTTGACCTTTACCCACCCCATGACTGAGGTCAACTTATTTAATTATTAATACACCATTCATGATCCAATTATCCCTAAATGGTTCATTTATAGTAAGATGCAAAAAAATTCCACTTTATCCCACTCATGGGCCATGACACAAATAGTCCACATTGATTTACATGATGAAATGAAACCATGGATAGTGGATGTGATGAAGGAAAAAGAAGAGAGAAGAATACTTACCACAACAACATCAAGTGGCACTCAAATGGACACTCTAAGAGCCTCAAGTAGTACATAAGTGGAGAATCTTGAGCCTCCTAAGGTCACATAATCATCATTTAATATACAATTCAATCCAAAAACAATAATATTAGAGAGGATGACAACCAAGAAAACCATGATTAGGAGTGAAGAGTTTACATTTCAAAAGATTTAGCCATTTATTAGTTTAAATCCCACTAGAAGTCAAAAGCTTAGTGATCATCCTATTCATGAGGAAAACATAAGGGGTTATTTGATGTTCATTTAGCTCAGATCAAATTAGGTATCAGAGGCATGAAGGAGAAGATACATAAATTGGAGAAAGAGAAAGAGAATCTAGAGACATAGGCTATCTTGTCAGTCCTAGAAGCAATAATAAAGATGTTTGAGGCATATTTATATGACATGTTTGATTCCTTAAAGTTAATGAATCTAAGGCAAGATGCATTATCCTAGTAAAATTAAATAACTAAGGTGTTAATAACCCAATGGTAGAGCTTAAAAGACAAAATAAGGGAGCTTGTCAACATATTAATTAAGGGTAGGATTCTTGGCTTTAAAACCATTAGCCTAGCCTACTTAAATGCAATATTGGGGATAGTTGTTGATAAATTCCAAAGTTTGAGTACTTGGTCAAAGAGCTTAGAGAGAATCCTAAGAGATGATGAGGAATTGATAGATAGATTCAAACAAGTCCTTGGCACCATCCTAGCCAACCCTACAACATATATCTCCTTGAGCATCAGTTATGATAATGAGTATAAGCATGAAGCCACTTTGGTAATGAAGAAGTGAGGAATAAGAGTCAAATCCAATATGGAAGTGATAACAATTGATTCATGGGCATGATCTTCACTACTGAATAGAATATTGATAAAGCTAGGAGCATCAAGGAAGCCATGGCAAGAAATGACATGGATTTAAATGACTTGGCTGATTGTGAAGATGATTGTCTCTTAAAACAAGCTATTAATTTGGAGCTATTTAGTAAATAACATCAAAGGGCCACGAAGATTCTTCAAGATCATCAAGGGAACCATTCATCCCAAGGCCCACCAAATAATTAATAATATTCCATTCTATGTAAAGTATTGTAATATTTTAACATGGAATATTATTTTATAAATGTATATGCTAGTTTGTTAGCATATTTGCCTATAGGTTAGTCTATTTTGGAAATATAAATGTATTTTAGAACTATTAAGAAGGATAGTTGTCCTTATCTTTGTACATGTGTAATCTTATATTTGATTAGTATATTACCTAAGTCTCTTATACAAGGAAGTATTACCATTTTGGAAAGAGAGGGAGTTTTGAGCTAAAACTTGTATACTTCTGAGCAATTAATATAAGCAAGTAATACTAAAAATTTTGTCCAAAAATTATTTGTATCAATTGCTACATGGCTTCTCTCTCAATTATTTGTTATAAACCTTTAATTTGAATGGTTTCTATGAATTATAAATGTGCATATTTGATACAAGATTGCTAATTTGTTCTAATTCTAGATTAGTTGAATGTTCTTAGAATTTGCTTCATTTTATTTACTATGTATTAGGATGTGCAAATGATATTTGAATGCAGAAGTAAATCTTTAAGGCAAATTTAGTTCATACTTGTATCCTTTCATGTTTTCCATAGATATTTTCCTGGTATATGGTGTGATTTGAGCATTTGTTACTTTACATTATATATTTGTTAAATGCATGTTTAGTTGAAATGAAAACCTTGTCATGGTGTTTAAGGAAAAGATTAGCAATCACATACTTTCTTTCTATCTTACCCTTCCTTTTCCTTATTTTTTAACCAAATCACTCTAGTTTAAGTTCCACTATAGATATTCATTTAGATTAGTCTTTAGTGTATAATTTTGATCATAATTAACTGATAATAGCATAGGATCTCATGCATTTCACTTAGATTAAGAACCATGATGGATCCCAACCACCAATCAATATAAATTTGTGGAATATTTTAGTTTGCTCTACCTCTATTTCACCACAGGTAACTAGATTACCAAAACCTACTACTCATGCTTTAAACTCTAAAAATTATAAAATGAGAAGTGTTATTTAAACACTAATAGAACCTATGATTCACTTAGAGGCATCAACACAACCTTCAACTCTCTTTGTTGACCAAGTAGGTGTATTAGGCCTATTAAGCTTACTTACTTGATTATTTATGTTTTGTGGCCATGAAAACATGTAAGAGACATTAATAATATGTGAAAAATCATGCTATATTTCTAAAAAGGTGTTCCACACCATCATTTAACTCTTCTAAGTAGTATACATCTACAATCTTTCCTCACTTGGGAGATTAGGCTACCTTCTACTTGTATCTGTAGACTAGTTATTTGGTGTGGACTTGTAGAGGAATTTACAAACATATTTTTTTATATATTAGTATTTTATAAGATTAAAAATTTCCTAAACCACCCTCTCTACTGATTTGCATCTTTCCAAATATCTCTACACCCTAAAAACATAATAAAACCTTTAAAAAGTACCATTTTAAAAAAGTTTCATATAGTGTTTATATAGAACAGTACCATGAGTAGGGTATTATCTAAGTTAAATTTGTGGTTCAAGTGTTTTTAGGGTAATTAAATTTTAATTTTATTATAATTCTTCATTATCTTCTCAATTGGGTCATTACTAGGGTTTAAGTAAGGTTATGGAGGTATACCATATTAATGATGGTTCATAAAGATCATACCTCTAATCCAAAACCTATGGTCATGGATTTTTAGTCCATATACCCCGTTAAAATATTTAAAGTATTATGATTCCATGAAATTGATATGGAGAGATATGAATAGAAGATGTTGGACTTCAGGCTCTCTCTAGGCCTTCTGGACATGTTTGTAGTCTTAATGTTTGTTCATAAAGGTGGGAACCTTAAACCAAATCCTTATACCATGTATCTTTAGTCCATATGGGTTCAAAAATTATCATATAATAATTTTAATTTATTCCTTTGGCAAAGAGAGATATGAGCATTTGAAATTGCAACTTGAGTTGGGAGGTTAGTATATTATAGCTTGAACTAGGAGTTGAGACTAAACTAACCTTTCCTTTGCATTATCCTATCTTAAATAACTTTTTCAAGGTATTTAACATACTTGTATACATTTTATAGGCTTTTTTATACTTGGAGAAGGTCTAATCATGCCTTACTATGGTGTGGGGTTTGAGGCCTAGTCATGGCTTTTAGGCCTAAGAGGCCTTCACTAATTATTAGAGGTAAGAGTAACCTATAGGTGACTTGGGGGATTAAATTATCATTATAACACCCTTATGATACTTTTTAGTACCCATTTACTTTATTTGTCTACTTCAACTACCATCTCTATCTCCTTTTTCTCATGTGAGTCTGCCTTGAAGGTCATTGTCATGGCTTCCAAGCCTTAGTATTTAGTAATAGGTGATAGAGACCTAGGTGTGTTCTTATTTAATAATTATGTTTATATAATCTCAAATCACATATTATTACCTTATATCTTGAAAAAATTTCTAGTATTAGATATTCTATCAACATCTATCGTCTGTATATCTTGTATAGTCAGTCTTAGGGTTTGTGAGAGGTCATGCTTATAGAGCCATAAGGGTTTGATTGAGGGACTCTCTTCATTACCTAAGGATTATATCATCTTGGAGACATCTTTTATGTGTTATTTTTTAATTTTAATCAAGAGAGAATGGTTAGTATGGTGTTAGTTCTAAAATGAAAACAAAATGAAGGAGACACACTAACTAGCATAACATCTCTAGGCCTAGACACTAGGAAGAGATTATTAAAAAAAACATGCATAAAACACACAACTAAAATGAAAAATAAAATCCTCTTTTACCTTCCTTGAATGCTCCAAAAATTTTGTTGTATTTTATTGCTTAGCTTGTGCTCATGAGGTCCTTTGAAATGGAAGATTGGCTACCTCTATCTCTCTTAGGCACCTTTGGCTTATGGCTTGGCTTGGATTGGAATAATTTGGAATGGTAACACTAATTTATTGAAGCTTTTGGAACCATTTTTGCATTATAACTTTGCATTATCAAGCATTAGAAATGATGTGGTAAGGCCTCCTATTTATATATTTTTGCAAATGTCTAGAATCAACCTAAACCATCCATCCTAAGATTGAGATGTGTGGTTGAGGATTAATTAAATTTTTGGAATTAACTTTGTAATTATCCTCATCATGACATTGGAATAAGGGGAAATTAAGAGGCATGGAATGAATTGATGAGGCATGGAGAGTATGAATCCTATTATTTGTGGCATTCATGGCCTAGGGATGCCTTCCCAAGAAATGAGGTAACTTGATGATGTATATATTCAATATCCATTTCCAAAAACAAGTATTCAATAAGTTTCCATGGAATTATTAATTATGCCTTGATTTGGGTTAATTATCTCTTAAGCATATTTAAGCACTTTGTGCACAAATTACTCAAATTGATTAGAATGACTTATTATTGGTCTAAAATTTAACTGAATTGGAATTGGAAGGTGACATCAGATGTGTTAGATCCGTTATCTCACTTAGGATGTTACCAAAAACAAATAACAAAGGCACATGTCTTATACATAAGATTGATATGAAAGATAAATATAGAGCACGTGGGTGCAAAATTGACATTTTGACACAAAATGATCTGATCAAAGTTAGCTAGCCCATAAATTTCATTGCCCCATTTGGGGATACCCTAGCCAAAATTGGCACTTGAATATGTCAGTTTCACATCATTTAGTATGTTTTAGTGTTCTTAGGCCAAATTGTGCATTTTGGGGGAAATTGGTCAAAATCCTAGTTGGAGGTTATTGGTGGCTATATTTAGGTGTATACATTATGCCCTATAAATATTTCATTATGTTTATTCAACACTCAGATAACCTTTAGGCTCACTTGTGCCTTCAATTCTATTACAGGGTTGTGTGTGTCCATTTTAGGCCTAAAAGCCTAATAGGTCATTAAGTAGCCACCAATATGAGATGATTATGACTTGAAACCATTAAAAAAAATTCTCACTTTATCATATGTTCTCAAGCTCTTAATATCCATAAGGTATGCATACATCTCCAATCTTACATGTATAGGCCTTTTTAAGCCTACATTACACCTAATTTAGCGTAAAAGGCCATTTTATACCCTAAAGGCTAAACCATTCCAATGGAGAGATTGGGAATAATTAATAAAAAAATTACATCTCTATTTCCAATTTTTCAATATTCATATTTGTATAAGGTTTAATGTCACCTTCCTTTCTAAAAGACTTGCTTGTAGGTGGTAGCTAGGACCCTAACTATTGTAGGTGTGCTTAGCCTTTCCTTTACCCATTAGAGATATTCTTCACCATGAAATCCTTGTTTTGTCTCCCTCACTTCCCCCTCAGATACCCTTAGGCCTTAGACACTCCTTTTTGTAAGGTTTCATATTACAACTTTCCTTGTTTTGATCGTGATTGTAATCACCTTGTTTAGGCCTAACTAGGCCTATCCAAGTCTAATTTTGTCTCAAAGAACCAAGTCATGGAAAGGTGGCTTGAGATATTTGTAAATAAGCATAATATTTCCTTACCCTTCTCTCTCTCTCTAATACCATTCATGGTTTTGGACACCATGTTATTTTCTAGGAACCCTTCTTATAAGTGGCCTTTCTAGGTCTTTTGACTAAGCTATAGGTACATATCACCCCTTCAAGGTACTTTGAATCACTAATTTTATGGATAAAAATGAAAGGGGTTCCTTTACTTGTGTATACACTCTAAAACAACTTATTATACCACACTCCTCACTTAGTCATCTAGTTTTCTCATGACTACTTGTATGCATGCCTATGTATGACTTTTTCCTCATAATAAGACCCTCTGTAACTTACTAAACAATCTTAAACAATTTATTGTGATTTGAGTGATTCTAAGAGCCCTTAGGTCCTATTCATCTTTTCATGATTTTCAAGAGCTTCTCTCAAAATTTCACCAAATAACATCTTATTCACATGCCTTCATGTTGACTGTATGTGATGAATGAGGTCTATTTGACTGTGGGTGTGACCATTTTACGAACTTGACCACACAAGTCCATATAACATGTAAAAAACACTTTAAATTCTCTCTTTTCCTAAATTTTTTCCATGTTTCAAACCTTGAATTGCCATTATAGGATAGATGAAGGGAAAACACAAGTCAAAAGTCTTTTTAAACTAAATAGTATGGTAGGTGGAGCTAAATAGGCACACTTTTCCCATGTGTGGGACCCATTTGTTGAGTGGGGAGTGAATATGAGTCTTAAAATGGGTCTTTTTTGGTATGAAATGCCTAGTGATGGCTTAAGGACTCTTTCAACACCTTTATAAACAATGAAATACTTGTAATATCACATTTTATAAAGATTTTATAAGTCATATAGACTCATATGAGGTGTTTAAAGTGTGATTTGGTGATTTAAAATGGATACTCAAGGTTTGAAACAAGATTGAACAATTAGGCCATACAGAATGACTTTAAACATATTACTAAGATCCACACTATGAACCAAATGGAGCTTGGACATCTTTCATATTACTAGTAAGGCCCTCTCTGATCTTAAAATGACCCAAACAAGGTTAAAATCATGAACAATAGAAGCCTCAATCTTTTCAAATTACTTCAACTTCTGATAAAGATCCTTGATCTTATCAAACATGCTTAAGAACATCCTTCTAGGCCTCCAAATAATTTGGCAGTCTTCCACTTACACAATGACCATCATGGGGACCTAGTACACTTCACCAATAGACCTAAGACAACCATGACACATAAGTTCACAAAAAGTTTCAATTACACATCATGGCACTTATAAAAATTCTACCAAGGTTAAAAATGAGATCAATGAGGACATCACCATGTGGAGTTTTGGGTAGGCATCCTAGAAAGTTTTTGGTTTTAGGGGTTGGCATTTGGCATGGGAGGCCAAATATTCAAAAATTATGGCTATGAGTATTAGGGAAAGAACATAATGCAATAATATATATAAATACCATAATCAAAGTATCAGATAGCCATTTCATGATAATAACTAAGCAGTTTTAAAATTGTTACTACATAGTTTATAGGAAAATCAAGACAAATTAAAAATGAAGGTGAAAATCAAATGGAATTTTTTTTTTTTCAAAATTTTTGAATGTAAATAAATAGGAAAGCAACTATTTTCAAATAAAATGTGAAATTAATTACTATTAAAGGAAATTAAATTCCTTGCTTATGTTAAAAATAAAACACATAGAACAAGGTCAACTAGGTTGATCTAGTTTAGAAAATAGAATAAAACAAGGTCAACACTAGTAAACATATTTTTTTTATAAAAATAGGAAAAAAAATAAGGTTTTACATTTTAACTTAGTTTTTTTGGTAATATAAATGAAAACATAACTAAATACGCTAGGTCAACTTAGTTGATTGTGTGATATGGTTTTAGTAGATCTAAAAACTAGCAATAATAGAATGGGTGTAGACACCAAAATCGTGTCTACTCCCTTGGTCATCCTCTCCCCATTCTCTCCCCCTTGGTCCCCTTCATCCACTTCGACACACCTAACCTATGTCTTATTAATTTAAAATAATCACTTATTTTACATTAATAATTCTTCTCTCTCTCACCCTATGACCCATTTATGACCCCCATTTTATTCTCCCATGCCTATTTTAGCCCCTCTCGACCATTTTCCCATGAACCTTGACCCTGGCAGTGTGTAAGAATGGGCAGAAGGCTAAAATTAGCCTCTGTTCCCATTCTGCATTTGCCAATGTCGATCACTATTCAGTCGACGTCAGTGGTTCTACCAGCGTGAGTTACCCTTAAAATTGCGTTCTCAACCCGAACGTAGGATCCATTATCCATTTCCCAATCCATTATCTATTTCCCAATCAGTTTTCCAATCTGTTATCTGACCTTCCTTCAAGACGTTCTCAGATCCGCCTTTCGACTAAAAAAAACAATCAGCCAATCTTCACTTAGCCAATCCACTAAAAAATATATATCTCTCTCTCTCTCAAGCATAGGTACTCTACTTCAGTCACCTTGCTGGAAGTCTTCTACATCGAGCATCTGCAACTAGTCTGCAACACACCATCAGTAATCAATCCACAACCATGTCTCCTACTCTCTCTTTAACAGGCAACAGGTAAGCATTTCTTCTGTGCTTTCATTTTGTTTTCTAGTTATTGCTTTTAAGTGATATCACCACCCAGATTTAGACTATCAGACCACAGACTAGACTTGACTTCCTCTTGGAAAGGCTGAGAGGCCTTCCCATATCCTTATCACGTCTATCCCCCTTTTTCAGAACATACAATCTATCCATTATCCCTGCAACTCTGCCCAGACCCCTGCACAGACCATAAAATAGACCTAGACTCTTTTAGACCATTTTGTAGCCCTGAAACCTATCCAAACCCGACTAGAGCTTGTCCAAAGACTACTGCCCCAACTGATGCTGGTCATTTCCCCTACCGATGTCGATAGCCTAACTGATGTCAGCGACCTTCCTTGATTGATGCCGGTAGAACTACCGATGTCAACAACTGTGCAAAGCAGATTGCTACATATCAGGTACACATTTGTCTTTTTTTTCTTCATTTAGTCTTTTATCAGCTCTATTTTTGTCAATATTCTATTTTTAATAGTGGACTATCATCCTCTGAGAAGTCTTTTGCACTTCTAGGACCAAGCTTTCGCTTGGCAGTCTACTTTCTTATCATCTAATGTTTTTCATGTTTTAGTCTCTTTCTCTTTCAGGTGTTATCCTCCACAACCAAAGAGGAGTTCCTGCTATCGTCTAAATCTGGTGCGCAAGTCCACAATCTGGGTACATACAAACCCTCATCTATTCCTTTTAGTTTCTCATTTTCCTTTTTTGAATGTAAAAAGTGAATCTTGTTTAGAAACATTTTGGCATGCCCAGTGGGACCCTAGGGTCTTCCTTGGGTTCTTTTCTTTCTTTTTATATAGGGTGCATTAGGTTTCTCCTTTTCATCTCTTTCTTCTATCTTCCAAAAGACACCATAAGCAGGATTAAAAAGAACTCTTCTTTCTTTTCTTGCATCGTTAGACTAGTCAAGAGTCATACTCTTCAACCCTTTCTCCATTTGTCTTCATACGAACTAACATTTTGACTTGGGCTTAAAACACACTGCATTTCATTTCTTCTTGATTGCATACTTAGTCCACACCTAGTAATTAATAACTGCATCATGAATTAATCGTAGTCCACTTTATGTTACACAACCAAATCACTTGCACAAATCAAACATCAAAACTTACCTGAGACAAGGCTCGACTGGGATTTCATCACCCAGTGGATACCTTACCCATCCCGGCAATCCCACTTGGATTTCATCACCAAGGGGAAATCCCACTTTGTTCTCTGGCAGAGGATAATCTCTAGGGGAAGTATATACTGGCTAAGTGGGCCCAGCTCATCACTGGGTTTGTGAAGTGAGGGGAGCTTGCTCCTTAGCACCAGGCCAAGTACAGAACCTAACACAGACTTTTGAGCACTGAAACAAACCCAAAACCATCCATAGACTACTTCTTCTATGACCCATCTCAAAAGCCAATCTTCTTACACACATTCCAAGGCATAAGCTGCCATGATCCTAATAATTTATTCTTAGGGATTTAACGTTTAGGGTCTACTTGTGTTCTTCATCTTTTCTATTCTTATCTGCTTGTTTGACCTTATGAGGACGTTATTTCTTGCCTTGAATGGTTCTAACTCACAGTCAAACCAAGGCTCTTGTCACCCACCTGAGGCATCAACCGCTTCTGTCTTCCCCGTCCATAACTAGTCCCATAATGGAGTTCCACTCGGAGACTGAAAGAACTCCTACTTGACCGACGCCGACCTAGACTCCCATCATCCCTGAAGGGGACCAAGATTTTGAAAGATTCTTGGACCTCAATGTCAAAGCCTTACAAGATTATTTCACGTGAAGTTGAACGCCAAACTCCTTGGGCAACCCAATTTATGGGATGCTGACCTCTTTAGTCGAGACTACAGCCGTATCGACAACATCCATAGTTCAACCTGTAGACACCTAGGCTATCATCTCAACCAATGACCAGCCCTTGACCAACCTTTTAAGTGTGGCCTCTCCCTCCATCTCTGGGCCCACTTCCACCAAGGTTTTGGCCCCCTATTAACCGTAGCCTATTCAACCAATCTCTATCCCTTTCCAAAATTTGGTTGTCTCTATTCCGCCTACCCTCGCCCTTATCAACACCAGGGTGGCTACCTATCCATTGGCCCATGTTACCACTATCCAACCTCTTGTGGCAACATCGAGCCTAGCCATGCCTTCTACCCAACCACCCTTAGCCTCCACTTCCATCTCAATGACTAGCTACCCATATGTTGCATCTACACAAGCACAACCAACCACATCATATGCCCCTCTCAATACCTTCTAAGTGCCTTATAATCTAGGGGGTGCTCCACCTGCCAATCCATCAGTAGACATCATCAAAATGCTGATGGACAAGATGTCTAGCCTAGAGACCTCTGTTTTTGGTTCACGCAATGCCCTCTCATATGAGCAAATTTACAATGAACCCATTCATCCCTCCATCTCAATCAGGCTGTATCCCAGTCAATGGGAACTTCCTATATTCTCTCATTTCTAGAGAAAGGAAGACCTGCAACATCACCTACGGGCATTCAGACATGCTTGTTATCTCATTGCACACGACGATGTGTTACTTTTATGCACATTTCCTATGTCACTCTCTGGTGTTGATCTTGACTGGTACAAATCCCTTGCCAGCCATTCTCTCTTCACATTCACCCAACTGGCACAACTCTTCCTTGATCATTTCTCCATCAACATCACCAAAATGGTCTCAATCACAGACCTCTATTCTATTCGATAGTTCGAGGATGAATCCATAGCTAATTTTGTTGCTCACTGGAGAGGCCTCATCAATCAGCTCTCATTTTGCTTACCCCAACCCAAACTTATCAAAATTTTCTCTCAAGCTTGTGCCAAGCATATTTCTTCTAGCTTGCGGGTTCAGACCTTCTGCACCTTTGACGAAGCCTTCACGATGGCCTTCAAGCTTAAATTATGTGTCATCGAGGAGAACAAAGTCAAGTTGTAGAGTAAGAATCCCAACTCCAAGACCGATGACTCCTCTTCTTCTAAACCTTCTTCATCTAATCCTAAGTCTAAGGCATTAGCAAACGCTGTAGTCATTAGACCTTCATCCTCTTCGCCTTCAACCAACTAGCCCGAGCCATCCACATCCTAAAGCATCACCTGCCAATTCTAGCAGAGATAGATGCAGTGACAGTATACTCCACTTGGAGAGTCATATGCATCTATGCTAGAAAAACTTGTCAAATAGGGGATTCTAAATCTCCCCTAAATCTGACCACCTCCACAATTTGATCCCTCACGTGCCATCCCTACGTGGTATAGGGAAAATGACTTTTGCAACTACCACCATGTTAAAGGCCATGACACAGGCAACTACAAGACCCTTAAAAAACATCATCCAAGACATGCTGGAAAAGGGTGACCTCATCCTCAACAATCCCAATGCGCCACCCCATCAGGGCATCGACATCTTTAAGAAACCATTCCCCAATCATCCTCTGACCCAAAACAATGTCCAGACCATGACTGACAACACTCACAAACATAATATACGAACAATCAATACGGTCTCACCTTTCATCCCTGACCAACCTCTTTCCCAAATTCAAGAGGTTAGTCCACCCATCAGTCCATCACACATGGACGAACCCCCTTCTCTAGTTAGTTCTCTATCAACCTCTCTTATATTGGAGGATGCCTCGACCATACCGGCACCACCGGTCTCACCATCCTCCTTCTTGATACCTATGGAGGACCCGACCCTTCCTACTCCTCAACCTCAAGTGGAGGGTGCAATCATCCCTGCCCTTTACCCTCTTAAGGAGCCTCATTCTTCAATTTCTTCTCCACCCAGGGAAAAACTTGTCTCTCCTCTGTCCCCAACCAAAGATGAACCTGTCACGACTTCATCATGCCTCAAGTCTGAGACCACTACACCAGTCTCATCTTCGGCTCCACAACCGTCAACATCTTCTCAAGGACCCAAGCCTCATGCAACATCTTCTCAACCATTTTCCCGATTAGTGGAGAAAATCAAACTTCTCCCTTAGAGGAAAGTGGAGCATCAGGTATTGTGGGAGCGTCTCAAAGCTCTTCAACATGCCCGTGCCCTCTCATCTCATGTTACCAATCCTCCCATGGCAGAATCTACCGAGACTCTCAACAAAAACCAGACTTCCACTTCTAGACCATCTAAACCTCAACCAACCACATCAAGACTGAAACCCTCATCTATCCCATCAAAACCTATCAAGTCACTCGACATTCACCCTGTCTCTAACCTCACTCATCCGCAAGTGAAGGTGGACTTAGACCAAACCCCGACCAATAGTAGTCTTCAAATCAAATCAAAGGAGACTACCAAACCATAGAGGTGAACTCCTCCTCCCCCATCACCATTGCCCTCTATTTTGGGCCCTCATCCTTTGACCTTTATCAAAATCCTCCCCACTCCAACCTCTAATCAAAACTAGTTTTCTCCTCTGCTTCCTTTGCCTACCACCAACCTATCCTCTCCAAAAATTTCAGCACCTCTCACGAAGACAATGTCGTCTTCCCTTGCCAGCACACCATCAACCCAGAAGGTGGTACGAAAGCCTCCTCCAACTCTACCTAAGCGAAATTCACCAGCATCACACACATCAACAAGCACAAACCCTTTAGTAGGCTCATACTCTTTGATATTGCATTGACTTTTGCAGACTTCTAACATAGCCCTTCCACCCATTAGGCCCTTCTAACCTCTTGGGTCTAAGCCCTCTTGGTTCGATGATATGAAGATTTGCCTATATCATCATACGCTAGGACATGATACTAAGACTTGCTATGCCCTCAAGGCTGTCATTCGCTGCTACATGGAGAAAGACACTCTTCTTAAGGACACCATTGATCGACCCTCGACACCTTCCCACATTCCTCCAACCACATCAACATCTCGTCAGCAGGCCATGACCCCTTCATCTCCTTCACCCCTATCTTCAATATCAATGCCATTCACATAACCACTAGGTCATAAAAGGACAAGGAAAAAGAAAAACCTGCCATTCCTTGGACCTATCCTTTTGTCAAGCCACCTCAATCGCCAAAACCTAAGATTTATATTCTTGGTGCATCTCAACCCTCTTCTTCTTCCTCTTTAGGGGCGATTCATGACTCCATGTTAAAACAACTTCACTAGACACCTATGAAGATGTCCCTTTATAACCTCATCCAAACCTCACCCCAGCATCATTAGGCCCTCATCCAAGCCTTACAGGTAGCGAAGGTCTAACCTGAGGACCCCCAACCACTCGCTGCCCTAGTCCACTCTTTATCCCCTATTGCCTCCATCACTTTAAGTGATTATGAGATTCCTACATCTAACATGAAAGATCAAGACGTTGCTCTCTTCATCACTACCTATGTTGATCAAACCTGCATCAAGCGCGCTATGATTGACAGAGGTGCCAACATCAACATTATCTCCACCCATGCCTTTGATCAATTGGCCCTCCCCAAGAATTGTGTATCCAAAACTGATGCAATCTTGCGATCCTTCAATGACACCACTGCCACAACCATTGGCATAGTCATCCTTCACATTTGCATTGGCCCACGCATAGTCTTAGAGCTCTTCTATATCATTGAAGGAGAGTTTCAATATAACATGTTATTGGGCTGACCCTAGATCCATGCCATGGCTTGTGTTCCCTCTACCCTGCACCGTTGTGTGAAATTTGAGCACGACAGGCAAGTCCACATTATTCCCACTAACCCATCACCTTTCAAAACTTGTAACACAACTTATCAACCAAATGACGTCCTCTTTCCTATCAAGCCATCAACCCTGGCATCGCCTCCATCCACAGAAGCTTCAACCAGTTCACAATCGAAGGTCGCCCTCACCCCTCCTCTTCAAGCGGTAACCAAAGACCCCATGGAAGACATCTTTCGATGACTTTCACTTGGGGAATATCGCTTGTTGGCCTTAGACATGTTCTAAACTCCATAAGAGTATGGATGCCTTCACCACAGCCTCAGTTACGATCACCAGATTGAGATGGTCATGCCTTATGGTCCTCCTCACCTCTGAACCAACCTTGTCTATGGGGGGCTAAATCAAGCTCCTACTAATGGTAATCCTCTCTCTTCACTACAACCATTCACATCAGACTTCTCATTTCTTGTCAACCCCACCTTTGCACACACTTACCTTTACAGGTGTGCATGGAAGGGTTTTGGTTTTGGACGCTATGAGCAAGGCTCCCATTAGCCCATTGAGCCTCTCAATAATGATGATGCCAAGAAATGATATGGCCTAGGATACCACGACCCCACTCAGGCCTCTATAGACCTCTGTCCTGAGCCCACCACTGACCAATCTCCTCCAAGCTCACCCGTTTCTCCCCCTTCACCTACGGAGTCTATGGTTTCCATCCCTCCTAGTTTTTTTTTGCATAAACACCATTCACCTAGAACCCCTGACCCATCAGCTAAATGAGGTGTCCAAGTCTCTCCCTCTCATTTATCCCAGCATGATAGAGGATGAGTCGGTGACCATTCACACTGTCTGTTGTGTTGACGATGATGCCATCCTTTCTTACATGTGTACTGATGACTCTTTCATCCAGCGTGCCATCCCTTCTAAGACCCAGGTTATGTTAAATGAATCAACCATTGACATCAACCTCCCTTCTTCCGATGTTCCTCATGTCTTGAAGATTGGCCAATATTTAGACGTTCAGGAGTAGCTAGACTACACGCAGTTCCTCTCAGACCATAGTAAGGACTTTGCCTAGACCTATAGTGACATGCTTGGCATTGACCCCACCATCGCTACCCATAACATAGTCACCAAACCAAAGGCTAAGCTTGTTAGGCAAAAGCTTTGAAAGATGCATCCTCACATTGCGCTCCTTGTCAAAGAGGAGCTTCAGCACCTCCTTTTTCTCTCTTTCATCCAGCCCATCGATTACCCACAGTGGGTCTCTAACATCGTCCCTATCACCAAAGTGACTGGGGGGATCTAGATCTACACAGACTATCGTGATCTTAACCTATCCTATCCCAAAGATGACTTTCCTCTTCCCAACATTGACCAACTTGTTGATCTCATGGCTGGCCATGAGATGTTATCTCTCATGGATGGGTTTTTAGGATACAATCAGATCCTGATTGCATCGAAAGATCAGTATGAGACTACCTTTATCACCCCATGGGGGACTTTTTGCTATCAAGTCATGCCTTTCGGCTTGAAGAACACAGGCACCATATATCAGCACACCATGACTTACATTTTCTATGATCTCCTCCACAAAATCATGGAGGACTATGTGGATGACCTGCTCGGCAAGTCCAAGCTTCACCGTGACCATCTAACCATTCTCAAAATCATCTTCTCTCACCTTATTCAATACAATGTCTACCTTAACCCTAAGAAATGTGTCTTTGGGGTCCTCTCTAGCAAGCTCTTAGGCTTTATCATTTCTTTTCATGGCATCGAGATAGATCCCACCAAGATCTATGCTATCCTTGAGATATCACCTCTGACCAATTTCAAACAGCTTCATAGTCTACAAGGGAAGCTCCAGTCCATTCGCCGTTTCATCTCGCAACTTTCTAACCGCTGCCAACCTTTTCATCATCTCCTTAAGAAGGACATCTCCTTTAAATGGGATAAGAACTGTCATGAGGCTTTTAAAGCCCTCAAATGCTATCTGGTCTCTCCACCAGTCCTCATTCCACCTAAAGATGACCAACCCTTCTACCTTTACATCTCTGCCACCAACCATTCGTTAGGTGCCATGATCATGCACCGAGATGAGCATCACCATGAGCAAGTGGTCTACTATATCAGCCAAACACTGGTTGACTATGAAACTCGGTATACTCATATTGAGAAACTCTATTTGGCATTAGTCTTTGCCACTACCAAGCTCTGCCACTATCTTCTCAACCACAAAACCTTTGTCATCACTCACACTGACCCTCTTAAGTATATGCACTCTAAGCCATATCAAAATCAATGTATGGCTTGGTGGCTCATGCTACTTGCTAAGTTTGACCTCGAATTCATCCAGCAAAAATCTATCAAGGGGCAAACCATCACTGACCAACTAGCAGATGCCCCTCTTTCTAACAATCAACCTTCGTAGTGCGAGTTCCCTGACGAGTCTATCACTATGCTTCCACCGATGACACCATCTACCAAATGACCATGTTCTTCGACAGCTCCAAATGTCAACTTAGTGGGGGTGTAGGAGTTATTCTCATCCCACTCAAAGGGGAGCCTATGCCTTTGTCTTTCAAGCTCGACTTTGATTGTACCAATAATATGGCTGAATATAAAGCTTTAATTTTGGGACTTCAAATTGCCCTTTCTCTTAGCATCAAGTCCATCAACATCTTCAGCGACTCACAGCTTGTCATCAATCAGGTCAATGATTCATACCTCTATAAAAATGAAATTTTGTAAAGGTACAAAAACTGTGTTGATGTTCTTCTAGCCTCTTTCGACCATTACCTCTTGCAGACTATTCCTCAATCCATGAATAAGTTTGCTGACACCCTGGCTTCTCTTGCCTCCTATATTCTATCTTCATCATCATCTAGAATTTTTGTCACAGAGCATCATCTACCATTTCCTTCATACCTTTCTTCTAACATCAACCATGTCAACACCATAGACTCTAGCCCATGAGATGACTGGTATAAGCAACTTGTAGACTACTTATCCCTTTCTATCATTCCTCCTAATCTCTCTAGTAATGCACGATGAACTTTCATCAAGTGCACATCTCACTATACCATGCTAGGGGGTCTTCCCTATAAGCGAGGCTTTGACGACCTCCTTCTTCACTGTCTAACCTCCACTAGAGCCTCTCATGCCATTAAACAAGTCCATTATGGGATTTGTGGCAGACACTTCAGTGGGAATTTAGTTGCTAAGCACATCATTTGCCTGGGCTATTATTGGCCCACCCTTCATCAAGACTGTAGCGACTATGTTCGGCATTGCATCAAGTGTCAACAACACTCTAACTCGCTTCATCTTCTTAGCCATGCCTTATAAGTCACTCAAGATTTTTGGCCTTTTTCTCAGTGGGGCTTAGATCTCATCGATGAGATTAACCCTCACTCATCTCTTTGTCATCAGTCCATCATCACCGCCACTGAGTATTTCACTAAATGGGTGGAAGCCATTCCTCTTATCTCCACAAAATTCGACAAGATTGTCGACTTCATCAACACCCACATCATCTGTCATTTCGGTGTTCCTCACAAAATCATCACTGACAATGGCAAGTCCTTCAAAAACAAGACTATCTAAAAACTATGCGACTCATTTGGCATCAAACTTAGCTTCTCTTTGACTTGCTACCCACAAGCAAATGGGCAGGCTAAGGCTTCCAACAAAATCTTGACTAAAATTATCATGAAGGTGGTCAACAACACTGGAAGGGATTAGCATATTCACATTCCCTTCACTTTTTGGGCCTACCGCACTAGCATCTGAACCTCTACGGGTGCTACCCCTTTCTCTCTAGTATACGAAATAGAGGCTATCCTACCTCTCAAATTATAGATCCCATCTCTCCACATCTCTTTGCATGACATTCTCTCTAACGATGAATTTTGTCAAGATCACTTAGCCCAACTTGAGTTACTTGACGAGTGCCATCTTGCTGCCCTCAACCATCTCCATGTCTATCAAAATCGCATCAAACGAGCCTATGACAAAAATCTGTGAGAATGAGATTTCAACATCAGAGACCTTGTCCTCAAAGAGAATCAACATGTGACCAATATGGAGTGAAGTAAATAGGGCAAGTTTGCCCCTAATTGGCTCAGACCTTTCATTATCATGTACAAGTATGGATCAGGGACTTATCGTCTATCTTCTCTCGATGGACGACCAAAACCTAAGCCTCTCAATGTGTTGCATCTGTGACCATTTTACTATTAGTCGAGTACTCATCCACTTGACATTTACCTTGAGCTCATCCCTTAAGCAATCCCCATCCTCTTAGTCCTCATTCCTTTTAACCCTACTCCCCTTAACAAATCCTCTATAACCCTTTTATACAGTATGGATTCTTTGTCTTAATAAAAGGGAGCCCTTAAAATTCTATAGTCTTGTCCATGACTCACATTTCTATCAAATAAATCAAGGTCACCAACTAAAATCAAAAAAATAGACTGCCCCCTCAAAGGACAGCTATACTATCATTGCTGTAGCTAATAAACTACTCCCTCGAAGGACAACTATTCAAAAGCCCTCATGTATATAAAGCAAAATATAGACCACTCCCTCGAAGGATGGCTATGACTAAATCTTGCTACAAATAGCACTTTATTAGAAGCTTCCTGCATTGATCAGCTTCACAAATGACCACAAAGCAAAATGACCTCTCTATGCAGGCTTCTCGCATTGATTAGTCTGCACCAAAAAAAAAAAAAAATGGGTCATGGACTTGGCTTGTAGTTGTCTTCGGGTCTCC
Source organism: Torreya grandis (assembly GCA_037957365.1). Lineage (NCBI taxonomy): Eukaryota > Viridiplantae > Streptophyta > Pinopsida > Cupressales > Taxaceae > Torreya > Torreya grandis. The sequence continues at coordinate 2,470,742 of JARHVA010002451.1, forward strand.
TATACAAAAAGGGCAAAGTTATCTCTACTCTAAAATGGGTTACCCTATTCTCCTCCTATCATACACCTGCTCAAGGGACTTCGAGCTCACTTTAATGTCAAAGTTATTCGATTACCTCTCTAACACAACCCATGGTCAATGACGTAATGCATGAACGGGACTTTTGTTCTAACAACCTCTATCCATGTCATCATTTTGGTCCTTGTCAATGAAAGAGCAATATGCCTTTCAATTTTTGCCCATACACTTTGGTCACATTCAACCAAACCAACCAACACCTTCAGACCAACAACATGACATCATGACATCATACATCATCATAGACCATTCACATAGTTTCTATGGACAATAATACACATGGAAACTATCGACCAGACACAATTTATGTTAAGCATAAACCAATACTTGCTGAAGCATAAATAGACCTCAATTCATTTTTAGCATACATCCATCACAAATATGGAAGATTGCTAGGAATGAAAGACCCTAACCAATGTTATAGAATACACCATCACACCATTTGGGAAAGGCTGTAACATCTTCTTCTCCTCATCATTTCAACACATGACCAAACCAACCTATCAACCTCTTTGACTCTTTGTCTGAACTACATTGGTCTGAGGCCCTAAGACCAGGGCTATGTAGGTAGCACTCAGTTGACACAATGTCCTCTGGGGTTAGCTTGACCACCCTCGTTTATTCGTCTACCTGATGGACAAACCTTCTTTTCTCCTATTGACCATGACTTGACCTCGACCAAGACCAATCCATACCTTTGACCCTCTTCCTCCCTTTAGGGAGAACTACATTGGCCTGAGGCCCTAACCACAGGGGGTATATAGGCAACACTCAGTGTTCTGATGTTAGCTCGGCCACATTCTTTCATCCATCCATTCATTCAACCAATTATCTATCTTGACCTGCCTCGACCAATGACCATGGAGATCGTGACTATCTCCTCCAACTCTGACCACTTCCAAGACAACATTGCCTTGCTTGTTTTTGCATGTATGCTACCTCATGAATGGTTAGCCAAATTTTCCGTAACCCATATTTTGACCTTCACAAGTATAGGATTGCAAGCCGGTTGATCCCCACTACTTGTGACATTTTCGTGTTTCTAAGAGCACTTCCTGAACCTGGGATACCTTGAACATGACAACCATTGGAGCTTCAGCTTAGATTGAATAACCCAATCAACTAAAACTAATGCTAGGGCCTGGTTATTTTGATTTTGGCACTCCTCGACCTTGACCTGTGATAATTTAACCTGACCATCTCGTGAAGTGGTATACATGCAATCACAACTTTTACAACATTCACACTCACACTTTCACCCTATCCATCCACTCTCTGTCAAATCGGCACTTGACTTCAGGTTTCCTTCCCTCAACTCCCACTTTGAGGGGGAATACCTCATCCCACATCGGGGTAATCACCCTCCTATTTTTGTCTTGCAGTTCACTTGAACAACCAGCAAGACAAAATCAACCTTATCCCACACCTAGGGCAACCAACTCCTATTTTTGTCTTGCAGTTCATCAGAACAACCAACAAAACAAAAAGGGGAAAATGTAGACACTGAAATCATGTCTACTCCCTTGGTCATCCTCTCTCCATTCTCTCCCCCTTGGTCCCCTTCATCCACTTCGACACACCTAACCTATGTCTTATTAATTTAAAATAATCACTTATTTTACATTAATAATTCTTCTCTCTCTCACCCTATGACCCATTTATGACCCCCATTTTATTCTCCCATGCCTATTTTAGCCCCTCTCAACCGTTTTCCCATGAACCTTGACCTTGGTAGCATGTAAGAATGGGCAAAAGGCTAAAATTAGCCTCTATCCCCATTCTGCATCCGCCGACGTCGGTCACTATTTGGCTGACGTCGACGGTTTTATCGGCGTCAGTTACCCTTAAAACTATGTTCTTGACCCAAATGTAGGATCCATTATCTATTTCCCAATCCGTTATCCCTTATCTGTTTCCCTATCAGTTTTCTAATCCGTTATCCGACCTTCCTTCAAGACGTTCTCAGATCCACCTTTTGACTAAAAAAAACAATCAGCCAATCTTCACTCAGCCAATCCACTAAAAGAAAATCTTTCTCTCTCTCAGGCACAGGTACTCTACTTCAGTCACCTTGCTGGAAGTCTTCTACATCAAGCATCTGTAACTAGTCCGCAACACACCATCAGTAATCAATCTGCAACCATGTCTCCTACTCTCTCTTCAGCAGGCAACAGGTAAGCATTTCTTCTGTGCTTTCATTTTGTTTAATGGTTATTACTTTTAAGTGATATCACCACCTAGATTTAGACTATCAGACCATAGACCAGACTTGACTTCCTCCTGGAAAGGCTGAGAGGCCTTCCCATATCCTTATCACCTCTATCCCCCTTTTCAGAACATACAGTCTGTCCATTGTCCCAACAACTCTGCCCAGACCCTTGCACAGACCATAAAATAGACCTAGACTCTTTTAGACCATTCTGCAGCCCTGAAACCTATCCAGACCCGACCGAAGCTCATCCAAATACTACTGCCCCAACTGATACTAGTCATTTCCCCTATCGACGTCGACAGCCTAACCGACGTCGGTGACCTTCCTTGACCGACGTCGACAGAACCACCGACATTGGTGACTGTGCAAAGAAAATTACTACATATCAGGTATGCATTTGTCTTTTATTTCTTCATTTAGTCTTTTATCATCTCTATTTTTATCAATATTCTTTTTTTAATAGTGGACTGTCATCCTCTGTGAAGTCTTTTGTGCTTCTAGGACCAAGCTTTCGCTTGGCAGTCAACTTTCTTATCATCTAATGTTTTTCATGTTTTAGTATCTTTCTCTTTCAGGTGTCATCCTCCACAACCAAAGAGGAGTTCCTGCTATCATCTAAATCTAGTGTACAAGTCCACAATTCAGGTACGTACAAACCCTGGTCTATTCCTTTTAGTTTCTCATTTTCCTTTCTTGAATGTAAAAAGCGAATCTTGTTTAGAAACAATGGGAATCTAAAGTACTAAGTAATTTTAATAAAAAATAGGAATAGTAAATTGATAATATTGACATAGTTAAATTATTAATATGGTTTTAAATAACTTTAGCAAGGTTTACCAGGTTGAGTTAGTTGGTTAAGTATGAAATTTGAAAAGTGAATATCTATAAAAAATGAATAGGTTCAACCAACACAACCTTGTTGAGTGGGATTAAAGAATAAAATGTAAAAAAAATTAACAAGTTCAACCATATCAACCTTGTTTATTGGGATTGAACTATAAAATTTTCAAAAAATGAATAGGTTTTGACTAGCTTGACCTAGTTTGTTGGGACTAAAGACTATAATTTATATAAATTAAACATGGCCAATCAACTCAATCTTTTTTGTTGGGAATCAAAACTAAGATTTGTATAAAATGAATAGGGTCAACCATCTTGAACTTGTGTTCTATGACTAAAAAATTGTAGATTTATTAAAAAAATGGATCAACCAATGCGACCTAGATGATTATAGATCCAAAATCTACATATAGAGAATAAGACTAGGTCAACTAACATAACCTAGTTGAACTTAAATGAAACAAATAAAATTCAAGGGTTAGATTCACATCAATTTCACTAGAATTTATGAAATATATTAAGATATATATATAAATTATCATAATTAGTGGATCCAATATCATATAAGGTAATTAATAAACATTTATTCTAATACTTTGTATAGTAGGAGCATGACCAAATTAGATAAACCGAAGGGATCACATATCACACAAAACTAAAGGATAGGGTTCCGAATACTCTAGGAAAATAATACCATGAAATAAACTTAGATAATTCTTAATACATGAAATAAAACTAATCTAGTGTTATCAAATATTATAACATAAAGGGGGATGGTTTAAAAAAACAAAATAATTAAGGGATCATGGTAGGGAAATGGGGGCCTAGATCACCTAAAATGGAAAATGGAAAGAAAATAAAAACCTATAGCTACACTAAGTTTATTTATATATCTAATTTAATAAATGAGTTATACATTCAACACCTATTACTTTGTGTAATTTCTATCTATCAAATGAAAGAGAAAGTTAGAGATACTTAACTTTGAGTGAAATTGTTGAGTCTCAATCTTGCCCATCACCAATGGTTATTTTCAAGAGATAATTTTGGATTTTTAAGGATCAAACTATAGAAATAAACTATAGTCTAAAGAAATCTTACTTTACATACATGACTTACCACAAGATAATCTATCTTCCCTCTAAGGAAAACCCTAAGCAATGGGTCCTTTAAATGTATATGTATTTGAATTGCAAGATGTAATAATTCAATATTAGATTGATATGAAGGTATTATTTATAGTAATGAATAATTCCCAACCCATCTATATTTTTTAGTTGACAATGTCATGTTGCATGACCTTGTTTAGTAAAAATTTATCATTAGGCCTCAAACGAGGTTAACCAGGCTGACTTAATTTCATAATGTGTGTAAAACCTTTCTCAACATGGTTGACCAATATAGCTTAGTATGAAAATTGGGTATTTTCTTAGTTGGGGGATATTTTGAAAGGATAATTGCTTAGTGAGTTGGATAAATGGATTTTATTATCTTGGGGAGTTGGATAAGTAGGATTTTGAATGGGTTTAGGTATGATAGGGTTAACCAACAAGCTTGAGAAACACTAATGGTCTACCCACCACTTTTTTGGTGCACCCTTAAGGTGTGCACTTAGAGATATTGAAACTCAAAAGGTTATTTTAAGAGATAAAGTGTCACTAAATGATAAATTTTAAAAATATTTTATGTATAAATATTGTACCATCCTATGTAAAACATACTCTTTAGCTAGGAAAAATATTCCCTTTTAAAAAAAATAACTATGCTTATAAATTCATTTTTCATCTTGATTATTTGATATAGATAATCTTATGCCTTCTACTAAGGCATCTTACTTTTGAAATAAAAATTAATTACCTCAATATATAATTATAATTTTATATATATCCTATCCAATTTTCCAATGCTAGACATATTATGCATATTGTTGTAACATGTGTGGACTTGTGACATTTTTAATGGTAGTTACAATTTTTATTTTCTATCACATGATCATGGTATAATGTGTTTTTTTGAGTCTATTAGTGAAGTTTTATTATCGTATGAATATGTAGCTATGCCTTCATTTCATGTTATTAATATGATTAATAATATTTCCATGAGCATTAATATTATATCTAGTTAAAGGTTTGGGTTATTACTTTATTTCAAAATCACATGCTTTTATATCACCTTTTATTCATGTTTGATGTTATGTGGCATCATTTTTCATAGTGAAATAATTAGAATCAATGTGTAAAAATAGATCTACCTTTTTATCATGAATAAATATAAAGATGATAAGTGACACATTTTGATTGAGTCTCAAGATAGTAGATACATCAACATTGAAACATACTACACTTTACTTTGATGTCAAAATGATTTTAAAATGCTATCATGTGGTAATAGGTAAATTTTGATCAAATTTTAATTACCAAGGTTAAAATTTCACTCCCTATAGGAAAAAACTTGCTTACAACCTTGTTCATAGATTTGTCATGCATTATATGGTATTCAAAAGGACTTATAAGGTCTTATTAGAATTACTTAAGGAAATTTTGGAGAATTAAGGTAATGTCTTATTTTGGTCTTGTAGTGGTTTACTCATGTCATGGTACAATGAGACTTATTCAAGTGGTTTTATAGGTCCTTAGGTGTCCCTTAAAGTCTTTTCATGCCTTAATCACCTTTTTCAAACATTTCATGTTAATTTAAGAGAAATTGAAGAAAAATTATTTTTTGGTTAATTCCATACTAAAAATATAAGTTCCCTAGATCAGTTATATAACTTCCCTATATGTTAGGATGTAATACATTGGCTAGAATCTTGAATTTTAATGCTTAGAAGGGAGTTTTAAGCACTTGTACAGACTTATTGAACTCATTTTTAGGTGAAAATAGTTTATAGGTGTCTATTGGGATTATAAAGGTCAGGTTTATGCTTGGGATGAAGTTTTAGGTTCTATAAATACAAAGAACTCTCTCTCTCTCTCTCTCTCTCTCTCTCTCTCTCTCTCTCTCTCTCTCTCTCTCTCTCTCTCTCTCTCTCTCTCTCTCTCTCTCTCTCTCTCTCTCTCTCTCTCTCTCTCTCTCTCTCTCTCTCTCTCTCTCCCTTCACAAGCTCACGAAGGTAAATTTAAATTGGATGGTATAGGCTATAGAGGTAGATTCATATCCAAATATTTTTATGATATTTTATGAACCATATGGAATCTCAATTAGTGGCATTGGTTTTTTATTGATCTCCTTATCTTTATGAACAATCACTAAGGATCTAAGGTGATTTTTTGAGGTGTCAAACCATGATAGGGTCAATTTTGGGCCTCTCAGGTGAAATAATGAACTTTTTGAAACATGAGAAAAATTATTATGGATTCTCATAGGTATATAAATTCATTTAAAACCTTCATCCATCAATTTGGCACATGTGGGAAGCTATTTGGCAAGAGAAGCTATTCTTTTTCATAGATTGTAGAGTTGATTGTCATAGTTTTTATTTGTTTTAAGGTTTTTAATGTTTGAAGGGATGAATGAATATTATATACCATTATTAAATTCCAAATAAATCCATATATCTCCATAAAAAAAATCTCCATGTTTATCCAAACAACATTCTCTTCAAGCAATTCATAATGTTCTCTCATTTTGATGATTATGTGTGTAAGCAACCCACTTATCAATTATTTTAAGGTTTTATCCTACATCATCAGGGTTATATGGATTTATTTAACTCTTAATAGAATTTATAAGGTAATAATTAAGTTATATCAGACTTTAGGAGATCAAACTATCCCCATTCAAGGCCTAAAATATAAGAAGGCATACCTATATGTCTGCATTTTGGGAGAAATATATTAAATGTGCATCAAGAACCAAGTTTTAATACCTAATTTTGGAGGTAAATATAGTATATTTACATTTATATAAGGTAAAATAATAATTTAAATGTTAATATAAATACCTAATGTTCATGCTAACACAAATAGACCTACAATCCTAATGGTGGTAGTCAGGCCTGCAAGAGAGAGAGTGTGTACACTCGTGAAAATCAAGATATGAAGAGGTTATCAATTTTAAATAGAGGTTATAAGCTTATAAATTTTTTGTGTATAAGATTAGGATGTTTATTTAATTTTTTAATTAATTTCTAAATCCCAAGATGCATCCTATAAACCTAATGCATACCTATAGATTTGCCTAGGTAGCTCAGCTAGTCTTAGACTTGAGAGAAGATGCAATGGGTAAAAATGAGTTGGAAATTGAAGTTTAGGTGAATTAATGGGAAAGTATAGGATGTAATTTTATATGAAAATATAACTTAAACATAAACTAATAGGATGATCAAATAATGTTTTTCAACCTTTGCAATCACCTACAACCAAGAGACTCTTGGCAACCACAGTTAGGCTTGCTTGAGAAGATTTTAATGTTTCATATGAGAGATGAGGTTGAAATTGATAGGAGTGTATGGTGTCATGAATAAGAGTAAATATAATATAGATAATAAATCCTTATTTAAATATAATCTCAATATTAAACTTCCTTGGTGACCTACAGGTAGAGTGGTCTAACTTAGGTGACTTGAAGTCTATGTATATAATTTTGTGAGAAGAAGTGTTTGTTGAAAGAAAAAAATGATTGAGAGTTACCTATCAATATGGTAGGATACTTCATGAATTACATTAGGGTAGTTTTTATAATAAAAATATATGTACTATAAATCTAAATCATGTAAACATGGAACTCTCATGAGCTCAGTCAGGTGGTCTAGTTGAAACTACAGTTAGACCTATGCATACTAAATTATAAAGATTTGTTTGTTAAAGATGAAATAAAATTATAAGGGACCCTGACTAGGTGTTATGGACTCCAAAAAAACATGTTATAATATTTTTAACCTCTTAAATAAAGATAAAAGGATCAAACATAATCAATGAGGGTTTCTTGTAGTGTTAGACTCATAGACCCTGGGCATCAACTAGTAGTGATTATGGAAGGTATGAAGAATAAGGATGTAATAATATAATTTAAACATGTAAGGGTGAGTATTAAATACCTTAAAAATTAATTGGAATCTTAATACAAACTCAAGATAGCTTTCTCAGGCTTGTTATCTCTCTAGCCCTCATAAATCCACACTTAACCACTCGAGAGAGCCTCAAAACTTGCTTAGATATTTCACAAAAACATGCATGGTGGAAAAATGATTTAGGAAGATTTTTAGGGTTATATACACTCCCACCTTATGTTATTGGTTGAGAGAAAGAGGATATGTTATTTATTAACGATCCTTAAGAAAATAATAGGCCTAAAACCCTTATTAAGCCCTTCTAGTGACCCGATGAGACATATGAATTTTAATTACTTATAATGCTCATGATTGTCCCCAAAAAAAAATTTATATCCTTGGTAGGTCCTTTGATAACCATTTCAAGGTAATGGTTAGCATGTGGAAGTATAGAGGTATATGAAATGGTTGCAAATGCATAGTTTTAGGTGTGATTATGAAGTCACAGAGTAAGGAGTGGATTCCAAATCAAGGTAAGAAGTCTAAAAATATTTGGAATAAATTTTAAGATCATAAAAATACATTTTCATGTCCTTAAAATTGATGTATGAACTCTACAAGTTACCAAGTTGGACAAAAAGGATTAAATGGATTGTTTTGCTATTTAAATGGCCTATATGCAGGCTTAAAAAGCACTTCAAGAGAACTCATCTCAATTTATGATGTTTCTTATTAATTTTTAATGCATAAAAAACTATTTTCAAGAACTAGATCCTTCAAATTTATTGCAAAATACTCCAAAACATCTCTCATGCTTGCACACATGCCTATACTAGGGTTTTTGACTATTTCATAGTTGACCCCTCCATACAGGGTCTCAATAGATGAAAATTGACATGGATAATGGTATTATCATGGGTAAATTTAATCACACACTAAAAGTTTTACATGTGTCAGAGTGATTTTAGGCAAAAACTCAATTTTTAGGAAAGGAGGCCTAATTAAAGAGAGATAATAGTAGAAAACACACACTTTCACTAAGATTTAGAACCTTAAAATTGGCATGGAGATATAATAGGATATTGGGTCCTCAAATATATATTAATTTTTTGATATAATTTGTATATTATTATACATAAGGAGGTTTACATGTTTTCAGGACTATAAGGAATGAGGCCAAATGAAAAATTTCGGTGAAAAATGGAGACTTGGAGAGAGTTTGATGAATCCAAATGAGTTTTTACAGGTTTGATATGATATTAATAGGTCATCCATGGATATATATCACCTTGAAGAAGACTAACTCAAGTTTTGACACTTATAAGAAAGATTGGCCTAGTGAGACAAAGTGGTTTCAAAACACCTAAGAAGTTACTTGATGATTGCCATCGAGATGTCAGTTTGAGGATATTTAATAAGATTAAAGGTTTAAAGATAAGAGAATGAAATCAATTAAACATGTCCTAACCATAAATGAAGATACTTGTCATCTCATATGCCAAGATAAAGGGATATTTTGAAAAACAAGGCAAGGTGTTAAAATTTGAAACTTCCATGTCACTTGGAGTAGGAGAGAATCTTAAGGAGATCAATACATGTAATTTAGGACCTATTGATATATTTTCACATATCCTTTCTTTAATAAAACTCTTCTTAACACTTTTAATCTCTTTCTCATATGCCCTTCTCTCCTTCTTCACCCACTTTTTATATATGCTAAACCTTGATAGGATATGTTTGTATCCTCCATCTGGGTATGGAAAGACCTACAAATTTTTAAGCATTTTATTAATAAAGAAATTATATTTTACCTCCTCCTTTGATTGGTTTCAATGTGGGTGTTTGACTAGTTATATCTTATCAAGTGATTATCTTTGTTTCTTTGTTATGTTATCCTTGTCTAGTGTTCATGTTTAGTTTGAAATTCTTTTTGTAGGAATTGTGAAGTTTATAAGGGAGGATTGAAGGTTGAGTGAGTTTTATTTTAATTAGTTTCATTTCATGACCTTTTTATTATTCCTCCTAGCCAAAAAATTCTTCACAACCTTCCCATAAAGTATTGATGTAAAGAGGCAAATTTGGAGTAGTGTTTGTTATAGGCTAGTCTCATGTTTGAAGTGTATTTGTAGCTAGTTTCTAGTGGTCAAATATATCTAGTGAATCACATCCTTTAAATTATGTTTATATCTCTTTTCCTATCAAGTTGTTATAGTATTATGTGAGACTAAATGATCCATCACAGGATCTAGCCTTATAACCTAGAGATTCACCTCTCTAATAGGTTACCATAACCTTTAAGTGATTCCATGTTATTAAAAATTTGGTTGAAAATAATTTTAGCATGCCCAATGGAACCAATGTACAAAGTAGTGGAAGGATTCTTTGTGTTTTTATCCTACATGTCAGCCTTTGGATGCATTCAAAACATCAATGGTGACCCTGTGCACAATCAATTGGTACCAACATCCCAATCACTTATTCAAATTAAGTTTCATCTTCAATTTATTGTCTTGATGAGGTTGTTATGGTTGAGTTCAAAGTAGAGTTTAATTTCATACAAGTTGGTAAAGATCCTCAAGCCTATAGTACTCCTTATTAGCCTCACCATGAGCCTTATCAATCCTATAATGAACCTTAATAGCATCATGATGGTTCATATCAGTCCTATAATACTCTTTACATGCCTCCTTGGTAACCCAAATACATGCCTCAGCTACCTTATAAATCTTGTCATCCTTCTTACTACCAAGAACACAACTCTTTCCTTATGAGCCATATCATTATTATGACCAGCATACATCATCCCCATATGGATATGATAATGCATATGGATATCCTTATCTTCAACCATTCTATCCTTCTCTTCCTCCTCCACTAGCTTCCCAAGATTTTCAAGATGGAATGGATGAAATGGAGAGAAAAGTATTAAAATTATCAAGAAAGGTTTGTTCATCTTCCCAATATGAAGAAGTAATTAGGTGGTTTACATCTATATTTAATGATCTATTAGATAGGAATGAGTTGTGTGATTTTGTATTGGAGAGGATGGTGATTTGGGAAAGCCAAAAAAGTGAGTTTGATTAGGTATGTCAAGAACTCTCTATTGTCCCTTATCAACCATCTTATTCCCCATATCCTCAAGAATCCATTGATAATCCTAAAATAGAACCTCTAAGAGAACTAATTTATCCTCAAAGAGATCAAATCCAATTTCCAAGAGAACCTACTAGTGTCAAAGTCCCAACTTGGAACTAAGTAGTTAAGTCTTGGGAGAAACAAGAGAAAGAGATCCAAGATCAAGAGATTAAATTCAAAGAAAACCTTGAGCCTATTCAAACCCCAGTTCACTCTCTTGAATAACCCAAATAATTTCCATCTTGGACATTTATTTAAGAAGACATTCAAAAAAATAAAGAGATCCTAATTTATAAGATTGAAAATCAAGTTGAAACTATTAAAGAGCCTCATGAAAGTTATTATAAGGATGAGGCAATTGTTGAGGAGAATGGGGAATTCATAGCCCAACTTAATTTGCTTTCCCTTAAATCATTCCTACAAGAATTTTATATTCCTAAGAGTTCAAGTTATTGTAAATCTCCCTCAATCCACAAACATATCCATAATCCACCTACCATACCTTATACCCCTTCTCAAAATCATGAACATGTTCATAACCCTCCCACCATATCCCTTGTTGAAGAGGAACCTATCCTATGGGAAGAAAATGAATAATAAGTTGAATCTATAAGTGAGGTCCAAAGAGAGTGTGATGAACATTATTCAAGTGTATATGGTGAAGAATTCACCATTGGTACTTCCCTTGGTGAATATGAACACAATTCAATTTTCAAAGATGATCTACAAGATGGTCTTGGTGGCATACTTAAAAAATGATATATAATTATTTCTAACCTTTTTGAGGTTATAATTGGTATTGATGTTGAATCATCTCTAATCAAGCAAGATAAATTCTTGGATGAAATTGAAATAGTTCATAATGAGCAAGTAGCTAAATTTGAAGAAGTTGATTCCCAATCAAGTCATGAATGCATAGAAGATATTGAGACTCTTGACAATATTATATCCCTTGAAGATAAATATGAAGATGATTTTCTAGTTGATCTTGATCATTTTGATCAAAGATAAAATCCAAAATATGATTGGCATTAGTATATTGAGCTCCTTCAAGAGATTGAAGTCCTTTCCAAAGGTACAATATTTTTAGAAGATCATGCTCATGAGGATATTGAAAAAGATACACCCATTGAGGAAAATGATACATCTTGGAGTGAGCATGTAAATATTATTAAAGAGATTGCTGAGTTTGCAATATCTGGCAAGAATCATGAGGTCATTCAAAATACCATAGAGGATCAATAAGCATGTTTATATGGAACATCTTTGAATAAGATTATATTTGAAAGCAATATGAGGTGGGTCTTCAAGTATAATAGGAATATATCTTCATAGGAAATTGGTTTTTTGTTGTTTTTCCACTTGAAATCATGCCAAAATAATTGTCAAATAAGAAGAGGATGAAGAAAAAAATTGAAAGGTACAAGATGTAGCTTGCTTCATGCCATTTGTCATCTCATGGAGTAGAAGATCTCATAAGCTTCCCCTTTGACCCAAGAAGAAGAAGAAGAATTTAGGTTAATTGTATATATTAGTTGATTATGTTGTGTTTTATGTTACCTAAGTGCTTGGATAATATGTGTATGTCTTGTTTCTTGATTTATGTGCGTTATCTTTTTTTATGTGGTTTGGAGGTCAAATTAGTTTGTTTGTCTTGGTCAAATTATAGTTTAGGTTCGCGGTTGAGTGTAGGTGACTCCATTTCCTAGGATACTAGTATAGAAAGTATAAAAAGCATGATACCCATGTAAATCACCAATTTATTGACCAAAGTTTGACCCCCAAGGTCAAAATGTCAATCTTATAGGCAACAAATTGCTTATAACTTTGTTCATAGATTTTTCATGCCTTATATAGTTTTTAAAAGTTATTCTAAGGTATTATTTGTTATACACAACATCACCCTTCTCTTTAAAGAGAAGGGGACCTGCCTTTTTTCAAAATATTATTTTATAATATGGGGTCCTTTTCATATGTTTATTGAAAATTTTGGAAAATCCAAAGCATTTTAGTTTTTGGCAAGATAATATTGGCATTGTGTTTTATGAGACTAACTTTGGTATGCAGAGATGAATTCTTTGGGTGTATGTTCTTTAGGATAAGTATTTTGACTCTCATGTAAATTATATCTTTAGATTTTGTATTTTAGGTATCCTTAGCCCTATTTTACTTTAATTATTATGGTTTGGGAAGACTTATTTTGTTAGAGAAATTGTTTTGAACATTTTATCCAAGAAAATTCTCTTGAAGGAATTCAACCTATAGAATCTTAGCCCTATGGAATTTTGGACCACATACACTTCCTCCAAAATAAATTCCCTAATGGATTGTATCTTTTACCATATCCAATCTACCCTTTGGAACTTTTTAAATATCCCTTAGCCATATTAAATTACCCTTTGTGAAATCAAAAATGTCTTCCAGGGATTACAAAGTAAATCCTTCAAACATCATTTACCATAAAGTAGATCCTTCAAATCTCATCCCACTTACCCTTTAGGAATCTTGAACATACCCTTCAAGATTTTTGAAAAGTCCTTTGCCTTATGAACTAGCCCTTTAGCATTTATTCTAACCAAATCTTATAAAGAACCTACCCTTAGAGTTTTGTACAAAATACCCTTCAAGACTTTGGCCTAAGCCACTTTACCGTATAGGAAATACCCCTAAGATGATTGTCCATACCATTTTAACCCTAAAAAAGTGCCTTTTATCCTTTGTGTTTTGGATTTATTATTGTATAATCTATGTCTTAGGTTTGGTTAGACCTACCCTTCAAGATTTCAGTCCCAAGCTATGTGCCCTTTTCAAATTGGCCACATACCCTTTGGATATTTCAAAAATGACCTATAGACCCTTATGAAGTATCCATATGCTCTTTCCCTTATCTATATATACCCTTCAAGAATTTTGTCTTGATGATTTATCCTTTAACTAATTTCTTCAGATATTATGTCTGAAAGAATATAGACCCTTCAGACCCAAAGCACATACCCTTTAGGTTTGGTGAAACTTAACCTTCAATACTTTTGAAATGACCCTTAACCATATGAAAAGTACCCATTAGAGACCAAAAGTAACCTTCAACCCTCCAAAACCTACCCTTTGATAATTTTTAAAGAATATTTAAGTTATATGGAAGTACCCTTTGGGAAAAAAAAAGTGCCCTTCACCCTTCATGAAGTAGACCCTTTGAGATTTGTGTCATGGGAAAAGTTCCCTATGAAGTAGATCATTAAGATTAGGATTACCCTTCAAGGAAATTGAAAATGATCTTTAAACTCAAAATATCCCTTAAAAATGATTTTTTCAAGACTTTGACCAGATGAATCCTTTGGAAAATTATTGTAGACATTTTGTCCAAAAGAAATCCCTCAAAATAACTAGTCTACAAGAATTGGCCCAAAAGAACTTTTCCAATGTACACCCTAATCACTTTATTACTAGGAATATTACTAAGTCTCATCATACATAGCCAATATAAAAGAAAAAATAATTCCTATTAATATTTTAAAGATCCCTTACCAACCTGAGCTAACAAATTTGAATAGAAGAAAAAGTTAACGTTGCATATTTATATCACACAAATTGATATTCAATGTCGGATCTTATATATATATGGTAAACAAATATTGAAGCCATCATTTTCATTAAAGTTAACTTTAATTTTAATCTTCTTACTTTATAATAATGAACAAGAGCCTTAGTATACATCTCAAGAGTTCTATAAGTATAACAGTGACCAAGCTAAAAGCTTAAGTGTTTACGCCACATACATAGCACATGGAAGGAAACTATAAGTATCTTAGAGTATGTAACAATGGTTTCTACATCTAGAACATTTCAATGAAAAAAATCACCATATACATTTTCAATTAAGTATTATATAGAGTTCAAGGACTTTATCTTCGATGCAGTGGTATTTAGAGACAAGTATCAAAACTATTCACAACCTTGGGATGACATCAATTTAGTGAATGCATTTTCAATTGAAGATGAGATAAAATTAGTAGACAAACTATTTTTCAAGGAATTACCGACATACAAATGCCAAGCATTGTAATTTAATCTAGCCAAAATAGAAGTTATGCCTTGCATTGACCTTCTCAAGGACTTGTTATTTTCAAGAAAGATATCATAGGATGATTTCTTACTTCATTTTCATGGTGATATGATGGTCACATGCATCTTTGTCAATGATTTTTAGAGGTATTTATCTCTCAACATACCCAATGCTTACTTTGACAAGCACATTTTGTTATTATTCAATGAAGAAACTTTAATCGAGAGGGAGTTATCTTCATGGCTTTTCCCCAACTAGATAATTACATGGAAGGTGAAGAATTTGAATGGAGAACTTCAAATAAAGAAGTTCAGGATGGGAATATGTATTGGTATAACATTGCTCAATATATTATACAGTAGGCCCAACATCCATTTTATGAATTTAAATTAGGTACCATTATTATATATGATGTTATCACATGATGTTTCTTATGCCTTAGGGGAAATAATTAGTTTAAGATTGAGGGATAAAATTATTCATAAAGATAATTGTCCCACACACATAGGAGATTTTTACATAATGTCATATTTAGTGGATGCAGTCATGGGCATGTGTTATAAGGACTTGGAAAACTTGTGGACTCCTACCATAGATTGTATGAAGAATAAAATTTGTGATTACTATTAATTCATGCACATATAAGCTTAAACTAAGTGTATGTTTAGGATATGTGAGGATGTCTACCCATATGTATGGCAAGCCATTAATGGCTTTCCTATGTTGGATTGGGAAGAATATTTAGAATTATTTGAATGGAAAAGGAGATTACTTCCTCTACCAATATTTTATTGTTATTATGATTTGGGGAATAAGGTGAGGCCCTTATGTCTCCCAAAATATGTACCAAATAAATTAGCTAAATAAGAGATTGATTTCTAGTTATAAAATAACAATAAAGAGGATTTGGGAAGGCAAAGGAAGGCCTTATACTTTGGAAACTTAGTTTTAATTGGCATGATGGTGTATCAAATAAGAAATCATCTCTCATATGTAGGTATAAAGTGACACTACTATGGTTTCTCCACAAATGAATGTAGAGACTGGGATCCACATGGGCTGATCTAAAAACATACTCATAGATTCAATATCCCTTACTACCACCAACCTTAGGATTATGATTTTATTTTCATGAATGTAAAGTCTAATGAAGACATGTTAGATCGAGTGTAGGTTTATATCCTACAAGAATATCATCTGAGAATGATCCAAACTAACCATTCCATCTCTATTAGGGAGTTGGAAATTAGAAAATCACTCTTTAAGGGATAAAGACATTCAAACTTTTGGAAGGGAAGTTGAGGAGAATAGGAAGCTTCTTCCTCCCAATTACTTCCTCTAAAATTGAAATTGGAGATAGTGAAGAGAGAGCCTAGGCTACCTAAGCCTAGTTCTCAAAGAGGAGGACAAAGAGGATATCCCATCAACATGGATTATTATGAGAAGGGAGACAAAATGTAAGACATACCTATTGAAAGTTTTGGTCAAGTTCTTATGGCTATTCCCTAGGTATATATTGTTTCATCTATGGCAATAGCTACTTTACAAGGAACAACTTCCACCTCCTAGGGCTCTCCCATATAAGCAAAGACACATTTGTTCTATACAAAGAAGCCCAAGACTCCCATAGGTATACCTATAGTATAGGCATCTCAAGGCTTGCCCACTCCACCTCCAAGTTCATAACTAGTAAGGGAGGATGTGGTTATCATTAATGACATAGAGGATGATTTAGATGAAGAATTTGAGTTGGTAATAGCTAAGGTCATGAGTCTCTAAGTAGACCCAATAGAGTTCCACCTCCAAGGTACTCAAAATTTTTCAAGTTTTCCTTTGTCCTCAATTTCTATTATTGATCAATTTCTAGTCTCTTCTATGGAAGTTCCCATGTCTACTACATTCACACCCTTCATTCCTTCCACCTCTATATCTGCTCCTTCCATTTATACCACGACCATGGATTCCTCTATTGTCACTTACTCACCACTTTCTATGGCTATTCCCTTTATACCTATGGACACTTCTACTATGAGAGTCCTTAAGAGGAAGGCATCAAAGAAAGTTTAGACTGATCTTGCCACCCCCTCAACTCCATGTTCAATCCATAAATATTTCCCTTCCAATCCCTACCACCACTTACATGAAGGAGACCATAGTCATAAGTACCAGTAGGGGATGGAAGACCAAGCCCAAAATAGTTGTAGTCCACCCACTCCTTCAAGTTATAAGACTAGATTGGTCTAAAATAATTTGGCCTTCTTTACTTGATGTTTTGACAAAGGCCAGTAAAAACTAGAAGAAAGTGGAAGAAGATGTCAAGGATGAGGTTGTGGTCACAACCTCTAATGCATTCAATAAAAACATTCCACCTTGGGTAATGGATTTGAGAAGTCATACTTCTCAAATTCCAAGTTATAAGATCACCAAGCTTTCCTCTATATCTACCCTATTTGATCCACCAATTGGCATTATCTAAAGGGTGAGGAAGAGGAAACTTGAAGATGACCAAGGTGTAGGAATCATCCTTGAGGAATGGAAACTAGTGTTCTCCCTCACTAAGAGGTATAAAAGATAGCTAGGATAATATGTATATGAGGAAAATTTCTCAGACCTAGCTCAAACATAAAAAGATGTTGTAGTGGCCATTCATGAAGGCATCAAGTTAGCTTAGTAGGATATAGAAGAGGAGATGGACAAATTACAAATATAGATTAAACATCTCAAGAACAAATCCAAGATAATGCATATTCCTATAAGAATTGAAGCTGAGGTTCAGGGGGATACATCAAAATGTTCTAACTCCTTGGAAACCATGGAATTTGTGAAGGCTAAGATGGCTCCCATGTGAACTAGGAAAATTAGCTATGAAAATCCTTAATTCAAGACATCGCCAAGCTCAAAATTCTAATTGTCTATAGAGGTAAATCTTTATATAACCATCTTGATTTAATGATAATGCTCAAGGATTATAATTCCTTAAATATTATTGTCATTCAATAAGAATAGGTGAAAGAATAGTTAAAATTATTTGGGGCTTTGATCCCTAAATATCAAGCACATGAGGCTCAGCTCCTCCAAATTTTAGATGTGTTAAAATTATCCAAGGTAAGAGATTTTACTACTAAATTGACTAGTATAATTAATTTTGATAAAATTATTTAGGAGGATAAAAATAAATTTAAATAGAGAATTCAAGGTTTGGAAATTGAATAAATAGAATATGAGTTAAGAAAGGATCAGAGGAAGGTAACTGAGGTTAAGATCTTTAGAAATAAATTTTAGATTACCAAGGATAAACATGCGAGACTCCTTGGATAGACCAAGAGACTTCACCGACCATCGTTATTCAACTTAGACATTATCTAATAACAACATGATGTAGCACACAAAGTATATGAGGATAATGAGGTAAAGAATAATTAGGCTTCTAGTGGTGTTGCTATATCTTCAACTGCTATTTCCACTTCCTTTCCTACTGAAGCACATGGAGTGCTTCAAATAAATTGGCCTTGATAAGATAAAATGTTATGAATGTACATTTTTTATAGCAAAAAATATACTAAGATATTATTTAAGATTAGAGTGAATCATTTTAAAATTAACTTTATATTTTTGTCATAATTTTGTAAAAGTCAATTTAACTATTTATAGCCTTTTTTTATTTTTTATTTTCTTATACGGCTTTGGAATGTAGCTAGAACTACATGTTTTAATTTCCACACGTAATAATCATGAAGAGACTTGGAGGATGACGTGACCCCTTCCCCAAGGTTTATAAATACAATTATACCTCTACTTTATTTTGGGTTAGAGAATTTTGGAATACATAGTAGTGAACTAATTTTGGTCATCAAGAAAAGTGTTATAAGTATTTTCTTTCCAATTTTGTGTTATTAATTATTATTTAAATGGATGTTTGTTTCAATAAATCTTTAGTGTGTTAAAGTTGTGAATAGATTCTTGGTTACTTTGATTAATATGCTAATCTTAGATGTGCAATAACTATTGAAGATTGGTGAATGTATTGATTAAATTAGATAAGATAAGTTGAATCATATTTTTGGAAAGTGTAATGGTGTTTTCTTGGTGTAGTTTTCTATGTGTGTGCTATAACTACCTCAAATAATTCATTAGTTCAAGCCATAATCTTTAGTTTAATGGGTGTGCAACAATTACCTTGAAGGAAGCAACCTTTGTTTGAGGCTAGTGAAATTATTGCATCCATAATTACCTAGACTTCTTATCCATACCTGATTTCATGTGTGTTATTGTTGATAGCAACATGAATTGGTTTTTAAGAAATACAGGTCTGTCTAGAAACCAACCAGGAAAGTAATTTCAAAGATCTATGGAAAATTTCTTTCTAGCCTACCTTAATATCCTTTTTATGTTTTTTTATAAAATATTTAACCACTTTATATTAGAATCCACTTACCCATCTAGCTCATTTAGAAAACCACTATTTTAGGGTCCACACCTCCATCCAAAAAACCTTATCAACAACCTACATGCTTTTCCCCTAATCCATCAACAAGTTAAAATAAACTATATACCAGTAACTCAAGCCTTGGAGTGGATTTTACCTTCATTGAGATATTAAAATGTTAGAGGCTACCTCATTTGACTATAGTGTGCATAAAACCCACATCAATAGTATTTCACTGGTGTTAGAAAGAGGGCTTAAACCCCTGATATTAGAGGTTATTATTTGCATAGAGTTTCACTGGAGTCAACCTAGAGAGTGACCAAATCCAACTCCCAAGCTGGTTTATTAGCCTCACCCTTGAAAAATCATAGGAGACTTGAAGTTGTGTCAACATCTCTAGTTCAGACCAATCCAACTTCACTAGGACACCCTTTACCCGTAAGGAATCTTTTACCTGTTAATCAACTAATGGATCAATAATAACTCTAGTTAGTTAAATCTGACATTTCCATCTTGAGGGATGTGCATGATTTACCTTAAAATCCCAAAAAGTATTTTCCATCTTTCTTTCACTTAGGGCCTAGAATCGTAGAAGAGCATATCAAATCTATTAAAGTCACTTTAAGGTTAATAAATGTGGGTGATGAAGATGTTGCATGTCAATTATTCCCTTTTAATTTAATGGATGTTACTTATTATTGGTATTTGAATCTAACTAAAAAATCCATCACCAATTGAGAGGAATGTTAAATAGCTTTTCTTGCACAATTTAGATAGGTGACCAATCTTGGATTGGTATATCAACATTTCACTAGTATAAAGATGGAGCCTAATGAGACCATCCATGATTTCAATGAAAGGTGGTATAATATTTACAATTGGTTGACCTTGAGGTATAAACTAAAACCTACATTAGCATTAGATATGTACAAGAATGCCTTGGACCCTATCATCACCATGTTCTTGAGGAGATCACCTACTACCAATACTTTGGCATTGGCATTCAAGAAGGCTATTAAAATTGATATACAACTCAACCCACAAACACTAGGGGAACCTAACATAAATAATCTATTTATAACACTTAATATGATACCACATGTGAAGCACTAGAAATCCATTATTGACACCTCAATTGAAAAAACCTTGTAAACAACCTACATGCTTTGCCCCTATTCCATCAATAGGTTAAAACAAATTGTATACTAGTAACTTATGCCCTGGAGTGGATTTGACCTCCATTAAGATACTAAAACATTAGACACTACCTCATTTGACTATAGTGTGCATAAAACCCACATCAATAGTATTTCACTAGTGCTAGAAAGAGGGCCTAAACCCCTAATAATAGAGGTTATTCTTTGCATAGAGTTGCATTGGAGTCACCCAAGAGAGTGACTAGATCTAATTCTTAGGTTGGTTTATTAGCCTCACCCTTGATAAGTCATAGGAGGCCTAGATTTGTGCCAATATCTCTAGTTTAGAACAATCCACCTCCACTAGGACACCCTTTACCTATAAGGAACCTTTTAACTATTAATCAACCAATTTCTCATCAATAACCTTGGTTAGTTGGATCTGATATTGACATCCTGGGGGATGTGCATGATTTATCCCAAATTACCAAAAAGTATCTTCCATCTTTCTCTCCCTTAGGGCCTAGAACCATAGAAGAGCATATCAAATCTATTAAAGTAATTTTAAGGTTAATGAATGTGGTTGATGAAGATGTTGTATGTTAATTATTCCCTTTTACTCTAATGAATGCTCATAATGATTAGTGTTTAAATCTAACCAAAAAATCCATCACCAATTGGAAGGAATGTCAAATGGATTTTATTTCATAGTTTAGACAGGTCACCAATCTTGGATTGGTATATCAGCACTTCACTAGTATGAAGAGGGAGCCCAATGAGCCCATCCATGCTTTCAAAGCAAGGTGGTATAAGATGTACAATTGGTTGACCCTAAGGTATAAACTAAAACCTATATTAGCATTAGAGATGTACAAAAATGCCTTGGACCCTATCAACACCATGTTCTTGAAGAGATTACCTACTACCAATACTTTGGAATTAACATTCAATGAGGTTATTATCATCGATAGATAGCTCAACCCATAAACACTAGGGGAACTTAACATCAAAAAATGTATTTTTAGCACTCAATATGATACCATATGTGAAGCATGTCTTAGAATATAATCAAAATCAATTATACACACTTCCTCCACTGACATAGATGATGCAACCATATTTTAGGTACACGAACAATCACATAATAGGTAATAGTTACCAACATAATAAACATGTAACTGCACTTCCTATGACTCTTCTACAAGGTTTAGATTTGATAAAACCTGAATTGGATTCTATTCAAAAGATGGTTTAAAAGTTGAGTAATGATTTTTTAAACTTGCAACAAAAGATGGGCAATGCCAATGCCCTAAATGGAAATTAGAACATCGGGTTCCAAAGATATAATAAAACATTCAATAGGCCTGTAAATAATATGGAGCAACCTAGAAAGCTCCCAAAAATCAACATTGCTGAAATGGCTCCCCCCAATTAGTGAAAGATACACAATACACCCCAACATGGTGAGCTCAATTGTATTGAGTTTTATACAATGTTTGAGATATTTTAAAGAGAAGTAACTATATAAGATTAGATGAATAATCGACCATAATCTCTTCAGGTTCTTGGATCTTCTAACATAGCCATGTTCTTTGAGAGTCATAAATTTCCCTTCATAAGAGAAGATTATAATGAACTAGAGGATAATACAAATGAAGTTCATGCTTTCTAGTAGCTCCAGAGAGGTACATACAACTTAAGGAACAAGTAGCCATATACAACCTCAACTCCTCCAAATACCATGGTAATTCCTCCAAATCTAAAAGCAAGCAATAACCCACCCCCTCCAAAATAGAATTATCAACCACCGAAGAAAGAAGAATCAAGTAAAGGAGGATATAGTATCATGGAAGATATGAAGAAGATTAAGGAAATTATAACTCTCCATGAGTTAGCTAAACTCACTAAGAAAAATGAGTTATTATGGAAGTCCATTATAGGAAAGACCCTAGTGGAAAGAACTAGAGTGGTTACGAACAAAGTGAAGGTTGCTAAGTCCAACATCATATATAAGAGTAAACCTAAAGTATCATCATTTTTGCTAACCATTAGAGCATTAGGTAGCAATATTCATAACTATTTGGTTAATTTTGGAGAATCTACAACTATTATGCCTACTTTTATATGTAAATAACTTAGTCTTACCCTAAGTCCCTCAAAGAGATCAATCTCTCAACTAGACAAAATGGTGGTATTAGTAGTGAGATAACTAAATAATGTACACATCCAAGTAGCATCAGAGTATAGATGATTATTGATATCTTGGTAGTGGACATACCATAAGGTTACAAATTATTGCTAAGTAGAGATTGGTACAAAATGATTAATGGGTATCTTTCCATAGATTTCTCATATATTTAGTTACCATGGAGGGGAGTTGTAAACTAGATCAAAATTGTTAGAGAGTTAAGAAGGAAGAAGTAAAGTATGACTCTCCCACTTTTGTAATTTATACTTTTACCACTCATGATTTAGCATAAAACCTAGAACCTGAAGGTTAAAATTAGCTATGGACTATGTATTTTGATGGAGCAAAGTCCAAGCAAGAATTGGGCATAGAAATTGATTTGATTGACCCTCAAGGTAATAATTTCTTGGTAGCTTAGAGATTTTAGTTTCCATGTACTAATAATAGAGCTAAGTACAAATATCTAATTTTAGGATTACAGTTTGTATTGAAGAACAATGCCAAGTAGATAAAGGTATTTAGTGACTCAGAGTTGGTAGTTCATTAGGTAAGGAAAACATATTAGTGTAAATTTTCTTATTTAAAGAGATATAATCATAGAGCATGTGCTTTAATTGAAATCTTTGAAGCTTTCAACATGGTAACACTCCCAAGAGAGTAAATTTAGGCTACTAATTCACTAGCTACTACTACTACCAATGTTAAGCCATTACAAAAATCTAAGGTAAGGAGATTCTCTATTGAATTTGTCTCTTATCCCTCTATTCAATATAATGTATAAAATTTATAGGTCTTCAATGATGACCAATAGATTATCCAATTATTGATTAATTCAAGGGATTTCAAGTCCTAAATAATTGATGACAAGGATTTTAACCACTTTTGTGATGAAGAAATAGATAAATAAGGTATTCTCTTGTTTAAAGAAAATAAAATTCCAGTCCGCTTAGTCTCTTTGAAAAGACCATTTAACTTAGATCCTCATGCATAGTAGCTTAGATAACCTAAGGTCAATGAATCTAACTTCAAGAGGGAAAATTTGGGAGATGATTGTAACCCACATTACGTGAACATAGGCCTCAGTTACATCATAGAGGAAAGACAACAAGTCAAAGATTTTATTGTTCAATATAAGGATGTTATCAATTGGTCTTATAGAGACATTAAGGTGTATGACCCATAGGTCATCACTCACATGATCCCCCTGAAGCAAGATAAACAACCATTTAGATAGAGGCAGAGGCTAGCAAACCCTATTCTAGAGCCTCTTATTTAGAAGGAAGTAGAGAAGTCATTAAGTGCCAAAATCATCTTCCCAATCCAACATTCTACTTGGGTGGCCAATTTGATCTTAGTTAGTAAGAAGAGTGGTGAGATTAGATTATGTGTGAGTTTAGAAAATCTAAGCAGGGTTTCTGAGTGTAGACATGTAAATTTGGCCACCAATGGATTTACATTATACTATTAGACCAATTATTACCAATCATCAAACATTTAACCTAATAATTTATATTAGTCTCTAATTTGGATTTATAACCTTGCATTAAATCAATTTGGCCTATTAAATCAATTAAACAAGGCAAATACACACATTGAATTAATTAAAATCAAACAAATGACCAAATGCCTAAAAAGAATTAATTAACTTGCACACCTTAATAAAAATCAATTAGAAAGTTAAATCAATTTCAAGTATTAATTGATTTTACCCATGAGCTAATAAATCAATTACTAAAAAATAAATTCAAGAGCATGTTAGAACATTCTAGAACACACTCATTACCTTTGTGAGTTGTCACTTTTGGAAAATATCTAAAAGAATATATTAGGAATATGCCAAACTAAATAAAATTTAATAAACTCAACCATGGTCAGATTTAACCCATTACAAGGAATTTAAAATCATATAAAAGCAAGCCTAGAGTTCTTCTTTTGGGGAGCTCAATCAAAGTAGAGTTACAATGCAAGAATAGATTCATGAAGCTAAAAGCTTAGTGTTATAATATTGAAATTGAGCCAAGCCATATCAATCAAGCTAAGCATTCAATAATAGTGGATAGAGGAGATGATGTTAGCCATATGTCATTGATTAAGACTTCTTATGCATAATCTAAGCAAGCCAAATGAAAAAATCATTTGGAGTTCTCAAGGAAGGTAAAGATTATTGTTCTTTGCATTTTAATTAACATTTTCAATTATTATTTGTTAATTAAGATGCCCCTAAAATATAGGCTTAGATATGTATGTTAGTTTGTTTATTTCATGGTTTTATGGACTAAAACTTGATCTAACCTCCTCTCTTTGTCAAATTCCTTGATCACAAATGGCATGCCTGGTGGGACATGATTGCACACCCCACATCTTTGAAAAAAAATTCGGTTAAAATATCTCTAATTTTTAATATGTTTATTATTTTTTTTATGTATTTTTTATTAGATTTTATTATTGGTTTCATCTTAATTCTCTCAAAATTTCATTAAAATCTAATTTTTACTTTATAAGTTATGACTCTTTTAGTGACTGTCACTTTTTATTTATTAATTTTTTAGGGAAATCGGTTAGTACATAGATAATAACTTTTTTTATTTACTAGTTTGACCTAAATTTTTTAATAGAGTTTCAGTCTGGACCTATAAATAACCTCCAAAACTTTTGTGACAAATGGATGTATATTTTAAAATTTATGGCTAAATTAATGACTATAGGTTTTTATGATTTTTGTGTTCGGTTTTCTTTTTTTTAACCTTCTAACTTATTGTTTGCATGTTTCATACATTTATTTTTTTTTTTTTGAGATTTTTTGAGTTTTTTATTTAAATTTTTTTCTAACCTTTACTAATGTAACATCTTTTATTTTTTGAGTTTTTGCCTTTGGGTCGACAAATTTTACCCTTTAAAGTTGCTTGTCTCATTTGATAAAGAAGCTTTAAGGCTAAATGAAGTTTTCACCTTTTCTTTGCAGGACCTATTTGAAGAAAAACATTTCAATCTAAATTATTCTTTTCACACTTCATTCAGATGTCTAAAACAAACTAATAATCCTTCATTTGGTGTTTAAAGAAACTTTTTAGGGTGTTTTATTCATTAAAGTTTTATGGTTTCTTTCAAAGTTCACATCTTAAAGCCAAGGGGATAAAATAACACCACCACACATTTAGTTTAGTGCTATAAAGTTGAATACACTTCAAAGAATTTTCAAGTTGTTTTCATTATTATTCAGTCTAGATTTGTTTGAGTAAATAGGGATTTGTGCATGTATGCTCTCCCATCCATCCCCTTTAGGGAAATTTTGGAATCAAAAGTGCCAACTTCTTTTTGGGTGGTTTGCAATTATTTTCATTTATGTATCTTAAATTCAAGGGGTTAGTAATGAATCTAATCAAATAGTTTTAATTTGGTGAAATAAAATTAACCTCATTTCAATTATTTTCAAGCTTGCTTGTTGATTGTGTTTTTTATTGAAAAGAGATATGTGTGTATGCTCTCCCATCCGTCCCCTTTATGGAACTTTTGGGATCAAAAGTGCCATCTCATCTCACTTTGAGCCTAGTCCAAGGCATGGAAATAATTTCATTTAAATCTCTCCCCAAAAACTCATAATAATATTCGATGATCTTGAGGTGACCATTAAGTCTCTCTATCATGTCATTTATTTCATGCATCTTGTCTTGTGAGGGGGAATTCATTACCTCCCACAAGTTCTATAGGGAAACTTTGACCTGAGGTTTCATCTCCTAGCATTGAATTCATCACCTCTACTAGGAAATAAGGTTTGAGTGATTAAACCACCTTTTATTATTGGGTTAAGCACTAGTATGTATCTACACATTGGACATCATGCTACATTGAGCAAGTGATGGATGTAGTGGTTGAAAAAAGGGCAAGGCCTTTTTGTAACAAGCCAAGTACTATGAACACCCAATTAAAGTGCAACTATTTTGCATCATTTGGTTTGAAAGTCATTATATAATTGATCCATTTAGAATGATAAAAAACTAGTTAGTTTTATCAACCACACATTTCCATACCCTTGCTAGGATTTGGATGATTGTACTTAGTGTATTTTGGTCATTTTTCCTTTGTATGTTTTGAGACTAAAACTTGTTTATTTGTTTATAACCATGTCAAAAACCAATTTGTTTATACGTCACTCCTTGATTGAAGAGGTGTTATGCTAACCATTTTACATCACACTTGTGCCTTGTAATTTTTACTAAACCTATTTGTGTGTGTCAATTGACTGATATGGGCAATGTTATGTTGCCCAAATCATTATCAAATTTGTGCTTTGGAGTCTTTGAAATGAAACATTGATCACATCATTAGAGCACACTAACATCATTATGCTACTCAATTTATTTTAAGACTTATTTACCTTGTATCAAAAACCATTATTTCAAACCATGTCATGTATGTCATTTGGACCTTATTCATGCACCGTCATGTTGTCCAATCTTGTCTAGCTTGTTTAATCCAATCATAGTTTTCAACCATTGAGTTTTTAATTAACCTTTCCAAGTTCAAATTCAAACATTAATTGATTTCTATCTAGGCCTCACTTCATAGAGGTGATACATAGATATTTCTCTTTTGGGTTGTGTAACTTAATTAATTATTGAAATTTGAAAACTATCACTTGTTTATTCATTCAGCCTATCCTCATCATTATTTGTTATCTTATTTGAAAAAACACAATATTTTATCTAGGTTCATTTTTTATTATGGTTTATACCAATCGATCATATCTATATTTGATTTTATGTGTAGGGTCTATGTCAAAGTTATTCCAAGCTTGTTAGATTAAATTAAATCATATCAGCCTTTGTTTCAAAGTCTAGTTTTTTATGCCATTTGGATAAAATTCCTAGTAGATCATGTTTGTTTGAGCCTATATTTTGACTCTACATTTGGATGAAAGCCCTAACAACTCAACTTTTCTCTTTCCTACTTTACACCTTGTTTGGAACACTTTGATGTAGACTTTGACATATTAGTTTTTATTTATTGCTTGACCTTTTATGTGTATGACATTTAACATTAGACTATTTAATGTCGAGTCTTAGCAAAAAACATTTTGGAGATATAGCTCCATGTTCAAATCACTACTTGGAGATACAACTCCACTGTTTTGACCAAGATAGATCATGTTTGAACCCTTTATCCTTTAGACATAGTTTTTAGAGTTTGTAAAACTCTAATATTTTTTATTTTTAGAGATTTCATCATTTATGTGGATATGTCTAATTACACTTATGGTAGAGTCATATATAATCCAAATTATGATATAATGGTTTCACAAAATGGCTTTGATTTTTATAGCTTTATTCAAGACCCCTTTGATGATAATATGGTTTATGAGACAAAATTTTATCCACCTTGCACAAATAAAATTGAGGACCAAATTCAAGACCCCAAATAGGATGATATGGTTGGTGAGGAAGAATTGGGTACAAACCTCTACAATGATTATGTTATTTGGGAGATAGTTCCATATCCTCCTTACAATAATCAATATAGAGAATAAAGGTAAGGATTAACTTACAATCCAACTCAAGACCCTGATTAGGATGATATGGTTTATGAGGACTTGGATGCTTTGGCTTATGTGAGAAATCAAGCTCCACAATTCCCTACCATTTCTATTATATAACCTCATCCTTTGACTTGTGTGAGCAATCAAGCTCCAAAATGCCTACCCATTATACAACCACTAACCATTCCTCATCTAGTGACTATCATTCCCCACTTTAGAAAACCCCATCCAATCCAACCTAAATACTAACCAATCCAATTATGATCCCAACCAATAATCCAATCACAATCCCAACCAATCATTTAACCTAGACCTTATATAATCATTTAGTCTCAACCTATCATTTAGCTTAAACCCCAACCAATCCAATCATTACCTAACCAACTGAGCCAATAATTCAAGGACTAAGCTATGATCTAAATTGGTATTTTCTAGCTCATTAGAAACCAAGGCGAAGAGAACCAACCAATACAAGATGTTTTAGTTGAGCCAACCATTTGTGAAAAGTCAACCTATGATGAATCACCTTTGAATCTTATACTTATTATCGAGGAGTCTCACTCTAATGAGCCAATCTTTGCTAAGTCACTTATTAATTATTATCACCACCTTTGAGTAAATAATTACCTTGACCATATACCTATTTTTCAAGAGCCTCCTTCTAATAAGATAGTCTTTAAGGAGTTGGCTCTTGACCTTTTTCCCACTGTTCTGGAGTCTCACTTTAACAAATTAGTCTTTATAGAGCCTATTAAGCCATCACAAGTCATTGATTGTCCAATATAAAATATTAAATAAGACATAATTATAATAGAGTACCCTTCAAATGAATAATTAGAATTAGTGTCAAATTCTAATCTTAAATCAACATTAGATTTAGCATTAGAAGAAAAATCAACATTAATCTCAACTGTATATTTATAGTCCCTTGAGTTTGAATCAAATTTAGTAAAAAACATGTTCATGACTGTTACACCATTGGTTATGCATGCATATAAGATCAGTACAAATACATGTGTGATCCTTCCATGGTTTTGAAGATGAGTAATTCAGCATTGACACAATTTCTCCTAGTATCTTCTATGAGGATTGTGCAACCTCCCCTCATCCTATTACCATTCTACATACCATTACCATTAACCAACATAGCCATATTATTGACATTCCATCTCCCACAAGTGTTGATTGGGACTAAAAAAATCATACCTTGTCAAACTACATCCATGATGACATATCAAATGAAGAAAATCAAGGAGGCCAAGACAATAATCATATAATAAAAGAGCACTCTCTTAGTGAAACCTTTTCAGAGGTACTAAGGGATAATCAAAGCTAAAACTCAAAATTTTGTAGTGAACCCTTTTCAAAGGTACTAGGGAACAATCAAAGTCAAAATTTAATGTTACTTAGTAAAACCTTCTTAGAGGTGCTACAGGACAATAAAGACAACTTCATTGGTAGAATCTTCTTTGAGGCACCAATGGCTGAGCATAAAATTTATTTACTACTTAATGAAGACATTATCAAAGATCAAATCAAAATAGCTTCCACTCTACATATTAATCATATGATAGCTACTCTTATGCCCAAAAAATATAATAATTTGGTGGTCTTATCAAGAGAAGAAGTCTTTGACCCCATGACATTCAAAGATATGTTGAATCTAGAATCAAAAACATTGTGTGTACCTAAGAATATTGATCTTCATTTGTTTCCCCACCATTATCCGTTCCATTTTCAACCATCATTCCATTTCACAAACAAACCCATCAACCAACATTTATCCCTATTTACCTTCCATGGTTATACTTTCTTATGTAGAGGCTACAAAGATACCTTGTCTCAATGTTTTAAGGAATTAGAATCAATGACCAATGAAGATCACAACAATATTATTTGCATCCAAATCTATAGCCTATTCTTGACAGAGTAACTATTTAGAAGAGGTGTTGGATAGAAATATACATGATTGACTATTCTATTTATATCATATTTTGATCAAGATGTTCATCTCTACTTCAACAAGAACAACAAATTAATTTATTGTACCCAAGTTAGAACCAAATATGTACCATATCATATCAAGTTATCAATCTTTTTTCCATTTCCACATATCTTAACCATTCACCTTATCACTTGGGGGTAACCCTCTCAACATTATTATTTATCATCCTACCAGCCTATCACTATTTTATCATTTATTTATCCAACCATTCCATTCCTACTTAACTGAACATGTTTTGAATCCTATCAACCTAACCCATTTGACTTTTGTTTGTCCATTGGTTTTATATTTTTAGCATATAGAATCAGATCAAATTCAATAATTATTTCAATTGTTTAGATAGAATTAGTATTTTGGAGTAGTATGATAGAAGTTTTGGCAATTGCATCCTTTATTTTTTATTCCTTTCTTATCAGGTTTGTTTATGTGATCCTGATTATATCACCTATTGGGGTAAATCCATGTTCACCAGTCTTGATACTAATTATATTACCTACTGGGGTAAATTGGTATCATTGATCTATCAATTATATCCTAGTTATAACCACTTATAGGTAATCTAGGGGCAATATTTATTTATTGTGCCTTGACATATCACCTAGCCATTTATATGCCATACTATGCCATCATACCAACTATTCTTGTTTTATTTGAATTAGCTTCTACACTAGTCAAATTCCTTCATTATGAGGTGAACTATTGTGAACTAAAGCCATTTTAGGACTAGTGGGTCATGTTTGATTCATGTTGAGGTCAAATCAATCCCATTTCAACCACACTCTTGCTATTTTGTGAGCATAATTTCAAGTTCTCACGATCTCTCCATTTTACAAGCATCATTTCAAGTTATAATGATCTCACCATTTTGTGAGCATCATTTCAAGTTGTAACACTCTCATAATTTTTTTAGCAACTTCAGCCATGCTCTAACCATTTTATGAGCATCATTTCAAGTTATAATGCTCTCACCATTTCGTGAGCTTGGATCATTTTAGTGTCTCATCATTATCAATTGAGTTGAGATGCTTCAAAATTTTTAAAAACATTTGAAAATCATTTAGAAAAACCAAAATGATTGACCGCATCTTTATCTTAATGATTTTGGGAACCCTCACTAAGTCATAAAAAAATCACTTATTCCTTAGTTTCCCCATCCTTTTTGGCCTTTTATCCTATGCTATCATGATTTCATCCCTATTCTTCCTTCACATCCATCATGTTTTCTATCAATCATCATTTTCTTCCCATTTCTTGGGAGAACTACATTTAGCTTGAAGTTTTGTTGGATCATCATATCCATGGAACTATGTAGGCAACGTCCACTTGCCTAGCACATATGGAGATATCTTGGACACCCCCTTATTTTTCTTTAATTCCCACATCTTATTTGTTTCTTCAATTATCACTTAGTTCTTAGGGCCAATGTTTGTCACATTATTTATACTAACATAGGGACTAACACTTGTATGTTTATTTGTTTGTCTTGCTCGTTTCTTTATTTATCTATTTATTTGTTTGTTTATTTTTAGAACTATGGCCTTGATTCCATCTATGTGTGTTCATTGGGTGATTTCTTACACATTATTCTTGAATCTATCCATATTTAAATATTTACATTATCATCATGGTTTTTATCATTGGTGCAATATTTTCCATTGAGCAGTAGATATTGAGAGTCAATCCTTATGTATATGTTGGCCAAGCCCCCATGGTGTTCTATTATAAGTCCTACCATCAAATTATATAGAAAAAATCAAATTTGACAGGTCTACAACATCAATGTAGCGTCACCATATCCTTGACACCAACATCAACAATGATCCCAATCCAATACCCAATCATATCCCAAATAGATTAATTAACAAAATGATTTCAACCTTTTATTAGTTCGGATGAGCATCTCCCTACTGTAAGTTGTCTTAATTCATCTTTATCCTCAGTACAAACTTATCAATTATCAGCCATCAATCATGTTTTTCATAATCAAGGTTTACTACATCAACACTATACACCATCCCAGATGCATTATCAATGATTATATCACTTATTAGGGAAAATCATTTTGTTATCACCAATTTTAATTTCTTATTTGTCTATCCTAACTAGGGTAGATCTATTTTCTTAGTGATTATATCACCTATTGGGGCAAATCATTATGTTATCATACCACATTGCCACTATCAAGGTACAATGCTTATAACCACCTTTGGGAAAACCATTGTACACCATCCCACTTTCATTTCTTAGTGATTTTGCCCAAATTTAGGTGAATCATTATGTTATCACCCCATAATCTTCATTTTTTTGGTCCTCTCATTTTGATTTTTTCTTTTGAGGGACCATTTACTGATCCCCTTGCCAATTGTTCCCTCGAAGGGGCAACTATAGTTCAATCATTATAATTACAATCATAAGCATAAAGAACCATTTTATTATTTGAAAATATCTTATTATGATTATAGCTTGCAACATCTTCTTAAATAGGGGTAAATTTTAGACATGTAAATTTGGCCATCAATGGCTTTACATCAGACTTTTAGACCAATTCTTATCAATCATTAAACATTTAACCTAAATTTTTTTATTAGTCTTGAATTTGGATTTATAACCTTGCATCAAATTAATTTGGCCTATTAAATAAATTAAATAAGGTAAATACACATATATTAATCAAAATTAAATAAATTACCAAATGCTTAAAAATAATTAATTAACTTGCACACCCTAATGAAAATCAATTAGCATGTTAAAACAATTTTAAATACTAATTGAGTTCACCCATGAGCTAATAAATCAATTAAATAAATTACTAGAAAAAAATTCAAAAGAATCTTAGAACATTCTAGAACACACTCTTTAATTTTATGAGTTGTCATTTTTGGAAAATATCTACAAGAATATACAAGGAATATGCCAAACTCAACCAAAGTTATTTAACTCAACCATGGTAAGATTTAACCCATTCCAAGGGATTTGAAAGCCTATAAAAACAATCCTAGATATTTTCATTTAGGGAGATCAATCAAAGTAAGTTATAATGTAGGAATAGATTCATGAAGCTAAAATCTTAGTGTTATAATGTCAAAATTGAGCCAAGCCATATCAATCAAGCCAAGCATTTAATAATAGTGCATCGAGGAGATGATGTTAGCCATATGTCATTGATTAAGACTTCTTATGCATAATTTGAGCAAGCCAAATGAAGAAATCATTTGGAACTCTCAAGGAAGGTTAATATTGTTTTTCTTTGCATTTTAGTTGGGTTTTCAATTGTTTTTTATTTATTAAGCTCGCCCTAAGATCTAGATTTAGAGATGTTAGTATGCTAGTGTGTTGATTTTATGGTTTTATGGACTAACACTTGATCTAACCTCCTATCTTTGTTAAACTCCTTGATCAAATTGAGAAAGAAAATTATCCTCTACCTTCTATAGATGAGGTAATATAGATAATGAGTGGTTCTGAAATGATGTCTTTTTTGGATGAATTTTCAAGCTAAAATCAAGTACTAGTATAGCTTGAGGACATAATGAAGATGGTGTTTACCATGAAATGGGGTACTTATGCATACAAAAGGATGTGATTTAGACTGATCAATATAGGAGCTACCTTTTAACACACCATGGATCATGAATTCAAGGGAATAACTAAGAATTGTATAATCATCTACATGGATGACCTTATAGTTTTTTCAAAGAATAAGGAAGATCACGTAAATCACCTATGGTCCATATTTGAAAGGTAAAAGAAGTTTAATATTTATTTAAATCCAAAGAAGAGTATATTTGGCATCACTAAGAAAAACAATCTTAGGACATACTATCATGAAGGATGGAATCACTATTGATCTAGAAAGAATCAAGGCAATCCCAAAAATTGAGCAACCAAATAGTAAGAAGGAACTTGAGTCATTTTTGGGAAAATAAACTTTTTAAGAAAGTTCATCTTAGGGCCTGTAGAAATTTTCAAGCCTCTAAATGCCATGCTCAATCAAGATGCTAAGATAGAGTGGACAATTGAAGCTAAAAGGTCTTTTCAGACATCAAGGATGAAATATCACAAGCTCTAGTTTTAATCAATCCAAACTTAACAAAGGATTTATATCTATATTACTTCACTTTAAAATACACTATTATTGTTGTTATCACACAAATAAAGATAAAACTAAGAATCCAGTTACCTTCATGAGTACCAATTTCAAAGATGTATAACTCTAATATTCCATGATTGATAAATAAATCTTTGCCCTTGTCAAAGTAGTGAAGAAATTTTGGCATTACATATTAAGGAATAAAACCATTGCTATTATACCTAATCTTGCTATCAAGCTCACACTTTAACATAATGATCATAGAGAACTTTGAGGTAAGTGAATGGCCAAGCTCTAGGAATTTGACATGGAAATTAGGGCTAAAAAGGTTATCAGAGGTCAAGACATTGTTCAACTTATGACTGAACTTGATCCTCAAATCACTATTGAAGAGGTATGTGTAGCATAAGTTTCTAAAGGAGAATGGTACATAGATATAATCCAATATTTACTTACAAAGAATTTCCCCCAAAAGTTTAGAAGAGAAAGAATGAGAGATTTGAGGCTCAAAGCTACTCATTTCATGATAAAAAATGGAGTCCTCTATAAAAGGAACTATGAAGGTATTTATCTTAGATGTGTATCCATAGAGGAGGCTAAGGAAATTCTAAAAAAACTTGTATTAAAAGATAGGAAGTGGTCACCCTACTAGGTATACCACAACACATAAAAATTTGAGGTTGGGCTACTATTGGCTAGACATATTTAAAGAGGCACATATGCACATCAAGAACTACCATGAATGTCAAGTATTAGCCAAGAAAGAAGTACATGCAGTAATGCCTCTACATCTAGTTATTGAATGAAGGTCATTTTCATAGTGGGGTTTAAACTTTATTGGTGTAATCAACCCAAATTCCTTAGCAGTCCATAAATTTATGTTGATGGCTATAGACTACTGCACTAGATGGATGGAAGTAATTTCCATAAAGAATAATAGAGGACAAGATTTTATTCACGTTTTGGAAGAACATATAACAAATAGGTTTGACATTCCCATCTCTTTGGTGTGTGACAATGGACCAACATTTATATCATTATAATTTACTGAATGGGCACATGAAAATCATATTATAATAAAGTCAAACTCTAACCACTACCCTTAGGGAAATGGACTAGCAGAGTCAAAAAATAAAAGTATGATTGATGTAATTAAGAAGTCAGTAGGTGACAAGCTTAGGGACCAATATAATCTACTAAAGTATGCTTTTTCTATAGATTGAATGAGATACAAGCAAGCCTTGAAATATTCACCTTACCTATTGGTGTATGGGTGCAGACCAATTTTCCCCATCACTTTGAATCTACCCACCTATTAGTTCATACAAGATTACATGGAACCAAATTACAAAACAGAGTCAAGGATGCTTGATATAATAGAGATAGAGAATTCAAGGATATAATCCTTATAGACCTTCAATAAACACCAAAATGTGGTAAAAAGGTGGTTTGACAAAAGAGCAAAAGTTAAAGCATTCAAGATTTTAGGCCTAGTGCTATTATGGGATAAAGATCATGAAAAGAAAAGATAACAAGATAAGTTTGCCCCAGTATGGATTGGACCCTATCATATTTTAGAGATTGTGGGAAATAATGCATTCCATCTAAAAGACCTCCAAGGTGATGAGCTTACCTACCCAGTCAATGGATAATTTTTGAAGCATTACTTCAGAGCTGTTCCATCTATAGATATTACTAACTGAGAGGATTCAGATAAGTTAGATGTAAGACTAGAATATATTTCCATGTTTTCTAGTTTAGTTTTAGTTTTTCTAGTTTAGTTTCCATGTTTTCTAGTTTAGTTTTCATTTTTTCTAGTTTAGTTCATGATTTTTAGATTAGTCTTTCTTGCTTTCAGTATTTTACTTTCACTAGAATAATTCCTTGCTTTCTAGATTAATTTATATTTATTTTCTTTGATGTTCAAAGTTAGTTTTTCTCTATTTATTACCAAAATCCTAAATCCAAAATAGTTGAGTCTAAGACTTATAGAGAAGGGGAAAATATAAATTTTGACATTCTTGGGGACTAGGTTACAAATTGGGTATATTTATATGTTTTTTGAGTCTTTATAATGAAGAAAGGAAATCAAAATTATTTTGAATAGTGTCACAAATTGAATAATCGTACTTGATATGTGGAATTTTCTCTTGGGGTGTTTCATACAAATTTAGAAAGTTCTCCTATTTTATTGGACCAACTACACTTATCATGATAAATATTTTTTGAAAGTGAAAATTTTGGGTATAGATCTACCTAGTATGGATGTTCTAGTAATGATTTGTTTTAGAACTATACCAGCTCACTAGGGTTCCATCTCTTTCTCCTCCACTAATTGGAACATAAAAGAGAAACATAAAGGCCAAAAAAAAGAACTAATGAGTTTAAAAGAGCAAAAAAAAAAGAGGGCTCACATGGTGAAATAAGGTCAATGTATTGTTGGTATTTTTTGACCCCATAGGCCAAAAATTCCACCCTTAACATTTGAAACTTTGCACTTCATATTAAATTTTCCTTGAATGTTTTTTTCATGTTGTTTAGAGTAGTTCAAAGAAGCAAGAAAAGGGACTTTGGGTTTTCCCCAATAAATGACTCTAGGTTTTCTTAGGAGGGAGACTTCATGTTTCTCAAATCAGTTGCAAGAAGTTGAAAGTCCAAAGTAGGAAAGTGTGGAAAACCCAATCAAGAAGAAGCTAAGTGAAAAATGTCATTTTAAGCTACGTCTTTACTTACACTTTTTAGACTTTTAGTGTTATAATTATTTCAAACTTTTATCCTAAATAAAAGTATTGAAAGCTTGTTTTCTATAGAGAAGTGTCCAAGTAGAGTTTTTTTAAGGATCTTTTTCAAGAAAAATGCTCTATAAAGCTTTCCTAAAAGTTTCATTTCTCAAGAAAGTGATCCTTTTCAAGAGATTTCAAAGGGCACTTGTGAAAGGAAATGGTCCTTTACAAATTTTAAAAAGGCAAAAGGTTCACTTCAAAAAATCTGAAGGGTTCATATCCTTCAAAAAAGGTTCATTTTCAAGTTTGCCAAAGGGTAATTTCCATTCTAAAAGACAATTCCAAATATTTTCGAAGGGTATTTACCATTCAAAAAAGTTCATTAGCACAAGTCAAAGGGTCTTTTTGTCGAGGAGTGATCCATCATGACTCTTTTGAAAGGTTTTTTTCTCAAGGAAAAGGGCACTTGAACTTTTTCAAAAGGAAATTTTTCACCTTTTCAAAAGAAGTGGTCCTCTTCAAAAAATTTAAAAGGTACTTTTCAACTTTTTCGAAGGGTATGTTCATTTTACAAGGGCCATTTTCAAAAGGTTCTAAAGGGAATTTTCACAAAGGAAAACCATACTTTTCAATTTTCCCTTAGGGTATGTTCCTTTTGAGAAGGTCTCTTTCAAAAAGCTATAGGATTATTTTGGAAAAATACCCCAAGCAAAAGTCTGAAGAAATTAAGTAGACAAAAAGTCTGAAGGAATTCCTCCAGGAGAAAGTGCCGAGACAAAAGTCCACATAAATTTCCTAAAAGGAAATGTTCAAAGGAAATAACTCAAGGAACTAACAGGCCCACAAAAATCAAGTTTGAGCCTCAAAAAATATCCATTGGGGTTTAAATACCCACAAATGTCAAATTTGAGCCCCTATGAGTAGGAGTTTAGATTTGAAAAGACAGGGATGTTTGCACAGATGTCAAAGATAGGTCTCAAAAAGTAGCCATTGGTATCTAAAATTTCAAATGGTTGGTTAAGATTTCCACAAGATTGACACTTGTCATATCTCATGATAAAAGATCAATGACATGAGTGATAATCAAATAGTTAGCAAATTTTGAGGGCTAATCAATCAGGGATAAATGGCATAAGCCCATCCAACTAGCAGGAGATCGATGACTCATGGCCATATATGCATAAGAAGATCAACATATATGTAAAAGGCCAACGGGGTATTAATTTTAATATAAAATATATAATTCTAAAATAATAATAAGGAGCACGCTAGGTTTTAAATACAAAATATCAAATCATGTACACTTAGTGGTAACATGTAGCTACCCATGACATGGCTATCTCAACTCCAAAAATGGTACTTGAATACATGAAGGGATCAAGGAGATTTATAGTGATATTGGATGGTTCATTATATGGTCAAGCAATTGCATACTCTAAAGTCAAAAAAGAGTTCAAGGACATAGTGGTGGTTGTAGCCATTTATGACCCCCTCTCCATCCTCTCATGTATTGTACCCTCCTCTCTCATCCCTTTATACTATATATATAAATGTTTAAACCTAAAAAAGGATCCCTCAACTGGTGATACAATTACTATATCAAAATTTCCTTGTAACACTCTCTTGAAGCAATACAAGACAAATTCTAATTTTTATTGAATTCAAGTGTGCTTTATTGGAGTTTAACTTGCAAAATGTATGTTTTTCTCTCATAACCTATGATTTATCTATGCACCTCACTTTAGTTCTCTTGTTTTCTTGTAGGTTATGTGATATTTTAGTCTTTAGTGCCTTTTTGAAGAATTACAAGATATAGTGTCTCTCCTATAGACCTATTACTTCCTACCCTTCAAAGTGCATCCTCCCCTTTGACCTCCATGAAACTACTCATGCTAGTGGCTTTGAAATAGGATTAGATAGACTTTGTCGTTTCTAAGTTTAATAGTAGTCATTAAGGTTCTTAGTCTAAATGTGGATCACTCTCTATTTGGTGCATCACCTCCCTTAGCTCATATTTCCTCTTTATTTTATCCTCCTATCCATTTTCCTTAGTCAATAGTAGATTTTAGTATGGAAAATAAGAGCTAATGTGAAGCATCTAAGGAACTAGCCTCATAAAAAAGCCTAGAGGTTCAACCCCACTATAAGACACCCACAACCTGAGGTTATCCCAATGCTTGTAGTTGGAAGTGAGAGAGCTTGAAAAACTTTCCATAAAGGGTATAATTCTAGCCTACAATAGTTTTTGGCATGCCTGATGGGACCACTTTCAAGGAAGATTGCTCAAGTTTGATGTTGGTTTAATCAATTTGTAGTGCTTATAGCTTTCATCTTTCAGTATCTGGTGACTCCAAAGAATACTCAACAATATGGCGGTAGAAAAACAACTATATTTCATGCTAAAGGTGACTACAAGATCAGCTTCTAGAGGTATTCCTTCTAAATTTATTGAATTACCTTTAAACTCAGTAAGAAGGTGAGGTTTACCCATACTCACCCATACATAGGAAACTATTTTCCTAAACTAGTTGGGAGGTATACCTATGTTGTTAGCCCCTTTTCTTACCATGATTATGCAAAGAGATTTTGTAGATTTCAATGGCCAAAGTCTTTTGAATTTTCCATGATATGATCCTATGCTAGTATCAGCCCTCAAAAGCATCCCATATTTCATAAGAGACCAAGCCATAACTCCTATTGAATACATCATAGACATAGCCAATTTGTGTAATATCCATACTGTCACAGTAGAAAATGTAGCTATCAAACTATTGGTTGTATCCTTTAAGGGAAAGGCTTTAGATTGGTATAAAGGTTTAGCTCCTTACTCTATTCAATCATGGGATCAGTTGGGAATAACCTTATGTAAGAGATTTGTAGACAAGAGTGATCATTTGTCACTAGTAGAATAAGTGACCACAATCAGGAGGGCTCCTCATGAAGCTGTGCAAGACTTCAACACAATATTCCAAAAAACTTGGAAAAAAATTCTAGCTACTATTTGACCATCCCCTAACTTTGAATTTTTATACTATTTGAAGGCTCTAAACAATGCCATAATAGTAATGATCTAATCCATGGGAGGAGATATATTACTAGAAGCTTACGAGGTGGCTATCAAAGCTAAAAATTATCTAGTTTAGGTCAACAAGCTTACTCTTAGGCCCTCAATGCCTCTTTTCCCTTAGATCAAACCACCTCCTACAATTATTCCCCCACTTGATTTTATTCTTCCAACACCAATGATTACCACTATACCTTCACCCAAACAAAAGAAGGCCTCCACTAGTGGATCAAGCAACTCCCAAGAGTAAAAGAACTACTTATAACTTAAGAGAATGCTCTAATAATTAGGGAATTATGTGGTAAATTTCAAGAGACAACAATCTTACAACAAGTCATACTAGGCTCCATGTTAATCTTAGTAGCAATCTTATCAAGGTAATAGACCACTCTTTAAGGGAAACTTCTAAGGTTAGAATAAAGAGTAAGGGAAAGGATAGCCTAGCTATAATAAGCAAAAAAATTACAATCCAAATGTTGTAGGCTCTTCCAACACCTTGGTTCCTATTCAAAATAATATGGCTTAAGAGGCAAAAGGAACCATGCCTTGGGATCAATAATTTGGGCAATCCATTGTCCTAACTAGTGGTTTTAACCAAGCATTTAATGACCAATGGTAGCAAGCTATTGCTTATGGATATAATCAAGCCTTAATGGCTCAAAACATGGATACTCTCATGATGACAAAGCCAAAGCAATCTCCACAAGAATAAGGATTGTATTAGGTACCAAACCAATTAGATATTATAATGGTCATCAGTGAGCAAGAAGAGTGTTATACATCCGATCAA
Source organism: Torreya grandis (assembly GCA_037957365.1). Taxonomy (NCBI): domain Eukaryota; kingdom Viridiplantae; phylum Streptophyta; class Pinopsida; order Cupressales; family Taxaceae; genus Torreya; species Torreya grandis. The sequence goes on from JARHVA010002451.1 coordinate 2,512,015, forward strand.
CAGGCCAACTCTAGTCAAGATCATGTCATAGTGATAAAAAATACAAGATTGAAAATAAGGAATATGGGTGACAACTAGGGAGAATTAAAGGAACCTCCTACCACCACTGCATTTTTTAAGCCTAACAAGCTTGTTATCACTCCAAAGGCCTCAACACGTCCAAAAAGCTCACATATTCAAAAAATAGAAATAGTGGATCCCAAAGCAGAAGAAAGGTTAGTAGTACACCAATCAACATTAAAATTAATAAATACAACATGAGCATACCAATGTGGGACATGCTTTCCATGCCCAATAAAGAGGATATCCTTCAAGAAGGTTTATCCAAGATAGGTGTTACAACAACTATAGGTAAATAACCAAGCAAAGAAGTTGAGGTCCTCATGAATACAACCAAGGGACCTATGGGAGAAAGGTCAAGTAATGTGGTCAAACATCCTCCCTTATACATTTCATTAATCATTGGTGACTCCTTAGTGCATAATTGTTTGGTAAATAGTGAAACTAACACTTTTGGTAATGCCAAAGTCCATAGTTGATCAACTGAACCTCAAATATGAGCCACATGCTAAGGGAGTTATATAGCTTGATATTTCTTCTACAAATCCATTTTGTATCATAAATGATTTGAATATGACCCTACATTCTTGTCTTAGTGTCTTAGTGGTTTAATATGTGCTAATCCTTGATATAACTCCTCACTTTGCATTATGCCTTTCTATAGAATTCATAGCAAACATAAGAGGCTATCTCTCAGTAGATTGGTCATACAAGGAATTGAAAATAAGGTATAGAATGAAGGTATCAATCAAGGCTGAGCCCATAGAAAAATTTCACATTCAGACCCATCATCTAGATAACATAAACCTCAATTGCCCTATTCTTGATGAAGACATATTTGTAACTAGTCAAGATCTAAATACTCATTCTAAAGAGATTCTAGACTTGTTCTTAGATGAGCTATGGGGGTATAACTAATTTCTCAACCCTTTGGAGTATGTTTAGGAAAGAGACATGGGTGTCTATCTACTACATGAAGAAAATCAACCCATGCCTTCCCTCATTAGACCTAAAAAAGACCTCAATGCCATGTGGAGGTTATTATTTGATGGTTCAAGGAGAAAAAATGGATTAAGTGCAAGGGAAATGTTGGTTTCCCCTTTATGAAATAAGTATTTCTCTTCCTTTAGGTTCCATTTTAGTTTCTCTTCTAATGCATCATAACATGAAGGCTTGATCTATGGTCTCTAGTGGGCCAATAAGAAATGAATCAAAATATTACAAGCATATGGAGACAATGAGCTTGTAATGAATGAAGTTAGAGGATTGAAAATTAAAAAGAATCCTTTGATGAGGTCTTATAAAAATAGAGTTTGGGACCTAATTGAATATTTTAAATCCTTCAACATCTAAGCAGTGTTAAAGAACTAGAATCAACATTCTAATAGGTTTTGTAGTTGTGGGAGCTCAGTTCAACATCCCAAGTAAGTTGAAAGAGGCCATGATTTAGCCACATGTCAAGGTGGTGGTGAGGTTATCAATGTTAGCTAATGAAGTCCATTCACAAGTTTTTTAAAATGATAAACAAATGTCTTGTTTCCTATAATAAGAAGCTAAGTTTTCCTCTACCAATTAGGAGAATTTTTAACAACATTATGGGGAGCCAATTATCTAATTAAAATCTAACAAGCTTCCAAAAACATTGGTTACACTTGGAAGCCTTTTTTCATGAAGGAGACCATATGAGAAAATAAAATGTGGTAATTTTAACCAATAAAGAGAACTATGAGAAAATCCTCATCTTCAAAAACAAACTTCTCAAACTCAGGAAGGTAAGTAGCAAGGCTAAGAGGCATACTTCCATAGCACTCTACCAAGAATATGTAGACATATTTTCTTGGGAATTCACTGAAATGAAAGGTTTTGATCCAAATTTATCCCCTCATACCATAAATTTTGAGGCTAATGCTAAGCCTATGAGGCAAAAACAGAGGCCCATCAACCCAAAAATAGAAGAACTTATGAGGAAAGAGCTAACCAAGTTCATTGAATCCAAGATTATCTTTCCCATCAAACACTCATCATGGGTAGCCAATTTGGTTCTTATAAAGAAGAAGAGTGGGGAGATTAGGTTATGTGTTGACTTCAAAGATTTAAACAAAGTCTCCTTGAAGGATCATTACCCTCTACCATCTATGGAGAAACTTACAAATAGTTATAGGGTCAAAACATTTTTCTCTTTTGGATGGATATTTAGGTTACAACCTAATATTGGTAAAAGAATATCGGTAAAAGACTACCTTCACCACCAAATAGGGCAAATATGCTTACCAAAAGTTTCCCTTTGGTTTGTCAGATGGTTTGTTAAATGTTGGGGTAACTTCCCAAAGAGCCATGGACATGGATTTTGAAGGATTGTTAAATCAAATGGTGTTATTCTACTTGGATGACATCACAATTTTCTCAAAGAATGCTAATGAACACATGGACAACCTGAGGATGATCTTTGAAAGATGCAAGGAGTATGGGATCTTATTAAATCCCAAGAAGTGTGTGTTTTTTTTACATGAAGGTAAGCTATTAGGCCACATAATTTCAAAAGAAGGTTTGTCTATTAACCCTAAAAGGGTAGATGTCATCTTAGAAATATCTCTCCCTAAGCATAAGAAAGGAGTTCAGACCTTGGTAAAATAAACTTTGTAAAAAGGTTCATATTAGGTTTTTCAAGCTTGGCCAAGCCTATTACTACCATGTTAAATAAGATTCAAGTTTTATCTTAGCCAAGAGAAGGAAAAGATGCTTTTGAATCCATCAAATAGGCAATTTACCAAGCACTCTCACTCATAAATCTTGATTTCTCCAAGGATTTCATGTTATACACCTTTACCAATGTTTACAACTTATTAGCTATGCTGATACAAAATAATGGTGAGGGAATGGAGAAGATGGTTACTAGTTTTAGTCAAGGGATAGAAGGATATGAGGTGAGGTACACTTTTATAGAGAAGTAGATCCTTGTAGCAGTGAGAAGTCTTAAGAATTTTAGACCAATGCTTTCCAAAAACAAGATTTATCTCATGTTACCTCATCCTAGAGTTAGGTATTTCCTCATTAACAAAGATATAAATGAGAAAAGAGCTAGATCACCAAAATCATGGATTTTGATGTGGAAATAAAAGTGACTAAGTTGGTCAGAGGTAGAGGTTTATGTGTGTACATGGTGGAATATCTTCAAAAAGATAAAGAAGTTTCCATGGTGATTCAAGACAACTCACAGGAAGAGGCACCTTTACTTCATAAAAGCTAGCTCCATGATATGGCACATTTTTTTCTAATAAGAGAATTCCCCCAAGGTCTAAATAAGGTATTTAAAACTTCAGTCCATACCTTATGCATTGGTTGATGGGGTTTTATTCAGAAAGGACCTCAATAGAGTGTTCCTAAGGTGTATAGATGATGACCAAGTGATAAGGCTCTTGGAATAATTCCATGATGGACCTATAGGAGGCCATTTTACTCTAAGGAATACAAAAATAAAGATAATGAGGGTTGATTATTACTGGCTCAACTTCTTCAAAGATGCTTATGCATGGGTAAGAAAGTGTCAAAAATTTGCCCTCTTTATGGGTAAGCAAAGATTAGTATTTTTTCCTCTCAACCCAATTCAAGTAGAATAACCATTCATGTAATGGGGTTTGGATTTCATAGGAGTGATCAACCCTCCATCAAGTGTAGGGAATAAGTGGGTGCTTACTAAAATTGACTACTTCACCAACTGGGTTTAAGCCATTGCATTGAAGGAAGTTAATGAAAGTTTATTCCTAGACTTCTATGACAACATTATGACCAGGTTTGGTATTCCATCCACTATCATTTTTGACAATGCATTTTCATTCCTTGGTCTAAAAATAAGTGAGTGGGCTCTCAAGATGGGTATCTACCTCATCACCTCTTCTAATTATTATCCTAGAGGAAATGGACTAGTTGAGTCCATAAATAAGAATTTACTAAGAATCATTAGAAGAACTATGGAAGAGAATCAGAGGACATGGCATACCAAATTAAATATAGCCTTGTGGGCTAAAAAGGTGACTCCTAAAGCTACCATTGGTAATTCTCCATATGTTTTAGTATATGGAAGGGAGGCCAAGTTGCCCATTTCTCTTGAGCTACCTACATTAGAACTAGCCCATCAACTAGAGCTGTTGGAAGATAAGCCTATGAATTTAAGATTGTAATAAAGATACTAGGGTCACATCAAACTCAAGTCAATAAAGCCTTTGACAAGAGAGCCATAGCAAGGGACTTTAAAGAGAGGGATCTAGTCATCAAATGGGATTCAAATAAGGCCAAGCCAAGAAACCATACTAAGTTTGATAGCTTGTGGAGTGGCCCTTATTTGATCCATAGATGCAAACAACATAATTCTTTTTAGCTTGCCCAACTAGATGGAGAGGTATTACCAATCCTAGTCAATGGGATTCATCTAAAGCCTTGTTATTAAAAGAGTTTACATTTATTATATATATTGTATATTTTATATATTTTTTCATGTTTTCTTCAAAGTGCATTATGCACATCCTTTTTAGTTTTGTGTTTCCATTCCCTAAGTGCCTTAGACACATTATTATTTTATTCTTATTGCTTCAAGGGGAGTTTTTAGATAAAACCAACCTTATCAAAGAAAGAAGTAACCCCATTCCCAATGGATCAGATGAGGTAATGAGTTGGGTTATTCAATAATAGTAGGCATGCTTCCCTATGAGTTGCCAAAAATGTTGGTATTTTTTGACCCTAGAGGCCAAAAAATGCCACCCTTACCATTTGAAACTTTTTACTTCATGCTAATTTTGCATTGAAGGCTTTTTCATGTTACTTATAATAGTTAAAAGAAGTAAGAAAATGGGATTTTGGTTTGCCCCAATCGATGACTCTAGATTTTCTTAGGAGGGAGACTTCACGTTTCTCAAATTAGTTGTAAGAAGTCACAAGTCCAAAGTAGGTAAGTTTGGAAAACCTGATCAAGTAAAATCTAAGTGGAAAATCTCATTTTCAACTAAGTCTTTACTTACACTATTTAGACTTTTAGTGTCAAAATTATTTCAAACTTTTGTCCAAAAGAAATTTTCTAAAAGTTAGTTTTATTTAGAGAAATGTCCAAGCAGATTTTTTGAAGGATATTTTTCAAGAAAAATGCTCTATAAAACTTTCCTAAAAGGTTCATTTCTCAGGAAAGTGGTCCTTTTCAAGATATTTTGAAGGGCACTTGTGAAAGGAAATGGGCCTTCACAACTTTTTTGAAGGGACATTTTTGGGAAGAAATTCATTTTCAAGAAGGGAAAAGGTTCACTTCAAAAAATCTGAAGGGTGCATATCCTATGGAAAAGGTTAATTTTCAAGTTTGCCAAAGGGTACTTTCCCTTTATAAATACCATTATAAAGATATTTGAAGGGTAGTTACCCTTCAAAAAAGTTCATTTGCATAAGTCAAAGGGTCTTTTTCTCAAGGAAAGGTCCATCATCACTCTTCTGAAAGGTTTTTTTCTCAAGGAAAAGGGTACTTGAACTTTTTGAAAGGCCTTTTTTCACTTTTTTGAAAGGCATTTTCAAAATAAGTGGTCCTCTTCAAAAATTTTGAAAGGTACTTTTCAACTTTTCTGAAGGGTATGTTCCTTTCAGAAGGGCCAATTTCAAAAGGTTCTAATAGAAATTTTCACAAAGGAAAAGGGTAATTTTCAAGTTTCCCAAAGGGTATATTCCTTTCAGAAGGTCTCTTTAAAAAATATAAAGGATTTTTTTTGGAAAAATACCCCAAGAAAAAGTTTGAAGAAACTGAGTGGATAAAAAGTCTAAAGGAATTCCTTTGGGAGAAAGTACCAAGACAAAACTATACAAAAATTGCTCAAAAGGAAATGTCTAAAGGAAATAACTCAAGGAACTGATGGGCCTACAAATGTCAATTTTAAGCCTCAAAAAATAGCTTTTAGGGTTCAAATATTCTATGACTTACCTGCAAACCTCAAATTTGAGCCCTACAAGTAGCCATTTGGATTTGAAAAGCCTAAGATGTTTACATAGACATTAAAGATAGGTATCATAAAGTAGATATTGGTATTCAAAAGATCAAAGGGTTCATTAATATTGTCATGAGATTAACATTTTTCAAGATCTCATGATAAAATATTAATGACATGAGTGATATTCAGATAGTCAATAAATCTAGAGGGCTAATCAGTTAGGGATAAATGACATAAGCCCATCCAATTGGTAGGAAATCGATGACTAACATGCATCCATGCATAAGTAGATTGATAGATATGAAAAAGTACAAGGGGGTATCGATTTTAATATAAAATATATAATTCCAAAATAATAGTAAGGAGAATATTAGGTTTTAAATGCAAGAGATCAAATCATGTACACTTGGTGGGGACATGCAGCTACCCATAACATGGCTCTCTTAACTCCAAAAAGGGAGACTTGAATGCATGAAGGGCTCGAGGAGATTTATGATGATCTTGGATGGTTCATTTCATGGTTAAGTAATTATATGCTCTAAAGGCAAAAAAGAGTTCAAGGACATAGTGGTGGTTGTAGCCATTTATGACTCCCCTCTTCATCCTCTCACACAATGTCCCCTCTTCTCTCATCTCATTTTTCTATATATATAGATGTTTAAACCTAAAAAAGGATCCCTTGACTGGTGATATAGTTCCTCTATCAAAATTTACTTATAAAACTCTCTTGAAGTAATACAAGACAACTTTTTAAAGTGTGCTTTATTAGAGTTTAACTTGCAGAATATATGTTTTTCTCTCGGCACCTATAATTTATCTATGGACCTCACTTTAGTTTTCTTGGTTTCTTTCAGGTTGTGTGATGTGTCAACCTTTGGTGCCTTTTTGAAGCATTACAAGTTATAGTGTCTCTCCTACAGACCTATTCCTTCCTACCCTTTAGAGTGCATCCTCCCCTTTGACCTCCATACAACTACTCATGCTTGTGGCTTTGAAATATGATCAAATAGACTATGTCTTGTTTAAGTTCATTAGTAGTCATTAAGGTTCCTAGTTTGAATGTGGATTACTCTCTATTTGGTGTATTACCTCCCTTAGCTCAGATTTACTCTTTATGTTATCTTCCTATCCCATTTCCTTAGTCAAAAATAGATTTTAGCATGGGAAATAAGAGCTGAAGTGAAACATCTGAGGAACTAGCCTATTAAAAAATCTTAGAGGTTCAACCTCACTATAGGATACTCATAGCTTGAGGTTATCCCAACACTTATAGCTAGGAGTGAGAGAGCCTAATAAACTCTTCCACAAAGGGTGAAATTTTATCCTACAACATGTAACATGCATCATGGTTAAAAATAAATAATGGAAGGAAAAGAGAAGGAATCCATGGTATCTTTGTCAAGGTTATGGATGTTTGGCTAGCAATAGACAATGTGTGAGCTTCCTTTAATTTGATGAGCTTTAATATATACTAAAATAAAACCTACTACTTTATCAAAACCTTTAAAAAACTCATCACAACAAGGACTAGATAAACTACATGCTTAAAACACATAGGTCCAAGAAGTTTGAAGGCATGTATGTTGTGTGAATTAACTTTGGAGCCCTTTCATATTTTTGATTTGAATTATTTTTCTATGACACATTTCAAGATTGATTTAGAGATTCCTAACTAGAGTTCTAGATTCTCAAATACTCAAGAATATTCCCCCTGTAAGTCACCATTTGTTATACACAACATCCCCATTCTCTTTAAAGAGAATGGGAGCCACCTTTTTTCAAAATATGATCTTCTAATATGGGTTTCTTTTCATATGTTTATCCAAAATCTATAAAATCTAAAGCATTTCACTTTTTGGTAGGATAATATTGGCATTATGTTTAATGAGACTAACTTTGGTATGTAGAGATGAATTCTTTAGGTATATGTTCTTTAGGATAATTATTTTGTCTCTCATGCAAATTATCTTTTTATATGTGCATTTTGGGTATTCTCGACCCTATTTGCTTTCGAGATTGTGGTTTAGGAAGCCTTATTTTTTTAGATAAATTATTATGGACATTTTGTTTGAAACAATTCTCTCAAAGGAATTCAACCTATGAAATCTTAGCCTTATATAATTTTGGACCACACACACTTCCCCTAAAGCAAATTCCCTGATTGATTATCGCTTTGACCCTATCCAACCTACCCTTTAGAAATTTTGAAATATCCCTTAGCCACACAAAAGTAATCTTTGGGAAATCAAAAGTGCCCTTTGGGGATTGTGAAATAGACCCTTCAGGCATCATTTACCATGAAGTAGATCCTTCAAATATCATCCCACTTACCCTATGAGACTCCCAAACATACCCTTCAGGCTTTTTGAAAAGTCCTTTGCCTTATAAACTAACCCTTTAATATTTATTATGAATAAATCTTATAAGGAACCTACCCTTTGGGTTTTGTATAAAGTAACCTTTTAGACATCAGCCTAAGCCCCTTTACCCTATATGAAATACCATTCAAATGATTTTCCTTACCCTTTTTACTATAAAAAAGTGACTTTTAGCCTCTTCTTGCCACAAAACTTACCCTTTAGGTTTGGTCAGACCTATCTTCAAGATTTTGTCCTAATCTATCTGCCCTTTTTGAAGTGGCCACATACCCTTTAGATCTTTTTAAAATGACATCTCATCCCTTATGGAGTATCCATATGACCTTTACCTCATCCAGACATACTCTTCAAATCTTTTTTCCTAGGGCTTTCATAATTTAGCCAATTCCTCTAGAGATTATGCCTAAAAGAATATAGACCCTTCAAACCCAAGGCACATACCCTTCAAGTTTGGTGAAACTTATCGTTCGAGAATTTTGAAATGACCCTTAACTATATGAAAATTACCCTTTGAATATAAAAATCACCGTTCAAACCTCCTAAACCTACCATTTAGGACTTTTGAAATAACCTTTAAGCTATATGGAAGTACCCTTCTGGAAATTTAAAGTGCCCTTCACCCTTCACAAAGTACATCCTTTAGGATTTGTGTCATGGACAAAGTGCCCTATGAAGTGGACCCTTCTGATCAAAATTAACCTTCATAAAAATTGAAAATTCCCTTTAAACTTGAAATAGCCCTTCAAAATTATCTTTTCAAGACTTTTTCTAGATGAATCCTTTGGGAAATTGTAATGGACATTTTATCCAAAACAAATCCCTTGAAATAATTAATCTACAAGTATTAACCCAAAATCACTTTTCCAATATACATCCTAAGCAATTTATTACTAGGAATATTACTAATTCTCATCATACTTAGCCAATACAAAAGCAAAAATACTTCCTATTAATATTTTAAAGACCCCCGTACCAACTTGAGATAACAAGTTTGAGTAGAATAAAAAGTGAATGCTACCTATTTATATCACATGAACTGATATTCAGTCCAAGATCCTATATAGATGATACACAAATAGTGAAGCTAACATTTGCATTCAAGTTAACTTGCATTCAAATTATCCTACTTTCTAATAGTGACTAAGAACCCTAGTACACATATAAAGAGTTTTGTAAGTATAAAAATGACCAAGCTAAAATCCTAAGTGTTTACACCACATATGTAGCACATTGAACAAAAATGTAAGTATCCTAGAGCACACAACAATGGTTCTACATCCAATATGTTTTGAAGAATAAACCTTCCATCTGCATTTTCAATTAAAGATTATAAAAAGTTTAAGGACACTATCTTTAACATGGTGCTATTTGGAGACAAGCATCAAAACTATTCACAACTTTGAGATGTCATCAATTCAGTTGATGCATTTTCACTTGAAGATGAGATGACATTAGTAGATAGACTATTTGTTAAGGAATTACTATCTTACAACCACCAAGTATTAAACTTTGTTTTAGCCAAACCAAAAGTTATGCCTTGCATTGACCTTCTCAGGGACTTTTTATTTTTGGGTAACATATCATAGGATGCTTTCTTACTTCATTCTCATGGAGATACATTGGTTATGTGCATCTCTGACAATGATTTTTAGAGGTATTTATCTCTCAAAATACCTAGTTATTACTTTGAAAATCACACTTTGGTGAGATTCAATGAATAAACTTCAATGAAAAGGGTGTTGTCATCATGGCTTCTCCCTGACCAATCAATCACATGGATGGCTAAGAAGCTGAAGGGAGAATTTCAAATCTAAAAGTTTAGGATGGGAATCTATATTGGTATGGCATTCCTCAATAGATTATATGGTATTCCCAACATACATTTTGTGAATTTATATTGGGTGCCATTGTTATATATGATTTTGTCTCATGATATCACTTATGTGCTAGGGGAAATAGTCAATTTAAGATTGAGGGAGTAAATTGTTCATAAAAATAACATCCCACATCCATAAGATATTTTTACATTATGTCATATTTAGTGGATGGAATCATGGGAATGTGTTATAAGTACTTGGGAAACTTGTGGACTCCTACAACAGATTACATGAAGAACAAAATTTGTGATTACTACCAATTCATTCACATATGTGCTTACACTAAGTATATGGTCAGGATATGTGAGGACATCTACCCATAGGTAATACAAGCCATTCATGGCTTGCCTATGCCTCAGATTAGGGAGAATGTTTAATATAATTTGGATGAGAAAGGATATTACTTCCTCTACCCAAATTTTACTATTATTATGATTTGGGTATATAAGTTTAGCCCCTATGTCTCCCAAAATATGTATCAAATAAATTGGTTGAATAAGAGATTGCTTTCCAGTTATGGAATAGCATTGAAGAATATTTGTCAAGGAAAAGGAAGGAATTATACTTTGAAAATTTGTTTTCAATTTTTAGGATGGTGTATCAAATAATAAAGGATCTTGGAGATGTAGGTGGAAAGAAACACTATTATGGCTTCCCCACACTTAAACATAGAGAATGGGATCCACATGGGCTGATTAAAAAACATATTTATTCATGGATTCAATATCCCTTACTACAACCAACCTTATTCTTATGATTTTATTTTCATGAATACAAAATTTGATGATGTTGGATTGAGTTTAGAATGATCCAAATTTGATGATGTTGGATAGAAAATCACTCTTTAAGGGATGGAAACATTCAAACTTTTGGAAGGGAAGTTTAGGAGAATAGGAAGATTCCTCCTCCTAAGGAATTCCTCTAAAATTGAAAATGAAAATAGTAAAGAGATCCCAGGCTACCTAACCCTAGTTATTAAAGAAGAGGACAAAAAGGAGATCCCATAAACTTGGATTCTAATAAGGAGGGAGACAAAATGTAATACATATCTACTAAAAGCTCTGGTCAAGTTCCTATGGCTATTCCTTATGTATTTATTATTTCATCTATGGGGATAGCTACTTTACAAGTAGAAACATCCACATCCCATAGCTATTCCACATAAGGGAAAACCTCTTTGGTCTATACAAGGAAGCCCAAGACTCCCATAAGTATCCCTATAGTACAGGTATCTCAAGGCTTGCCCACTCCACCTCCAATTTCATAGCCAACAAGGCAATATGTGGTTATCATCAATGACAGAGAGGGAAATTTGGATGAAGAAGCTAAGTTAAAGATAAACAAGGTTGTGAGTCTCCAAGTAGACCCAATAGAGCTCCACCTCTAAGGTCCTTAGACTTTTTAAAGTTTTCCTTTGTCCTCAATTTCTATTGTTGATCAATTTCTAGTCTCTTTTGTGGATGTCCTTATGTCTACTACATTTACCCCCTTCATTCCTTCCACCTCTACATCTACTCCTTTCATTTCCACCACCACCATTGATCCCTCCATTATCACTTCCACACCACTTCCTATGGGTAATCCCTCTATACCTATTGGCACTTATACTATGAGATTCCTCAAGAAGAAGAAGGCATCTAGTAAATTCCAAACTACTCTTTCCACCCCTCAACTCCATGTTGAATCCACATAGATTTCCATTTTACTCCCTACCACCACTTCCAGAGAGGAGACAATAGTCATAAATACTAGTAGGGGATGGAAGGTCAAGCCCTAGATAGTTGTAGTCCACCCACTCCCTCAATTTGGATGAGTGGATTGGTCTAAAATAATTTGTCCTTCCTTACCTAATGTTTTGATAAAGGCTAGTAAGAAGTGGAAGAAAGTGGAAGAAGTTGTCTAGGATGAGGTTATGGTCACAACCTCTGATACATACAATCTAAACATTCCACCCTGGGTAATGGATTTGAGAAGTCATACTTCTCAAATTCCAAATTATAAGATCATCGATCATCCCTCTATGTTCACCTTGTTTGATCCACCAACTAACACTATCTAAATTATGAGGAAGAGAAAACTTGAAGATTACCAAAGTGCAAAAATCATCCTTAAGGAATGATAACTAGTGTTCTCCCTCACCATGAGGTAGAAAATATAGTTAGGATAGTTTTATTATGAGGAAAACCTCTCAAACCTAGCTCAAGTGCACAAGGATGTTGTAGTGGCCATTCATGAAGGCACTGAGTTATCTCAGTAGGAACTAGAATTGGAGGTGTGTGACTTACAAAAATAAATTTAACATATCAAAGAGCAATCTAAAACAATGCATATTCCTACAAGAATTAAAGCTAAGGTTCAGGGAGTTACATCAAAATGTTACAACTCCTTAAAAGCCATGGAATTTATGAAGGCTAAGATGGATCCCCATGTGAACCAAACAAATTATTTGTGCAAATCATTAATTAAAGATAGTGCCAAGATTAAAATGTTAGTTGTCTATATATGTAACTCTTTATATAGCCATATCTATTTAATGATAACACTCAAGGCATCTAATGCCTTAAATATTTTTAGCATCTGATAAGGGGAAGTGAAGGATTGGTTAAAAAAAGTTGGGGCTTTGATCCTAGAATATCAAGCACATGAGGCTTAGCTCGTCCAAATTTTATATGAGTTAAAATTTTCCAAGGCAAGATATTCCACTAGTAAATTGATCATTAGAATCAATTTTGATAAAATTATTTAGGAAGCTATAGAGAACTTTAAACAGAGCATACACAGTTTGGCAATTGAAGAAATAGAATCTAAGTTAAGAAAGTCTTGGAGGAAGGTAACTGAGGTCGAGATCTTCAAAAATAATTTTAGATAACTAAGGAAAAACATGAAAGACTCTTTAGACAAACCAAGAGATTTCACCGACTATTGTTACTCAACTTAGACATTATCTGACAGCAACATAATGAAGCATACAAAGTATACAAGGATAATGAGGTAAAGAAGAAGCATGCTTCTAGTGGTTTTTATATATCTTCAATTACTACTTCCACTTCCATGCCTACTAAAGCACATGCAACACTTTGAATAACTCAGCCTTGAAAGGATAAAATGTTATGCATGTACATTTTTTGTAGTGGCACATATACTAAGATTTTCCTTAAGATTAGAGTGAAACATTGTAAAATTGAATATATATTTTTGTGTACATGCATAGATTGCATAATTTTGTAAAATTTAATTAAGATATTTATAGCTTTCTTTTAAAATATTTTTTCTTATATGGATTTGGACTGTAGTTAGAACTACACATTATAACTACCTCATGTAATAATCATGCATAGACTTAGAGGATGAGGCAACCCCTTCCCCAAGGTCTATAAATAAAATTATACCCTTAATTTATTTTGGGTCAAATAATTTTGGAATACATAGTAGTGGACCAATTTGAATCATCAAGAAAAGTGTTTTAAGTATTTTCTTTCTAATTTTTTGTTATTAGTTATTATTTCCATGGTTGTTTGTTTCAATAAATCTTTAGTGTGCTAAAGTTATGAATAGATTATTTATTGATTTGATTAATATGATAATCTTAGATGTGCAATAGCTATTAAAAATTGGTGAATGTATTGATTAAATTAGACAAGATAAATTGAATCATATTTTAGGAAAGTGTACTAGTGTTTTCTTGGTGTAGTTTTTTGTGTGTGTGCCATAGCTACCTTAGATAATTCATTAGCCTAAACCATAATATTCTATTTAAATGGTGTAAAAAAACTACCCCAAAGGAATCGACCTTTGTCCAAGGTTAGTTAAAATCCTACATCCATAATTACCTAGACTTATTAGCTGTACTTAATTTCATATGTGTTATTTCTACTAGAAACAAGTGTTGGTTTTCAACAAACACGGGTCTATCCAGAAACCAACTAGGAAAGTAATTTCAAAGATCCACAATTTTTTTGACCTACCTTACCATTATTTTTATGTTTTTTTTATAAAATATTTAACCAATTTACATTAGAACCCAGTCATCCATTGAATTCATTTAGAAAACCACTATTTTAGGGTCCACACCTCCATCCAAAAAACATTGTCAACAACCTATATTCTTTCCCCCTATTTAATCAATAGGTTGAAATAAACTGCATACCTAAAAATCATGCCTTAGAGTGGAATTTACCTTCATTGAGATCCTAAAATTTTAGAGGCTACCTCATTTGAATTTAGTGTGCATAAAACCCATATCAACATTATTAGCAATATTTAAGGTAATTTTGGAGAAATTAAGGCAATGTTTTATGTTAGTATTGTAGTGGTTTAGTCATGTAATGGTATAGTGAGACTTGGTAAAGTGGTATTATAGGTCCTTAGGTGTCCTGTCAAGTCATTTCATGGCTTAGCCACATTGTTCAAATAATTAATGTTGATTTATAAAGTTTAAGGTTTATTTGTGGACTTTAAGGTAAGAGAAATTAAAGAAAAAGATGGTTTTTGGTTAATTCCAACATATGACAAAGAATCCAAAGTTAATGATCCATACTAACACTCTTTCAAAGGTTCTTGGAGAAGTTATATAACTTCCCTATATGTTAGGATGTTAGACATTAATAAGACTCTTAAATTTTAACAATTAAAAAGGAGTTTTAGGCACTTGTATGGACTTATTAAACTCATTTTAAGGTGAAAATAGATTAGAGGTGTCTCTTAAGGTCACACAAGGCATATTACTTCCTGGGATGAAGTTTCAGGTTCCATAAATGCAAAGAAATCTCTCTCTTCTCCATCACTCCCTTCACAATCTCACAAAGGTAAATTTCAAGAGGATAATATAGGCCATATGGGTGGAGTCAGATCCTAAACTTATGACTAGATTTGATGACCCATATGGAATATCAATTAGTGTATTTTTTTTTGATATCCTTAGATTTATGAATAATCATGAAGGAGCTAAGATGTTTTTTTGAGGTGCAAAACCATGACAGGGTCAATTTTGGGCCTCTTAAGGGAAAGAATGAACTTTTTGAAGAATGAGAATAATTGGGATATATATTTAGAGTTATATAAATGCATTTCACACCTTAATCCACTAGTTTTTCATGTGTGGGAATCCATTTGACAAGAAAATCTATTCTTTTACATAGTTTATAGAGTCGAATGTCTTAGTTTATGTTTATTCAATGGTTTTCAATGTTTTAGGGGATGAATTAAGATTATATACCATTATTTCATTCATATAAGTCCCTATATATACATAAAAAATCTCCATGTTGATCCCAACACCATTCTCTCTAAGCAATTCATATTGTTCTCTCATTTTGATGATTGTGTGTGTAAGCTACCCACATAGCAATTATTTTAAGGTTTGATCATGCATCATAAAGGTGATATGGAGGTATTTAAATCATAATAGAAGTTATAATTCAATAAATAAGTGATATAAAACCTTAGGAGATCAAACTAGCCTCATTCAAGGCCTAAAACATAAGAATGCAGATCTACAGGTCTGTAAACATGTAGGTGTACATTTTAGGAGAAATGCATTGAATGTGCATCAAGAATTGAGTTGCAAGACATAAATTTGGAGGTTAGAATAGTATTTTTACATTTTTATAAGTTATAATACCAATTTAAATTTTATTTAAATACCTAATTTTCTTTAGAACACAAACAAACCTATAGTCTTAATGGGGATAGTTAGGCTTGCAAGAGAGAGAGTGTATACTTGTGAAAATGAAGATATGAAGAGGTTATAGAGTTTTGAATAAATGTTATATTATTATAAAAAAATTATGTAGACCATTATTACTCTTATTGATTTTTTTAATGAATTTATAAACCCAAATATGTATCCTATAAACCTAATGTGTACCTACAGATTTGCCTAGGTAGCTTAGTTGGTCTCAGATTTGAGAGAAGATACAATGGAGAACAATGAGTTGGAACTTAAAGTTTATATAAATGAATGGGTAAGTATAAGAGGTAATTTGAGACCAATAAATACATTAAACATAACCTAAGAGGATGATCAAACAATGATTTTCAACCTCTACAGTCACCTACAACCAAGAGACTCTTGGCACACACAGTTAGGCTTATTTGAGAAGACTGTAAGGTTTCATATGAAAATTGAGGTTTAAATGGATACGAGTGTATGAAATAATTAAAAATATTCACTATAAGATATATAATAAACATTTTGTTAAATATAATCTCAATACTAAACCTCCTTGGTGACGTAAAGGTAGAGTGGTCTAACTTAGGTGACTTGAAGTCTATGTATAAAGTTTTGTGAGAGGAAGTGTTTGTTGAAAGTGAAAAAAATATTGAGAGTTTATTATAAATATGTAAATATAATTAATAAGTTACCTTAGGTAAGTTTAGATAATAAAAACACATTTAATATAAAGCTAAAATCATGTAAACAAGGAACTTTCACAAGCTCAATTAGGTGGTCTAGTTGAAACTACAATAAGGCTTGTGTATGCTAAATTATGAATATTTGTTTATTTAAGATGAAATAAAAATAAATAGGAATTTTATGATGTGTTAAGGACTCCAAAAAAAAAATTTATAATTTCTTGAACCTCTTTAATAAATAGAAAAGGATCAAATACAATCAATGAGGGTTTCTTGTAGTGTTAGGGTCATAGACCCTAGGCATCAACTAGTAGTGATCATGGTAGGTTTGAAGAATAAGGATGGAAGAAGAAAATTTTAATATTTAATTATGAGTATTATATACCTTTAAAATTTATTGGAATCTCCAAACAAGATCAAGATATATCTATCAGGCTTATTTTCTCTCTAGCCCTCACAAATACACACTCAGGTACATGCAAGAGTCTCAAAACTTTCTTAGATATTTCATGGAAAGGTGCATGGTGGAAAAATAATTTATGAGGATTTATAGGGGTATATACACTCCCATATTATTTTATTGGTTTATTGTTTTTAATTTGGCCTATCAAGGCCAAATACCAACCCATATAATCTCTCTTTTTATAGTATTATTAGTAACCTCTTCAATGGTTAATCTACTTATAAAATCATTTATTTTGGCCTAAAAGAGATAATTATTGGTATTTAAATGATAAATTTGGGTCTAAAAATACATTAAAAATCCCAAATATCTTTAAATACATTCATATTTATTAAATTTCCTTAGTCCAATGTTTTATACTTTGAAAAGTGTCATTTCATGCAAGTTTAGGCATATAAAGCCCTCCAAAGGAATCACACATGCCAAATTTTCCTACATAAAGATTTAAAATTAATTATTTCTTGTTATTATCTCCATCATGACTCGTGGTAAGCCTTATCTTTCCCTAAAATTGGTAGTTCAAGCTTTAGTTGTGAATAAAAGCCTAAGAAAGAGACATTTTCATGTATTTTTCATGCAATAATACATAATTATAAAGATTTTACGTATAAGTGAGGAAAATAATTTAATTAATATGGAATTAAATGTCTTACATAATAATTTAAATTAAATACTATTCAATATAGGCCCAAAACTAGTTCCCTCTAGTCATCTTGCTTATTTGCATATAGGGAGAGCCCTTCAAGTTTGCAAGTGGTACGACAATGAGAGAGAAAACCAAGGTCTAAAATTTTTCCAAGATAAATTAGTCTTAGATAGATTACATATATGTTAATTGGTTATAAATTTTTTCTTATCTCCTTCATTAACCATCCCTTTGAAGTTAAGGCATACATCAATTGTTATTAATCCAAACAGGCAACTAGTTTTCTTGATTTTCTCTTCATCAGGGCATCATGGCAAAAAAATTCAAGATTGTAGAGATTATAAGGAGTAAAATTCACCTTTACATGGAATTAATTAATCATTTTCCACACATTTTAGGTTAAAATAGAGCTCAAGAAGATAAAGGAGTATAATTCTATAGTCTAAAAGAGTATGAAGAGGAATTGTACGATCTAGGAGAGAGAAAGGGTTTTAAAGTTTTGTTGGATTTTTGTTTAATGGGTATCCTTCATGTTATTATGTTTTCAAAGAAAGTTTTCTCAATATTTTTGAATAAATATTCATAGAAAAAGGCCATTAATGGCTTTCAAAAGGATCTCAAGGTGTCACTATTTATCAAACTTTAAGGTTTATTATCTTTGGTTAAGCATCTTAGTAGACTCCTAGGTTTCAATTTTGACCTATTATACTATTTCAAAGGCCTCGAAATTGATATCTATGGAAGAGGATATGCTTGTTATTTAATTGGTAATTCAAAATAGTCTTGGAATACTCTTCACATCCTTTTTCATTACCATTTTGATTCATCCCCATATCATTATATTTCACTACCATTCTCACTATGATCATGCTTCACTTTCCCCTAAAAACATGGTTTTTCATCTTCGTTTTCCATCATTCCCCCTTCCTTTCATCTCCATCTCATCAATCCATTAAAAATAAGAGGCAAAGACTAATAAAATCATCATGTTCATGATGATAGGGTTATGCTACCTTGGTACATTTCTAAGAAAATCAATAATGACAACCTAAAACAAGTTAAAAGCACAATCAAGATTTTCTCATGAAAGTAAAAAAGGAAGGTAGAAAGGGAAGGTATCTTATTGAGGGTCTATGCTCAAAATTTATCCTCAACTTGTAGTGGTTAATGGAAAAGTTCACAAAGACTATTTTTGAGCCTTTTTAGGGTATAATACCTACATAAAGTCTATACGAATGGATTATATATAGTTATCTATAGTTGAGAAAGAACATAGTCTTGTCGAAGGTTGACACCATAGAAATAAGTGTATGAGTGAATTACAAAAGAGTGAAGGTTTTTCCCCCATATTATGGCTTCATTCATGTTAAAAACCATATAATTATAGTCAAGTGTCCTTTAAGACACCTATAGGCCTATGTTCAAATCAAAATTTATAGTAGATGAGGGTCTTGGTAGTGTTAAGATCTTTCTAGGTTCTTGGAGCTAGTTGGGATAAACAAGCACATGATCAGAGTGAGATTGATAACCTAATGAGGTAGATTAGGTGTAATACAATACCAATATCTTGAATAGCTTAAAACATATGAAGTGTAGTTACTTATAGTCACCTTTCAAGAGTAAGGTACAACCAAGAAGGTGGGAAATACTTTGAAAGTGGATTTTAAGGAGGTTTGACCTTCAAGTTGGTTATTGAGATTATAGAGATCATAATATGATTTTATAGGGTCTAATGTTCACATCTAGTTACCTATACTATCTCTCATTCATCCTTAAATCCTATTATAGTTTGTATAAGGACCTACAATCAACAAAAGCACAATCAAGTATATATGAGAGTAAAGCATGTTTTCAAGAAGATGTATGATGTGTATAAAGGATACAATGTTTTATAAAGATATGGATATAAGTTTTGTATCAAGGGAAAACCTAAAGGAGAACCAAACTTAGTTTTATTAATATTTGTTAGAAATCACCACCTCTAACTGAGTAAAGGGATCTTCAATCATGTTGATAGTCAAGTACTAAGACTATGAGGTCTTATCATGTTCTTTAAGTATAATAAGGTTATAATTTATATCATATTTATGAGTCTCATAAGATGGTGTGATGATTTATATTAATAATTTCATTTCTAATGGCACAAATACATAGTCACACACCTAAAATCCACCTACAACCATGAGTATATAAGAATATCTTTAATCTCATGAAGGATGAGGGAAAAGTGATAAATGGTGGAGTATCATGATAATGAATGGCCCATAAGAGAAATAATGATGAATTGAGACTAGAGGATATAAATAGGGACTCTAAACACTCAATGACATAGTCAAGGTCAGCTATATCATGCACACCTACAACTATACCAAATGTCATTTCCTCTCATACATCCACATACTATCAAATTGAAACTCAAGATCATTCAAGTCAAGGAGTAAACTTATGAAACGAATTATTCAAGTAAAGAAACTAATATACATATACAAACCTTAGCCAATAATACTAAATTACTCTCATGACATGAATATGAATGTATTCAATGAAGGTACACAAGCCTATACAAAAGAAAATAGTGTAGGGCCTAAAATCATTATTTAAAGAGTCAATATGCTAGAAAGAGTATGAGAGGAAGGTTATAAGTGTTATAAAAGGTTTTCAAGGTGATAAATTATGGTGAATAGATATCAAACACCTCCATTTCTTATAATGGACACCTACAGTAGTGTTGATAAGGTATAAGCTTGTAGAGCATATGAAGAGGAAGGATGTTTTGATGGGTATAATGATCCAAGAAGTGACTAGTGAAAGGTAAGATTAACTATAAGGGGGTTTTTTATGACCTAATAAAATCCTATCAATCATGTTCAAACTCAAATACAAGAGAAAACATGAAAACATAGCCCATTCATATACACATGGTCAACATAAGAGGATAGTTTTGAGATAAATTTATGTCTTTGGAGCCCCTATAGGTGGAATTGGCCTCTTAAAATTGGTACACATGGTAATTATGACTCAATAAATCCTCCCATCCAATCCTAAAGGTCATAACAAAGGTGGATATGCTCACTATTTTAGCATAGTCCTCTTGCAGTCAATAGGTAGTCATAAGAAGTGACAAGTAAGCTTTTGAGAAGTTTAAGAGAGTGATAGAGGTTGTTAAATCCAATGTAAGGTTTTGAGGTCAAAATATGGTAATTTTTAGTTCTAATGTGCCTTGGGAGATTGATCAAATTCATGATTACAATATAAAATGCCCTTGAGGCCTATCTAAACAAGAAAAACCTAAAATAGGCCTGTGTGCTCTTAAGATTCTTTACTTGTTTTGAGAATTGTTGATGATGTAGGCACTTTGAAGAGAGGTTTCCAAGATAGTGTAAATTATATATGGTGTTTATAAGCTCAGTGTAGATGAGAAAATAGGCAAACTTAGTCACCTAGGGTTAACAAGTTATGACTACTTGTAAACCCTATGGTGGAGAAGTGAAGAGAGTAGAGGTTAGTTTCAATAAGGTTAGAATTATTGGAGTAGATGAAAATATTTTATACTCTTAAAAACATGTTTTTGAAGAAGGAACCACTTTGAAGACCTTTATTGTCTTCACACAAATAGATATGCAAACCAAACCCTCTAGGCAGTCTTAAGAGGCATTAAGGAAATATGGAGTATGGAAAGTAAAAGGAGGTCATAGGTGGTGAAATTGGATTGTAAAAAAATGATTTTTAAGCCCCCATATAATCATAAAGGTCATAAAGACCTCCAATACTTAGATTTGGCAAATTAGACCTAGAAATTAGTTTTAAGCCTAGAAGGTCTATGCCACCTAAAGACACTTTCAAACACTAAAGTGAAATATGACATCATAAAAAGAATGATGGGTTTTTATAGGTCCCATTAAGGTGTATTAGAGAAAATAATAATAGGAGGAAAGGTCAAATTCATCCTTAAGGGGAGATTCAAACTATGCTGTCTAAGACACCCATTAGACGCAACTGATCAAGTGCTCATATCTTTCACCACATGAAGAGTTTGGAAAAATTATATTATAATGTTTTTAGGAGCCTTATGAAATTTTAATTCATGAATGATTTAGGTATTTTTAGGGGTTGAGGTTTATGAACCATATCTAAGAGTATAAACATGTCTAGAATACAAGTAAAACCCTATAGGAAAAATTTGTTATGTACATATATTTACACACCATTTGAATGGGAACCCAATATTTTTATGAAATTTGAGGGGGTATATAGGATAAATATTCATTGAAATAAGAGTTATTTTGGAGGTTTGTACTTTATGAACCATCATTAAGAAGGTTCAACTCTAAAACCCTCCAAAACTATTCTACATACCAATTTTGAGAAAAGTCAATTTTCTTGAAATAAAAAATTCATTAATCATCATAAAAACTCTTAAAACATTAATTAATCTCATAGAGGGTCCTATAAATGGCACATAATTGTATGTAATTGTACATACATGGTATAAAAATAGAGTTTTTTGAAGAAAAAGTGTAGAAAATAGAGGTATAAAGTAGTTTAATGGATTCCAATCGATGGAGAGTGAATTTTGGCCTTGTTATTCCTCCTCAATTCATTAGATGGTCATATATATATTCTTGAAAGTGCCCTTGTAATCTTATTAAAAATAGCTAGTTTGTAGATTTGAAGGATGAGTTGACCTAGTCAACTACTTTGACTAAGTTACAGGTGAATCTTCATCAAAAAGACCTATTTCATGATATGACTAATTTTTTATATGCCTAAATATCACCATATTTTCAGGTTTTAATTTTTTAATGGAGGTTTAAAAATCCATCAAATACAGGAAGTTAGGCTACGAGACCTAATTGGCCTAATAGGCCTATTTGGTCAATCAAGTGAAGATGAAAATGGTATTGGAAACTATTATTGAGAGTTGAAATGGAATAATAACATGTTTAACTAAAACTTAAGGAGTGATAATGTTGAATATAAATTATTCAAGTGATAATTCATGCAAAGGAGGGCTAAAGAAGGAGTTAACTGATCTTTAGTGCCAATCACTCTGAGTTAATTGATCCTTGACTAGGAATCAATGAATATTCCATAGTCTTCCTACAACAAAGAATTTAACTTCACTTTAAATCACCTCAATTGAAGTTATAAAATTAATATGTGGAATAACATGCTAAATAAGGAGCTTGGACAAGATAAAAAGGGCCCACCACCTTATTTTCAATGCCAAGGAGCTCATGCAAAGCTCTTAAAAGGCATCAAACATAAAGAGATGTAGTGAAAGACTATAGATAACTATTATAAATGAAATTATAATTGAATATATGGTTATATTTATTCTTATTCTCTCTTCTATGCCAATATCTTGGCTTGTTCTCTTCTCATCTTCTATATATTTAGGTTTTTAGGCTTATTTCCATGATCCCTCTCTTGGGAATGATGAAACTCTACCAAGATTAATATTTTTAAACATATAGAAATAATAAAATAACTATTTTTATATTCCTATATAAATTTTTAGTGTGTTAATTTGGTTTTATTTGCACATCTAGTAGTATTTTCTCTCTTGGCAGGTCCTAATCTCACCTAGTTACTAGTATGCCATCTTATTCAACTCATATATAGTGTTTGATGTTGATTTATTGAGATAAAAGTGGATATATTGACTAATTAGTGCCTTTAATTAGGCCTTCCAACATTACTCTCATGTTTTGATCTCTTGATGAAGCCTCTATGTGAAATATTATTCTATAAGAATCCCTTAGAGTTGTAGAATTCAGTGATCTGCATTGCTTTCTAGTGTTATATGAGTTCATATAGAGTGGATGAACCAAAAATACATGTGTATCACCATAATATCATATATTTACCTTTTAGTTTCTTTCTAACCCTTTTTAAACCAAAAACATAATAAGTTTTAGTAAACTGTCAAAGTGATATATTTAGAGGAGCTAGCCTAATAAATCTAGAGGTCTAGTATAGGTAAAGGTGTCCCACTACCTTACACCATTCCAATGTTAGTACAATTTTGAAGGAGCTCTAATTAATCTAACTTCAACAGGTTATAACTTGGGTTTTTAACATTGAGATAAAGAGTATATGTTCTTATTGAATAATCCTTAAGAATAAAACATGCCTAAAACCCTTGTTATACCTTCCTAGTGATCTAATGAGAGAGATATACATGATTATTACTTATAATGGTCATTAATGGCCATATAAAAAAAATTATATCCTTGTTAGGTCCTATGAGCACCATTTCAAGATATTGGTTGGCATGTAGAATTACAAAGGTGTACAAAATGGTCAAATATGCATAGTTGTAGGTGTGTTTGTGAAGGTATAGAGTAAGGAGTGGATTATAAATCAATGGATTAAGTTTAAAAATAATTTTAATATATTATAAGATCATTCACATACTTTTTTATGTCCTTCAAAGTGATTTATGAACTCTGCAAATTGCCAAGTTGGTCAAAAAGGAAGAAATGCACTATTTCACTAGCCAAATGGCCTATATACAGGCATAAAAGTACTTAAAGAGACCTAATTTAAATGGATGAAATTTCCTAATGAATTTTAAGGCCTAAAAAAACTATTTACAAGCACTATAGCTTACAAATTTCTTTATGAACACTCCAACTATCTCTCATGCTTATACAAGTGCTTAGATTGGGGGTTTTGACCATTTCATGGTTAACCCATCTGTATAGGGTCTAAGGAGCTAAAAATTGACATGGATCATAGTATTATCATGGTTAAATGTAATATCACACTTATTAGAAGTTTCACATGTGTAGGAGTGATTTTAGACATGTTGATGCCTCTAAATGTATCATAGGTGTCCATAGTGTTCAAAGAACACTTCTCATTTTAGAATTTCAAGAATTTAGAGCATGAGTAGTAGGTTTTGGAAACTTATGATGCATATGGTGAAATAGCAGTAGAGAAATGTTTAACTATCCCACAAAATTTATATTAATTAATGGTTGGGAGCCATGATAGACCAAATCTTTGTAAAGTGTAAGTATCTATGCTAATACTAGTGAATTATGATCTAAGCTTAAACTATAGACTAATCTAAATGGACATAAAATATAAAATAAAGTGATCTAGTTAAGAAAAGAAGCAAAAGAGAATGTTAAGGTAGAAAGAGAATAAGTGATTACTGATTTTAACCTCAAACATTATTACAAAGTGTCAATTACAATTGAGTATTCATTTAACCAGCATATAGTTCAAAATAACATAAGCTTAGATCTCACTACACACTAGGAAAACATCCAAGGATGATATAAAGAAGTACAAGTTAGAAATGAATTTAATTTAAAGATTTACTACCACACTCAAATAACAATTCTAATGCAGAGAAAATAAAATGAAGTAAATTCAAGATCATTCAACTAATCTAGCATAATCACAAATTAGCAACCCTGTAATCAAAGATGCAACTCAGAATTCATAAAAACTATTCAAGTTTAAGAATTAAGACTAGAAATTAAGAGAAAGGCTATGTAATAACTAACACAAATAAAGTTGGACAATCCTTTTAGAATTCCTTGATTGTATTAACTACTCAAAGTACACAAATTTTCTCAAAATTCTCTCCCTTTACAAAATGGTAGTATTGCCTTTTATAGGAGGACAAGGTAGTATACTGATTAGTTACAAGATATAATTGTATAAGAAGGATAACTATAGTTTTCTACAAAGTTATAGAATACATTTTCTTTTCCAAACTAAACTGATCTAGAGGCAATATGCTAACAAACTAGAATATGCCTTTACAAAAGAATATTCCTCTTTCAAAATACTACAAATCTTTTATAAAATGGAATATTAATTAGCTAATTGGTGGGCCTTGCACCTAGAAACTTTCTTGTTACTATTGGAGGATATTCATATCCCTCTAGTGTTGTTCATTAACTAGCTCTAAGTCCATAAATGGTTTCAAGAGACACTCTTCCTCTTTGTCAGTAAGCTCATTCAATTCCATATCATTCCTAGCCATAGATTCCTTGATGCTCTTGGCCTTAGTTATCCTTTCATATATATTGAATATCATGTCTAGGATCCTACTACTATCTACCTTAGACTGGCCTTGACTTTTACTTTTTATTTCTTGGGTCACCAAGGTAGCCCTATGTTTGAACTCATCATCCTTGATGATGCCTAAGATAGTGGGTTATGTAGGATTAGTTATCATGGTCCCAAGGAGTTTTTCAATCCTCCCAATTATATATTTATCATCCTTCAGGAGTTTCTCTAGTTCCTGTGACCATGAACTCAAACTTTGGATCTTTTCAACAATAATTCCTATAATTGCATTCAAATGTTCCAAGCTAATTTATTTAAACCCAAGAATTTGCCTTCTAACTCTGATGTTGATTAACCCTATTATTTTGTCATGTGAAGCTTTCTATTAGGATATTAGATGATTGGTCACTATGTTCTACTATACCAATGGACTATGACTTATCTTCATTACTTTCAATGCATCAAACATGTCATAAAATGAATCATCAAGAATTTTGATCATTACATTAGGCACTAATAAAATAATTTATGTCTCCAAATTGTCCTTTTCCTTCTACAAATTATCTATTATTTGCTTCATACCTCTAAAGCCTACTCTGACCTAAGCTGAATGAGCCTTGGTCAGTTCTTCAGTGTCTTCTACATAGATGGGGTGCTCACTAGGTATCTGACCTCCAATTGGAGTTAAGACCAAAAATGGCTCAACCTTTTAAAAGGTGAATTCCTCAATCCCCACCATGGCTTTTCTATTGTCACTCTCTCTAATCCAATGATCTATGGATTGAATTACACAATAGTAGTTGGTTCAATTTATTTTGGAAGTTTAAGAGCCTCTATCTGGGTATTGATTGATGATCCTAGAACATCTATTTGCTTTATATCTAACCCTATAGTAGCCACTATTATTATTTCTTCATATTCCTTCATCAAATCCCTTATCCATGGCTTGATATCACCATGTGCATCAATGTTAAGAGTCTTGGTCAGGGCCCATGAGTGGTGTCAAGTGGGCATTTTTTACACTTTTTCATAGATGAACCAATTAAGGGTGTTTCTCTCATGGATAGGTTACTTATCACTAAATAATTTGACCTCACTCATGGGGTGAGTGAAACTCAACTTTGGCTTCTTTGATCTAACAGGGACCATTGCCAATTCTACCATTCTCTTCTTCCATGGTGTCACTAGGACTAGGTCTAAGGTAACTTCTTTCCCTTTTTCTTTCTTAGCCTCCTCTATTTGAGGTTTTGTTTCTTTAGCATGATACTCCTATTCATTAAATCCATATGTATCAGCAATAACCTTGAATTCATCTTCCATTATCTCATTAGGATCTAGGGCAATCATGTCTAGGTATTCAATTAAAGATGATGGTCTTTGGGGAGGGACTGAAGATGATGGGCCATCATCAAATCTCTCTTCCAACTTTTCCTTACCAAGACCTTGTGTATTTTGTGCTTGGGGATATTTCCCTTACACTTGTTGTTGCCCTTGAGGGAGCCTAGAAGGTCCAAGTAACAAATGGTATTGCATAGGTCCCATTTTGCATGTCTCTATGGGGATTCTCAGTACTGGTCAGTCTATACTCAATTATAATGTTATGCCCATTGAGCCTAGCCAATATTTATTTGAAATTATTTAATTATATATATATGGTGTCATGGGCATTGAGTTGGTTCACATACACTAGATTGGATAATTTCTTGGATTTCAAGTGTGTGGAGAGCAAGCCATTAAGATCCCACAACTTTAGCTCATCAATTTGAAATTTGAAAGATTCCTTATGCCTAGCCATAATATTCACTTGATCCTAATTTTGTAACACATTTATACCAATTTTTAAAGGAAAGGTATGGAGGAGGCCTTTCCTCTTGTCTTTGCACACTTTATCTACACCATTAAGAAGTTGGTATGAAATTTTTTGCTCTACCATCTTGGTGGGAACATAGATAGGAAACTTGTAAGGTTAGATCAAAATCCCTTCAATTTTTATCACTATAAAATCTTGATACAACAAAATTTATCCCATTAGTTCCACATATTTATTTATTAGAGGAATTACCCTAGGTATAGGGATCTTTGTGATGGCTTCTACCAAGGTTGGATACACATAGTCATAGATAAATTGGATGTTATGCCTATATTTGAATATGTGTAGATTTTAATAGTGCAAGAGTCTATAAATCTACCCCCAGGTGACTAATTTTGATATAAAGAATCTAGGTGGAGGCTAGAAAGGCATCCAACATATAGGACATCACGAAGAATTGGTTACTAATTTTCTTCTTAATGGCTGAAAATTGTCATTCTAAATAGAAGTTGATCATCTCTCCAATTAGGGGAGTGAGCTCTTTCTCTACCATGAAGTAGATGTAAGACACCCAACTCTTTTTAACATAAGTGGTTAAAGGGGCTCCAAATATTCTATTCAATAGAGTCATGATTACCCTAACCCTCTCTCTAAATTGGGTAACTAGGTTATTGTCAATAGGGTCTTAGATCACATGGTTTACTTGAAGCAATCATGGTGTAAGGATGATGTCTAGATCATTCTTTCTAGTTCACTATTTAATAGTGGGAACATCCACTTGGGTTTTTTGAAGTTTTTAATAACTGTCAAAGGCTAATGGGGAAATGATTGTAATTCTTCTAAAGGTCCTTTCATGAATAATCTAACCTTGATCAATCCTACATTCCTTAAAAATGGGATGAAGGATGTTGATATAGTAGATTACCTCTATTTTGGCAGTCACATGGTGGAGGCTGGCCATTTGGATTGCAATTAGGTCATAATACCTTTTGGTTATAGTGGAAATATTTTGTTTTTCTTTCATGATGGGTTGCATGTCTTCAATGGTCCAAAAGAGCTCAGACTAGTTCTTATTACTTATGCTCAATGTAACAGTGTCTAGTTCTATGTCCTTGAAGACCCTCCCTTCATTATCTGTAGACAAATACAACTCTATCTCATCCCTATATTGTTGCCACTGAGCTACCATGGTTTCCAAACTTTGTAAATTGCTTACTGCTATGTTTTAAATGGTCTGGTTTAATTATTTTGTGCTTGAATTGTAATTAAACCCTCTTTTAGCTTAACTGTGATCAATTTGAGCTCAAATCAAGGATTTTAATCAATTTTGGAGCTCTCTTAAAGTCTTAATGCTGATGGATTACTTGGATTTTGACTCATATGTGCCTCAGATTTAGTTTTGACCTTTTTCTTTATATATTTTCATTTTCAAGCACACAAGATCTTCATTTTATCATTTTGTTCTTGTGTGGCACTTATTTGGAATATATCTATCAATTTTTATCGTAATTTTAATAAATGCCTTTAAATGACTAGCTATTGCTATTTAAAAGTTACCTTTTTCTTCACACCATTCAATAAAGATCTAAGGATCAATATGGGTCATTGTTCATGATCTAGGCCTTCGTATGTCATTGGTCATATTTGCATTGATCCCCATGGTTGTACCACTTAGCACCTTTGTAGGATTTTTGAGTTTTACTTCTTATATTAGCTACAAATCAAATGATCATCTTCCACATGATGATCTTGTGGGCTTTTAGTGCTCTTTTGAAGAATCATCGATGATTTCATTCCATTAGATCATCTAGTCCCAACATAATGTGAGCCATTGATCCTTAAAAATGAATGAAATTTAATCGGTGCATGGTTATCAAAAGGACTTAGGCTAAAATATTTTAAGATAAGTTTATTTCATGTCAATTAACATTTTATGACTTAGGTTAAGACATTTTACGCTAAGTTTTAAAGCATAACATCAAATAACCTTTTGAATGACATAAAACATGCACCTTTTTCTAAGAAAAAATGTTAGATGAGATTGAATTTTATGGCCTTAAAAACATTAATGATAGACTTATAGATGTCAAATGATGTTCATGAAAACATCAAATTTAATATCATGAAGTTCCTACACTCCATGGATCTTGGATTTAATTCACTTTATTCTATCATGAGGAGTGATGAAGTGAGAGCCATCTGATCATGATCCAAATGAGTGCATGCTATTGGTTTAGGGTTATATTAACATTAATATTCAAATGCAGGAGCACCATGTGGTATCTCAATAGGGCTTCATGGGACTTTTGAATTTTTGATGTTGTCTTCTCTCCATTTAATCTAAATCCATGAGTGACCATAAATCATGGATCATGATCTAGACATTTGTACATGATTAGTTCCTTTAATTAATTAAAATAAAAAACCTAAGTTTTAAACTAAGGTATTGTTGTATTAAAATATACAACAAATCCTTGTGATAAAACTTATGCTTAATCTTATATTTAATATTGGGCCCCATCCAACTTTTGAGCTTTCCTCGCACCATCTGATCTTTGGTTCCACTTAAGAATAAGGTGTTAGATCTATAAAGAAGTGAGGCATTTAAGTTAGGACTTGGGTAGATATAAAATTAGGCTAAATAATTAATGCTAAGGTCTCATTCATATTGATAAACATGAATGGGGCCTTATAATTAAGACTTTAGGCTAAATAGATAATAAAGGGGACCATGCTTAGGAAAATAAAAGGACCCTACCAATACAGAAGCTAGGCCTAACTAGAAAATAAAGAAAATAAAAGGGGGGGAAATAATAAATGGGACCAAGTATTATTTTAGGATATGGTTTGGTCGTGTTGCAAAACATGACTAAGCCTTAGCATAAAATTAGTCTTAAGTCATAATTTGAATTATTCCTACCAAAAGCATTCCCACCAAATGTAAATTTGAACCAAGGGTTTATGTTAGGGTTTTCTAAGGGAGATATTTTATAAAATGAATCCAAAATAGAGTTAATTTTTAAACTCTAAGCATGATCCCTCAGTAAGATCTTCATGAAACCTACAACTATAGGACATGAATACCAATTATTAGAAACATTAGTCAAGCCCAAAGCAAAACCATAAACTAGTAGGTCAATTCTATCAAAGTGGATGATATTAAAATTATAATAATTTTCAAAACATGACATGGTTTTTAGGTTAAGGTTCAAAGTATATTAAGGGTCCCAATTTAAAAAAAGGGAGTGTATTGACCTTAACAAGACCAAAACTCAATTTCTAGGCAAATATGACTAATTGGAAAGAGATAATGACATGCAAAGGACACTTCCACTCAGAGTTGGATCCTAAAAATTAGTAAGGAGATGTAAGGGTATAATGGGTCCTCAATTATATCTTCATTTTCCTAATATCCTCTATACATTATTCTACACAAGGAGGTTTACACATTTTCAAGCTATAAAGAATGAGGCCAAATGAGACCTTTTGGTGTAAAATGGAGTCTTGAAGAGAGTTTGATGACTTCAAATGATATTTTATAGGTCTTATATGATATAAATAGGCCATACATAAATATATATTACCTTAATAAAGATGAAATCATGTTTTCACACTTGTAAGCAAGATTGGCCTAGTGAGACAAAGAGGTTTCAAGACACCTAAGGAGTTACTTGATTATCATTACTTAGATGTTAGTTTGAGGATATCCTAAGAAGATGAAAGGTTTTGGTATTAGAGAAATATATTAGTTCAACATGACTTAAACATCAATGAAGCTAATTTTCATCTCATAAGCCAAGATAAAAGGTAGTTTTGAAGAGTAAGGTAAGGTGTCAAGCAAGGTTTGAAACTTCCACAACACATAGATTAGGATAACATATTTAGTATATCAACACATTTCTTCTAGGACCTACTTATACATTTTCACATATCCTTTCTTAAATATAACTCTTATTAACACTTGTCATCTCTCTCTCTCTCTCTCTCTTATGCCATTCTCTCCTTCTTCACTCACTTTTTATATATATTTATCCTTGATAGGCTATGTTTGTATCCTCCACCGAGGTATGGAAAATCCTTGCCCATTTGAAAGTATGTTATCAATGAAAAACTTATGTTTGATCTCCTCCTTTGAATGGCTTCAATGTGGGTTCTTGACTAGTTAGATCTTATCAAGTGATTAGCTTTGATTCCTTGGTATGTTATCCTTGTTTAGTGTTCATGTTCAATTTTAAATCCTTTTTTTAGGTCTTGTGAAGTGTTTAAGTGAGGTGTGAAG
Organism: Torreya grandis; assembly: GCA_037957365.1. Taxonomy (NCBI): domain Eukaryota; kingdom Viridiplantae; phylum Streptophyta; class Pinopsida; order Cupressales; family Taxaceae; genus Torreya; species Torreya grandis. Next base: position 2,543,873 of record JARHVA010002451.1, read on the forward strand.
GTTGGATGATTTTTAATTTCATTAGTTTCATTTCATGACCTCTTGACTAGTCCTCCTAGATGAAACATTATTCATAACCCTCCCATGAAGTATTGATGTAAAGAGGTAGATTTGGAGTAGTGTTTGTTTCAGGCTGGTCTCATGTTTTAAATGAGTTTGAGGCTGGTTAGTAGTTTTCAAATATATTCGATGCATCACTTCCTTTAGAATAGGTTTCTATCTCTATTCCTAGAAAGTTTGTATAGTAGTTTGTGAGCTTAAGTGATTCATCAAGGGGAGCTAGCCCTATAACTTAGATATTCACCTCTCTATTAGGTCACCCATAAACTTGAGGTGATTCCATTTTATTCCAAAATTTTAAGGCTTAAACTACCTTCCAAAGGGTGAAAATTTGGTTGATAATAGTAATTATGCATGGTAATATGTGATTACTTCATATTCCCATAGATCTAATAATTACTTTGAAATTTCCTTGGTTAATAAGTTCTAAAGTGATGGTTAAATTCTTCACTGATAAGTGGTAGAATATGATAGATTCATATATTCATAGTTGATTCTCTACAAAAAACTATTTTGGACTACAAAGGATAAAAGTTTGTGAGAACTTTCCATGTGGTACTGATGTATCGAGTTAGACTTGCCTTTAGAGATTTTAAAAATCATGAATGAATGCAATATTTAAACTTGTTAAGATACGATTTGTTCATAAGCTCACAATTTATGGGCTTGACAAACTTATTTTAGAAAGTCACAAAGATGAAATATTAATAGAATACGATAAATGGTATTAATGATTTGAACCTACCTTTAAAAATTTATAATGAATTATGAAAATCTAATAATTTTCAAGTTTAGGTTGACTATGAACAAGCCTAAAAAATCACCAAGTCTAAATGTTGTGAATAAGTGTTGTGTGGATTAAAAGAGACAAGTCACCACCTTCAAAATCTCTACAGCAATATGACTAATTTTAAAACATAAAGTTGAGTCTTTGATCCTATGGGATAAACAATATAAGTCAACAACTAAACACTAATGGATTATGCAAATTTACAAAGGAATAATAACCTTAAAGATTTACAAATACCTTAGCTTAAATTTCCAAAATAATGTCAAAGGAAGCCTAAACATAGTGAAACCCCACATAAATAAGTTATATTAAACCTAATTTGTTTTCATATTTCCACCTTAAAATAAGCCTTAAGATAATTGTTAGCATATATTAGAACAAGATTTGAAATATCGAGAATTATTGGACCTAAACAACCAAATTTGAATAACTATTTTCATTAGGTTTTAATTTTTTTGCATGATTTTTTTATTTTGAATGTGGGTCCTTATTCTAAAATGAATGGTGCATGTTGGTCACAACAACACCCATCCCATAAAATTTCATTTTATATACCTCCATATTTTCCTCACTTAAATTAAATATGGCATTTTATTTTTATCCATATGACATAAATTTATTTCTAACCTCTTCATTCAAGGATCTAGTTTTACACTAAAGTAATGGGAAATTTTATGAGATAGTTTGATTTGAAGCAATGATATACCAAATTTTACATTTTAACCAAGAGCATTGACCATTTTTGTCCTCCATAGCTTTTTTTTTATGAAAAACTAAGTAGAGTAGCATTTACTTTCTAATTTATTTTATCATTGTAAGGTTTTTTTATCACTTTTTTATAATTATTTTATTTAGTGGCATCAAAATAAAATAGATATACAAAATTTGTTTGTCTCTCTTCAATTACATCTTTCATTTTTACCTTAACCTCTTTTAAGATCTCATTGAACTTTACATCCATGGGAAAACCATCTATGTTGGCCAATTTCCAAGCAATCCATGGTATGAGAGATCCTTTACATAGGGGAATTAATTTATAGGAAGGTTGAATACTCTAGTAATTTTCACACCAAAGGTATTAAAATCTAATCCTTTATCTTGTACCATAGCTCCTTCAAGTACATTTATAATTGTTCCCACTAAAACACATTTTCTCATAAATGAACACAAATGGATCAATTTGACAAAAAACACCTTAAAATTCAAATATTATTCACCACCTTATATATGTGATAGAAAATGTGATTAATCATCCCATTTAATCATTATGACACTTCTTATTTCATATTTTTTTAATTGTACAAACTATTAATTTATTAGGTTGTAACATGTTTGAGCATTTAGAACTTGAATTTATCACAATTTTGACCATTACACGAAATTTTAGGGGTCCCAATAACTCATAAATTTCAAGATTTTATAGTACATGAGATATAAAAAATTGGGTTATGTCACAATTTATTCTAGAAAATTTATATTTGATAGCCACATTGTCCCCCAAAAACCAATCACATATTTAACACCTATATTGATGGTGATTTTAGTTTCATCACTATAATTTCCCTCTTCCATAACACTATAATCCACATATTCACTATAAATATGATGAACAAATAAGTGGAATTGATGAGTCTACATGCTTTGATAATTACCTCTTTTTCAATGGAATGTAATATCCTTTATTCTCAACATCTGTTAAGGTTTCAAATTCATCAACTAAAAAAGGTAGTTGTACTTTTCCATCTAATACCATGTTAACATCAAAAATGAAAAATCCTATATTTAAGTCTCTACAATGTAGTGTCTTCCTACTTGGATACACTCTTCCCCATGCAACTTTGATTCATTTAAAAGAAATCTAGTTGATCACCCTTTCCAAATAAAATAGACATTTATGTTATAATACAAAAAATAAGTGAGATGAAATAAAATCAGTAAAAACATATCAAATCATAAATAAATTAACATTAAACATTAATGTGAGATGAAATAAAATTTATAAGTTATATTAATGTAAATTTAATATAAGTCCCAAGTATCAATGTGTTGTTATAAATAAATATGTATATAAGTAAATGATGTGAGAAAAATGATATGCGATAAGAAGAACTAGTAATTGTGATATCCATTATAAAATAACATAGGAAGTTAATTACACATTTAGTCATTTATTTTTATCATTTTTCAAATCCTTTTTTTAAACATGTATTATTTTAATATATGAATACAAGGATCTAAAGTGGACTCTAGGAAGGGGTTAAATTTAACAATTGACCCTTCAAATTTCCATAATTCAACATTGACCATGAAAAATTAGGTCAATTCATATTTAAATAATGAAATATGAATTATGTACTAAATATATATCAGTGCATAGATTCATTTATATTTAAAAAAAAATTGGTAGTCCACCCAAATTTCCCCCTTTAATCCCATATGTTTTTAAAAAGAAATCAACCCAATAATTTCTATAGTTAAAAATTAAAAAAATACTACTTATATGACTCTCAAATTTAAACCCTCTTTGATGAAAAGGTAGAGAAACTAAGGAAAAAATTATGAGACTAGGGAGGAGGAAAATTTTAATGTTAGAGTAAGGTTCATCTATGGGAGGTCTAGAGAAATCATTGATGCTATATTTTTTTGTCATATTTATTCTTTACTATAACATCATTGACTTATATGTCCTAGACCATGAATTCTAGAACTTGATCACCTCAATTTGTTAAAATAATTCTATGGTAGCACATAAAATATGGAACTGCTCCACCACTTCAACACACAACATTAACCCATGAAAAATCCCTATCATTCATACCTATTAAATTAACACTTATCATAAATTGATTTACCTAAAATTACTCAAATAAATTAGGATTATTTACATATACTTAAATACATATTTTATATTAGGTGAGATAAGTGAAAATAAATTCAATCTCATTCATTATATTAGTCACTAGGACCTATTACATGCTCCTATGCCCCTATTTATGTTTTTTAACCATAAAAATAAACAATTTTTTAAAGAGACAGTATAAAATGAAAGGTAAAAATTTAAACAAACAAACAAAAAATATAAAGGATTATAACATGTGTGTGTGTGTGTGTGTGTGTGTGTGTGTGTGTGTGTGTGTGTGTGTGTGTGTGTGTGTGTGTTTTGTGTGTGTGTGTGTGTGTGTGTGTGTGTGTGTGTGTGTGTGTGTGTGTGTGTGTGTGTGTGTGTGTGTGTGTGTGTGTGTGTGTGTGTGTGTGTGTGTGTGTGTGTGTAATTCTCTATTATTTCCTCCTTATACTATGAATTACATCTATTTTTGAGGGAAATGTTGAATAAATAACCCTCATATCAAAAATTCATGATAGGCATTGTCAAGTATAATATTTAGGCCAAGTCAATCACCATGAAATTAATAATAAGAAATCAAAATAACTAAATGGCATAAAAAATGGAGATGACACCAAATTATATAGTAATATCTATTTGGATTTAAATTTCATCTCAGTCAAAAATCATATAATGCAATTAAGTGACACCTTGCATGTCATTTTATTTAGTTTTTGATATGTGATTACATTCAATACAAAACCAAAGCTTATGAAGTGTTTTACAGATTTAAGACCATTATTTTTGCTATTTGAAGGATTACGGGAGACACATTAATTTTAAATTAGGGCATACTTTACATCCTAATTATGAATTAATTTTTTCATGTGATCACCAATTCCCATGTATCTCTAGCCTCATATTTTCATGATCTGATTAAATTCCCTTGTCACCCAAGTGTTTGCAAGTGGCATTAGGGAAATTGGCACTCAATTCATAACCATCAAATAGTAGTTACATTCCTACTAGGTATAAATGATTTGGTGAATTGATTTTCAATGTTTTTACACTTTTAACTCAATGGTAAAATAAGATATATATATATATATATATATATACATATATATATATATATATATATATATATATAAAGTAGTTAACTAATAACTAAATCAAGATTAATTTATTGTCATGTTTGCATTCTTGATTTTTTAATTCTAGTTCTAATTTTTCTAGTCTTTGGTATCTCCTTGATGACATGAGTATAAATGAATTGAATAAAACAAACCAATTAGATAATAATAATAATATGTGGTTTTATTTTATATTTCTAGGTTGTATTATGAGATTTTGTTTCTACATTAATATTCCCCTAGAACTTTAGTTCTGAAAATGACTTTAATTATCTATACTCAAGTCTAGCCACACATTAAAGGGAAACACATTTTTTTCCCACCAAACACACACACACACACACACACACACACACACACACACACACACACACACACACACACACACACACACACACACACACACACACACACACACACACACACACACACACACACACACACACACACACATTTAACAGTAATCTTGCCTTTCCTTTGAATAATTTTTTTCAAACTAAACTTTAAATGATTTCTTAATTGGCATACATGTCAACCAAAACCTAAAAAATTACATCATCAAATGATCCCAATTTAGATTATGACCCAATGAATGTACATAGCTTCTTCTAAACCTCCCATTTTAGTACATCTCTTGATTTTTTTTTAATTAGATTTAAATTTTAAAAATAAAATTATTCAAGTTCAAAATATGGTCCAAATTTGGATTTACATAGGTTACTAGCAAACAAGACTATAAATTTGTAGACTTTAATTGATATACATGTGTGCCATTCACACTATTTTTTCTTTTATATCTCTTTTTGTATGCATTTGACACTTTAGACCATGTCAACAATCTTCATAAGCTGAAGAGTATTTTTTATATATATAATAAAAGGCTATGAAGTGATAACACCTTGTAAAAGCTATATATGTTATGCTCACTTGTATTACAAAAGAGTTATTATGTGATAAAATTAATATAGAGTTTTATTATGGTTTCCATTGAATGTATTTTTATCATTGTTTTATGTGTACTAACTACTTTATTTACCTAAATCTATTTAATCATGTATAATGTTTTTGTAGGTTATTGATATATTAAGACTATGTTTTCTTGCATAAATATTCCAAAATTAACTAGAAACAATTTATTTCATCCTATGTTCATGTTTTCATTATAATTATATTCAAACTTCACATTGATATCCATATATTAGCTTATTTTGATGGGTTTTCAAATAACCTTTACTAACAATAGTGAAGTTGGTGTAGATTCTTAAAATATGTTGTGATGGCTACATGGATAAAGAGACTTGAAAAGAACTCTTAATGAATGAATTTAAAATTTTTCATATAAAGAAGCAATAAGAATAGGGGGTTATATGTAAGAGGTTATTCATGAGCATATTTATGATTAAATATATTAAATTTTATGGTGTGAATTACCTAGACTATTATTTATGTGGTTATCAAGATTAGAATACTATTGTTTTTATCCAAGAAGGAAACAAATATTATATTAGATAGAATAAAGACAAGAAAACCTATAAAGATTAGACATGAATGGATTCATGTGATAGATCACCAGAGATAAATTTTTATTGATGGATATATATTGTAGAATTTAGTGTATAAGGATATCTAGATTTTGAGGCAACACATAATCTATTTTTGAGAGGCATCAGAGGAAAGTTTCTCCAGCAACTACATACTCTTATCAAGATGTTGATTATTGAAAAGGCCATGGTGCCTACCTATAACAACATGTATTAGTTGTATTGGATGCTAATAAATATTGGGTACATGTAATTTAGGAGTGAATGATTATGATATAAGTAGAGTAACTTGAACCTAAACCCATAATATGGAGGATTTAAATAAGTAAAGTGAGAATAAAATTGTGGGATTGGAAAGAGAGTTGAGATAACTAAGAAGGTGGAAAAAATAAGATAATTGAGATGTAACTATTAATATGAGTAGAATTAAAGTAGAGGATGTATAAGAGAGAGGATCCTAGATAGAGGATACATAGTTAATATAAATTAGAGGATTTAGATATTATGTAGAACGAGGAAGAAAAGGGCCCAATAAAGAAGAAGATAGATATTAGGATATGTAATAGAGAAAGGGGAAAGAGGAAAGTAGAGTATAAGTAAAGTAGTTAGAGGATAATGGTAGATAAAAATTACAATTAAGGATATTTTTTAGACCAAGGAAAGAATATTATCTAGAGGAAGTCATGCAATATCATTTTATTATCATATGTTCAAGGTCGTATATAGAATAAGTCAAAGACATAAATCATTAATTTCATAAGTACACTTCCCTTGAGCCCATTTTATCTTTAGAAAAGAGAAATAAAATCTTAGAGAATGGGATAAGAAGAAATTGGTTTGAATTTTTTATAGATAGATGTTGTAAACATAGTGCATAAACTAAGAAAATAATAGATGAGAAATTAGAAGAGAGTAATTTTTATTTTACAAGTTTTAGGACAAAAATAAAGGCTTGTATGCACAAGACAATAATAGTAGTTACAAGTACACCAATAATGTCTCCAAATACATGAATTTTTATCACTTTGATAGAATATGATGGGTCCTCTAACCCTGAGTAGTATTTGTTAACATATGATATGAAATGGTAAGTTAATGGAATGACTATTGATGCTGTGAAAATTTGTGAGCTCATTGGATCCTTAATATGCCAAGCTATGAAATTAATTTATAAAATGGATGTTTATTCCCTAATTATTAAACATGTAAAATAAACATCAATCACAAAATTCAAGATGAAGAAGTGATCAAATCATACCATTTAGTATCTTAAAGATATTTTCAAGAAAAGTGGAGAATTAAAATGGGAGTAGGATCATAGATTCTCAAATTTAATGAATAAAGTCAATTTGATTTTGGAAGATAAAGTTAAAGATACCTATTTTATAGAGGGAGTGAGAACAATGATTAGTTTTTCAATTGTATAGTCACAGTTCCTTGCTAATGTTGATGCACAAGTAGTTTCACTTTGAGTATATTAAATTGAGAATTATGAAGACACTCCATTGGTTGTATCTAAAATTGAGATGAAGATAGATGATTTTAAAATGAAATATGGATAATATTCATAAAATCAATAAACCAAAGTTAGAATTATGGTGTATGGAGTATTAAAAATAGGGGCATCATAGGAATGATTATCGTAAAATCAAAATATAATTATGTTACATATCTAGGGTAGTAGGACATGTAACATCAAACTTTTATTTACTAAAGTAGTACATACAAAAAATACACAGCATGTACTCTAATTTTTTGTAAGTGGAAAAATCATGATGATAAGAGTTGTATAGATCTATAAGAACTAAAATAAGACATTAATAAGAAATTTTTCATATTCATAGGACAACATATACATATTGTGAAGCACAGAATTCCAGGGACATATATAGAAATGTCTAGTGTAAAATAGGTTTTCATGGGTGGATGCCTTTGTCACCATAATATCAACCCCAAGTTTTAGCCTTATGAACACCATAATATCAATACCAATCATCATATAGAAATAAAAAAACCCTAATATAAAAATCAAACTAGGCTCCATCATATCTTCAACAACAACAACAAAAGGGGGATTTGATGCGAAACAATCACAAGGTTGGGGTTTCCAACAAAATAGAGGGGGATACAAAGTGGGATATTATGGAGTATACTAGGGATGTCATAAAAATTATAACTAGTAAGATATTCAACCAATTAATTTATTTCTATTTCATATATATATATATATATATATATATATATATATATATATATATATATATATATATATATATATATATATATGTCATAAAAATTATAACCAGTAAGATCTTCAACCAATTAATTTATTTCTATTATATATATATATATATATATATATAATATAATATAATATAATCACTTCACTCAAAAATACATGACTAACCCTCAAAGGAATATGTACTACATCTATTAAAACATTGCATGACAAAACCATGTTAATATTGTTTAGTTTAAGAGAAGCAAAGGAAAAATAAACTTGTTAAAAATGTTAACATTATAAATTTTCACTTCAAGGATTGTATCCTTTATAAATCCCACAAGATGAAATAATTATAAAGGTTCAATAGTATAAGTATCTTGAATCTAAAACATAAAAAGGTTTGATGTACCAAGTGTATACACACAATATTTTTAAAATTTATTAATTACTAATGTTTTTTATCTTGCATTAACCCATTGATTCTCAATATCTTTGAGTAGACATCTTAAAGGGTGCACTGTGAAAGGGGTGGGTAAAAAATTAGTGCTTCACAAGATTTTTGTTCCATATACCACCACATAAAACCAACATAAACCTTTGTTGTATGTTTCATTAAGCTTCAACACCCCCTTGACATGCTTCTCTAAGAAATTCTTGACCTCAAATAACCTCCACCTAATCTAAAAACTCTTTTTTTTCATCCACCAATCACAAATACATGGGTCAAACCTATTATTATAATTGAGCATGTTACAAGACTAAGATGGCCCAACTGACTTCATTTGGTACCTAACTTCTTTATTTCCTAAATAAATGGGTTAACTAGGCTGGTTGCATTACCTAAAACTTCATAAGGGTTTAGGTTAGATATGGATATATACACATCATTCATGCCATTTTCATGAGAGAGAGAGATAATCATTCATTTTTGCTTCTTTACAATCTGCTCTTCTGCTATTCTACTTGAGGAGTTGTTGTTTAGGGTTTAATCTTGGAGAAAAGAATCTTGTCTTATAGAAATGTCTTTGATGCATAAGAAAGGTATTATATCCTAGATATGATATATATTTTTGATCCTTATGAACCCCAATAACCTATTTCAAATTACCATTGTCTAAGGGAGAGATTGATCCTTGATGGGTTTGTTTTCATGGTAAGTATTTCTAACTCTTATTCTTGTATTTTGGTAGATATAAGTAGCATAAGTAATGAATTTGGAGTTTATTTCTCTTTCCATGTATTAATATTACGTATATATTTAGTTGATTTGAATTTATCTTTATATGTTTACTTTTAACTTTATTATCCCCCATTTGTGCCACAAGATTTGGTGAGCACTAAATTAGATTTAATTTACTTTATTATTTAATTTGTTATAAAACATAAGGCATAGTTAGGGTTATCATTTTGTATTTATAAACTAGAGGATTTGGAAAACTCTCTAGTGATATTGTGTGGTAAGAGACCCCTTATTTAGCTCTAGTAGATCCATATTGGTCATGACCTTGAATGACTAAATATACTAAAAAGTGAAAGGGATAGTTTTATTTAGCTTATCTGAGTTAGGATTGATTTGTAGATCACCTTCACTTTTCTTTGTATACATTCTAGTGAACTCGACTTGAATCTAAAACTTAAAGGTTTTTATCATGCTTTCATTTATTATTTATTTCATTTTTACATCTCTAGATCAAATCTATCGACTGTATATAGCATTTTGTGCATAGGTTTAACACATAATCAATCTAATAAAATTTATTTTTCTTTGTGAAAGTCATCTTAAATTAGAGATAACTAAGTCAATCCACTTGACTTAGTTTGATTCTTCACATACAAGTTTTTAGACTCAATCGACCCATTCAACATTATTAGTAGGTTAAAAATATTCATTTACATGACACAATATAATAATAACAAATTAAATATCACTAAAAATCATCAAGTTAATTCTTACCAACTCAGTCATTTCTTTTCCTTTATTCAGTCCTATTTTTCACAATTTTTAATTTGTAAAATAGTAACCCTACAGTAAACTAAGTCACCTGGATAGACTTAGTTATGTAGTTTATTGATTCCCAAGAGACTCAATCAACTCACTCAACTATGTTTCTTTGGTCCTTACTGCAACAAACATAATCGACCTAGTCAATTTTATTCTATATTATTTGCATGCTCAATCAACCCAATCAACCCTATTCTCTTTAAGATAAGAAATTAACTCATATTGCTAGTAATTAAATCATATTTCATTTTGATTCTTTATTACATAGAGTACCACATAGACTAAATAGGAGGGTTTAATTTATCAATTTAGTCATACTATTTTTATTTTATTCACACACTTCCAAAACACATAATATCAAATGGTATTAAAAAAATTCTACCCAAGGTCTAACAACTTGGATTTCAACACCAAGGGGGAAGCTAACTCAGTTTTATGGTTGAGTATAAATATGTGGTTAATGGTATATATTGGTAAATAACCTTAAACCCTTATCACTAAAAGATTGTGAAGGAGTGGGTAGGACCCAATACTAAGCTAGTACCATCACCAATAAATATACCTCTCATCCTTAACAATCTAAAACCATATTTAGATTACCTTTTTATAGTTGCTTTCTAAAGCCAACACCCTATCACATTTATTTCTAAAAAAAACCATTTAGGAAAGATTGCATAGATTAGGATTTCTATTTCTATTATTTCCTCTTCAAAAATTATATATTTTATTACAAAAGTTGTATTGTCCAACATTGGTACAAGGTTTGTGTTGTGTGTCTCAACTAGATCAACTGGTTCAACCTAGTTCCCTATGTGTTTATTTCAAGTTTTCTATAAATTAACACTACATCATCCAAAGTAATACTTATCAAAACCCATTTATACCTTTAGAACATATTTGAAACATTTAACTATGTCGCTTATAGTTTTTCTTCCCATAAAACACAATCATTCTACTTGACCCATATTCTCATAGGCTAGTCTTTGGTGCTTCCCCATAGAACATAGTTGACCCACTTGACTATGTCCTTTCTTGGATTTTTTTAATAATTTTTTCTTATAAACTTAGTCAACCTAGTTGACTCTATATCTCTTGGCCAATTCATTTCTTTGGTATGTGCTTCTACTTAGCCGATCTTATTTTGTATCTAGCTAACATTTCTCTTATTTTTCACCTTTTCTTTTTAGTCTTAGATCCTCATTCCAAGCATCATAAAATCCCCTATTATAATATTTTTAGATAAATTTAATCCATTTGGATGATACATGGGGTACTCTTTCCTTCCTACCTTTATTACCCAAGAGGATACAAACTCTTGGTGAACCTTCTCTCACCCTTCATATTTTTTACTGCAATATGGTCCAAGTTACTCCAACTGATGATGTTGACATATTAGATCCATTTCAAACTTCTCAAGATAATTCTCTGTCACAATCACCTTATTATAATGTTATCCAATTTTGGTCCCCTAGGTTAAAATAGGATCCCTATAGCTAAAAAACTTGAACATTAGGTAATATAAGAGGTCCTATTTGAGTCCAAATACCTTATTAGCATTTATTAAGATAAGTTTGGAAAGATTAAGGTAAGGTCATATTTTATCACATAGTGTTTTAAGCATGTCATGAGGAGATAGGTCATGGTAAAGTTGTGTAATAAGTGATTAGGGGTTGATAAAATTCATTTCATGTGTTAAACGTATTTTCACAACATTTCATGAATTTTTGTAAAGTTTGAAGACCATTTACTAATTCTAAGGTGTTGAAAATACATATAAATGTGATTTTTAGATAACATTTATATGTGAAAAATATCCATAAGTGAAAAATTAATAAAATACCAATTAAAAATATCTTTTACCAATTACTCAACTTTCACACCTATAATATTGTCAGATAAAGTTAGTTTCTTAGAGTTCAACACCACTTTGAAGAGTTATATAAAGTTATATAGACATGTTGAAGTCATGTGCAAGCTAAAAAATTATATAGGTGTCATTTGGTATTATATAGGTCATAAAAAAATCATTGGAAGATGTTTGGAGTTAAATAGTTGTAGACATATTCTTCTCTCTCTCATTGCTCCCTTCATAAGCTAGTGAAGGCCAACTTCAAGCAGATGGTATAGGATGTACTTGGTAGAGTTGGGGAGATAATATTTAAAAAAAAAATTGGGAAGCCATATGGGATTAAATTTTTTGTAATTGGTAATTGTATTGGTACCATTATATTTATGAATAATCTCTAAGAGCCCATACTACTTTTTAAAGGAATAAATCCCCACAAGCTAAATTTGACATAAAATCTAATGCAAGTGTATATGATATGGATACTTCAAAACAATTAGGATGAGTTTTAATATGTATATATATGTTTTAAAAACCATTCACCACATATTCTTGGCACTTTTGAATATATTTTGGTAAATAATTTTTCCATTTATACATTATCTACAACTGACTAGTCAAATTTATGAGTTTTTGAGTTCTTCAAGTGTTTTAGTACATTTTAATGTTTCTTAATTGTATATTAACTCCATATAAATTCAATCATGGATCCCTAACCAGATACATATTTTGTACAGATCACAATCATTGTCATATCTTCATCTTATCTTAGACTATGTTTTGTGCTTACATAATATGCTACTATGAATGAGTTTGAATATGTTTTAAAAATAATTTTAAATTTTATTATGATCATGATGATTTAAATATTACACTATTATTTTAAGGTAAATAATTCATGTTGCACTTTCAAAAACTTTAAAACTCAAAATTATAGACAATCACCGATAGGCCTGTAGGAAAATTGACTGTATGAATTATGAAGGTAGGTTTTAAATGTAGTTTTAAGAATATAAATAGGTTTTAAATGAAAATAAACTACCTTGATGAAGATTTATCCATTTTAGGTTCATGTTGTAATAATAATCTTAGACCTAACTCAAGCCACCTAGTCAAATTTTCTTGATAGTCACCTACAGGACTATAGGTGAAAGTAGAGAATACATAGGTTGTAAATATATTAAAGGTATATTTGAGTTATAATGAATTATTAATTAAGATATATATAGTTTTGGTCACTATTATATGGTATGGTAAACTCATACATAGTCAATTATCTGAGTGAGGCACCTACAACCAACCTACATAGAAAATGGG